>JAQPPZ010016864.1:12400000-13600000 GCA_028583015.1 Wollemia nobilis | reverse complement strand
ATTCATACTACACGCCCCTGACAAGGATGGGTAGTCATCCCCAAGGCCTAAAATATCAAATCCCATTGGACTATGGAGTGAATCTTCATCGGGGCTATAGACGCTTGATTGGTAGTGGAGTAAGCTCATGCGGGGTGACATGTCTCCTTGGCAAACAAGAAGACCTCTGACCGCACATAAGGGCAAGCTAGCTTTAGGTAATCTTCATAACAGGTCATGCCCAATTTACTCATAGTGGGTCAATGAACTTCACATTCACACACACTGGTTCTTGATTGATAGGGTCATTGTCACACTCAAAGATTTGGTAATTGAACCTCACTTGCACACACATTGGTCCTAAAGAAAGTTAGACAACCCAAGTGAGTTTGGTTGATAACACTAGTATGTTTGAGTCTTTGAAAATTTTGCCGTACTCATTCCATATCAACATCCATATCTTCTTCCGTGTCAAATTCCATATTTTCTTCCACATCAACGTCCATATTTTTTGACATGTCCACATTCATGTCTTCATGGTAAGTCGAGTTGCAAAACATAACAAAACTGGGTACTCCCGATTGTCAAACAATGGACAACAAAAATGGCCAATAGTATTTCTGAACTATAATAGATCATATGAACAACATGCATTCCTATCATGTAAGTCTGCATTCATTTAGCATTAACTTGCATTAATCATATCAAATTCTCATAATATTGCATATAGTTTACAGTCGTCATGCATTTACTTACAATAATAACTCATCATTAGCTTGCATACATCAAATCAAATAAACATTAGGCATATACATCATAGTCATTAGCTTGCATACATCATCATAAACATTAAATAAAGCATTGCATAACACATAAAAACATCCACACAAAAAGACAACACACATATATGAAAAGGCCATGTATATATATATTAAGCATCCAATATACAATAGAGTGCCAAGAAGGCTACAAAAGGGAGCACCAAGGCTCACATGTACAAAAGAGTGCATATAAGCACTACATCAACTATCCATGAGAAGACCCCTGAGACCCGATAGGAGCCCTCGACCTAGTACTCTACCTCGACTCCGTCTGCCTCGATGGCTCGGCCATAGATGAAGAAGGAGGATCTAGCAAGGTGATGTGATGTTGCATACACACATCCTCCAAGGAATGTGTGTATGCCTCACTAGCTCGAAGTCATCGTAAGTCCTTCTGATGTCATCACTCCTTCACCAAAATCTCTGCTTGTAGCCTCGTAACTGTCTCCTGCTCTCAAGCTATAGTCACCCTGGCCTCCCTCTGAGACTCTAGCATAGTCTCTCGCTCCTCCCATAGCTACTCAAGCTCAGCCCATAGCCTAGCCACCTCGGAGATCTCACCCATCTCCTCATCATCCTCCCTCTCCCCTATCACCAAACCCACCTTCGAAGCCTGTTGGGCCGCTACCCTCGATCGTCTCCATCCCATCGACCATTGAGGCCTCGTCCTCTTCGGAGTCGACCTCGACCCCTCGCTGCTCGCATCCTCACCTACCACCTTTGGTACCCATACTAGCTGGGCACCAAACCACTCCGCATACTCCGGAGTCACACCGACATCATCCACATCAGCCACCTCCAGCTGCTCATCATCCTCCAATGGCACCCACCATGGTTCGGGATAAGGTAGTGTCACCTCATCCTTCACCCGTCGATACAACATCGGCTCATCAGGAACTCCTTGAGGTAAACCAAACTGCCTCAGCACCCATGAGTACTGGAAGTACTCCACCTCCTCATCCCTCCACCCAACTATCCATCGACCCTATCGCACCCATCGTAGCTGTCTCCCATCTCCATCCCACCTAGCTCCTCGCCATGGCCTCCATCGCACGTCCACCCGAGCCAAGCCTGACCACATGTCTCGGTACCACTACCCAGTGTGTACCTCTCGACTAGGCTGAACCTCCTCAGCCATAGCCCATCGCCTCGCATACGGCTCATCCATCCACCATGACTCACATGGCAACCCCTCGGGCTGAGCTACCACAAAATGCTCCCAAGCCCAGCACTGAAGGAGAAAGTTGCACCCAATCCCCTTTCTCCCCCTCTGTGCCACCTCATATAGCTCTCGGTATAGCTGCACCAATAAAGTAGGTGCCCATGCGTACTCCCGAGGATCCATCAGTAGATCACTCACTAAGCCCAATAGGTTCCAAGGGAACCTACACCCAGTGCTATTAGGTAGCACTATGTTGGCTAGCATGAACATGATCAAGGTGGGGAGTGCATCTAACTCCTTCACCTTGTACATGCTCAGGTACAGTATCCCTCCATCCCCTATCCGGGCCTCCCACCACTGATCCCCAAGCATCTTCTCCATATTCACCTTCTTATCCCTCCCCACCATCACCTTCTCTCCCTCTACTGGCACCTTGAGAATGTGATAAACATCCTCAAGAGTGATAGTAACCTCTCCAGTCGATAGCTGGAAAGTCCCTCTATCCGGGTCCCACCTCTCGATCAAAGTCGAGAGGTAGCCCTCATTAGCCCTCACCACATCCAATCGGGCCACACCATCTAGGCCTACCCTACTCAGCAGCCCCCAATCCTCCTCTGAAAGCTTCTTCCTCATCCCCAAAATGAGAGGAGAGAAGCGATGTCGAGGCTCAATATCCCTCAGCTGCAACAAACAAAAACACTTTGTTAGTTTTAAAAATTCAAAAAAAAAATTCAAAAACAAACTAAAAATAATTTTTTGCACAAAGGAAACAAAGGGTATTATCGGGACAAATGTCACCTCCGCTCCACCAGCAGCACCAAGGCCCTCCACCGCCATCGCCTCCGCACACTCGCAAGCCTCACTTAGCTCACTAAGTCACTTCCCTCCTCAGACGCAGCTTCTCAAAGTTTACAGTGCACAAATGAGCCTAAAAATTCCTCAGAAAGCTTTTTATAGCTTTAACTAGCGCATTCAGGCGCAGAGCTGCGCCTGAACATTGCGGGTGCATGCAGAACATGCCAGGCGTAGTGCACGCACTGGAAGCAAAAGAGAATGAGGACAAAAACTCCTAAAATGGTAGCTCCCATCATCAAATCTGAACCAAAATTCATCCATACATCATGTACATCATAAAAGTTGATTTTGTGAAATTACAAATAGTTTTGCATGCATATTTTTTGAGAAAAAGCAAAATTCTTCACAAATACATATTGCATTGCAGAAACATGCCAACCAAGGTCACATTTTCGCAAAATCAACATCCCACAATTCTTCATCATCTACGTCATCACATTCTTCCATCATCATTATGCATATATCATTCATCATTTTTATTTTGTCCAGGCCATCCAAGCGAACCTCGTATCTAGTATGTTATTCTATAAACTTGGCGATTGCAACGATGATAATCCATGCAATTCGGTAAGATGAATAATGTACAATAAGGACACTTGCTCATGATCATAATCAATTATCTCGTCATCAAAAATCACAATCACATTTGGCACCTCACATTTTGAATGCAACCTTGCCAAGAACAATTTGCTCGCAATCAATCATTGATGTCCTTGTCTGTGGGGCAAGAAAACACAGATAAATCAAAATCTCAAACACTCATTCATTCGACAACAGTCAAAGTATAGGACATGTCGGTAGGTTGATTGGTTCCATGATGGAATTGATGAAGAAATTTCTACAGTCACTACCCCACCCCTACGATTGACTTAGTCATCATGCATCTTTCATACATTGCATACTCAATGATGCCATTGTGGCAGCTTATTCAACAAGCATCGAATCATCCCAAAATTTGGGGCAACCACGTTACATTATGATTTTCCCATGACGGGATACATCTCACGTGATCATAACATCTACACTGGACAAATACCCCTCTCAACCGTTGGGGCAAAAATGGTATCACATTTTACATCATTCATATCGTCTACATTCACATGGTATCATACACCAACCCCCTTCCCACCGTTGGGGCAAAAATGGTATCACATTTTACATCATTCATATCATCCACAATCATTTGCATTTCACATCATTCATTCATCAATTGCACAAATTCACTACATCATTCATTTTCAATTGGCTTGTGAGATACATTCGTAACTCATTCGCCAATTGAGGGGGTAAGCTACAAAAACTCCAAAAAAAATTCTTTATTCTTTTGTCTTCAACATCAGTGCACAAATCCAACAACAGAGAGAAGTTGCTTCTGTGCCCATAGCCCAAGCAGGTGTCTCGTATTTTTGCACCACATTGTGTTTCACACAACATGGTACAAAAAGGGGCATCTGTAGACACCAAATCGCAGCCACTAAACCTCCATCCTAACCATCCCACCACCCACTTGTCTTCCATTCCACCTTCCCACCAATTATTTGGCCCAAATCCACCTTCCCACCATTTCCTAGCCTAATTGGGGTTATTTTAATATTATTTTATAATATTTTATATTTTATATAATATTTTATTATATTTTAATATATTTATTATAAAATATATATAAATAAACTCAATTAACCTTAGCCATCCGATTTCATTTAATCTCCACCATCCATTTTCATTAATCCATGTCACATTCAAAAAGTAATCTCAACCCTAGGATATGACTTAATCTTAGCCACACGATCAAAAGTGCAAGGCTAAAACCCTAAGAAAACCCTAGGTTGGATTATAAATAGGGTATTTTTCAAATGCCCAAACACTGGAACCTTGAGATTAAGAGATATACTTGGAGAAGCATTTGTTGATGCCCTAGTGAAGCGGAGATAGAGAGAATTGAAGATCTGATGCCCTAGCTAAGCCAACAATACTTCTACCATTCCAGCCATCGTCCATCCATCCTCGCTCATCGCCATAGCCGTATTCCATCCCGCCTCCATCACCATCCTTCCTGATCTATTTCTGCAGATCTGCCCTACCCTACGAGCGTTGTGCCGAGCTTGCGAAGCTCGCTACAGAGCTTGCCCTATCTGCAAGTGCACACCAAAGCTTGCCAAGCTCGCTGCAGAGCCTGCCTAGCACCTTCCAGAGCCTGCGACAGTCCCAGGTGTGAACCAGAGCTTGCGAAGCTCGCGTCAGAGCTTGCTGCGACACTGAAACGAAGATCTGAATCTGCTACACCATGAAATCTGCAACAACGAAGCAAGGTATATTTAGTATTGTTTTATTTCATTTATTCGTTGGTTTGGCATGCATTTTAAATTGATTCTTAAGCTAGGGTTTTGTTAATGTCTGAGGGTCTCACACTGTGGAGCCCTCACAGGTATTACTGATGCTCTTGTGTTTTGTTTTGCATGCAGATCTATGAATTCAACATATTCTTTGATGGTTGTTGAAGCTGGAGTGGCCCCACATTGGATATTCAAAGCCCACTCAACCTTGTTGGGATCAAGGACACACTCAGATCTGAAGACACTTCTGTTATATCTAACTAGGGTTTCGGAGAACCCTAGTTCCACTATAAATTATTGTATCAAATATCCGCATTGGATACTGATTGTAACAAAGGAGTCTATTGGCCCCCCCATTGAATACATATTTCTTTTGTGCAATCTATTTTGTCTCATTGCTTTATTTGATTCTACCATTTTATTTTCAAGTGTCGTGTCTTTGCATCCACAGTAAGGCTCTTATAAAGTCCTCACACTCAGTAGGGCTAAAATGAGTGAGTGATTGTCACTCAAAGTCTTCATAAGAAGGGTAAATAGTCATGTTCTATAACCACTAATACCATTGTAAGGCCTCAAATTCAAAGTTAAAAAAGGCCATGGTGATCCACAAGTATCAAGGAATATTATGAATTTTGAAGAATTAATTTCCTCGACACAACCAACCATCAACATCCTTTCCATTAAACTAGGGAAAGTCTAATTTGGACATTTTAAATGAGGTATCTATGTCAAAAATAGGATGTTTGGTTTATTTCTCTTTATTTTCTAAACTACCCCCTCTTCCTATAGTGTTAAGATGCTATAATAATTTTAGTGTTTCCTTTAAATATTAAACCTCTAGGAATATTTCTTCAAACATTGTGTTGACATTAACCTGGTTAGTTTTTATAATATACACATGATCTTTCATCTGTTTAACTTCTTGTCCAATGTGAAACATTTGGCTCTATAGGTTATTAATTGTGTGATTTTATTATTATATATATTGGCTTTGTTCCAACTCTTTCATTACTCCTTTAGTTCCTCCAACCATATATGTGTGAGTTGGACCACCCCAACTAACTTACTAATAATAAGAGTGTTGTTTCAAGAGTTACTATTTTTAGTAATGGGTTAGAAAAATATTTAAATTTTATATATCAAATTGATTAGGTTGAAAATATGAATACAATGGGTTAGGTATCACAATGATATTTTTTGGCACCCTATTTTTTTAATAGGAAAGTGTTGTCTTCAAATGTTGTTTATTTTTATCTTGGGGTCTTGTTTTACTCAAAAATTGACTTTTATATATTGACCCCCTTAGCAGGCTTTGTAGTATATGTTACTGATAGCTATTGTATCTGAATCTATACTAATTGTTTTTTACAGTTGTCTTGGTAAACTATGTTACACACAACTACCTTGACTACTATGATTATTGCACTACACCAAAAAAGACTTTTAAAGATGGGAAAAAGATGTCAATTTTTTACATTGATAAAAAACCACCCTAATAGACCCTAAGAGGGTATTTTAAAACTACCCTTAAAACTGTACACAAAAAATAGGCTTTTAAAGGTGGCTAAAGACAATAGTTTTTATGATGATAAAAACTACCCTAATAGAACCTAAGAAGGCGGTTTAAAACTACCCTTAAATCACTGCACAAAAAAAATCTGTTTAAACATAGGTAAAAGACCCTAAGAGGGTGGTTTAAAACTACCCTTAAAACACTAGAGAAAAAAACCTTTTACAATGGTTTATAACCACCCTAATAGACCCTACAACGCAGTTTAAAACCACCCTTTAAAATCAGCCTTAAAAAAATATATAAAGATTCATAGACCTTTTGGCATGTGAAACTTTTGGTTGCCTTAACTATGTCAAGCTCTCTATTCTAAGCTTCCCACAACCTTGACCTTTTCAAACTAGGAATAATTAGCACTCAATAATTGCCTTAACCTTATCAAGTTATTTATTCTAAGCTTCCCACAACCTTGACCTTTTCAAAATTGGAATGTTCAACACTCAACCAATATTTTTAATTTAAATAGAGGGGATTAAGAAGTGAGAGTGATTATCCTTTCTCGACATTAGGGGAGAGGCAAGAGTGATTATTCCCCTTTCTCGGCCTCTTGAAAATGAGGATAAAGTAAGATCTCATAAAAAAATGCACATTCCTTTGGAGAGTTCAGTATTAGGATGGTTTTTTATCCATTGGAGAGTTCAAGTGGTATAAGGCTTGGAAGTGCTAAGGTGGCAAGAACTGAGCTGCAAGTAAGATTTAGGATTTTTGGAATTTTATGCAAAATCTAAAAAAGCTTTGCATTTATGGTCAAAATTGTGTCATTTTTTTGTTGTCACACACATTTGTGGACATGATTGCCTTATACATCCTTCTTGGCTATGGCTTTTGTCTTTTAGTGCCTTGGTTGTTCTTTATCCATTGCTTTCATGGTTCTTTAACTTCAAGAATTTGGGGGTCTTATTTTTTAAATTCAAGAAACTTTGCCATTCTATAACCCTTTTGAATCAATGAATTGTATGCCATAAAACACAACTATGGAAGTGGCATGTTGAGGCAATAAGAATCAAGTTGCCTGTAAGACAGGATTTTAAGAATTTTCTATAAAATATGTAAAAGCTTTGCCTTTATGGTCAAAATTGTGTCATTGGTTTTATTTTTACACATATTTGTGGAAACAATTGCCTTATACATCCTTCTTGGCTATGGCATTTGTATTTTAGTGCCTTGGTTGTTCTTTATCCATTGACTTCATGGTTCTTTAACTTCAAGAATTTGAGGATATTATTTTTTAAATTTAAGAAACTTTGTCATTCTATAACCCTTTTGAATCATGAATTGTATATCATTCAAGTGACTATACTTTGAATTCTAGGAAAGTGAGAGGAAGTGGAAGATTTTTGTGTAAATCCAGCTACAAGAGGTTAGAACAAGAACCTCCAATCACATGAAATTGTGACAAAAAAGAAACAAAGCAAAAGATAAAATTTCCAATCATACAAAAGTTACAATAGATGGAAATAATATGATAAATGCTTTCTTTCTCATTCCTGTATTTCATCCCTTTACAATACGATACCAAGGGAATATATATCCCAAAATAAACCCTAAATATTAAGCCCTAAAAAGAAAAAAATTACTTTTTTTATTTTTTTATTTTATTTTTTCGGTTATATTGTCTATAGTGCAAAAACCTAAATCACCCAGAAAAACTCAGATAGATATAAAAATTGATATGCACCTTCATATCATCTATATTGAGCCTCCTAGAAAATATCAATACCTAACCATGCCTAAATAAGAAGTTATTCCAGATATGTTTTCTTCCAAATTTTTTAAAAAATACTAAATCCTATTTTTGGGGCATTATATGAAGGAATTAGAACTTGAAAAAAAACTTGAAATACAACCTGATGACTAGAGTTAGATATCCCGTGGCATTTCCACCTCTTTATCTAACTCCTTGCAAAATTTCAAGTCGATACAACAGTCGGATCAAAAGTTATGCCCTCCGGAAGATAGACTCTTGCATCATTCTCCTCTGGTTGAAAAGAACTCTGCTCCTACAAGTTCCTTTGATCAAACTCCTCCAACTTTCAGCTATCAATATTTTTTAATTCCCTCTTTGAAATCCAAGTATTATCTTCCTGTTGTAAAGCTTCCCATTGTACCAATTATTTGCTATAGTTTCCATATTTGATACTAATTATCTTCTTATCAAGTACTTGCATAACTTTTTCTTTCTTCTTCTTAGGTATTTGTTGCTCCTAGTTTATGTATTCTTCTTATTCAAATTCATATTCACTCCCATGAAATTCATACAAATTTGTAACATTAATATTGGTGAAATATAAATATCATCAGGAAACTCCACCTTATAGGCATTATCATTCATCTTCTTCAAAATTCTATAGGGTCCAATATTCTTATACTTCAATTTGTTATATGTTCCCTTTGGAAAACGCTCATTCCTAAGGTGAACCATCACCACGTCTCCCATCTAAAATACTTTCAGTCTCCTACTTGCATTTTCTTCTGCCTTATACTTTTTATTACTATCTTGTAACCTCCTTTTAACACCTTCCTGCATTTCTTGTATGTGCTCTGCAAATGCCTCTGCATCATCACTAATTTTACCCGAAATTAGTAGATCATTAGATCTAACACACCATTGGGATTCTTACCATAAATAATATGAAAATAATATTTTAATGTTGATCTATTGACTGATCTATTATATGCAAATTCATCTTGTGGTAAGGCTAAGTCCCACTGCCTTGGTTTTTCTCCAAAAATACACCTTAGAAGATTTCCCAAACTATGATTTACTAATTCTATTTGTCCATCATTCTGGGGGTGATATGCACTATTGAATTGTAGATTTTTTCCCATATTACCCCATAGGGTCCTCCAAAAGTGACTTATAAACCTTGTATCCCAATCTGAGGTGATTGTTTTTGGGACACCATGTAGTCTAACAAATTCTCTAAAGAATAAATCTGCAACTCTAGTAGAATCATTTTCTGGTAAGAAATGAAATGTGTCATCTTATAAAACCTCTCTACCACAAAAAAAATTGAATTCTTACTCCATTGTGTGTTAGGCAATCCCAACACAAAATCCATGCTCAAATATATCCATGGTCTTGTAGGGATGGGCAAAGGTATATAAATTCCTATATTCTATGCATGGCCCTTAGCCATTTGGCACACTCTACATCTTAACACAAACTTGGTTATATTCCTCTTTACCTTTGACCAATGATACTTCTCCTCTACAAGAGAAATTGTCTTGCTCACTCAAAATGCCCAGCCAAACCTCCGTTGTGCAGTTCTCTAATAATGTTCTCCCTCATCGAACAAACATGAATACACAACTACTTCCCTTTGAACATATAACTATTTTGTATTAGATAATCACAAACACCACTACCAACTTCCCTCAACATTGGATTCTTACACTGCTTCACAATATCACCAAAATCTAGCTTATTTTCATATATTTTATTAATTACCTCAAATCCAAGTACTTCACGCTCCATAGTAGTCAATAACACTACATGTCTACTCAAAGGATCAGAAACTTGATTTTTCTTACCTGAATTATGCTTCAAAATAAATGTATACTCTTGAAATAATGATACCCACTTTGCATACCTATTATTTAATTTATTTTGGGTATTTACATACCTCAATGCTTCATGATCAGTAAATAACACAAACTCTTTAGACACTAAATAATGCCTCCAATGTCTCAATGCCTGCACAATAGCATATAATTCCACATCATAAGTAGAATACTTCTTCCTTACCTCATTCAAATTCTCACTAAAGAATGCTATAGATCACCCTTTTTGACTCAATACATCTCCAATTCCCACATGGGAGGCATCATAATCAACCTAAAATAGTTTACTAAAATCTAGAAATATCAAAACAAGGGCTTCTATCACCTTCTTTAATAGTTCAAAACCCTTTGTTGTTGCCTTTATCCATACAAATTATCTACCCTTCATACACTCTATTACAGGTACAAAAATGCTACTATAATTCCTAATGAACTTCCTGTAAAAAGTTTTCAAGCCATGGAAACTCCTCATCTCTATCATATTTCTTGGAATGGGCCATTCCAAAATTACCTTCACCTTCTCTTTGTCCATCCTAACTCCATCCTCTAAAATTACAAATCCCAAGAATACTAGACTATTCTAAAGGAAGCTACACTTCTTCAAATTGACATACAGCTCTTTTCTTCACAACTCTAACACTAATTTCAAATGCAACAAGTGTTCTTCTTCATTTCTACTAAATATCAGAATATCATCAAAATACACAACTAAAAAATTACCAATATATTCTCACAATACTCTGTTCATCATCCTCATAAACATAATAGGTACATTGGATAACCCAAATGGCATTATCATCCATTCATACAACCCATTTTTTATCTTGAAAGCAATATTCCATTCATCTCCTTCCCAAATTCAAATCTTATAGTATCCATTACATAGGTCAATTTTGCTAAAGCATCATGCTCCAACTAGCACATCCATCATATCATCGAGTCTTAGAATTGGGAACCGATACTTGATTGTAATTTTATTGATTGCCCTACTATCCACACACATCCACCATGTATTATCTTTATTTGGCATCAATAGTGTCGAAGTCACACAAGGACTCATACTTTCTCTAAAAACTCCCTTCTTTATAAGTTTTGTCACTTGTTTGTTCAACTCCTCATTCTGCATGGGACTCATCCTATAGGCTGCCTGATTTGGAAGAGTTGATCATGGAATTATATCAATATTATTTTGCATATCCCTTTTTTGGGGTAATCCATATGGTAACTCTTCTAGCATGACATCTGCATACTCTCTGAACAAATTTTCTATTGCAGGTGGTATGGAAACATCTCCAGTATCCACCTTATTTGTTGTCAACACATAACAAACCCCAACTTATTTCATCCATGTGATAAATTCCTTAGTCTTTAATAAATTTTTGCTCTACCCTTCTTTCTTATGTGGTAATAGGACCACTTTTACTCCATCCTTCCATAATGTGTAAGTATTCCTACCTCCATCATGGATTGCCTTCCTATCATATTGCCAAGGCCTCCCCAATAAAAAGTGACATGCATCCATTGGAATTATGTCATACCATACTTCATCCTTGTAGGTAGCCCCAATTGAAAAATTAACCAGATACCTCTTATCTATAGCTACCTCATTCCCTTTCTTGAACCATGATATGCGATAGGGATATAGGTTCTTCTCACACATCAAGTTAAGTTTCTTGACCATTTCATCCAAAACCATATTTTCATAGCTACCACTATCAATAATTATCTTACATATCTTTCCTCCAGATGTGCACCTAGTTCAAAATATATTCGTACGTAGCCAAGAATCGCCACCATCATTGTTTTCCACTTTCTCCTTCCATGGTATGATCATCATCCTCCTCATCATGAGATTTTATTCCATGTCTATAGCAACTTCTACCTTAGTTTGTGCTTCTACCTCAACCATATTGACTCTATCTTCTTCTCCCTATATTATTTCTTGTGCAGGATAATGTGGACACTCATAAGCTCTGTGTCCTTCCTCACTACATCTATAACATGTGTATGGTCTTCGTGGGTCATCCCAAATTTATCCTCTGCCATAACCTCTTCCTCTTTGATATCCTCCACATCTCTTGTGGTTAACTTGATTCTACCCAAAATCTTCTTGTTTCTTTGTACTAGAATATTCTCCCTTTGAGGGATACCCTCTGAATGAAGGTGATGATTGTCCTTTCTTCACTCGTTTTCTAAAATTACTCCTCTTATATTTATCTTCTACTTTTAATGCTAACTGATATGTATCCTCTACACTATGGGTCTGAATCATACTTAATTTATCTTGTATGGCATAGCATAATCCATTCACATACCTTGCAAATTTATATTCTTCTAAATATTCAATACCCACCCAAATTAATAACTTGTAGAATTAATTGGTGTAGTCCTCGATCCTTTGATCCTTTTGTCTGAGGTTCTGGAGTCTAAAATATAATGTTTGGGCATAATCTTTGGGTAAGAATTTCTCCTTCAATTTTTTTTCTATTTTTCACCAGACCCTTATATTTTCCTTTCCTTTTCTTTTCCTCTCCTTCTGTATATGATCCCACCAAATCAACGCATGCGTTTTCAAATTTGTGCATGCAAGCTTCACTTTTCTTTCCTATGAAAGACTTTTCCACTCAAAGAACTTCTCCATGCTATTCAACCAGTCTATCAACTCCTTTGGTTTCAACCCTCCTGCATACTTAGGGACATCAATCTTGATTCCATATTTATTTCCTTCCAAGGACCTAATTAGCCCATTCTTAAGTTGATGCTCCTCTAGATTCCTCTCTGGTTCTTCCTCGTCATTAACCTTTGGCTTGTTCTCTGGTTCTTCCTCATCATGAACCTCTAGCTTGTTGTCTCTTTCCACAGTCTCACTATCAGAATCCAAATATGCATATTCATAGGGATATATTTCTCTCTTGTAGGCCATCATTCTAGTCAACTGAGTAACTTGGACCTGCAGCTCCTACATATTCCTACTGAGCTGGGCATAACCTCATCTTCCTCTTCTCATGCTAATCTAATATGTGTTATTCTAAATAAAAAAAAATGAATAGAAGAATAATTGTAATCAATAAGATTACCTTCTCTTCCCCAACAATATACAACTTACTTTGACACCAAATGTTGTAAATCCAATTGCAAGAAGTTAGAACAAGAACCTCTAGTCACATAAAATTGTGAGAAAAAAGAAACAAAGAAAAAGATAAAATTCCCAATCACACAAAAGTTACAATAGATGGAAATAATCTGATAAATGCTTTCTTTCTCATTCCTGGATTTCACCCCTTTACAATACAATACAAAGGGAATATATATCCCAAAAGAAACCCTAAAACAAAACCCTTACTCTTAAGCCCTAAAATAAAAAATTACTTTTTTTATTTATTTTATTATTTTATTTTCTAGGCTATTTCGTCTTTAATGCCAAAACGTAAATCACCCTAAAAAAATTGAATAGCCCTCAAAATTGATATGCACATTCATATAATATATATTAAGCCTCCTAGAAAATATCAATACATACCCATGCCTAAATAAGAAGTTATTCCAGTTATATTTTCTTCCAGATTTTCAAAAAAATACTTAATCCCACTTTTGGGGCACTAGATGAAGGAATTAGAACTTGAAAAAATATTGAAAAAACAACTAGATGACTAGAGTGGTCTAGCCCATGGCATGTACACCTCTTTATCTAACTCCTTATAAAATTTCAAGCCGATCCAACGGTCCAATCAAAAGTTATGCCCTCTGGAAGATAGGCTCCTATGTCATAGTTACACTATAGCTAGCTCTCAAATTATTTGTTTGATAGCCCAAATTATTTATAGTGAGATACCAAATCATGCATAATCATTTTAAAATCCTTTACAATGTCTACTATGTCAATTTCAAAATTATCTACAATAAATGTGAGAACAAGAATACAACTAATAAGCAGGTCCTTTTTCTCCCTTGGGGTATCTCCTTTTGAATCTAAAAATAGCTTCAAAAACTTTACCAATGTAACACTAAGAATATCATTACAAAAAAAAATGTAATGACCCTCCTCGCACGATTAATGAAAAAGAATAAAATATGTTAATAATTACCTTTTCGTGTGAGACAAGGTATTGTTGATGACTTCTATGAGTGCAGGTTAGTCATAGAAAGGTAATGACGGGAACCAAGTTAGTGGGAAATATAAAAGGAAAAGTGATGATTCGGCTTGTGATCACATGGATACTCGCGTATGCATATCATTTAGGTGCATTATTGTGTGATTTAAATTAATTTGAATATTGCATATGGAAAATGTAGGAGATTTTTTTTGTCATGGCAATAATGATAGGAGCCACTAGTGTGAAAAGGCATATGGTTGGTTGCAATTGTTGCATGTGTGTATGCCTAGTTCATGAAATATTTTGTTTTTGGCTTGTGTGATTAAAGGTGTTAAAGAGGGTATTTTAGTCTTAAAAATTACCTTTAAATGGTTTGAACTAAATTTTACCCTTATATTGTCATGATACTAGGGAAAGGTTATTTTTATTTTAAAAAAAAGAAATATAAAGACAAATGATTATTTTATCCCTTACCTTTTTGAAAGGAAAATAAACGTTTTGTAAAGTTATGATGGCTATGTTGATTTGTTCATATTATTGTATTTTAATTATGTATTAAGTTGTGGTGAGAAGATAAAGGGAAGAGTGGCTCCACTTATGAATTTTATGGTGGATAGCATTGGCAGGATGACAACTAAAATTCTCTCCACATAAAGCATAGTATATTCCCAACCATTACTTGTGAAGGGTGAAAAGTATTTATTATTATTTTGCTTGTTGTTTTGGTTAAAATTGGAGAAGAGAATAATTATTGTTTTGAAACTCCATGAGATGAATAACCCTATGTTAGTGGAACATGTATTTGTTATTATTATTGGTTATGAAGGTATATCAAGAATATGGAAAATATCCATCATGTAAAATTAAGTGCATTTAGTTGAGAACAAGAATGGGGGGAAGGAGTTTCTTGGTTATTCGAGCAGTGAACGAAAGGAGAAATGGGAATTCGAGTAGCGAACTAAAGGAGGAAGGGGTATTCGATTAGCGAATGAAAGGAGGAAGGGGCATTTGAGCAGTGAACAAAGGAGTTTTTCAGAGCTGAGAATTGCTACAATTCACAAAGCATGAAAACATGTTAGCAATACTGTATTTTTATTGTGTGGAAATGCTAATAGAATTATTTTCATTACTGTTGAGCCATTGGCATGTGAAAATAAGACCCATGTGTGTTAAAATTAAACAATTGGATGAATGTGCTATTCATGAAAGAAAATCTATGATTTACAGATTATGTGAGCATAGAGTTGCTTTTAAATCATTGTCATGTATATAGAGAATAATGGTGGTAGTGGAAAACTTTTTTTTATCTTAAATCAAAAGGCTTGCTGTTTTAAAGCATATCATTTGCTGTGTGTGAAAGAAATTTAATGCAATTGAAATGCTTACTATGTGTGAAATGAAATGAACATAAATGATACACTTATGTGTGAAATTAATTGAACACAATTGAAATTCTTGTTGTGTATAAAAATAATTGAACACAATGGATAGTTGGAGTGGGTTGGATGTTGTACAATATTATATTAAATATTAAAAAAATATACTACCAAGACAAGGTAGTGTAAACTAGTAGTTGAAGGATTGTGATATGGTAAAATTTGTTTGTATAAATTAGAAATATAGCTTGATGTTAATCAATGTAGAAATGTAACAGAGCTTCTAGAAAATCTTGTGAGAGGGGATTACTGAAGTCTAAATCATTTTTGTGTAAGTATTTTTTAAATTTAGAATGCATGTTAGTTGCATGATCATGTTGAGTCGTATATGATCCCCAACGGCTTCATTTAGAGTCTGGAATGAGTAATAAATTGCAATATACAGTGGGCATCGTGAAGAAGTATCGAACGCAGGTTGGCAAATGGAACCCACACTATAGAAGAATTGAAACAAAAAAAATGTATTTAATTTTTTCTTTATGGTCAGACAAACTAAGCTTTTGCATAGTGATTCACTAGTTAGTAGCTTGCATTGTTGGCTTAAACATTGCAGCAATAGCGTTCATCTTGTGTAGACAAGTGTACTGTAAACAATAAACATTTCAAATCAATATTACCTCTTACATTATTATGGAAAGAAAATAAATGCCAAGACCTTCGTATTGTTGAATCCATATGTGAAATAAGATATGGAGTACTGCAGCAAAATTGTATAATTGAAAATCCTAAATGTGTGCTTATGTTTATACTTCAATTCATTTCGTGTGTTAATATGTATTCCACATATTGTTTAATGGAATCACACTATATTTTAGTTTCTTATTATTTAATATTGTTGAAAATATGTATGGGTAACCTTGGAACTTTTTTATTTATGTTTTATTTACTGCATTAGAATATATAGTCAAGTATGCAATGGATGCCCGATAATGATATTGAGATGTTAATTGTAGAATTGCTGGTGACACCAAGTGTGGGTGTCTATTTGAAAACTAAATATGCTTAAACATAGTTGAAAGTAAAATATTTTGTATGCATGGAACATCGTGGGCTAGCTACACATCTACCTTTTATTTAATTAAATAAAGTAGGTTTGTGATGGAGTCAACTCCTTATATTTTTAAAATAAATAAGACCCTAGGAGATAGAGAATGATCATAGTTATTTTAAGATGCCTTTTGATGGTGCAATGTAGTGGACTCCTTTAGAAGGAATATTCATTAAACTCTTTTAAGTGAGGTTGTTTCTAGAATATTTAGAGCCAACCAAGATATCTTGAATAACTTGTTAGATCAAGCGGTTGCTAAATAAAGTATAGGGACTTTTGGTAAGACTAGACCCAAAAACCTTAATTTAGATATTCATCCGAGAATAGAAGGGTGCGGGAAGGTATTGAAATGGATCGAAACAACTGGAAGCTAACATGAATGGTCAACAAAAGACTTGGTCAGCTCATAATGGAAAAGTGGTATGGGACACCTTTTTTAGGTTATTTTCATTGAGTACTATGATAAAAACCACACCTCTCAAACTTTACCAAAAAAGGGCATAGGGTCTAGTATGGAACAAACCTTTGTGAGCTACGAAGGTATGGTGTAATGAAGACCAAGGTCCAATAATGGACATGGTGCTAACTGCTTTTGAGAATAAGGGAAAGACCAATTAGTCACTAAGGCATAATTACGTTGAGCACTTTAACATTGTGAATAAACAAGTTGATTGATTGTCAAAGGTACAAAATGTGAAGAAAAAGAAAATAAAGCATCACCCCTCTAGTTTTTATGGGCCCTAGAGGATAACCCTCATCGTGGATCGATCCTCATGTTGGTAAATATGGATGATAAATGAGATAGCTAATACCACTGAATGACATGTTTATGAGATTTATCTAATCTCGTCCACTTGGGAGACTAGTTGTAGTAGTCTTGAACCCAAAAGTGGTATGTTGTGCCTGTGCTATACTACAAATAAGAATGATTAGATTCAAGGGATGGATTCTGATGTTTTTAACTACAAACTTGTTTGAAAGGTTAACTTTTGTAGTCAAAGTAGCAAAATATTTAAAATATATATATATTAGATTCTAATTGTTCTTTTATCAGAAAACTAGGTGAGTGGGTTGTTACAAAAAAGTTATTCAGATACAACTTTTTGTTTGCAATGAGTCAAAAAATAAGTTGTATCTAAATAATTTTCAAAGAATAAAGACATGATAAAATTTATTTTATTATACTGCTTGGAATTCCTGGCTATATCGAAGATAGATATATGGCCATATTAAGACCACCAAACTCGATGGGTTATATATTCCCAAGAATGCAACCCAGCTATTTTGGAATTGTTTTTATTTATCAATTTTTGAAATATTGTGAGATAACTCTTTAGATAGTTGTAAAATTCAGATAATTGTCAATCATGTTCTATATTTTTGCATTCTTGCATAGAAGTATTTTCTATCTAGTCCTTCTTTATTGGTTCTTCCTATATATTTTTAAGCATAGCAATTTTCTGTAGTGTATAACCAGGATTTCTATGTATATTCAAATTTTCATTCTCTTCCTAGGGGTATGGTAATTCTTGATGCACAAGTAGATTTTCAAGTTATTATTATGAGTTCTAAAATTTCTACTTGATATTATCAAAACTTCTGATGGATCTTGAGCAAACAATCTTTCATAATATTTAAACATTAACATTTACCACATGGTTAAATTTAGTTACCACCAATATCTTATATCAAGTGATCTACAAAATCTTCATGGTGACATGTTGAGCTCTTTGTTTGAAGTGCTTCTTATAGTTGAGGTAAAGGTAATTTCTTGATGGTTGTCATTATTTTTCATGATAGCATTTCAAGTGGATGTTATGTTGGGAAACATTAATTAATTAATATGAAATTCGTAGAGAGGGTATGGCCTCTGGTATGCATTCAATTACTTAGGAACATTTACTTGGGATGCTAAAGTTTTATATGTTTCTTTTTTTATTCAATTTTAGTGTACTAATTCATATAATATGGATGTATAAGCTTAATATTGGCTTCTTAGAAAGAAACATGGTGTTCATGTAATCAAATTTATTTCTTTTAAAGTGTTCCACTATTCATTCGAGTTTCTAGGTAAAACAATTCACCTTGGATAATTATTTTGTGTAAATATAATATATAGATCATTGTTTCCTATATAGAAATATCACACACCATTATTTTGTACATGGGTAAATTATTAAGATTAGCCCTTCTCAACTTGGAAAACCAAAATTTGTCACAAATGTATAAATCAGTAACAATGTCAATATTGGCTATTCTTACTTTTCTTGATAGCAGATCTTATTACTAGGGTACCTTGTAAAAGGAAAAGTCCTAAAGCATTATATTAGATATATTAACATATAATGTTGTAATAGAAGTCAGCAAATGAAACTGGTAAATTTTCAATGGAAAACATTAAGCCGTGGACTACCCTATGCTGAATATGGTGGTAGACAATGTTTTTTCTAGAATATGGGATGAGAGTGCACATAGACATAGTGAATGACATTGCATTGATCTTCAACATTATTAGCTAGTCCTCATAGGCCTTTCTGACTTGGAATGTAGCACTTTAAGACATGTAGATCTAATAAGGTGTTTCCTTTAATGTCAACCTCCATTGTTTATTCAAAATAAAAAGCTCTTTCTTTCACTAGAGATGCTTCCAGAAGAGGGTATTTAAAGAATAATTTTTATTTTTCACAGTTGTTAATGTTGATTCTAACATTTTTGGATTCTTTTGGATAGTAGTTTTTGGTCTAACATTCCAGGTTTGTCTCTCATTTTAGTCTTTTCTAGCATGATGACATTGTCATAATAGATCATACTTTATCCATCATGTATATGGTAAGAGAGCCCTCTCTGTCTGACTCTAATTTCATACTTTATAATCTTATTTCTGAAGAATACCATGGGCAATCTCTACATCCCAAGTATGGTTGGCATCTAGTTTGGACATATTTTTGTTCAATTTTGGTTACAATAGTTTCTTCAAGCTATAGGAATGTTGTTTCTCACCTTCCAATTTTGGGAAAGTGAGAGGAAGTGGAAGAGTTACTCTGTAGCTAGCTCCTGATTTATTTGTTTGACAACCCAATTCTTTATAGTGAGATACCACATCATGCATAATCATTTTTAAATCCTTTGCAATATCTATTGTGTTAGTTTTAAAATTATCTACAATAAGTGTGAGAACAAGAATATAACTAATAAGCAGGTCCTTTTTCTCCCTTGGGGTATCTCCTTTTGAATCTAAAATAGCTTCAAAAATTGTACGAGTGTAACACCAAGAATCTTAGATGACTTTGTTAGATGTGTTGTGCCTTTACCATATTTGTCATGCTCAAGTGTGGCCTTTGCCTTTACTAATCATTTGATAGCAAAAATTGGCATACCCTTGAAGTTTAGAAGATGGGTTATGTATGAAAATACACAAGCCAGTCTATTGTGTTGTTCACCACTCTGCACAAACAACAAAAATATGTTACATATTGCAAACACCTTTTATCAATATGACCAATCAAGAAAGGTTAAAATATCATAACCATGCAGATAATGTATGTGTAATAATATCAAAACAATGTTAAATGATTTTGACATAAGAACAAGGAAGACTACCACACAAGCATAATTGTGCCAACTAAGTTGAATCATTTGGTTAAAACCAAATTCCTATTTAAGAATAGATAGAAGAACCAATAGTCAATCATATCTAAGAGTGCATGCAAGATGATAGTAATGCATTCATGACAAGGGATAGTTAATACTTTTTCATTCAAAGATATACCATTGAATCTTGAATTTCTTTGGAGACATATTAATGTTCTCGAATGTCACATGATGGAATACTCTGAATAACTAACCATGCACACAAAACCAAAGTACCTTAAGGTATTTAATGTGACCATTCCATAAAATATCCCATACATATACCAGGTTATTGATGGTAATGCATAGTTGTGAAAACCAACAGTAAGAGAATTAATGGACAATATGTTATAGTTGAAAGTACATAAATTGCATAACCTAGATTACATTTATTTGATTCAAAGATAGTTTCAAGAGAGAGGAAATACAATTTTAAGAGAGGATGAAATCAATTAGAAGAGGTAGAATTAACTAGAAGACTATCCATTGGATAATTTTATTTCAAGAAAGCAAAGGACAAAATATTGTGTAAAAGACAAAAATAGCCACACATTGCTTTCATGGTTCTTTATCATCTTCTTGCTCACTATGCCTGATATTTTAATAAATATTCTATAATATGTTAGGCCTGTGGAATGGAATATAATTATGGTGTATCAAATGAATTATCAATTTACATATGGGGTTGCATGCCAAAACAAAATTGATAATGATTTTGGCCACAAGTAAAATGCAATATGTAGTACAAATATTGAATCAAAGATAAATTTCACTTTATCTATCGTGTGGCTAGGTATAAGGAGATATTTCATCAAGAATCATGGACAAATATTGTATAGGAGCAGCCAAGTATTTCAAATATGTTATGTTCATTAACAAAGAATAGTTTTGCTTTCAATCAAACCTTCCCATATAACTATACTTTCTTATTTTTTGGTAGGTTTATTTTTAGAAATAGCAAGGACTATTATCATGGGGTTCACCAATTCCTAGATTTCACAAGAAATAATTCAATTTACCTTTAAATAACTAGATCTCCATGTTGGAAGTGATCAAATATGAAAACTCTTGGTTTTTTAAAGGTTTATGACCACTTGATTTGGCACGATATTGACAAGATATATACCGAGTTTGTTTTACACAGAGAACAACCCTCTAGTTTTGATAAATATAAATTGAACATGTACTTTGCCATTGATGAGGGTCCAATTACTGAAGACATAGAAGATGACATCATTGGAATGGTCAATAACGCATGCAGATTGTTCGATGTCAATTTCTCAAAGAGGATAAGAATTGTGAGATAATGATGTTGAGTTCCAATCATCTTATGGAGTGGTTCCTACTGATGAATATCATAGCTTGCTCGAAGATGTCAAAAAACCATTATTCGTAGGTTGTACAAAGCACAAAAAGCTATTAGCGATTGCTAAATTGTACAATCTCAAAGAAAAACATGGTTGGTTGGACAAAAGCTTTGGCAACTTACTACAACTGCTAAAAGATTTACTCCCAATTGACAATACAATTACAAAGTCCACATATGCAATGAAGAAAATTATGAGGCTATTGGGATTACATTATGTAATGATAACTGCAATAACTGTATTTTATATTGGAAAGATCATGAAATGAAGTAAGCTTACCCAACATGTGATGCATCTTGATGGAAAGTTGACCCTCATTCACAAAATTTATGCATTAATATTCCTACGAAGGTGTTGAGGTATTTTTCCATTATATTGTGGTTGAATAGAATGTATAGGTAAGTAATTTTATTATATCATTAGCTTTGTTGTGTTTGTTTTTTCAACATTTTTAGATGCAGTTGAAGTTCCTGTAGCTTTGCAAATGTTACAAATAATATGAGGTGGCATTCCAAGCATATGAGTTTAAACGGTAATATGTGACATCCAATAAAATCCCCAATGTGGAAAACTATAGATGTTAAGTGGAAATATTTTGTAGAAAATCCACATAGTGTACAACTTGTAATGGCAACCAATGGGTTCAAATATTTTGTTAAAATTAGTACTACTTACTGTTATTAGCCTATTGTTGTTGGGCACCGAATTGACATCAAGTTTTACTTAACACTGCAACTATCTATCTTTCATTTTTCTATCTAGGTATGCACTTGATAATCGTAGCTCGACACTCAAGCATTGGATGGACCAAAGATAACTTCAATCCAACCTCTAGAGTAGGTTGGTTCCTCATCAATTTAAAATGGTGGTGACTTAATTAAAGCTAAAATAGGGTTTTGAGATAAGGGTTAGAAAAGGTTTAGGGTTAGAGGTATTATAAAAATAGTGGTCGGATAGGCTAACAAAATAGGCAACTAAAAAAAAAGCACCCACAAGCTACTTCTAGTGTCCCATCACTCAAGATTAACATCACCCAAATCCATGAAACCTTCACACATTAAAGCATAAATTAGAGATATATTGCATAAAGTAATTCCAACATCCAATATTGATAATCCAAATAGCAGAAGAGACCAATAGTTATATTTAACAGAAATAAACTTCCTAACAGTGTAGATCTAACCAAGAATAGATTTCAACTACTCTCATAACTAGTAATTCAATAAGTTAGAATGAACTAACCATTTAAGTATCAACATAAATGCAACTCAAGGCTTCAAACCTCTTGCACAAGATAATGAAGATGACAAATTTGAGTCAGAATATCAAAGTAATGCTCCTTCCATTAGCTCATAAGAATATTTATAGTAGGGCAAGCAAACGCACTAGAGCCAACCCTAAAAAATGAGGATTCGGCCTCTATATATAGTTTGTAAATGAAATAATATTAATGATATATTATAAAAATTGTATATTTATAGATCAGTAGAGAGTTTTTTGGTATTATCTTACTAGCTGGAGAGCTCCGAGAAAACTACTGTGAGAAATATGCCATGGCATAATACCTCTACAACTTATTTTTTTGTTGGTGGCAGTTGATATTCAAGTTGTTAGAGACTGCACATCATCCACATATCATTCTTAGAAGCTTGCTCCACCATCGATCTAAAACTACCTTTGGTTATTTTTCTTGAAAACCCTCAATGCTTCATCTTCCTGTCCTCCAACTGACTACACTCTGATCCAAAAAATTTTGGCCTTTTAAATCCTTCAAAAATATCAACAAAACTTGGACCGTCGATCTTCATCATGGATGGCTACGATTAAACCTCCAAAAATACTCTACAAATTAGTGGGGAAAACCAAAGCGTCATTCCACACTTTCAAGTTGTTGATGTCATATCTTATAGCCTTGATCACACGAAATTGAATTTTGGTGTAAAATGCACTAAGAGGTGAGTGGGATGCAATCTTCTCATTAACCTTCCTTTTATCTTCTTTGGATTCAAAAAAATCGAAATTCGCACCATAAAGCATGTTGATGTCATCCTTGCTTTATTAATATGCAAAATTGTCAATTCATACTTGGGCGAGTGCAAATGATCCTTTGTTGTTATTTCTCATCAGATACAATGTAAAAGGGCTTTTATCACCAATATGCACCAAAATACTCTTGATACTCAATGAAATTGGCCTTACCGACACTTAGCTGCTCAAAGTGTGCAAAAATTTACTCTTAGTCACCATTCCATACTTCTTTTGTGTTGATTTCATCATTTCCAAAAACTTTTGTGGAATCGGTACCCATTGCTAATCTGCACCAAAATACATTATAAACTAAGTGGAATTGCTCAAGGAAAAAAATGCACTAAGTTTTGGGTGGATTAGAAAACACATATTGTGGATCCGCTCCAAAGTACACTGGAAAATGTGCGGATCAGGAAACTTCATACCTTAGAATAAAATATTCAATGCTTTCTAAGGATGTGGTCATTTTGGGCCTACATTCTGGCACCTCCTTGGTGGATTTGCTCACAAAGCCATCGAACTCATATTCTTATCTATCAAGCATCAGGAGTCAAAAATGCTTATCTTCAAAAAAATAATTTAAATAATAAATTTCATATGAACACTACCCTCTGTTGAGTGGTATTTTCACCCGATTGTGAAAACACACTCTCCGATAGGATTTGGGTTCTAAATCCTCTCTTGCAAAGAAATTTAATAAACAATTTCTCCAAGGTTCCGCTATGTTAGCATTTTGTATATGTGTATTAATGATCTCAAATGAAGATATTCAATAAAAATGCTTGGAACACCTTAGTGGTTGCAAGTAACTGAAAACAAGGGGCAATGCTGGTTTATTTTACCGTGAAACTTTAATGATTGTTCTTTGAACCCTAATAAAGCAAATATGATTTGATCTCTATATGACCAAGTTGTAATTTCAAAATGGAAACCGATGAAATGCCTTGAAACATAACCCCTTCAATGAAATTGGAATTTTATGAAGGGAATATCATCATCTCGCTCATGAATGAAAAAAAAAACTGTAAAAGGAAATTCTGGCCTAGAAATGGAAATTTTCTATTTTCTGACTTTGAGATTTTTTAGTTTTTTTATTTTATTTTAATGCCTGTAAATAAAATAAAGTGCAGAAAAAAAAATGAAAATAAAATGCAAAAGTAAAATGAAATGCATTCAGGGTGATGCAATCCTATTCTAACAAAACCGAAGCTAATGAGGTTTCCATGCATGCAACCTAACTTATTGAACCTGCAAAACACGCACAATCCAGATAAGTTAAGTGCTGGTCTCTGGGGTTTTAACTGTGATTTCAGATTTAGACATTCGCATGAAGCAACCAAGAGAACTTGCATTAAACTTCACCTATAAGCCTAGAAATCTGAAAAGGGGAAAGATAAACATTTAATCTTGCATGCAAAAAATAACTCCTTCTTTCTTGCCAATGAGGTGCAACTCTCTGAATTTTCTGTATTAAAAATTGGTCATTTTACAATAACATAATCTCTAGTTTTCTCAAAACCAGAAAAAGGGGAAGAAAAACACTCCTAAGCAGGCCCAGAATGGCTTCTCGCCTTCGGCACTGCAACTCTGCTCGCAGCGGTTTTCGACCCTCGTACCAATCTATGCTTTCGCTTTTAAAGTTCTGGTAAATTGCTTCTCCTTCCACGACGGTTCGTTTCGTCTTCCAGATTGCTTCGTTTCACCTTCCCCGCCTTTCCATTGCTTTTGACTTTATGCTCGACATTGAGACGCTTGATCTTCTCTGTGAACTGTAATGCCTCTGTAGCCCTTACACATGTACGCCACGTGTTCCGCACTTTTTTGCATGTTCTATAATGGCCCCGTGTAAATCGTGACAAAAAATAGCATGTCGCGATATCGCGACGTTTTTATGCATGCAACTTTGCTCCTTTACTTTCATCGCGAAAACGCGACATGTCGCGATATCGCGACATTTTCCTGCCAACAGCCTTGTCCGCCTTCATGCACAGCGAAAATGAGACATGTCACGAAATCGTGACATTTTCTGTCAACAGCCTTGCAAATGCAACCTATCGCGAAATCGCGACGTTTTTTATTTCGAGTCGTGAGGATGCAACCTGTCGCGAAATCGTGATGCCTTTTCATTCTTGCTATGTTTAAAACGCAATGTCATCGAAATCGTGACACTTTTCTTTTCTTTCTTCTGGAATCACGCACACTTTTCATTTGTCTTTTTCATGAAATCGTGACGCTTTCTTCTCCCTTTTTCTGACGTTTCTTTTTTTTTGCACGTGAAATGTCACGAAATCATGACATATTTTCCTTCGATACCTTTTCGCTTTGTCGTAAACGTGACGATATCATGATGTTTTTCATCTTTGTCCACTTGTGCTTTCTCGCGAAATCGTGACATTTTCTTTCCGATATCGCGACAACTTTAGTGCCTTGCCCTGTTTGACTGGTTTGACCATGATTTTATGACATGTCACGATTTCATGACAATTTTCCATTCTATCTTTCTCTCTCTTCTATGACCCGCGATTTCACAACATGTCGTGATATCATGACATTTTCTCTTCATGATGCATTCTGCTGCTCCTAGCCACGAAAACTTGACATGTCGCGATATCGCAACGTTTTTTCATTTCTGGCCACGACGGAGCAACATGTCGCGATATCGTGACAAATTTCATTTTTGGGCAGCGACGGAGCAACATGTCATGATATCGCGACAACTTTTCTTTTTTGGCCGCGACGGAGCAACATGTCACGATATCACGACAACTTTTCATTTTCGGTCGCGACGGAGCAACATGTCGCGATATCGCGACAACTTTCTTTTTCTTTTATATTTTGCTCTTCCTTTGATTTTTTAGCATCTAAGGCCACTATGGTCTTCTTTGAAAGCATGCAAAAATGTGGGTCCCCAATTTTGGGGTGTGTTGTGGATCAGCCACAACAAATGGCGATCTCATTGTCAAATGCTCCTCGAGCATTTTGGTGAGAACCCAACCTGAAATATACAAGCTTAGATACAAGCATCAGCACATAAGAAATGTAAACGAATGCCCATAGATCAAAAATACATGAATCATCAGAATTTTTAAGTATCAGCTCGATGTGTGCAATGTGTTTTCATTCCCTATCGCTTGAACTTGATCAAAATTCCATTGTCAGTTTCACTTATGATTTGTATGCAAGGCTATGAATGATTTGTGCAGGATTTGATGCACCTGATGAAGATGCTAAGAGATTTGACATGCTTTTATAAAGGCTCAAACCTTCTAATATCATACACAAACATTCAAGATTATCAAACCCTCTTAGGATCAACTATATGTATACTGAATTACTTTATTAGATCCCAAAGTTGGTTATGTGTCACTACTATCTTGAACCCATGTGCAAGTGAAAGTGAAATCAGAGCTTTGGGGAATCGGATTCCCAACCTAATCGAGATGGGAGTTTAACCCTATCCTTACTATTCTGATTTGGAGTTCATTACCTCATCTTGAACAAAATAATTTAACCTATTATGGATGAAATGGTCAGGCTAGTCTATCCATATGAGCAATCAGTGGTCTTGTTTTTAGACAAGACATGTTGCCATGCATGAGCATACTTAACCCCATAATCCATGACTTGGCTTCATTCATTCTTTTTCTTTTATTTCTTGGACCTTTGGGATGACTACCCATCCTTGCTAGGGACATGTAGTACGATCCTTCCAATCCAATATTAAGATAAAATGGGAAATATTAGTTAATTTTATTACTTGGACCTTTGGGATGACTACCCATCCTTTGCAGAGGACATGTAGTACTATCCTTCCAATCCAAGCTTTATGATGAAGTGGGAAAAATGGAAGCTTTGGGGAATCGGATTCTCAACCTAAGCGAGATGAGAATTATGTCCTATCCTTACTACTCCATGTAGGTCAAATCAGAGCTTTGGGGAGTTGGATCCTCAACCTAAGTTCGATGAGGATTTAACCCTATCCTTACTACTCTGGTTTTAGGCTTTAAGCTTTTATGGGAGTGGTAAAAACCACTTTTTCAAGGATTATGTTGCATGATAGGACAAACATGAAATATTCTTTTCACCTCACCTTTTCATCCAAGTATGGTTTTGACCATTTTGCTCAAGATTCTTTTAATGTGCATGGAATGTGCTTGGTTCAAGATAGTTCGGACATCAGCTTCCCAACCTTAGGATTTTTTTATGTTTTATGTTATAGAATAACCCTAAGAGGATTCGACACCTTCTCAATGATTGCACATGAAATGAAAATGTAACTTGAGATGACATGTATATATGCCATGTGGAATGTGACATGAGATGTGAATGCACTGCTTCTTTTGGAATATATCATCTACTTTACCATAATGTGCAAAACTGACAACTTCATGCATCACAAGATTCAAACGATATCATTTAAATGTTTGTGTTACTTGTGGAGCTTTCTACAACACAATTCCAATGTTTCATATTCTCCTGATCTAGAACATAAGTTGACATCTCAAGACAACTTTTTCATCATTTTTTTTTTTATATAGACAAACAAAACATGTCAAATAAACACACAACTTTAAATTAAAACTTATTCAATCCAAAACCAAACTGCAATCCCAAAATGAAACTTGAAAACACAAACCCAAAACCAAAAACCAAAATCTATATACAAATGTACACTATAATACAAGATGATGCAAAGCTTGGACTATCACTTTCCTGGATCCCAAACATGATTAGAACATTTCAACAAAAATATAACATGATATGCATGCCAAATGTTGTGGGAATCCAACAAAAACAAGACAAGACCAAACAATGCAACCCACTTCAACTTTCCTCTCTCACCCCACCAATTAAATTTAGTTCCATTAGTATTCCCATAGGTGAGCTTCAAATTTTCAAATTGATTAGACAATGATTGATATTCAATTTTATCTTGTCTATTCTCTAAAACTTCCATTTCAAAACTCAATCTTTGATTTAGAATTAGGCTATCTTCTTCCAATATGCAATTTTGTAAGTAGGAGCCTATTTCTACAAATTTTAAAGCCAAATTATTTTCCAAATTTGTAGGCCAATCAAATTTGTGTAACAGTTTGCAAGCATCTAGGATATTTACTAAATTAGGATCATTAACAGTTTTTACCCTAGATTCGATTAGCAATTGTTGATGAATTTGATTTAACAATTCAAGTGCATCAACTTCTTTTCCATTCATTAAAACAATGTTATTAAAGGTGTGATTAAAAATTATACCTTGTTTTTCATTTACCTTTAATGACATTTCACCATAAACATTATTTAAATTCAAAATATGGTCATCCTTTTCAATCCTCAAACATTCTTGGTCAAAGTGTATGTCCCATGACTCATCTTGATGATCCTTCATTTGAGTTGCTTCCAATTGATCAATCTCTTTGTCATTTGGTTCCAATTCTTTGTTCACTATCCATGGTATCTCTTCATTTGAATCCTCCAAATCATCATGCAAACTTGCATCCGCACCTTCAATGAATTTATATTCAACATGATCGAATTTTGTCACCTTTTCAAATCTTGTGAATATGAGATCTTCGTATGATGTAGAAGGTTCAACATCCTGCATATCAAGTGAAATATGAGTTTCATCTATAGGGATGTGAGAAAAGAATGCATTATCATATCTCCCCCAACCATTGTGAAAATTGTCATCCAAATCCATGGCATGAAATTCCATGATATTTGTGACATGATCTTTTGATTCATTCATCAATTCTTTTTCTTCTTTGTCCTTGGCAATAGGATCATTATAATCTTCCAAAATTTGATGAGATTTGAAACCCTCTTCCAAAACATCCTCAAATTGTACAGGAGTTGTAATATCTTCCTTCGAGTAGGCGATTATGTTGTCCCGTATATCAATTGGCACACAAGTTTCATTAGTAGTTTTGGATTGAGTGTAGTCTTCCCACTTCTTCCAAGCATCATAATAATCCTCTTTCAAAATCAAGTGGTGACGTTCAACTACTTCTTCAACATCTTCCAATTCATCAATGTGTTTCTCATCAAATTCATCTTCACCTTCCTTAGATGGTTCAATTATTTCCAAAAGTGGGTCATTTCTTGAATTCAAATTTGTAAGGCTATCATCGTCCAAATTAGTAACCCATGATTCAATTTTATCATAATTTGGAGGGTGAAGAATTTCTTGATCGTTAATTTTACACATCTCATCAATAGTATCTTCCAAGAACAAGTGGTGAAATTCTATCATATCTTCAAATTTATTTATTGATTTTCTTTCCATTTCACTTTCAACCACTTCATTCAATTCTATGGTGGGTTCCATCCTATCACATATATCAAACATTGTTGAATTTAGAACCCCTTCATCCGGATAATCATGTATCTCTATGAATGAGATCATTTCTGCATAATCCTCACTAGCGGATGTTGGCTTAGCAATTTGCACCTCCTCGTGGACTACATCTAAGGTGGTTGTAAAATTTGGATATTCAAATTCATCCCCTTGATCATTTACCTTAGATATCATTGGAGTGGAGGGTGCTATGTTTGATGGTTGGTGTAGGTTGGCATCAAAAGAACAATCTCTCATGTGAACATGTTGTGCCTTTTCTTCTTCAAGACCTTGTCGTTCTATCTCTTCCAAGATCTCATGGATTTTCTCTAGAGACAAACCACTCATTTTTTTCTCAATGTGTGAAGCAAGTGTGGGGTGTATGGCTCCTAGGTATACTTCCATGGCTTCCTCTTCTAATGTGTTAAAATTTTCCCACATTTGGGAGTGCAACTCACGAAATCTTCCATTGAATTGACTCAAGGATTCATTAGGCTCTTTACATATGGAGGTAAACTGATTTTTCAAGATTTCTAAGTCAATCTGATTACCAAAATGATAAAGATAGGCTGCTTCTAGTTGTATCCAAGAAGTCCTAACCTCCATGGGTAGTTGGCTATACCAAAAGAATGGTTTATCATCCAAAATGTATGCAAATAACTTACAAGCCACCTCCTCATAGAAAATCTGGAATTGACACAATGTATTCTTGTAGACATGCAGTCTTTGCAAGTATTCTAGTGGCACCTCTTGATTAAAACACCGTAAAAAATCCAATAACATTTTAGGAATATGATAGGGTATCACATGTATAGACAAACCCTTATAATGATCCTCCATTGTAGATACCATTCTTTCTCTTAGAGATGCTATTTCAGCTCTTAGGGATACCATTTGCTCCTCAAGTGTTGCCATTAGTGAAACTTAAAATGTAATTTTAGAACCAAATCTGTTGAATATTCAACCTGCAATGTATAAAAAAATCAAGTTAGCATCAACTAAGAGATGTATTCATTAAAATCAAATGAAAAGTAATTGCATGAAAACAACACTTTGTTAGTCAAAACCAAAATTTTCAAAATTAAATCAAATCACATTGTTTCTGTATGAACAATCAGAAAAATATACAAAGCATACCTGAATTGCTTAAAATAGAATAAAGTAAACCAATTCAGGCCGTCCTTTTAACAATCTGCCGAGTGTTAGAGGAGTAAAGATAACAATTAACAGGGCATGAAATATTCAAAATTTAAATCCCTATAGCACTTAAATCACCGTGAAATAAACCAGTTCAGGCCCTCCTTTTAACGCCAATCTATTGAGTGGTGTTAGAGGAGGCCGAAGATGCTAATCAAATGGACTTGAAATATTTAGCAATGTAAAGCTCTTAAACAATTATAAACCTGTAGCATCTAAAATCATGATAAAATAAACCTTTTCATGCCCTCCTTCTAGCACCAATCTGTTGAGTGGTGTTAGAAGGCTAAAGATAACAATCAGTAGGGCATGAAATATACAAAAATTTTAAATCTCACTAAAATAAACCCATCCAGCCCTCCTTCTAGCGCCAATCTGTTGAGTGGTATTTTCACCCGATTGTGAAAACACACTCTCCGATAGGATTTGGGTTCTAAATCCTCTCTTGCAAAGAAATTTAATAAACAATTTCTCCAAGGTTCCGCTATGTTAGCATTTTGCATCTGTGTATTAATGATCTCAAATGAAGATATTCATTTTAAATGCTTGGAACACCTTAGTGGTTGCAAGTAACTGAAAACAAGGGGCAATGTTGGTTTATTTTATCGTGAAACTTTAATGATTGTTCTTTGAACCCTAATAAAGCAAATATGATTTGATCTCTATATGACCAAGTTGTAATTTCAAAATGGAAACTGATGAAATGCCTTGAAACATAACCCCTTCAATGAAATTGGAATTTTATGAAGGGAATATCATCATTCGCTCATGAATGAAAAACAAAACTCGTAAAATGAAATTCTCGCCTAGAAATGGAAATTTTCTAATTTTCGACTTTGAGATTTTTTAGTTTTTTATTTTTTTATTTTAATAAGCCCGTAAATAAAATAAAGTGCAAAAAAAAAATGAAAATAAAATGCAAAAGTAAAATGAAATGCATTCAGGGTGATGCAATCCTATTCTAAAAAAATCGAAGCTAATGAGGTTTCCATGCATGCAACCTAACTTATTGAACCTGCAAAACACGCACAATCCAGATAAGTTAAGTGCTGGTCTCTGGGGTTTTAACTCGTGATTTTCAGATTTAGACATTCGCATGAAGCAACCAAGAGAACTTGCATTAAACTTCACCTATAAGCCTAGAAATCTGAAAAGGGGAAAGATAAACATTTAATCCTGCATGCAAAAAATAACTCCTTCTTTCTTGCCAATGAGGTGCAACTCTCTGAATTTTTTGTATTAAAAATTGGTCATTTTACAATAACAAAATCTCTAGTTTTCTCAAAACCAAAAAAAGGGGAAGAAAAACACTCCTAAGCAGGCCCAGAATGGCTTCTCGCCTTCGGCACTGCAACTCTGCTCGCAACGGTTTCTGACCCTCGTACCAATCTGTGCTTCCGCTTTTAAAGTTCTGGTAAATTGCTTCTCCTTCCACGACGGTTCGTTTCGTCTTCCAGATTGCTTCGTTTCACCTTCCCCGCCTTTCCATTGCTTTTGACTTTATGCTCGACATTGAGACGCTTGATCTTCTCTGTGAACTGTAACGCCTCTGTAGCCCTTACACATGTACGCCACGTGTTCCGCACTTTTCTGCATGTTCTATAATGGCCCCGTGTAAATCGTGACAAAAAATAGCATGTCGCGATATCGCGACATTTTTATGCATGCAACTTTGCTCCTTTACTTTCATCGCGAAAACGTGACATGTCGCGATATCGCGACATTTTCCTGCCAACAGCCTTGTCCGCCTTCATGCGTCGCGAAAATGAGACATGTCACGAAATCGCGACATTTTCCTGTCAACAGCCTTGCAAATGCAACCTGTCACGAAATCGCGACGTTTTTCTGTTTCGAGCTGTGAGGATGCAACCTATCGCGAAATCGCGACACCTTTTCATTCTGTACACTTTGCTACTTTTTGTCACGAAATCGTGACACTTTTCTCTTTGTCACCACTTTGCTACTTTCTATCGCAAAATCGTGATGCTTTTCATTTAGAGCTGTCTTGCGGCTTTCTGTCGCGAAATCGCGATGCTTCTCCGTTCCGTACCACTTTGCTAGCTTTCCGTCATGAAATCGTGACGCTTTTCTATTTCGGGCTGCTCTTGCTGTATTTGACCGCGATAACTCGACATGTCATGAAATCGTGACATATTTCTGCTTCGTACCCCTTTGCTGCTTTCTATCACAAAATCGTGATGCTTTCTCTTTCCGTACCACTTGGCTGCTTCTGTCACGAAATCGCGACGCTTTTCATCTTTATACCACTTGGCTGCTTTCTGTCACGAAATCGCGACATCTTTTCATTTGGCATGTCTTGCTGCTTCAGGTCGCGATATCGCGACAACTTTAGTGCCTTGCCCTGTTTGACTGGTTTGACCATGATTTTGTGACATGTCACGATTTCACGACAATTTTCCATTCTGTCTTTCTCTCTCTTCTATGACCCGCGATTTCACAACACATCGCGATATCGTGACATTTTCTCTTCATGATGCATTATGCTGCTCCTAGCTATGAAAACGTGACATGTCACGAAATCGCGACAATTTTTCATTTCTGGCCACGACGGAGCAACATGTCGCTATATCGCGACAACTTTTCATTTCGGGCGCGACGGAGCAACATGTCGCGATATCGCGACAACTTTTCATTTTTGGCCATGACGGAGCAACATGTCACGATATCACGACAACTTTTCATTTTTGGTCGCGACGGAGCAACATGTCGCGATATCGCGACACTTTCTTTTTCTTGCTATATTTTGCTCTTCCTTTGATTTTTTAGCATCTGGGCCACTGTGGTCTTCTTTGAAAGCATGCAAAAAGGTGGGTCCCCAATTTTGGGGTGTGTTGTGGATCAGCCACAACACCCTCTAAAAAATTTATGGTCATCTTCGAGGATAAACTTTCATATTGAGACCATGCTTCATACATCCTAGAGGATAAATTTTCACATGGAGACTATGCCATAAACATTAATATATGTGTCATTCCAGTAAAATTGTTTCACACAAAACTTATTATTTTTTGTGTCTCTCTGGACTCATGCTTTTACTATTTATTTATGACCATGTCATAGTAAAATGAATAAAAAAAATACAAAACTTATGACTACATATGTACAAAAAAAAAATTGTTGAGCTTGTGCCCCTTAAGGATCCACATCATTTCTATTCGACTCTTCTTCTTGCTGGCCTCTTCCTCAACATTATTCTCTTCTTGCTCAACTTATTCCTCTGGATAATATTGCTCTATATTTTCCTCTTCTACACTATCACTAAGCAACTACACCATAAATTTCAAAATCTATAGGGCTTGTCAGGGTTATTCATAGCGGCAAAACTTCGCCATTTGGGTGAAAAGTACAATTTTTGAAAATTCAAATTTGTGAAATTTGGGGAAGCTAGACGTTGGCCATTTAACTGGAATTTTTTTGAAAAAAATATAATTTAGGTATCGGTTCACCGTACTTTGATAAGAGTATCATGGTTATTTTTAAAAATTTGCAAGCAATCCCACCTAAATAAAGTATCATTTTTGCCCTAAAATTTTAAAATTTCTAAATTATTTTGCCCAACTAACCAAGTATACCTCTATATATAATTAACACCCCAGGGATACATTTTTATTTTTGAATCGAGTTCTATACTCGATGAATATACCGACATAATTTTGCACAAGATCGAAACCTTTTCTACGACTAGCCATCACCAGTTCTATAACCAAAAGGAACCTCTTGTGCAACTTTACAAAACTATTTCTACAACTTAATCCTATTATGCAACCTTCTGGAACTACTTCTGTAATAGAAACCACTTCTGCAACCAGACAGAACAACTTCTACAGTTGGACCCTGTTCTACAACCATCCAGAACAACTTCTATAGTAGGAACCTCTTTTGCAATCAGACAGATCCACTTCTATAGCCGAACCCTATTTTGCAACTTTCCTAAATCACTTTTGCAGCTGGAACCTATTATGTAACCATTCAGGACCACTTTTGTAGTAGGAACCTCTTCTACAATCAGACAAAACCACTTCTACAGTTGGACCCTACTTTGTAACTGTATTGAACCACTTTTATAGCTAGAACTCATTCTACAAACATCTAGAACCACTTCTGCAGTGGGAACCTCTTCTCCAACTAGATGGAACCACTTCTATAGCTAGACCATGTTATGCAACCGTTTTGAACCACTTTTGTAGTCGAAACCTGTTGTACAACTGGACGAAACCATTTCATAGTCAAACCCTATTTTGAAATCGAATGAAACCATTTTGCAAGCGAATCATGTTCCGCATTGGACCTCTTTTTACACCAAGTTCTCTGTCACTGCTTTGTTTACCATATTTTTCTCTATTTTTCCATGTTCTACATGTTATCCTCTCTCTTCTCTTTTTCTGTTAAAACTTTTTAATTCTTTATGAATAGTTGAACCAAACACATTGTGATTCTCTATTTCTAGTCCATTTTGTATCATAATCTTATATTTTTTAACATGTATATTTAATAATTTTTCAATCCCATGTTTTCTCTGTTTTGCCCTATTCTTAATGTTTTAAAACTCTTTGATTCTTAGTTTCTATTTAGATATTTTTTTCCTTGCTAAGATTATACATGTGCAAATGCTTTGGTTCTCTAAAGATATATAGATGCTCTATTTCTCTGATCATATTTTGATTCTCTATTTCTAGAAAATTTTGTGCTATAACATGATATTTTCGACATATGTATCACCAATTATTTTTTGATTAAAGAATAGTTTTCTTAAATTGATTTCAATTTGAATGTTAATTATCTTTGTGCTCTTGTCAGTTAAAGTGATTTCATCAAAAAATATAACCAATGGCATAAACTGATAAAATCACAAAAAATAATGGTAGGAAACAAGTATGTATAATCTACCACACAAACAATTGTTTATTCTATTTACAATATTATCTTAAGGCCTCCAGAAAGTACACCCTCTTCAACATTTTATTACACTACTAAATTGAAAAACATTTTTCATAACAAGTAAAATGTCACCTAGTGATGGAAAGAAGGGCACCAAATATTCTATTGAAAAGAGTATCCTCAAATATTTTAGCCAAACTTCAAAATGCAACGAGCCAATGCCATCCCTACAAATTCAAGGTACAAATGATTTTTGACTTCCCAGTATGTTCTTGATTGATGATTTGAATATTTTTTTTGTATATTTTTTATCCAATAATGATAAAAAATATTATGGTATTATACTATGCATAATACCCTATTGAACCTGATATGCCTCCACTTGAAGATATTCCCCAACAAGAGATGCCTTCTAATGAAAATTCCCTTGACAATGACACCCAAAAACTACTTGAAGAAAACACTCAAAATGACATCACAATTGAAAATGAAATTGATAAATCAAAATCATTACAAGTTTCATATGAATCTTCAAACAAAAATTCCAAAAAAATAAAAACGTCTAATTGGATACTTGGAAGGGGATTTAAGAATGAATGGGCAGAAAGATTTCCCTGTATTGAGTCTGTCTTGACTGAGGATAACCAAATCGATGAAAAAGAATGTAGATGCAAAATTTGCAGTTAGAGACTTGGTAAGGATCATAGGCTTCAAAACAAGATTGATACAATTGAAAAACATGTTGGCAAATCTTATGTAAAAGTTATAAAAAGTAATGGTGAAGTTATTAAAGAAGTTAAGTGGAAGGATGCATCATAATGTATGCATTTAAGATATGCTATAGAATATGACAATCACTTAAAGTAAAAACAATATCTTGTTGAGAAATGTGGAACAATTGCAACGCAATTTTATAAAATACAAAAGACTATTTTAGCTTCAAAAAGTATGCAGTTTGTCGTTGTTTATAATATTTTCAATAAAGGTAGATCGATATTCGATTTTATTGATTATAAGCAGCTATTATGCCTATTTAATATGCAAAACCTTCCTAGTTCTCATTGGTCAGACCGAAGTGGTTGGGAAATGGTAAAATGTCTATCTTTGGTTGAGAAAGAAGACCTAAGGGAGCAAGTAAAACTTTCCAAATTCATTTCACTTTCTATTGATGAGGTAACACCTATGGACAATACATCTTAGATATGCATGCATGTGTACACATTTCAAAATCATATTAGAAGGCCTATTTTGTTGGGAATACATAAGATTTTGGAAAGTTTAAATGCAAAAAACATTTATAATGTTGTCAAAAATTTAAAGAATATTACGAGAATGAATGATATTGGATCTTATGGAGCTGCTATTATGCAAGGTCACAAGTATAGTATTTGTGTTCGAATCCAAACCATAGTTGCCCCATATATGATTACCATTCATTGTATGGCTCATAGAGTTAATCTTGCATATAAAATTGTGAGCACATTTTCAAATGTTGCTAAAGTGGAAAACCTTATTCATGAAATTCATTCTTATTTTTCATTAAGTCCAAAAAGGTTTGCAGAGTTTCAACAGTTTGTAATAGGAGTTACAGAAAGAAAAAAATTGTTAAAATATGTGGATGCAAGATGGATTTCACTATATCAACCTGCTCAAAGATTTTTTGCAGAATATCAATCATTGATGGGGTTTATGCATGCAAATTGTAGAATAGTTGATAAGGCAAAAGATATGTTATTCCGTTTGACTAACTAGGAAACATTTTTGACCTTATGTGGTATTCTTCCAATGTTAAAAGAAATGAACAGATTAATTAATCTTGCACAAGAGAGATCCATCTATATCATTGATTTTATGAGGATGAGAAAACAAATATGTGTACTTATTGATACATTATATGTGTCTAAAGCAGGTTTTACAGAACCTTTGTTTGATAGTTGGAATACATTGATAAACGTGAATAATCCAAAAAGTTTCTTGAAGTTTGACATCAATGATCATATTTGTATTAATGTTCATGAAAATATGCTACCTGTTTATTGTTTTGAAAGGTAATCAAGTATAGTTGTGGAATATTTTGAAGAAGTTCTTATAACACATAGTAGATTTCATGTTATTATACAGAAAACAAAGTGTAATTTATCAAAAATAGCAAAATCTTTGACAAGTGAGATAAAATATCAATTTTAGAGAGATGAGTTGCTCGAGGCCATGGGTGTGGTTAACCCCATGTTTTGGGGAGCTTGCACTAAATACAATTCTGCAAATGATTTGTTTATTAAATATATGGGTAACCTCATTAACCATTTCAATAAGAGTGTGGAATTCAATGGTGCTGAAATAAAATGTATGCTCAACAGTGATCTTTTGAAAGAATAGTCATCACATTTTGGAAGAACAATGGTTTTACAAACATCACTTATGATAGATGTCCATGATATTGGTTCCACTGCACATTTGTGGTAATAATTGTATCCAAGAACAATATTAGAAGATACAATAAGTGAAAACTTTCTTTTATATGAATTATGTGAAACAATGATTTTGGAGTCAGTTGAAGATAGAGTTTTCAGTGCATTTTCTTTTATTAAATCAAAACTCCGCAACAAACTTGACAAAAATTTAGAAAATTGTTTAAGAATATATGTGGCTTCATATCACTTGGATACATTTTTGTATGATAGATATTTGGCAGACTAGAGTTCCCCGGCAGACAGAAGGGGAACGTCTAATACGATCGATAACTACGATGATGATGCTTTTAGTGATTAGAAGGTGGAGACACAGATTTTTGTTATGCTTCATAATTATTTTTGACAAACTGATATGTTATAGCTACCATAATGATTTCATTGACATTGATAAACACAATATTGTATTGATTTCACAAAATTCATTGAAGATTTCACAATATCGTTCAAATTTTATAAGATTTTACAAAATTATTGTATTATATCATATTAGTGTTTAAAAAATGATGTCTTATATCTTTTTGCAGTTTTTAAAATTGTATGTTTATGACATGGTGTCTCAACTCTCTTCATTGATAAATCTTTATGTTTCATGTTTTAAATTTTATTATCGGTATATTAACGTTGATCTGTAATGTTATCTATAATGCTTTTGTTGTTGATATGAACATAGTGAACAATATTAGCAAAAATAAACTAAAATTGCAACACATATTTATAAATGCAAGCAAACTATGAATGGTGGAAAATACAAAATGGGAAAATGTCATTATCATTAGTTCAAATAGAAACATATTACATTGTACAAAATTGTTGACTACAATCAACTTGATAGCATATTACATTTTCAAATTTTCAAACATTTGATTGGTGCTTGGTTGCTTCACTATCGGTTGGAGTCGTCATTTCTTTTCCTTTATCGGCATCTATGACACTTTTTGTAACACTCTCTTCTGGAAGTACTCCAACTCTCACCAGGAATTCATGTACTTTCACAATACTTGACACCAATTGCACTTCTTCTTTTTTTGGATCTTCAAGTATTGTTGGAAGCATTTCCCTTGTTTTGTCAAGCACTAGTTTTAGATCTTCTTTGAGCTTCTCCTTGATGTATTTTTTTGAACGATTATTTTCTGATATTTTTTATTACATTTTCTTTTTCATTTCCAATGCATGATTCAAAAATGTCTTCACCCTTTTAATATTGAATTACATGCTCTTAACCTGTGTTTTTAAGTGTTCAAAATTTGACTGCAAAAACAAATTGAAAACATAATTCAAAAAGGTTATATTGAAATTATTTCATATTTTTAAGAAATATAAAAATTTCATTGCAATAGAAAATTGTAACATAAAACATTTTGTTACCTCAGCCATATCCTTTGTAGCCTCAACAACTACAACTTTCTCCTTATCAGAAGCCCACTGGTTATAAAATTCTTGGGCTTCAGTGTTAATGTTCTCCAATATACAGACAACAACATTCAAAATATCATAATCATAAATAAAATCAGGCTTAACAGATCCTAATGTGGTCTATTTTAGCAAGCCATCAAGATTTTCTAGTTCAAATTGAACCAAAGAATAAAGAGAATCTCTTTTTACTTAATTTTTATATCGGGTATTGATTTCCCTTAAAAGTATATTTGTCGGATATTTCCATTCCTTCAATTCCTTCAAATCTCTCAACACAAATTGATTAATAGTAACTTATGTAGTTTGAGATAATAAAACATTTTCATTAAAATCTACAATTTTATCCTCAGTTTGAGGACCCTGAGGATGAGGATTGGCTCCTTGAGATGATGTTAATGTTGTCTCCTCAGCTGCAGGTTCAGTGGCTTCTCTTTGTTCTCCTTCACATCTTAGCACATATGTTGCCTTAAAGCCTACAATGTTGCCCTACAAAAGATAATCCTCATCAAGTTGAATATTATCCAAACCCTCTATAGAAACTTCTAGTGCCTTTGAATTTGTTGAAAATGTAAATTATGACCATCCATACCTAGAACTTGGTGTTGGCATGTGTGATCTTTGTGAGTGTAAAAACCTACACCCAAAACTTTATACAATGGCTTGTGATATCTTTGAAAACAATAATTTTTTCCAAAATAGATTTGCCCTCGCATAGGCACTGGCATGGGATATGCGGTTGTTTGTCGTTGATTTGGTGGAAGCGATGGCTATGGTGAAACCGGTAAGTGTGATGCAACTGGTGGCTGTAATGGAGGCAGTGGTGGCATATGGCCCCTAACTTGTGATGGTACTTGTTTATTTTGAGAATAAATTGAAAAAAATAAAAAATATTTTGTTACAATTCTTCTTAAAATAAAAAATATTTTCTTAATATAAGTTAACTACACAAATATTTACCTGAAGACAATGAAACATATTGAATTTATGTTGCAATGGGAGAGGGGTTGACCACACTAGATTCAGCCTACATATTATATGCATACCTAGGTGTACGAGAAACCCCAGGAGTAGTTGCTTACCTGGAACATTTGTTCAACCTCTGCAAAGGTGTTGCTTCAGAGCCCCTATTTTTAGAATCACCAGTTTGTTCCAACCTGTGACCCTTAGTGGTAGTAATATGTTTACTCCTTGTATTATCTACCTTACCTTGCATATAGATGAAAAGAAAACTTATAAAAAAGGAATGTGATAAACTATAAAATAGTATGTCAAGGTTAGATATGTAGTTATTACCTTCAATTCCTCTACTGACATAGCAATAGCCTATAGTGTTGCATGCACTAAATTTGGTACATGAGTAGTCTATAAATTATGAAAACACTCATAATATAGAGCTAAAAGAAAAATAACAGTGCCCACAATGAGCTGTGTCTTGTTGGTTGCCATTTGCATGGTGTGCAACTCCAACCTGATTCGATCCGAAATATACGTGCACCAGTCAAATTTTTGATTGTGTTCAGACTAAACAATATAAGCAAGTACCCAAAATAGAATTTTTGGTCTTCCCATCAAAATTATTCTTTCCTGGAATAACTCGATAATGGACTTTAGAGTTTGATGGTTAACATTGTTGATTGATAAACCTCTTTTTGATTTGGCAGCAGAAGCTACATAAAAAAAATTAGATGTCAATTTATAAATTTGAAACATTGAACATTAATAAAATATAATTAAAAATATTTATACCTACTAAATCCTCTAATGAGAGACCATACTTGCTTTTGAGGTGTGCTTTGTCATCTGGAGACAACTGTAACCTTATCGACGCTTGAGGAAAACCAATTAATGGAATACCTGTAAATATATTAATATCTCCAGGGATGATGGTGAAAAGCATATTTATAATTCATACTTTAATATTCACTATAGCCCTATCATGGTCATAATCAGCTATAATATGTTGTAGGAGGATTTTATTTGTTCTAAATTATGGCATTGAAATGAGGGTTGTTAAACCTGCGTTATTGAACCACTTAAATTCCATCCCTAGGGTTGTCATCAAATCTGAAATCAAAGTGCAAGAAAAATTTTTGAATTTTGGTGCAGAGGTGGAAGGGGTGGCCATCACAAGAAGTTGGAAGTCAAAGAAAAATGATTTAAAATTGTAAGGTTGAATGGAAAGGATAGATCTGGTTGTAGTAGTCGCAAAAATAAAATGGAAAAAATGATTGTTGATGCCCTTTTATAGATTGAAGAAACAGGGTTGATATGTGGCAGTATTGTATTGGACATGCGGTGTTGCTGATTGAACGTGTGATACATGGTAGTTGAACCATACCTTATTTTGCATGAGGCCCACTGCCCCAGAATCAGATCTTTTTCTGTATTTTTTAAAATGTAGGATCAGATCCTATTCTATAATTGGTTGATGACCAAATAATATAGTGCATCTGATTCGAGACTGGACCATATTATACACCTAGTGGGTAACCAGACCATAGGATGTATTCGATCTGAAATAGGATCATATAATGCATTCAGTCCAAATTCGGATCATATTATGCATCCGGTCCAAGATCGGTTCATAGTATGCATCTGATTAGTGGACAGATCATGTTATGTTTTTGGTCTAAAACTGTATCATATTATGCATTTGGTCAGTGGCTGGATCATAGTATGCATCTGACACTTGATAAGATCATATTATGCATCCAGTCCATGACTGAACGATATTATGCATCTAATTCATGACCAGATCATATTATGCTTCCATCCCGAGATTGGATCTTATTATACATCTGATTCGTGACCAAACCATATTATGCATCCAGTCCGAGATCGGCCATATTATGATTTCGATCTGAGATCAAATCAAGATTTGGAAATTGTTTGGCATGACAAACTCCTTTTTCACCTGGTGGTTCTATCAGAATTTTAAAATTTATCATTTTTTGCCAATTTTTTTTGAAAAATCAAGGTTATTCGCCATGCCATCATACATGCAGTTGGCCAGGATTCACCAGATTTTCCTAACAGATTAGCCATTTTTTTACAAGTACCTTTTGGGTCCTACCTCTTATGCATAACCCTAGGGCTTGTTTTGAGGTGGCTTCTAAGGGGTTGGAAGTCTCCTTCAGCTGCTTATAAATATACTGGAGTTCACCAATATCTTCATAGTTAGCAACACTTCCTCTGTTTACCAAGTCTTCCATGAGCTCTTTGAACCTAGTAAAATCAATAATTATTTATGAAGCTTGATCTTTGTTAATTGGTTCTTCTAAAGCATCAATTTTAGAATTGTCTTGTAAGCTCTCATCAGTACTATTCTTGATTTCTTCAACTGATAGCAAGTTGTGATCTTCCATACATAACCCTCTGAAATCAATTTGGATCATTTCCTTATTAACATCCACTACATATTTCATTACTCCTTCAATTTTGTCATACAATAGTCAAGCCTTTGGAGTACTCTATGCTTTTTCACTACAATTTTGGTAGCAACTCTAGCAATGTTCCACTCCTTATTAGGGATTGGCTTAGTAGAATCACTAAGTCTACTATCCACTAGTTTGTGAATTTGCTCAACTGGAATTACCATAGGTTGTAGCTCTCTAGTGATTTTATCTAGATCATTCTAAATGCTTTGGAGAAGGTGACTGACATCATCTAAATAATCAATAATAAGTTGAAGCCCTGAGCATTTCTCTAGAACTTCAGAGAGAAATTTCATTCTTACTTTCTTTAGTCCAGCCTTAGAAAAACTAGAAGATTTAGCCTTTTTGATCTGAAGCTACTGTTTAAGACTATGTATCTCTTTAGTCTGCTCCTCATTATTTTTTTGGTGCTCTACAATCTGCTCCTTGAGCTTATTAGCGTCTTGAAACTTCTCTTTCCAGCTCTTAGTTTTTTTTTTCAGAGCTTTATCCACTTCTTTTTTATTTTTGACAGTTTTCTGAAGCTTTTCAATTTACTTTTCCAACTACCCACATTTTCTTTGAATATATCATTTTTTACATAAAAAAATTCCCAGTAGGCTTTGGCTATGACCAATTCATCTTCATCAAGAAGATTTTCAATATCTTATGTGAAATATTCTATACAATAATATTTGGCAATCATCTCAGTTTAAGGCTTGCTCACAAGGGGAATCATGGATCTAGATGTCATTTGCATTGAAACTAGATCAACAAATATGCTTTTTCTCTTGGTGGCCATTTTATTAGAAGGCTTGGATAACTTTTCTTCCCATAAATCATTGATTTTCTATGTATTTTCTTACTCTTTCTGTAAAGTTTCCTGAGTAGGGTAACTCACAATAAGAGGGGAAGAGGCCACATGGAATGTAAGAGCAGAATCAATAGTTGATAATAAATGTGTATAAGTATTTACAATAGAATCTGTGACCATAGTGGAATTTGTGATCACTGTCATTGTTGCAATTGGTAAACTTATGGAAAATAAAATGAGACTCATAGATGGGTGAGGGGGTGTACTTGAAATAGTTGGCTTCTCATATGAGGGTGGTGGTTGTAATGGTGAAGATGTAACTATGGGATATGATGAAAGGGGAATCTCATATGATGAGGGTATAATCTTAGATGATGAAAGTGGAACTTGAGGTAACCTTGGAGGATATGGGTTGGTTTGTACCTTAGTAGTGACTTATGAAATAGGAGGTGGACTATGATATGGAGAAGGTACCTTTGTTACAACTTCTTGCTCAGAAATGGAGGGAGATTTCCTTGGGGAATCTGGAGGAAGAAGAGGAGAAGAGGGATTAGAGACTACATTTTTAACTACTGATGTAGGGTGTTGTAGAGCCAACTTTATAATTTGTTGTTGTTCTTGTTATATCAATTCTTCCATAGTTGAAACATTTTTTTTTCTCAACTATATCCTCTTTATATAGCCTCTACTTCTTTGAAATCTCTTTCTCCATGATTTTTGGTGCCCTTTAGCTTTTTTTTGAAAAACTTGAAAGGTAACTTTCTCAGTATTCATCTCTTCTTCAGATAACTCTTCCTGTACCATTTCCTCTAGTAATACCTATTCAAAAATAGGATTTAATTCCACTGTTGATACAGTGGTGAAACTTAGAGGTGTAAACCTAAAGTTCTCATCCTTTTTGTTTCAGTCTATATCTGCATTTGGAGGTTGTCCACCCAGGGCTAGGTTCTTATGCCTCTTTACTATCTTTATTACTAGCACATTAACAACCCTCTCATCGGAGTAGTGGATTTTACTTCAATTGTGCTCCCTTTGGAAAATTCTCTATCTATTCAGGAGCAGTCAATGGAGCATCAGGTTCTTCTTCTCTAACTTCTTCTTATGAATGTGGGTATGGGGATTCAAACCCAGTTTGTGTCATTTTATATATTAGAACTATATTCCTTGGGTGTTTGGGCTTCCAAGTTTTGACATTATTGTCATACCTTTTAGAAAATTCACCATCAATTTTTATCCCAAACTCGGATTTTTCTTTACCATTCTTAGTTCTCATCCTCCACTAGTCTGATATTTTGGCTTCATTCCATTTCCTATTATTCTCTGCTTACTCACCAATAGGTTCTTGAGACTGAGGGTCCTCTTTCTTTTCTATTTTTTCCTCAATATATTTGATGGTATACTCCTTCAACCGATGTTTTACATTGTTGTTTGGGTCAAAATCCATAATTTGTTCATAAAATTCTAACCATGGAGGAAGTTGATCCATTTTAGAAACATTCCATTCTAAAAGAGCAATTTATTTGTTATTCTGCCTTGTTCAAAATGGGGCCTAGATCTCTTCTCAAATTTATAGGTTGTTTCTCCATTTAAGGCTATATTCCTTTTATAGAAGATATCATGTGGATCATAACTTCATTTTTTAGGAATATAGAATAGACCCAACCTATCTAGGTATTGGTCAATTTGTTCACCCTACCACTTCTTAGTAATAGTTATATCACTAACATTTTGGTAGGTCAACATAGATCTCCTATTTCTCCCAGAGCTATAGTTCAAATCTATAAATTCTACTTACCTCAAGTATTCTAAGGCAAATAGCCTCTCAATAACAAAGTGAGGTAGCATAAAAGGCTTACCCATAAATCCATACAGTCTAATGATTGTGCCCTCTATTAGGAGATACCAATATCCTTCCTCTGCTCCTTCTGCTCTCAATATTTTTGTGGTCAGATGTGGTATCCTAGGTCATTCTCCATACATTATTTTCAATGTTGGTCCTAAGAATTCCAAATTGAATTTGTAAAAAGACTCAGTACTTCTTAGATGATTAGCCCAATAATAAATTGGCATGGGTTCTCCTTCACTGGTCTTTTCCTTGATTGGAATCCAGGGCATCATATCTCTTACATCAGTGAAAAACATCTAGACCAGGCTTAAGTAATATCTAAAACAAGGTGCATTAGAGCTTCTTTTTAGTGATACTAATTGCTCATTCATTCTATGAGTAAGAAAATCTGACCAGTCAAAATATATAATCCTAATGACCTTTTCAATCGTGCCTTCCTCATACATCCTTTCATTTGAAATGCAATATGCAATGACTATTTTCCAACCATTCACCATTTTATCAGAGTCTAAACCATCCATACAAGTAACATAAAGTATAGCTTTGGGTGTTGAAATTTTTCAATATAAATTTAAACCAAGGGTAATCCCTTCCTGGCTCTAGTGTCCTTGAGTTGTTTATATAGCAATTTTCTGAAGGACTCACCATCATTAGCTCACTTCTCCAAAAAGTAATACCCGACCTGGGTAGTTTTTTTAAACTCTTTTGGTCTTACATATGGTTCTACTCCTAGGGCAAAAAACTTGTGATATTTTGTAGCAGTAATGCTAAATAGGATTTTGCCTTTAGTAGTTTTTACTAGTTTCACTATTGGGTCATAAAACTTAAAGATGTTTGCTATTAACTCAGGACAAGGATGAACAGTATCACAAATATAAAAAGACAAGAACGAGAGTATAGCACATCTACCTTCAATTGATAGGGCTTCTCCTTTCTTATATCTATTGTTAATGTTTCTCTTGATCTTCGTTCTCTCTGTGATGACCAAATAAATATCCACTATGGCTTTGGCTTTGTCGATATAATGGCCCGCTATATTTTTCATCGATGTTCCAGCTCTTTGAGTATCTTCGAAAGCCATTTTTATTAGCAATGATTTAAATTCTCTATGGAATTTATAGGTAATGCTTATGCTATTATTCTACTCTTCTTCACTCGATGATTGCTATTTTTGTTAAATGAACATAATTTTGTAATTCGACCCCCTTTTTAATTTTTGGTGCATGCACATATTCTACCATTAATGCAACTACTATGTGACGTGTCTGCTGGCACACTTCTCAAATCAACACTCATTCCTTTTGGTAGGTTGGAGGTGGCATTCTAACCTTTGATTGGTAAAAATTCAAACGTGCTTCAATATTTATGGCATCACTTTGTCCTTTATCTCTTTTGAGCATGGAAATATTAGCATTTATTTTGGACCTTTTACCCTTTTCCAAATGGCACGATGCGGAATTTCTACCTCGCTCAAATGTAGGCTTGAAAATGATGGATTGATGATACTTCATTTATTTTGGCCAATATAACTCTAGATTTATACGAATTAGGACCTTCCACATTTTGCACATTGTAAGTTTCGAAACCCAATGGATTGGAGGTTTCTCGTTATTCCACCAGCATTGTTGTCCATTTGAGTGCGGAAAATAGCGCATATTACATTCCACTAAAAATGTAGTTCACTTAGGTGCACATTGGAAATCGCTCGTCATTCTACTGGTATGATGGTTCATTTGAATTTGGATTGGAGCTCAATGATATTCCACTTTGCACTTAGTATATTTGAGTACGGAATAGAAACTACTACATCCTGTGGGAACACTTAGCCAATTTTACAAAATTATCTCTCTTTTTTCTCTTTTTTTATTTTTATTTTTTATACATGTTAAAAAAAAACTTGATATGAAGTGCAAAAAAGAAAGGAAATATGATACAATGTATGTACATATATTACAATGAGCTTATATTTTAATCAAATTAGAGTTTAAGATGAAAACCATTAACCAGAATTGGTTGTATGTTTCCCTCTAGATATTCAAGTTGGAAAACATTTTTCTCTTTGACCTCTAATATCTTGAAAGGGCCATCCTAGAAGGAGTCAAACTTCTGATGGTGACCTGGTTTTTATCTTTTGACATTCCACCTGAGAATTGAATTTTCAATCTAGAATTTTTTGAACCTTACCTTTTTATCAAACCATGCCTTGATGTCCATAGAATGCTTTTGAAAGTTCTCATAGGCATGAGCTCTCTTCTCTTCTAACTATATTAGGTGTGTCAACCTTGTTTCTACTATATTTTCGTCTGATTCTTCTTCTAAATTTATCAGTTTGAGTGCTAGAATTTCCAAATGGATAGGTAACATTGCCTCCTTACCATATTCCAAATGGATAGGTAACAATGCCTCCTTGCTTCCATAGTTCAAATATAAGCCTTACCATTTGAGCAAATTCAGAAATAATTTTTTTGACAAATTTTATTTGGTCAAATAAGGACTACAAGGTTTTCTTATTTACAGGCATTGGAAGAGCTAGAATAGACTATATTCTATCCGGATCTATGGCCATCCCTTATTTTGAGACCACATGACCTAGCAATTTTCCCTCATGTACTGCAAAAAATGGCTTCTTAGGATTAAGGGAAATGCTAAATTCTCTGCACTTTTGAAAAAAATTCTCAAGGTATGCTAAGTGGTCATGCTTATTATGGGAGAAAATAGTCATGTCATCCAAATAGATCAGAATTACCTTATTGATAAGCTCACTAAAGGCATAATCCATGGCTCTCTGAAATGTGGCTCTCGCGTTGTACAACCCAAAAGGTATTCTTTGGTAAGCAAATGAACCCCATTTTGTGGTGAATTTTGTTTTATATTGATCTTTATTTTTCACCCAAATCTAGTTGTAACCATAGAAGCCATCTAATAGTGATAACCTTTCTTCCCCTGCCACTATCTGTAATATTTGATAAATCTATGGAAGGGGGTAGTGATCCTTAAGAGACACTTGGTTAATATTTTTGAAATCTACACACAAACAAATATCGCCATTCTTTTTCCTCATAGGTACCAAGTTAGCTACCTAGGTTGAATGTTTAATTGGATAGATGATCTTAGCCTTTAATAACTTTAAGATTTCTTCCCTCATTATGGCTTTGATCCTTGGATTTATAGGCCTTTAATTCTGCCTAAAAGGCTTTGCATCAGGCTCAAGCTCAATGGTGTGTTGGATAATCCTTTTGTCATATACCTTGAGGTCTTCATATGACCAAGCCATAATGTCTTGGTACTTCATACATAAAGATTTAATATCCTCTTCTTCCTCTAGTGAACATCATATTCCAAACTCGAGCTTCTTCTCGTTTTCTATTTCAACTTATTTATATATTTTATCATTGACTTCCATGGATATGATCTTTCTCCTATCCTCATTGTCAAATAGGCTCTCTAGAGTGACCAAAACTCTAGGTATGTGATTATTCATAAGTTGAATGAGATCTTGTTGATCAATTTCCTCTATATTTTCTTCTTATACAATGGAGAGATAGGATTCTATTACTAGAAAATCAATGATCCATTCATCACTTTCAAATACCTACCATAAAATTGGCTTATATGGCACTACAAGTCTGAAAATTATTTTGATTCCCTTGTATTTATTGACTCCAATACCTACAAAAGGGTTGAAGTTAGCTCCCCTTGCTGCTAGGAATAAAGTTTATATTTAGGGCATCAAAGGATTTCATCAAATCCCATACCCTATTTCTGTATTCTTTTAGGTAATGGTACTTACTACTTCACCTTTCTCTTACCTGATGGATGATTAACTCAAAGTTACCATATATGTTTAGGACCTTAATGCCCATATTTTTTGCTTGTATCATTCCAAGGCATAAAGCCTCATACTCTACAACATTATTGGTGCATGACCATGTTAACCTGTAGGCAAAACTCTTTGTCCCTTCTAATTGGGACTATAGTACCACACTAGCACTAGATCTATTTTTGCATCTAGCACCATCAAAGTGTATGGTCTATACCTCTGTCTCTCTCAGAAATTGATTAGATATAGCAAGAATTTTCCTCTTCGATTCTATAGAAATACTATATGTGACCATGTCTATCCCAAAATGATTGTAATACTCTCTAAAAGGTAATTTATATTCTAGTTCCAGTTCCTCAAATTTATCCATAATTTCAAATTCTTCAATAGGAGTGAGGTTACACATGTCTTCTTCAAATTTTTCTATGATAAGACACAGGATTTTCAAGTGTTATCCTTATCCTCTTCCATTTGAAGAGAATGACCATGCTGGAATAATACATGAACATGCATCCACCTAATTTTCCAGTGAACTCACTTGAGAGGCATAAGCCAAAGTAGGGCTCTAGATCAACCACTACTATTTCTTGTACTATTGTTACCTTAGGAGCTTTATGTAACCTCATTAAAACATCCTTTATTACTCCCACTATTTTTATAGGTGTTCCATCCAATTGTAGTACTCCAGGACAAGATCGGGTATACTCCATACCCATCTCTTCACATACTGCTTTAGGCATAACTGTAGTTGATACTACTGAATCTATCATACAATTTTGAACTACCCAACCTTACATCCTTAAAGAGATATAGAAATGAGGGGGTTTTTTCTTCAAAACAGCAAGGGAAATTTCTTCTTTTCTAAGGGCATACTAAGGATTGTGGTGGTTTGCCTATCTTGTGGATACTTGTTGAGATAAGATTTAAGCAAGTCAATCTAGCTAGGAATGAAAAGAGCATCATATAAACTAGCTTTTGAGGGTATCATCTTCATCTCCTCCATAATGTTATATTCAGACTTAGCCAAAGTGGTTCTATCAGGCTTTCTTTTTGGCTCACCATATTTTCTTTTATATTGCTGAGTGGCTTCTATTATTTATCTTTTGGTAATATAAGGGAATCTAAGCCTCTCTTGAGCCTCATATTTAGACTTAATTTGGTCTCCTTCAGTTTATTTTTCAAATCTCTTAGAGAGACAGTTTGTCTTCTCTTTCCCTTTAGCCTAGGGAATCAAAAAAGTATCATTGCTTTGGGGAAGTCGGTCATTCTTTTTCTAATAAGGAACCTGGAATTGTCCCATATTTTGTGGATTTACTTGCAATATTTTCTTCCCTGACCTTGTCATAACAACAATTGGGCCATCCTCATCAAGCTCCTTTCCAACCATGATTTGGTTAGGATGCCATAACAAAATTACTCTTCCTTTCTGGTTTCTTTATGCTTGATCCATAGATTTTTGAACATGATGTTGTTACATGATACAAGATTACAAATCATGAGGGTCATTACATTCCAAACACCAAACATTCACTAGGCTTATTTCTAAAGAAAACCCAGGCTCTTCATAAGATGCATTTATTCTAACCCCAATATTGTTACTAGGGCTAAGTCTTTGATATTTATTCACATATGGAAATATCCTTTGTTGATACATCTCCATATCTCTCTTTTCCATTGAATTCATTCTATTACTTGGAACTTTTAAAGTATTGTGTATATCAAGAATGATAGAAAACTCTTGAGGGGTCTGAGAAGGAAGGGGATGGAAAGGGACTTCGGCAGAAGGTTCTTTTGCCTAAGTAATGGGATTAATTTATGAATATGGGGATGATAAGGAAATGGGTTCCATATAATATGAAGTAGTAGCTTGGATTTGGACATTAATGTTCTCTAAATTTTAAGGTAGTACAAATTTTGAAGGTAATATCCCCACATTGATTAGCATATTTTATACATGAACTACTGCATTATAAATTTGTGGAAAATTTTCCACTCTAGATTGTTGGGTTTGCAAGCCTAGCTCTGATCCAAGAGATCTAATATAATACATATAATAAAGGCATGCATCTAGTCTATCTGCAAGGGGAATTATTTTCTAGATTCTGCTAAACCTTAAATTAAAATCTCAGATAGTTTCTTGCTGAGATTTTTGCATGGATGTAAACTGATTAAGCAAGAAGAAAGGGTCAATAGATTCATTGAATTCTTCCACAAAAGGATCAACCAATGATGCCCATGGAGTGATGGTGTTATCCTCTAGAGTCCTAAACCAATTTATAATCTTTCCTCTGAAGGATAGGGCTATAATCCTTACAATAATATTTTCTTCCTTTATATTATGGATTGCTACCAGATTAAAAATATCCTTATAGTGCTCGTATATCATCTTCCCAGATCCATCATAAGTAGGAATAGCCTTGGACACAACCTAGGGAATGGCATTCATATGGGCTAATCTAATGGGACTAGTTGTGTTCCAGTTAGGGTATTACTATAAAGGCTGATCTAGGGGTACATTTCCCTAATTTGTTGTTGTATTTCTATCCATATTTCTAGGTGTAGGTCCTGATACAAGAGTTTTTGAAATAACTGCAAGGTTTTCATCAGGAAGCTCTTCTTCTGAGTGAAAATATTGGTTTAAATTCCTTATTGCAGTGGATCCTCTATAATGCATATCATAGTAAAAATATGAATCAAGGTTATTCCTTTTGAAATACCTGGTATACATGAAAGGACACTGATCTATAGGGATAATTATTTTTTTGGGTTTAAATACTAGGGAGTCACCAGGTGAATTTGCTATTCTTCGCTTAGCAAGGTCAAGAAAATTCATCAAATATTGATTCCTCTAGGTAGAGATAAAACAATAACTCATATGATGGATTTTCATGTTCCTTGTGAACTGGTCCCACCGAGCATGCCAAAAATTGTTGGGCACCGAATTGACATCAAGTTTTACTTTACATTGCAACTGTCTATCTTCCAATTTTTTGTCCAAGTATGCTTTTGATAGTCGCAACTCGACACTCAAGCATTGGATGGACAAAAGATAACTTCAATCCAACCTCTAGAGTAGGTTGGTTCCATGTCAACTTAAAATGGTGTTGAATCAATTAAAGCTCAAATAGGGTTTTGAGATAAGGGTTAGAAAAGTTTTAGGGTTAGAGGTATTATAAAAACTATGGTTGGATAGGCTATCAGCATAGGCAACTACAACAAAAAGCACCCACAAGCTACTTTCAATGTCCCATCACTCAAGATTAACATCACCCAAATCCATGAAACCTTCACACATTAAAGCATAAATAGAGATATATTACATAAAGCAATTTCAACATCTAATATTGATAATCCAAATAGTAGAATAGACCAATAGTTAGATTTAATAGAAATAAACTTCCTAACAATATAGATCTAACCAAGAACAGATTTCAACTACTCTCACAACTAGTAATCCAATAAGTTGGAATGAACTAACCATTCAAGTATTAACAAAAATGTAGCTCAAGGCTTTGAACCTCTTGCACAAGATAATGAAGATGACAAATTTGAGTCATAATATCAGAGTAATGCTCCTTCTATTAGCTCACAAGAATATTTATAGTAGGGCAAGCAAAAGCACTAGAGCTGACCCTAAAAAATGAGGGTTCGACCTCTATTTATAGTTTGTAAATGAAATAATATTAAGGAGACATTACAAATATTGTATATTTATAGCTCAACAGAGAGTTTTATGGTATTATATTACTGGATGGAGAGATCCGAGAAAATTGCTAGGAGAAATCTGCCATGGCAGCATACCTCTGCAACTTGTTGGTTTGTTGGTGACATTTTATATTTAGTCCATTAGAGACCACATATGATCCATAGATCATTCTTGGAAGCTTTATCCACCACCAATCTACAACTTCCTCTGGTTCTTGTTCTTGAAAATCCTCTATGCTTCATATTCCTATCCTCCATTTGACTGCACTCTATTCCAGCAAGTTTTGGTCTTTTAAATCCTTCAAAAATGTCAAAAAAACCTTGGACCGTCGATCTTCATCATGGACGGTTGCGATTAAACCTCCCAAAATATTTTGCAAATTGGTAGAGAAAACCAAAGTGCCATTCCACACTTTTAAGTTGTTGATGTCATATCTTATATCCTTGATCATGCAGAATCGAATTCCAGCATAAAATGCACTAAGAGGTGAGCGGGATGCAAAACGCTCATTAACCTTCCTTTTCTCTTCTTTGACTTCAAAAAACCAAAATCTACACCATAAAGCATGATTATGTCATCCTTGCTTTTTTAATATGCCGAATCGCCAATCCGCACTCGGGCAAGTGCAAATCATCCTTTGTTGTTATTTTGCACTGGTTGCAATGTAAAAGGCTTTTATCACCAATCCACACCAAAATACTCTTGAGAATCAGTGTAATTGGCCTTATCGAAACTTAGATACTTGGAGTGTGCAAAACATTACTCTCGGTCGTCATTTCGCACTTCTTTTGCACTAACATCATCATTACCAAAAAAAATTGCAGAATCAATACCTATCGCCAATATGCACCAAAATACATTAAAAACTGAGCAAAATTTCTCAAGGAAAAAATGCACTAAGTGTTGGGCGGGTTAGGAAATGCACGTTGCGGATGTGCTCCAAAGTACACTGGAAAATGTGCGGATTAGGAAACTTCATACCTTAGAATAAAATCTTCAATTATTTCTAAGGATGTGGCCAATTTGGGCTTACAATTGTGTTGGTCACTTACAACCTCCAACCATGGATGTGGATGAAGAGAAAACATTAAATGCTCACATTGTTAATACCTAGCCCTAAGAAACCAGGTAATGGTATTGATGTTTATATATAGTCGTTGGTTTATGACTTGCATGAACTATGGACTAAAGGAGCAAAAATGTATGATACATTTTTCAATACTACATTCAATATGAGAGCAATAATGATGTGGGCCATCCATGACTTTCTTGCTTATAGAAACTTGTTAGGATGTATGAAAAAAGGAAAGGAAGCATATCCAATATGTGGGGAGAAAAATTGTGCAGAATATGTTAAATACAGTAGAAACATCGCTTAAATGGGCCACAAGAGATTTCATCATCATCTCAATGGTAAACAAGAGTTTGGTAAACTACCCAAACATTTAAATGATATGAAAATACTAAAGAATTCCACCAAATTATGGAAAGAGCAACTCAAATAGGAAATGTGACGTAGATGATGATAGCGTGTTTGTTCCTATAAGAGGATAGCAGAAGAAATCTACATTCTTCAACCTATCATATTGAAAGGTATGACATGCAACTTTATTTTTGTATCTATTGTTATGTCTTTCAATGTTGAGTAATTTCAATTTGATGTTGCTATCTATGAACAATATCTTCTAGTTCATCATAACTTGGATGTGATGTGTGTGGAGAAAAATGTTTATAAAAGCCTATTCGAAACACTACTAGGTATCAATAAAAAGTCAAAGGATGGCAAAAGCTCCCATGAGGATTTAAAAAATATGGGTATCAAGAACACATTATGACCAGTAATAGATGGAAACACGACATATCTTCCACTAGCACTCTACAATCTATCAAACATTGAGAAAGAAAGGGTCTATCATACACTACACAATATGAAAGTACCAGATGGATATAGTTTGAATATTATAAAATGTGTCTCTATAAAACAACTTAAGATCCAAGGTCCGAAATCACATGACTACCATGTTCCCATGCAATAGATGTTTTTGGTAGGACTACCATGTGCTTGATAAGACAATACAAAAAACCATTTATTGGTTGTGCATGTTCTACAGAGATATATAAACTAAAGTTGTGGATACCATAAAAATATAGAAATTATTGGTAGAGGTCATGGATATGTTATGTTTGTTCAAAAATTACTCCCCCCTTCATTTTTTATATCATGGTGCACCTAATTATTTACTTGGTATGGGAGGTACGCCTATGTGGACCTATAGAATATCGATAGAAGTACCCTTTTGAGAGGTTTGTATGCATTCATCAATTTCATAAACCACCTTTTTTTAATTTTTGTATAGTGTCTCATCTATTCAAAAATATTTGTTTCCTTCCTCAAAATTATGAATATTTTTAAGGGCTATGTAAATAACTAAGCTAGACCCAAAGGTTATATTATCAAATGTTATCTTGTTAAGGAATCTATTTCATTATATGCAGACTACATGATAGGTATGAAAGTAATCAATCATCACCTTGGTCGCAATGAGGTATGGAGTGATGAGGGTGAAGAAACTATAATTTATGGGAGACATTTTTCTAGTGGTGAAGACTTTGATTTGGATGAAACTTCTCATGAGCAAGTCTATCAATGCATTCTCTTTAACACGAATGAAGTTTAGCCTTGGGTAGAGTAAGTAGATTTTTAGTTGTTGTTATATATGACCAAATATTATTTAGATCCAACTATGCTTGATAAACGTTGGGAAAAATTAGGAAGCACCCAAAGAGTATCAAGGAATCCAACCCTCATGTAGTGAGAGATAAAGGCATGTTGTAAAAAATCCATAATCAAACATTCATCACTTGAGTACAAGATCAGGTTATTTTCTGCTCTCTTCAATATGATATTTTATATTTATATTGATCATCATGTACTAAACGTCATGTAATATTTTGTAATCATATTTAAACTATTCTTATTTGTTTTAGTTTCATGGATATGGAATGCAACATAATGACAATGACTTTGACATAATAAAATGGTTGGCATGTGTTTCGAGGAAAGCTGCAACTAAAAATTTAGGCTATTTGATCAACAGTTATAGATTTCATATCAAAGATAAATAGGAACAAAGAATAAATCATAATAATAGTGCGTGTATCGATGCTACTACTTTGTGTAGAGCAAGTACAAAAGATATAAACCTGGTGCTTCAAACAATCACATATTATGGTGTTGTTAGAGAAATAATCTTGTTGGATTACTATCATTTTCAATACCCCTTGTTCAAATGTGACTGCATGAATGTTCTTGATATGAGGAATGGATATATAAATGATGAAATGGGCTTAACACTAGTTAACATGGATAGATTACTTGGTTGGTATAGAATAAAAGATAATCCATTTATCCTAGCATCATAAGCCAAACAAGTCTTTTATGTACAATATCCACTTGATACCAACTGGTATGTGGTTCTCACATTACCTCCAAGAGGGATCAAAGACACTAAAGCATACAAGGTAGAACATATCAGTGTCTCTAGATAAATAGATTTTTTTGGACCTAAAACTGCACAAGATAAAAACACAAACAACAACAAGAATCAACACATCCATGAAGAATATGAGAATACATTGTTGGAAGCATAACTGGTATGTTGGTTGGAAGCCTAATTAATGTACTTCAAAAGTATTTTTACATCCATTATTTTATTTTAATTCAAGTTTTTTTATGTTTGTTGTGGTGAGTAAAATACATGATCCCATTGCCTTAATTTGGAGTACTTTTTAAATTTCTTTGCATATTATGGAAGTATAGCTTGATAATTCTACTAAAAATCTTACAACTTTATGATTTCTTTGGTACAATTATTCTCACTTTGTATTGGTTGAAATATTCTCTCAACTGATGACAACACTCTCACAATCCCACCATCCCTAGATGTTTATATGAACTTCAAAGTGGTAAAGATAATTTTATCCTCCTTGTTAAACTGAGGAAATGATAGCATAGAATTTAAAGGCCTCAACCAATGGATAACATGAATTTCTTCATTGATATTTTCTAGATTTGGGTGTTAGGAGTGTTTTTGGTTGATGCTATGCAAATAATTGCTACATGTTAACTCTTTTAGAGCTTCTTTGTATGTCCTTTATTTTTGGCAACTCTTTGTACTAGTTTCACTTTTTATTTTGAATTTGTTATATTTTTTGCTTCTTTATATTTCTTGTATAGCTCACATTTTTGTGTCTATTATTTGCTTATCCAACATTACTATTTAGGGGTGCATCAGTTGTTACTATCATACACTCTATTCACTATAATTTGGTAGTCCTATTAGCCATCTTGTAATCTAATGGACATTAATATTTAAATTAAATTAAATATAAGTAAGTGGATAAATAGTACATTGTACACTTTTTATTTTAGCATATATATGTAATATGTTTGTGTGTTTGTATATTGTTGTTATTCATAAGAATACATGTGGTTTCCTCTTGTGAAACTGGTACTACTGAGATCGTGTGGCATCTTGCAGGTATAATGGGTAGCCAAGCTAGGAGTGAGGTGAGTAGGTATCCTGAGCATGAAGTTGGCCAGTCAAATTTTTATATATTTTATGAAAGTCTCAGGATACCCTCTCATCTCATATCTGATGGTTGGTATGGGTAGGGATTTTTAGACATCTATACATTATATGGAGGGCTCAGGTTACCCAAATGAGGATTGAAGCCTTGTGTTGCATTTTAGAATACCCAAAGTGGCAAGACCACCTTCGCACTAGCCCTGTCCAAGGACCCTATAGTCAAATGTGAGGATATTTATATTGTATTAATTTTGCATTATCTTAGTGGTACGTGGTATTCATGTTGCATTCTCTTAGAGCGATTTAGAGAAAGGTCTCATAGAATCTATATGGCTATATCCAACCCCAGACTAAGGAGCACATGCAACACCTACTTTAGCATTGAAATTAATAGAAACAGACAACAACACATGCAACACCTATCTTAATCTTCAAATTAGCAGAACGGACAACACATGCATCACCCACCTTAGCTTTGAAATGAGCAGAAGAGGAGGGCAAGCAGTACAAAAACATAGGGCGCTATGCTATTGCATTTCTTGCAATTTAGTTTTCAATGTCACTCAACATTTTTACCACTTGTCTCATGCTTGGCCTATCATTTGCCTCAGCTTCTGTACATTTCAGTGCTATTTTTATTGTGGCCACAATATTTTCTTTTATTCTTGATATTTTGAATTCATTTTGAATCTCTTGATCTATCACTACATCTTCAGCTTCATTAGATGATTTTATCCAACTGATAATGTCCATGCCCTATCGAGAACTTGAATCCAAAGCCTTTTTCCTTGTTATTAATTCCAACAAGACTACATCATAACTGTAGAAATCCAACTTCTTGCTTATTTTTTTTGCTTCTCTAGATTCTATAGTAAAAGCAAATATAAATCCCATGAAAACAAGCAAGAAAAAAGGTTCTAACCATGTTCAAAATTAATGTTCAAGCAATGTTCTTACCAGGGGTAAAGTAACCCAAAGTCCCTCTAATTGAAGAAGAATCTATGGTCAAAGATGTATCTATGAGTTGGGCAATATTAAAATTAGATATGTGAGGTTCCATATCTGAATCCAACAGTATATTGGAGGGCTTGATATCTCTGTGTATAATTGGGGGATAGCAGTCATGGTGAAGATATGACAGTCCATGAGCAATGCCAATGGCTATCTTGTAATGTGAATCCCATCCTAGAGCTAGAGATGGCCTCATCTCATGCAATACATCATTAGGCTTTCGTTGTGCATGTATTCATATAAAATCAACCCATAATATTTGTGTTTCTAGAATCTCAATATTTTAACTAGATTTGTTTAGTTTTTTGGAGCTCCCTCTTCATGTTCATGTCATCACTCTACCCACTGGTTAATTGAATTATCTTCAAGGCATAGAGTTCACTTGAAGCAAACTTGTTGGCAATTTGAGTTATTTTGTGTTGTCATTGATGTCACATGGATCACATTGAGTTTTGGTGGCAAAAGCACTTCATAAATAATCATTTATGATATTTTGGAGAGCATGGATATATACAGGGTTTTGTGGCACAAGAGGCATATAATATTTAATTTTTTAAATATTATATTAATGGTTTTTATTAAAACCAATGGTAAAGGTTTTTATTAAAACCAATGGCAAGGGTTTTTATTAAAACCGATGGAAGGGTTTTTTATTAAAACCAACGGAAAGGGTTTTCATTAAAACCATTGGAAAGGGTTTTTCATTAAAACCACTATGCTAAGACTTCTCCAAATTATGATGGATGAAAAGGTTTTCCAATAAAACCTAGGTGCAAAAAGTTTCATGACGAAATTCAAAAGAATGAAGGAGATATCCCAATTCAAAGTTAAAAGGTGAATTATTAAATTTTTATTTAATAATTCTAAGGTCTAAGGTTGTATTATATTATCCACCGATGTGCAAAGGTTGGGGAGATAAATAAATATTCGTCGACGTCATTCGAAGGCATGGAGGTGCATATAAATAAAAGGTAAAAACCTTTGATTATTGAAGACTTGACATAGCGCATGAGAGAGAGTCATCGAAAGGGGAGCAACGAAGAAAGAAGGATAAATAACTTTCGATTTGAGAGCAAGGTCAAGTAAAAAACATGGGAAAGTGACGTCACGTAGGAGCCTATAGCACAGTTGGTAGCGCACAAACTTTGCACAAGGCAGGTTCGTTGTTCGAATCCCGCCAAGGGCAAAGTGTTTTGCTAAGAAAGTAAAATCGAGTTTTAGATTTGAGCGCAGGTTAAATTTGGGTGTTTGGGATTAAATCCCAACGTGGGCTAATGCCCACGTGGTAAGCACCTCACAGTGCTAGGTGAGAGGAACAGATTTCGACTCCCACGAAGGTGTGAAGGCGCATTGATTTTTGGCAAGGCATTGACGATTTCGAAGGTGTGAAGGTGCATTGATTTTTGGCAAAGCATTAACGATTTCAAAGGTGGTGAAGGCACATTAATTTTGGCAAAGGCATTAATGATTTCAAAGGTTGCGAAGGCTACAAATTTTGTAAAAAGGTATTTATCTCTAGCGCATGGTAATATTTGATATTGCCAAAGTTTTGGTGCATTGAAAATCATTTCTATTATAACTAGGGAGTCATAAGGTATTTAGTGAAAATAAATGATTGTTGTATGTGCTTAGGGAGTTATAAGGTGTGAAGTTAAATATTTGTGATTGTTGTATGTGGAGTTATAAGGTGTGGAATTAAAAATAAAAGCATAGGTGCTTGTTGTATGTGTTAATGAAATTAGGGAGTCATAAGGTTGAAAAGTGTTGAACTTGTTATATGTCCTAGTGCATGATTTAATTATGAAATTAAACTAGGAACTTGAGACCTAGTTAATTGCTACCTTGAGTTAGAAGACATGCACATGAGTTAGGGTTTGAAGTTGAAGACAAATTGCTTGATTATGTGCCTTGGCTATTGAGAGGAAGTGGATGGATTAGAAAATCAATTTTATGGATAAAATTGATGCTTGAGTTCCATGATTGCTTTAGTGGAGTTCATTGAGAGTATTGCCATTATTGAGGAGGTTTTTGCTATTGCTTTGAGGAGATTATTGTTGGTTACTTGTTAAGTCCATTGCCACTATTTGAGACCATTGAGGAGATCATTTGCTAGTCACTTGTGGATACATTTGTCTTTCATTTGAGGAGATCATTGTTGGCTATTTGAGAGCTCTTTGCTTGAGGGAGTTGTGCTTGTTTCTTGAGAGCTTATTGACATTGCATGAGGAAGATATTATTGAGAACCTATTGCTATCACTTGTGGAGATTGTCCTTGGTTGGTTGAAGTCCTCATTGTTATTGCTTGGAGAGGTTTCCATTTGAGAGATCATTTGTCATCCATTTGAGAGTACCTTGTTGAGCATTGTTGTCATCCATTTGAGAGTACATTGTTGAGCATTGTTGTCATCCATTTGAGAGATCATTTGTCATACATTGTTGAGATCATTGTGGATCATTGTTGTCATCCATTGAAGAGTACATTTCCATTCATTGTTGAGCACATTGTTGAGTATTGTCATCATTCATTTGTTATCCATTGTTGAGTTCATCATTGAGCCTTGCCTTCATTGATTTGTGGTTGAGATTTGAGTGCTACTTGAGAGTCATTGGTTGAGCCTTTGGGAAGGCTTTTGGGATAAAATTTTTAGACAAATTTTGTGCATGATTGGTTGAGCCTTTGGGAAGGCTTTTGGGATAGAATTTCTAGATAGATTTGAGACATCTTTTGTGCATGATTGGTTGAGCCTTTGGGAAGGCTTTTGGGATAGAATTTTTGGACAGATTTGAGATAATTTTTGTGCATGATTGTTTGAGCCTTTGAGAAGGCTTTTGGGATAGATTTATGGATATATTTGGGATAACATTTGAGCAGGATTGTTTGAGCCTTTTGTGAAGGCTTTGAGGATATATTTGGGATAGCATTTGAGTAGGATTGTTTGAGCCTTGTGAGAAGGCATTGAGGCAGATTTGTGAGCAGTGAAAGAGATAGGACAAAAATAGAAAACACATCAACACCAGTTGCCTAGCTGAGTAGATCAATGGATAGCCTAGCTAAGCAGATCAGTGGATAGCCTAGTTGAGCAGATCAGTGGATAGCCTAGCTGAGCAGATCAGTGGATAGCCTAGCTGAGTAGATCAGTGGATAGCCTAGCTGAGTAGATCAGGATAGCCTAGCTAAGAAGATTAGTGGATAGCCTAGTTGAGTAGATCAGTGGATAGCCTAGCTGAGTAGATCAATGGAGAGCCTAGCTAAGCAGATCAGTGGAGCCCACCTGAGTAGATCAAGACAACCTAGCTTTGAGCAGATCAAAGTAATCATTTGTATTGGGATAAGGATCCCTATTTCTTTATGAAATATTATAAGGAGAATATCTTGTGGACTACCCCACATTGGGGGAACCATGTTAAATCTTGTGTCTCAATTGTGTGTGATGATTTGTGCACTTGCTTACTATTGCTATCTATGTTATTAATGCACATTGCTATATTTGGTTATTGCAATTGAGGACACTAATTGATATTGGTTTGGAAAGAAAGTAAAAATTGGGTGCTATATTGTTCACCCCCCTTCTCAGTATAAGCTTGTGTTCTTCAATTGGTATCAGAGCAGGTTCCTTCAGAAAGGCTAACATCTTGAGGGTAGATTCTACAAGAACACAGATGGCTTCACAGAATGGATCATCTACAAGTAAGGCTCCACTGTTTGATGGTAACAATTATGCTTTTTGGAGCATGAGAATGAAGAACTATTTGATATCACAAGGATATGAGGTATGGTAGATGGTTGCAAAAGAGTATAAGGTTGAAGGTGATCCCGAGATAGATAAGACTATCAAGAAATTGGTTGAGATCAATGCAAAGGCAATGAATTGTATTCTGAGTGGGCTTCATGAGACAAATTTTGCAAAGGTCATGGTATGTAATTCAGCTAATGAAATGTGGACCAAGTTGTGGAATACCTATGAAGGAGATTCCAAGGTAAAGTTGGCAAAACTACAAACTCATAGAAAAAGATTCGAAGAATTGAAAATGGAAGATTCTGAAGATATTACAAAGTTCTTGCTTCGAGTTGATGAGATTGCTAACACCATGAGAGGCCTAGGATTTGAGATGAAAGAATCAGATGTTACTCAAAAGGTTTTGAGATCACTTCCCATGAAGTATGATGCAAAGGTTTCAGTGATAGAAGAAACAATGAATATCGACAAGCTAACAATGGAAGAACTACAAGGAACTCTCACAGCTTATGAGATGAGGATAGATAAGCATCAGGCTCCAAAGAAAGAAATTGCATTCAAAGCTTTAGAGAAAAATAAAGGGAAAGATCCAGAGATAGATAGAGATTCAGATAATGATGAGGAAGCTAACTTCATCAAAAGGAAAAAGGACTCAAGGAATTACAGGGATATGAAGAAATTCAAATGCTACAAGTGTGGTGATTATGGTCACTATGCAAACAAGTGTCCACATGAAGAAAATAGTGATGATGAAAAATAGGATCATAAAAAAAAAGAAGGAAAGCATAAGCATGACAAAGATGATAGGTACAAGCAAAGCAAGCATGAGAAGAAGAAAGAAGAATTTTTGTAAGACTAAGAAAACTTTCTACATTGAGGAAGCAAATGATGGCTCAGATCATAGTGATAGAGATCACTTAGATGATGAAAAGGAAGAACATCTATTCTTAGGAATAGAAGGTGAAAGAGAACAATGCTTTGTGTGTGGTCAACGAGATCACAGATCAGGATATTGCAATGGCTTCAGTGATAGTGAAGATGAAATGACATACCAAGGAAATAGGCAAAGACAAAGGATTCATGAGAGTTTGTTTGCTATAGAAGAAGATAATGATCTCAGTGATAGTGAAGATGAAGAAGGGTTTTTCTATGGGATAAAATAAGTAGAAGAAGAACTTCCACTCCAAACAGAAGAAGTTAAACAAGAGGATATTTCAAGAAAGACATATGTCTCAATTGATCTAAAAGAAGACTTCAATGATATCCATGAGCAACTACAAGAGGTTAAGGAGAATCTAAAAGAATTGAGATGTTCCATACTTGATATGGGCACCAGTTTGCTATTGGACACAAATGAAGAGAAATATGAAGAAAGTTCCAAAGCTCCTATGGCTCCAAATATCCAATTTGGATCTTGTTTTGAGATAGGTGAATCAAGTTTAAAATGCAAAGAAATTCTTGAAGAAGAAAGCAAGGAAGAAGATTTGGATACCACAAAGAAGGATCAAGGATACAATGCACAAGTCAAAGATGATCACAAGGATAATGGTCAAGAAAGGTATGAGGAACCAAGGCATGAACAAAGGGCTTTTCAAGGACATTGTTTTTCTTGTAATGGATTTGGACATACAACTATACATTATAGGGTCTATGGATCAAAGAAGTTTGATTTTTCTAGAAGGAACTTCAAAGGAAGAAGGTATGGTTTTCAGGGACATTGCTTCTTATGCAACAGGATTGGTCATAGAGCTTCTAAGTGCAAAGGAAATGAGCAATATGGTTTTGATTATAGAGCTGCACAATTCAGAGGTCATGGTCAAAATGATTATGGAAATAGAGCTTCACAATACAGGGTTCAGGAAAGGAATGGATATGGAAATGATTTCAAGAAAGAATTCAGGATATGGGCACCATCCAAAGGCTACAATATCAAGTGTTTTAATTGCAATAACTTTGGACATATTGCAAGATGGTGTAGGACTCAATTCCAAATAGGTTCAAGGCAAGAAGGTCAAGCAGTTTCAAGGCAAGAAGGTCAAACAGGTTCAAGACAAGAAGATCAAGTAACTCATCAAGAAAAGGATATCAGAAAGATGTGGAAGGAAGTTGACAAAGGAAAGGAACAATGTAATATGGGAGTAAATGTACTCCCACCCCAAAATTAATCACCTCAAGAGAGAAGGTGGTAGGGGGGCTAAGCTTAAGAGTCATATCTTTTAGCCCCATAGGTGTCCCTTTTGCCATTGATGTCAAAGGGGGAGAGATTTGAGTAAGGGGGAGAGTATTGAGTTAGGGGGAGCAGCCTCCAAAGAGAGCATTGAGATAGGGGGAGCAACCTCCATAGAGAATATTGAGACAAGGGGAGCAACTTTGATTTTCAGAAATGGCTTTTGCAGTGATTGTGGTGATTTGCATTAGAGGTGTTGCCATCAATGACAAAGGGGGAGATTGTTGGCAATTTGAGTTATTTTGTGTTGTCATTGATGTCACATGGATCACATTGAGTTTTGGTGGCAAAAGCACTTCATAAATAATCATTTATGATATTTTGGAGAGCATGGATATATACAGGGTTTTGTGGCACAAGAGGCATATAATATTTAATTTTTTAAATATTATATTAATGGTTTTTATTAAAACCAATGGTAAAGGTTTTTATTAAAACCAATGGCAAGGGTTTTTATTAAAACCGGCGGAAAGGTTTTTATTAAAACCAATGGAAAGGGTTTTCATTAAAACCATTGGAAAGGGTTTTTCATTAAAACCACTATGCTAAGACTTCTCCAAATTATGATGGATGAAAAGGTTTTCCAATAAAACCTAGGTGCAAAAAGTTTCATGACGAAATTCAAAAGAATGAAGGAGATATCCCAATTCAAAGTTAAAAGGTGAATTATTAAATTTTTATTTAATAATTCTAAGGTCTAAGGTTGTATTATATTATCCACCGACGTGCAAAGGTTGGGGAGATAAATAAAGATTCACCGACGTCATTCGAAGGCATGGAGGTGCATATAAATAAAAGGTAAAAACCTTTGTTTATTGAAGACTTGATATAGCGCATGAGAGAGAGTCGTCGAAAGGGGAGCAACGAAGAAAGAAGGATAAATAACTTTCGATTTGAGAGCAAGGTCAAGTAAATAACATGGGAAAGTGACGTCATGTAGGAGCCTATAGCATAGTTGGTAGCACATAAACTTTGCACAAGGCAGGTTCATTGTTCGAATCCCGCCAAGGGCAAAGTGTTTTGCTAAGAAAGTAAAATTGAGTTTCAGATTTGAGCGCAGGTTAAAGTTGGGTGTTTGGGATTAAAATCCCAATGTGGGCTAGTGCCCACGTGGTAAGCGCCTCACAGTGCTAGGTGAGAGGAACAAATTTTGACTCTCATGAAGGTGTGAAGGCGCATTGATTTTTGGCAAGGCATTGACGATTTCGAAGGTGTGAAGGCACATTGATTTTTGGCAAAGCATTAACGATTTTGAAGGTGGTGAAGGTACATTAATTTTGGCAAAGGCATTAATGATTTCGAAGGTTGTGAAGGCTACAAATTTCGTAAAAAGGTATTTATCTCTAGCGCATGGTAATATTTGATATTGCCAAAGTTTTGGTGCATTGAAAATCATTTCTATTATAACTAGGGAGTCATAAGGTATTTAGTGAAAATAAATGATTGTTGTATGTGCTTAGGGAGTTATAAGGTGTGAAGTTAAATATTTGTGATTGTTGTATGTGGAGTTATAAGGTGTGGAATTAAAAATAAAAGCATAGGTGCTTGTTGTATGTGTTAATGAAATTAGGGAGTCATAAGGTTGAAAAGTGTTGAACTTGTTATATGTCCTAGTGCATGATTTAATTATGAAATTAAACTAGGAACTTGAGACCTAGTTAATTGCTACCTTGAGTTAGAAGACATGCACATGAGTTAGGGTTTGAATTTGAAGACAAATTGCTTGATTATGTGCCTTGGCTATTGAGAGGAAGTGGATGGATTAGAAAATCAATTTTATGGATAAAATTGATGCTTGAGTTCCATGATTGCTTTAGTGGAGTTCATTGAGAGTATTGCCATTATTGAGGAGGTTTTTGCTATTGCTTTGAGGAGATTATTGTTGGTTACTTGTTAAGTCCATTGCCACTATTTGAGACCATTGAGGAGATCATTTTCTAGTCACTTGTGGATACATTTGTCTTTCATTTGAGGAGATCATTGTTGGCTATTTGAGAGCTCTTTGCTTGAGGGAGTTGTGCTTGTTTCTTGAGAGCTTATTGACATTGCATGAGGAAGATATTATTGAGAACCTATTGCTATCACTTGTGGAGATTGTCCTTGGTTGGTTGAAGTCCTCATTGTTATTTCTTGGAGAGGTTTCCATTTGAGAGATCATTTGTCATCCATTTGAGAGTACCTTGTTGAGCATTGTTGTCATCCATTTGAGAGTACATTGTTGAGCATTGTTGTCATCCATTTGAGATATCATTTGTCATACATTTTTGAGATCATTGTGGATCATTGTTGTCATCCATTGAAGAGTACATTTCCATTCATTGTTGAGCACATTGTTGAGTATTGTCATCATTCATTTGTTATCCATTGTTGAGTTCATCATTGAGCCTTGCCTTCATTGATTTGTGGTTGAGATTTGAGTGCTACTTGAGAGTCATTGGTTGAGCCTTTGGGAAGGCTTTTGGGATAGAATTTTTGGACAGATTTGAGACAACTTTTGTGCATGATTGGTTGAGCCTTTGGGAAGGCTTTTGGGATAGAATTTTTGGACATATTTGAGACAAATTTTGTGCATGATTGGTTGAGCCTTTGAGAAGGCTTTTGGGATATAATTTTTGGACAGATTTGAGACAGCTTTTGTGCATGATTGGTTGAGCCTTTGAGAAGGCTTTTGGGATAAATTTGTGGATATATTTGGGATAGCATTTGAGCAGGATTGTTTGAGCCTTTTGTGAAGGCTTTGAGGATATATTTGGGACAAAATTTGAGTAAGATTGTTTGAGCCTTGTGAGAAGGCATTGAGGCAGATTTATGAGCAGTGAAAGAGATAGGACATAAATAGAAAACACATCAACACCAGTTTCCTAGCTGAGCAGATCAATGGATAGCCTAGCTGAGTAGATCAGTGGATAGCCTAGCTGAGCAGATTAGTGGAGAGCCTAGCTGAGCAGATCAGTGGATAGCCTAGCTGAGCAGATCAGTGGAGAGCCTAGAAGAGAAAGTGGATAGCCTAGCTGAGTAGATCAGTGGATAGCCTAGCTGAGCAGATCAATGGAGAGCCTAGCTAAGCAGATCAGTGGAGCCCACCTGAGCAGATCAGGATAGCCTAGCTTTGAGCAGATCAAAGTAATCATTTGTATTGGGATAAGGATCCCTATTTCTTTGTGAAATATTATAAGGAGAATATCTTGTGGACTACCCCACATTGGGGGAACCACGTTAAATCTTGTGTCTCAATTGTGTGTGATGATTTGTGCACTTGCTTACTATTGCTATCTATGTTATTAATGCACACTACTATATTTGGTTATTGCAATTGAGGACACTAATTGATATTGGTTTGGAAAGAAAGTAAAAAGTGGGTGCTATATTGTTCACCCCCCTCTCAGTATAAGCTTGTGTTCTTCAAAAATATACTCTACAAACAATCCCTTTGCCACCTTTGCCTATTTTGTATCTATCACTTAGATTTTCTGTTGCTTGCAAAATCTGGTATAATTCGTATAACTAATCTAAGGCAGGATTGGAGGATAGCGATAATTTTAGTAGCATGACAAATACAAAGAAATCTAAAACAATTGGCCCATAAATAATGAGCACTAAATGGACCTTATTCAGTTTTCTCTGCATAGATGAAAATAAATTATTGTTGCATGTACAAGGACTTCTCTCATCCTCTACTAAACACAAACTTGAATTGTTGGTGGATGAATTTGAAGAGGAAGTACATAGATTCCACCACGACCTAGGTATGCATCCTGTGAGCTGGTTATTGGAGACATTTACTTGCACAAGTGACAATAAACCCTCAAATGTAGAGGGAAGACTGCCAGAGAGATTGTTTGATGATAAATCCAGGCTCTCTAGTTTGTCTAGATTACCCAATACATGCTCAAGGACTAGTTTTGATTATGCCCAACAGAATTTGTGATGAATTAAGTCCTAAAGAACATATCAAGGGGATTGTTCCAATAAAATCTTGGCAAAGCTATAATTAAATTAATCATTATGTTCACAACATGCATGAGTTGATTGTTAACTTTATGTAGGATGCACTAAGATGATTGCATGATGTATGAGTTAACTTCATGTTATTAGGATGCATACACTATGTGTAAAGTTGCATGCTTTGATTGATTTCATGTAGATAGACTAACACATATATGAGCTTATATTTTGTCATTCTAGTATTATGTGTCTAATATTCTCGTTGAAGGCTTAGTTCTCTTAGGTAGGAAAAGAACCAAGAGGGAATTATAGATAAGAATTCTTTACTTAGGGAGTAAATCACTCTAATGATGCTCTCTCTCCTCTCAAATCATAGGTAAAGGGAAGTTGACTTCCTTAACAATCCATAATCAGTTCAATACCATCCATTATAAGGAGTTTCAGTTTGTCGATGAGCAATCCTAGTTGAGCCCATCGAGGAGTGGACAAATTAGGGTTGATTATCAACAAACACAAATTCAATGACACTAGTACTTGTGGATGTATTTGTATTTATTTTTAGATTATATTTTTATCATTTGGTATAGTACTGGGGAACTATTTAATTGAGTTTAACTGACATTGTTATGGAAAGTTAATACTTCAGTATATTCATTTGTATGAACACTTCTACTTGATCGTACTTAGGTTCAAAAGCTATGGATGTAATCAGTAAATAATAGTTGGTTTGTTCTATCCTAGGAAAAGATAAGTCATTATGATATGGATCTTGTTTGTCCTAAAGAGCCATACTTTGTACTTAGGTAATATTCATCCTAGAACTACGTACTTGGTCAATATTGTCTCTGAGTTTTTATGAATGTCATAGGAGTATATTGTTGTGGTAGGGGTTGAAGTTTAAGAACAAAAATAACTATGTTGTATATATATTTGAAATGTCATTAGACCATGAGTTTGGGTGTTTATTGACATGATTGTTATGCTAAAGTTTATATGAAGATATTTGAATTGATCATATATGTATGTTTGTGTACCTATTATCTTGTATTCATCTAATGTTCTATTTGAAATTGATAATTACCTTTGCCAAAAAGGCATTTAAGTATGATTCAATACAACAAATAAGTTATCTTCTAAACTTCATAAAGTAGAAGGAATACTTATGATTTTAAATTTTCAAATAATATTGAATTATTGTAACTATTAGGTATTGGTTAATGAGGTAAACCTGAACTGTAAGCATTTATGGTTGATAAATGCATGGGTGCTTGTTTCCTTACAACCAAATTTATCTATGTTAGTATGTAATAATTTGATATTCCTATGAAACCACCGTTGGATGTCTTCCTATAAAAATTAGGGGGTGATTCCCTCTCCAATATCTATGATTGGGGGTGGTTCCCTCTCTCCAATATATGTGATGAATCCGTTGAATGCATGTTGAATACAATGTTGTATCTTAAGATTTTTATTTTTTTTAAAAGTAATAATAAGAGGGTAGTTTAAAACTACCCTCTTAGAACCTAAGAGGGTGGTTATAAAACACTCTAATAGACCCTAAGAGGGCAGTTATAAACTGCCCTATTAGACCCTAAGAGAGCAGTTTCAAACCACCCTAATATACCCTAAGAGAGTGGTTATAAACCACCCTAATAGACCCTAATAGGGTAGTTTTTTACCACCCTAATAGACTCTAAGAGGGAATTTTTAACCACCCTCATAATGATAAAATAAGGTTAAGGCATATTTTAACCACCCTAATAGACCCTAAGAGGACAATTTTTGAGGTAATTTTTAACCATCGTTGTATGATGCGGAATTTTTACAACACCCTCATAGATGGTGAATGAATAACCACCCTTAAAGCTCTTTAAGGGTGGTTAAAAATTGCCCTTAAAGACCTTTTTTGGTGTAGTATTTGTTAGATAATATATAGTACATTACATGGTTCACCTTAGTTACATTATTTTAAGAGGATTTTATCTGAGGTTAAGTAGTTACTTGAGGAAGAAGCAATAAATGTACAAGTGTTAGAATGTGCAATAATGTAAATGTGCATGTAGTCCACATGTACATGAGTCTTTAGAATAGAATTTACAAGTGTCTATCATGCCATATGTATATGTGTCTTTAGAGTAGGATATTGAAGAGTCACATACTAGTGTATATATATATGTGCGTGTGTGTGCATGATAAAGCATTGTAATGGTGTGTGAAGCATGCATTCCTCATAGCATGAACTAGTGATATTTCTATATATTGTATCAGTTTTAAACTTTCTTGAATTTATATCAATGGCTATTTCATGAGTTATTTCAAAATTTTCTTATGTTATTTACTTGCTTATTAGACTTGCACTAACATAGTTATAATATTGAAAGCTTATTGTATTACTTGTGGCTAAGTTTCCTTAAGCGTATGATTTCAAAGACTAACAATGGTATTAGAGCCAAAAATAGTTTTTTGAGTGAAAGAAGATTGATCTAGTTTTTTGAACAACAATGTAAGGCAGCAAAGGATCAGTTGAAGTGTTGTTCTTGAATGAAGAAGAACTTATTGCTTGAGATAAATCATTATGTCTTATGTTACACAAAATCTAGTAGACAGTATCACATAAAGCTCTATGCATGCATCGATTGGAGAATAGTCCTTGGAGTGTTACTTGCACAAACTTCTAGTATAGACATCTAGAGAATGAGTGATTCACAGTCGATGAAGAACCAACACATGTACTTGACATCATATCTGGTGTGAAGTGTATAAGTCCCGAGAGTGACAACAAACTGGTATACGAATGCAATTCAACATGAGAGGTATAAAACAACAAACTAAATGGAGCAAAGTTTATTTTACATAAAGGTCACACAAAATTGCAAGTTTCAAAAGGATTAAACAACTAGCGAAACATCGGTCAGCTATAGCATTGTGTTTAGGAATTTTTTTTTTTGTATGATTGATGCCTACCATGGAGAATAGTTGGAGTAATCTATTGAGAAGACTAACAGAGAAACATTCAATATTTGCATAGCACCAGTCCATTTGCAATTTTTTAGAGGTGCCAAAGGGAAATATTGCACATCACTGAAGCTAGTCATTATAAGGAGATTGTAAATTATGAAGAAATCATGGAGGCTTAGAAAGTTTTTTGTTATTGATTAGGAATACCAGACAAAAAAATTTCCTATCAACAAAGTAGCCATTATGACATAGATAGTTGGTACACATGAATTTGAAGGTATTCAATTGATAGTGTAATGATCATTGAGACATGTAACAATATACAAACATACAAAAATAGTTAGAAGAAATAGTCATAAGAAAAACGTCAGGTAGGAAGATACATGATAGGTGATGGTTAGGCATTAGTGAATTTTGATAGGAGACACCTGGGATGATGCAACAGAATTTGTGGGCTCACTTGCTGCTAAGCCACACAAAGTAGAGTAAAGTTGTTTTTATTAGAGTATTTGTTCATTCATTATGCAGACAGGAGACATTAGGCATAAATCTACATCGTGAAATGGCCCTACCATTACAAATAAAAGGGTCCCACTATATAAGCAGCTAGGTAGTGGAAATAAAAATTGAACATCCTATCAAGGACTGCATGCATACCAAATCTGGTAAGGTAGAAGCACTATCAATCTACATAGTCCAGAAAATAGTCGTGTCAAAATTAATCTTCAAAATAGCTCTTTAGCACCATGTCTAAAGGGAGAGTTGGTAGCAATAAGGAGTGCATCATAGTAGTAGTTACGCAAGAAAGGTGGTTGGTCGTGCTAGCATAGTTACCTCTCATAGAAAGAGAGTGCTAAGTATCATTGATTTGAGTTCCAGTCAGAGAGAAGTTGTGAATAAATAAATATTCACCAAGTGCAGTGCATTTTCATTCAAGGAATTACAACTTCAAAGCAAAATAATCTAGAAGGGTTATTAAGGTATGATATTATTTATTTCTTTCTATAAATCAAATTTATATTGGAGTTATAAGGATATATTTCAATTGATATTGCAATCATCCATTTAGCATTAGTAATACATCAAGCAAGCAGGTTTCAAGAATATTTGTATTTGCAAATATTAAAGTAGGAGGTATAAGGTTTCAACTTGGAATTAAAATCCTATTAGTGCAAATATATATATATATATATATATATATATATATATATATATATATATATATATTTAAATACTAGGGAGATATAAGACATTTTACATCAAAACAAAATATTGAAATTTAGAAAACTAAATCATTGAGAATTTAAAGAGGTAAAACATAAATTTATTGAAAAACTGAGTACTTAGTCAAGACTATAGTATACTCAAAACACTAGGGAGTCATAAGGTAGTCAACTTTATACTAGAAAATTAAAAAATTTGTAGCTATGGATTATTGATATATAGACTCAAGAGCAAGTAAACATATGACTGGAGATAAAACATTATTGAAATATGTGTGAGAAATACAAGAGAAACCAGTTACAATAGCTGACAGTAAGACCTATAAAGTAGAAGGAATATGAGATATTATAGTCAATCTAGTAGATGGAAAAGGGATAATCAATAATGTTTTAGGATTTCTTGTATTGAATACCAACCTTCTCTCAGTTTCACAACATATGGATCAAAAATTGGTAGTAGAATTCAGAGTGGTTAATGGTAAAAAAAATGCCATATTATCAAAAAGGTAAAAATGTTGCCACAAATCTTATAAAACTGGTCTATTTGTCTTAGATACTACAACACATTCAACACTCTCAGTCCAAATTTTAGATATATGGCACAAACAGTTGGGTCATACTGGTATATCATCCATAAATAAAATGAGCAAATATAAAATGGTAGATGTAATACCAAACCTATCCTTGTAATTACCATTTATCTAGAATGAATAGCAGGAAAAAAACATAGAAAACCCTTTGTCAGCAAAGAACTCAACAACCACTAGAATTAATTTATACAGATCTATGTGGCCCAATGAATGTTGATAGTATTGGAGGACACAAGTATTTTCAATTATTCATTGATGATCACACCAGGAAAATGTGGGTATACTTCATGAAATACAAATCAGAGGCATTCAGTCACTTTAAATAGTTTAAACTCCAAGTAGAAAAATAATCAAGGACTATCAAAAACCTTCATTCAGATAGAGGAGGAGAATTTGTATCAAAATAATTCAATTTATTCTTAGAATAAAATGGAATCAAAAGACAACTCACTACAACATACTCACCTTAGAAAAATGGAATTGCAAAAAGAATAATAGATATATAATGGAAATGGTAAGATGCATGTTAAAAGAAGCAAATCTTGATCGTCAATATTGGGAAAAAGTAGTCAAAACAATAGTATATATACAAAATAGACTACCTACTAGAATACTCAAACATATTACACTAGAAGAAGCATGGTCAGGATGAAAACCAAACATTGAAAATTTAAATATTTTTGGATGCAAAGCCTATATGCATATCCCAAAACAAAAAAGGACAAAGCTAGATGACAAAACCATGGTTGGAATATTTATTAGGTATGATGATGAATATATAAGATACAAAATAATGAATCCAAGCACGATGAAGGTTCATATAAGTAGAGATGTGAACTTTTATGAATAACTTAAGGTCAATGATATAGAACAAGGCAAGAACACAGAAATCACTCTACCCTTCTAAGAAGAAGAATAAAAAAATATAGGCATAGAATAAAAGTACAATAATGAAGAAAGTGAACAAACAGAACCAACCACCATTGCTCAAAAAAAATATCTCATATGGTATAGAGATAAAATAAGAGCATACAACTTAGAATAAATTCCAGACCTCACTACCATAAGACCTCAAACTCAAAGTCAAACTAGAATGAACAGAGGACTGCTAAGTACATCAGAAAAGCCAAAAACAACTCAGCCTCTAAGTCAATATCACTAGAAGGGAGCCATGGAATAAAAATAGCTAGCTCTACAAAATAACAACACATGGAAGTTAGTAGAATTACCACCAGGTAAGAAAGTTGTAGGTTGCAAATGGATATACAAAACCAAATACAAAGTAGATGGGACACTTGATAAGTACAAAGCCAATTAGTAGAAAAAAGGGTATACTCAGATAGAAGGAATTGACTATGAAGAGACATTTACACCAACAGCTAGAATGACTACTATCAAGACAGTATGTGCATTAGCAACTCATCAGGGATGGAAACTACATCAAATGGATGTAAAAAGTGTGTTTCTTAATGGAGATCTAGAAGAGGAAGTTTACATGTCACAACCAGAAGGATTTTTTGTTAAAGGATAAGAACTAAAAGTTTACAAATTGAACAAATCCTTGTATGGCCTAAAACAAGCCCCTAGAGCATGGAATATAAAAATTAATAATCACCTATTACAACATAACTTGAAAAGAAGTACTTCAGATCCTAGTCTATATACAAAGAAAATTGGAAGTGACATATTAATTCTTATAGTATATGTTGATGATATTGTAATTATTGGTAGTGAGAACCAATGGTGAAATTGTTCTATTGATCAATGATGCATTACATAGTTTTATAGTTCTTGAAAGAACTAAAAATAGACACGGTGGTTGAGAGAAATCCTCTCAAACTTATTACAACAAACTAACTTAAAGATAGCTCTTATCCTAACAACATTCTAATCTTGGACTATGGTCAAACATTGACCAACCAAGCCAAAACCTCAACATATACTAATCAAATTAACTAGAAATATGTAAATCAAAACATTAAACTAAAACTAAATACTAGGACTTAATACTTAGGACTAAGGAGGCAATGTTGAAAATATTCCAACATTCTCCCCCTTGATGCTAAATACACTCATGCAAGAGTTCTTTAAGCATCACAGAGTTGGAAGAAAATATTTCTCTTACGTTTCCTCCAATCTTGAATCAAGAAATTAGAATTTACAAAATACTTATGGTGGCACTCCTTCCACTCTTCATGTGGAATTTCCTGCAAATGCTTGAGTGCCTTCTTTTTTTGATTAGCTCCCCCTTCAAAAAAAGTATCTCCTCTTGTGGTTTTCATCAACCAATCTCTTACATCTTTATCATTATGGTCTTTAAACCATGCTCTCACATTTTGATCTTCTTTTACATCTTCAACACTAAACAATACTCCACATGAGTATTTACAATTAATCATCTCACATAGATGATTATACCATACAACTCTTTCACATATTTCCACACAAAATATCACAACAAATATGGCCATATAATGACCAACTACGTATGCAACATAAATTTGCTCCTCACACAAATATTCTCTCAAAATAATGACTTTACAAGAATCCTTCTCCCAAGGAATTTTGAACACATCATTTTGATCCATGTGACCCAAGTTCTCCATCATTATATTCTCTCCAAGAATACTCTTCATCAAAGTTGTATCAATGATACAATCACCTTTCTTTTCATTCTTGCTCACAAAAAACAAATCATTAATCATAAAAACATTACCTTTAGTATGAGTAGATTTGGTGCTTCCCATAAAGCTATTTTGTAGCAATTCTCCTTCAGGGTATGTTTCTTCAAGATCAACCATAAAATATTCACTAAGAGTTCTCCTCATTTGTTCAATCCATGTTGGTGTGTTGAAATACCATTCATTCAAGCAATCATACATTGTTGCCTTTTCAAGACAACTCTCTTTCTGCAATGTAATCACTCCAAGTGAGTGATCATCATCCATGAGTGATGTTTTCTTTGCCATTACAAAAATAAAATCAATAATCTCATTTTCATTTTCTATTCCTATCCCATTTTCTTTCTCACTTTCCATATCCCAAATGAGAGAGTATTGTGTGTTCTTTTCTTCACACAACACATCCTTCACCCTTGATGAGTGATCTTCAAACAAGAAGCCTATCGCTTCCATCTCCTCTTCATCAAACTTTTCTTGTGGATCAACATCCCACATCACTTCATTTGCTCTTTCAAGAGAGCACACATCCATTCCAAGTGAATGGTCTTCAACAAAAGTAAGCCAATAGTCTTCCATGAAAATTGTTTTTCCATCATCATATTCTTTATTCTCCTCCATGAGAATTGTAGATGCATTCTCCATGAAGCATTCTTCAACAAATATCTGATTTGGTGTCTTCTCCATTAGACACTCTTCTTCATATGTCTCCTTCATGATATATTCTTCATCATACATCTCACCTTGGTGATCTTCAAGCAAGGAACGCTCCAATGTGAGTGTTTCTCTTCCTTTATCTTCAAATTCTTCTTCCTCTTGGCTATCATTGTCAATGATTTCAAAGCATACCATTCCTGCAAAAAATTCGTTAGTACAATTTTTCTTTTCAAATTTTTCTCCTCCTAAAATAAATAATTGTTTATTACAATTTTCAATGCCTATAAAAGACATTTATTCAACGATTTGTGTCCCACAATGACTCTCTCCAAGGAAATTTGTACAAGGCTCTTCCTCTTTCTTATCCTCTTCTCCATTAAGGGATTATTTTTTCTCTTTCACACAAGGCTCTTATTCAAGTATGCCTTTCTCTTTAGGAAATAATTCTCCATTATAAGAATGTATGTATTCTGCAAAAGACATATCTTCATATGAGTCTTCACAAGACTCTTCAAAAGCTCCTTCAAAAGGATCTAATTCAGAAAATTCTTCAAGGAAGCAAGGCTCCTCCTTGCTTAAACAATATTCATGATTGTCACACATGGATTTATGGGTATCCTCATCAAACCCATAAGAATCCTTCAACACTTGTCATGCCATTGTAGTTGATCTATAATTGTCTATGAGAGGAAAAACATTCTTTTCCATTCCTCTCCTCAAATCCATAAGGGCTAAACAATTTGCATATTGCTACTCCTCGTTTCTCTCCTCACCTTATAGATTGCTCCAAGTGGGTTCTCCATATCCTTCGTCAAAAATGCTCCAAAGATATTTGGACATCAATAAGGTATTCATTTTTATTGCTCCAAATAGCATAATATTTACCATCGAAACTTGGCACCTCCAAGTCTTCATACATTGGGGTCATTCTCTCTCTGTTCTTTTGGATTTTTTTTATGTTGCTTTATGAAATCACACCATCCTATTTTTTACTACAACAATTTAATAGCCCTTACTGCAATCTTCCAAAACAACATCAACTCTGAAAAACCCTCTAAATTTTAGAAGAAAAATTTTGCAAAGGTGAAAAATATGTGATCATTTACTTTTTCCCTTTTTATCACAATTCTGGATCTAGGATTGTTGAAGGAAAAATAAATATTCACATAAATAAATCAATACAGATCCAAATGACCTGAATTTTTTTTTGAATGATTATTTTATCTAAATAATATTTTTCCCAGAATTTGAGATGCAAATACCCTGTTTTCCACCTTATACAACCATTTTATTTAAAAACACAAAATGCTAATAAAATCCACAAATTAGCTCCAAATCACCTAAAATTTTGACATCATCCTCTTTATATAATTATCTAAAAACCCTCAAAATTTCATAAGAAAATAACTCAATATTCATGAGATATTAATGATTTACTTGAGCTCTTCCTTGCAAATCTACTGAGTGCTGGCCACTTGAGTTTCTATGACAAAGTGCGTGTTTTAGATCTCTTTACACCACTCTCCATAGGTTTTGATCCATCTTGGCAAACCTGCTCTGATACCAAATGAGAAACAATGGTGAAATTGTTCTATTGATCAATAATGCATTACATAGTTTTATAGTTCTTAAAAAAACTAAAAATAGACATGGTGGTTGAGAGAAATCCTCTCAAACTTATTACAACATAACTTAAAGATAGCTCTTATACAAACAAAATTCTAATCTTGGAATATGGTCAAACATTGACCAACCAATCGAAAACCTCAACATATGCCAATCAAATTAACTAGAAATATGTAAATCAAAACATTAAACTAAAACTAAATACTAGGACTTAATACTTAGGACTAAGGAGACAATGTTGAAAATATTCCAACAGGAATCTCAGAGAATCTAATTAGTAATATTAAAAAGGATCTAGAAAAAATATTTGAGATATATTTAGGATTGATGAACTATTGTCTAGGTCTAGAGATTCATCAAGAAGAAGACAACATCACTATTACTCAAACAAAATATGCAAAAGCTCTACTAGAGAAGTATAGAATGAAGGAATGTAAACCAAAGGATACACCCATGGAACAAGGGATTCAATTATCTAGAAATTATGGAACACCTTTAGTTTCAACTACTCAGTATAGACAATTGATTATAAGAACCAAGGGAAAGTCATTGGAAGGCTACAAAAAGAATATTACAATATGTTAAGAAAACTACAGATTATGGACTGACATATTTGAAGAATGTAAAATATTTTTGTCTACAAGGTTATTCATATTCTGATTATGTTGATTCTATCGATGATAGAAAATCCACTTTTGGGTACATCTTCTATCTTGGATCAGGTCCGATATCTTGGCATAGTAAGAAACAACATACAGTTGCTCAATAATCTACTAAAGTAGAATATTGTGCATCTAGGGATACAACATGTGAAACATTATGGTTATAATGCATATTATCTGACATGGGATTCAAACGAGAGTCAAATTTGATACATTATGACAATCAAGGAGCTATCAATCTAATCAAAAATCCAATTGTACACGAACAAACCAAGCATATTGAAGCACAATATCATTTTATTCAAGATCATTTTTAGAATCATCATATCAAATTAAAATATGTACCTATAGAGGAACAACTGGCAGATATATTTACAAAGGCATTCGGCACAAACAAATTTCAGGTCTTCAGAGAGCATCTATGTAGATCAAGAGAAAGGTAAACCAAATAATGTAATATAGGGGGTGTTAGAAAATATATATTACATTACTTGGTTCACCTTAGTTACATTATTAGAATAGGATTTTATCTTAGGTTAAGTAGTTACTTGGGGAAGAAGCAATAAATGCACAAGTGTTAGAATGTGCAATAATGTAAATGTGCATGTAGTCCACATGTACATGAGTCTTTAGAATAGAAGTTACAAGTGTCTATCATGCAGTATGTATATGTATCTTTAGAGTAGGATATTGAAGAGTCACATAATAGTTAGTATATATATATATATATATATATATATATATATATATATATATATATATATATATATATATTGTGTGTGTGTGACCAAGCATTGTAATGGTGTGTGAAGCATTCATTCCTCATAGCATGCACTAGTGAGAGTTTCATATATTGTATTAGTTCCAAATTTTTGTGAGTTTATATCAATGGCTATTTCATGAGTTGTTTAAGAAGTTTCTTACATTATTCACTTGCTTATTAGACTTCCACTAATATAGTTATAATATTTAAATCTTATTTCATTACTTGTGGCTAGATTTCCTTAAGCTTATCACTTCAAAAACTAACAATGTTGATTGTAACTGACTACACAGTCAAACTTTGTCTTGACTATTACAGACTATGTAACTAACAATTGCATGGTCAAACTCTGTCTTGATTGTTATTGACTATGGTCATGGTTGTGATGATACCTAACTATTACTAACAGACCTTGCCTTGACTATTACTTTCACCATCAATTCTTTTGTCTATTTTAATTTAGGCAATTATATGATAGTGTAATTTCTTCAATATACTCAATTTATTGTGGTAGGGATTTTAGTTTTTAGGTTAATCATTCATCAAAAATAGAGTATCTAGGGCCATGGTGTATGCACTATCCATAGCCCTCTATTATACCACAATGGTGAATGATAATTCGTAAACCAAAATTTTAGGCCACCACTCAAGGAGGATTCCATGCATGGCCTTGAGTGCACTACTCGCCTCTCTGAAAATATATGAGAGTTATCTTCTTGATTATTGTGTTAAATGCATTATAGATAGAAAAATTGTCAAAAAATTTCCTAGGGCTAAAATTTTCTCCTAATGGTAGGGATCTCTTGATATACCCAAATATATGTGGGTTCTCAATTCCATATACGGGTGTTGTCTAAGGCTTGAGTATTGAAAATTAATTTCCCCTCACTTCACTAAATGCTTTATGGGTAATCTAACTTAACCAATAATGACAACTCCTTCATAATACTTTAAAAATATTAGCATAGAGTTTCTAACCTATTAAACTAAAACACAGAGAAAAATAGCTAAATTTTTTCTTTATAAGAAAATAAACAAGAAAAGAAATACAATAAAAATGTATACCTAACAAGTTGAAAATGGTAAAACATGAACTATTTGTATTACATCAAAACACAACCTTGAAAAGTGCTTTGATACTACTTATTATGAACCTTGCCATAAAATAAAAACACATCCATACATTAATACAATAATAACATAAAGATGAAACAATATTGCAAAATTAATTGGAAGAGTACAAATTATATTGCAGAAAACATTGTATCACATGCATCTTCAAGGGGGAAACCTATTTAGAAGCAGAGCTTCGATACAAAAATGAGAGATACCTTCATCTATGCCTCCTTTCCTTTTTAAATACTCTTTGTAATCCTAACTATAATGCTCAAGGGTTGGATTCACATGCAATTGGCCACCTAAGCTAGAATCTTCTACCAAATATGTGGTTACATTCTTAATATTGGTTACATAAAATGACCCTACTTTTCTAGGCGCCTCAAATGCAACATACACGTTACAAAATATTACATTAAATTATTAACATGGGGTCCTTAAGTTAAGAAGTAGGTAATTACATAATAAGGTTAATATGAATTCCTAATATTATCCATTTTATTAATTGAAAGCTCTTAAGCTTTGAATTCTGATCCCCTCTCCCCTCTCTGTTTTAAAAGTAAACGGGGGGCGCTTTTAAAAGCTTCCTTCTCTCAGGTGGTTTCACAGGTGGCGCTTCCCGGAATACCTCGACAAGGAATACTAGCTTTAGTTGGAGCCTTTAAAATCTTCATTTTACTTCTCGAATGATTTCTCCTATTTTGAAAAGTAATAATAACTCTCTATTTTAATGGCGCTTCCGGGAATACTTAAGGTCAGGTGGCTAGCGGAATACGACTCGAAGGCTCATCAGCTTTAGTAGCTCATAGGAGTAGGTAGGGGTAGCTCATAAGAGCATGATGGAGTCCCGCTCACCAGCTTTAGTAGCTCTTCCTTTTAGTAGCTCATAGGAGTAGGTAGGGGTAGCTCATGAGAGCATGATGGAGTATTTTTTTTAAGAGGCTCATCAGCTTGAGTAGCTCTTCCCGGTGATCAGCTTTAGGAAACAGCTTCGGGGAGGAGTACAAGCCCGACCTAAAGAGTAAGAGGCTCATCAGCTTGAGTAGCTCTTCCCGGTGATCAGCTCTAGTAGCTTTGTTATCATGTAATGGATGCATCTTGTCATCATACCCAAAAGGTTCCTCCCTAAAAAAGCAAAGGTCGTTCCTCTCATGAAGAAGCTGTTTCACCCTCACGCTCTCTATTTTAAAAGGGGCTCCCCCACCGTTTAAACCCCATGTTTTAAAGGCAAATCATGCTCTTAAATTAAATTAAAGGGACATTTTAAATATATTATGTTTGATCAATTCTTTGGCTTTTTTCTTTCCTAGAGGTGCACATTAAATTAAATTTAAATTAAAAAGTTGACTTTATTCACAACATAAATTATTTATCCTTGTCTAATCAAAGTGGACCATAAAAGTAATTTTACATTGTTTTGTATTTGTAGTAAATTTTACTTATTTTGACTTTACCAAAGACAAAATGTATTTTAATAATATAATCATTTAACATTAATGATTTATTTAGTTATTTTGGTTATAATTAATTATTATTAGTTTATGATAAGGTTAACTTTAAAGATGAGAATATTTATGGTTGTGTAACATGAGAGGAGAGTTTGTATTAAGTTATATTTATTTTACTTATATTTTTTTGTTAAGTTGTATTCATATTTATATTAAAAGATTAGCTTAAAATAATTATACCATGAAAGATAACAAAGACTAAATTATTATCAATTTTTTTTTTTTTTTTTTTTTTAATTTAGCGGAAAAAAACCTTTACGAGGCCGCTTTGGTCTAGAAACCAAGACTAGGGGGTTCTACACCATAAAAATCACCCAGAAGTCACACCCAACCACCAACATTATCAACTGGATTTTGGATACCCAATGTGCATTTGGTAGGGTGGAGATTCTAACCAGGGACCTCCCTTGGAGAATTGCCCTACTCTCTCCAACTCACCTACAACATATTGGTATCAAAATAATTATTTTATATGAAATATATTTTATTTTATTATACAAATATAAACAATATTATATTAAAATGTATTTAAAATTAATTAATTAATATTTATGAAAAAATATTAATATATACAATAATATCAAACTATAAATAAATAAACAATGTTGACTAAAAGTTATATAACTATACCTTTATATTTATTAAATGAATTATGTTAATCTACATGATCATAACGTATTGTAGTCCTATAAATAATTACGCCGATAGGCGTCCTACAATGGCACCAAGGAAGGTCAGCCACGCCGTAAACAATATTAATATTTTATTAAAAAATCTGACATTAAGAAAATTATCCGCCGACATTAAGGGTTACGGTGGATTTAAAATATTTAAAAAATATTTAAACTATTTAAACTAAAATGGTGCCCAAAATTTCTAATATTATTTGCTTCTCTCCTCGAACTCTTCTCTCCGCATCTCTAAAACCCTAAGTTTTTGTAGGAGCAGCACACAGTGCCAGGCGAACAGGGTTCTATCGCTGCGAAAAAAAGTAACATCACAGGTACATTTTCTATCTCTCTTGCGCTATGTATTATGTATTTTGTTTCTGTTAATTACATTTAAATAATTTTGTAGTTCACCGATTAAGATTCTGGATCGAAGAACCTTTTTAATTTATTTCATTCAAAACATTTAAACTTCAAAAACATCCAACAGTTCAAGTCGTGTTTCATGTCATATTGTGCAATCGCCAAAGTAGGCAATGCAAACACGGTCGACAACATAACATACCCATTCTCAACGTTACTTCAAGGTTTTTATAACATGCACAAAATATTTAAAGAAAAAAATCCAAAAGCGAACTGTAGACTTGTGGACTACTATTGACCAAACAATGTCGAAGAGAAAACGTCGTTTAACGATATTTTTGACACCAAAGAAGCCCACAACAACTCCAATACCTGCTAAAACTATGCATTCATGATTGTACAAATGTAAAATAAATATTAAAGCAAGACAAAGGAGGTCAAAAAATAAGCTAGACCTTATTGGGGCCGATGCTTGCAATTCTCTCTTCAAGCTCAGACATATCCCTGACCTTCAGGCGATTAAAAAGTTTTTTATAATAATTTTTTTTAAATTTTTAATCAACTCAATATTCGATTAAAATTTAACTTGACCAACTCAATATTTTGTGGTTTCAGCATCATAATTTTATTTTATAAATGGCCAAGCCATTACCCTTTTAGTTAATTTAATTTAATTGAGGACCAGACTTTTGAGAACTACGGGAAGAGCCTTGGGCTTCTCTTACTTTTTACTAAATATTAGTAGAGTTTTCTCATGGCAGGTTTAGAATGAACAACGCTAGCCTAGATATAGGCTTAACATACATAACACCACTAGGCTTATTATATTCAATATAGTATATTCATACTATTTAATTCAATAGTCTGCTAGGAAGTACCCATGAAATATTCAATAATAAACTTATGGTGGATGCAAATATATATATTATAGTATTATGATCTATTAACATGTATTGATTGACAACATGGATACTCTATGTGGAAACAAGTATTGCCCTAAATGATGTATAATATATAGAGGTTTTTAAAGCTACTTTTTATACACTATTTCACTAAGATGTTTTTCAATTTCATAAGATTTTCGAACTAATTACTCGAATGCCCATTAATTTCACTATTTCTATCATGAATATTATTGTCATTTCTTCTTTAAACATTAATAAGTTAGCCTTCTAATGTTGATTTAGTAATCAATTTATCGGTCATATTTGTCCTTCATTACCACTAGACCCTAAGACTATTGCTACTGATTAGGTTTTTATGTACTATGACTAATATGACTAATTTTTTTTGAAGGCATTGCTTTGATAGAGGAAACAAGATAATGTTTTAATTTTTAATTTTTTTAATAAATATATGTGGGTTTGATGATATTTTATTTTATGAAAATATCAAAATATTATACTTGTATTTGTTTTTAGGTTAGCAAACAATATTAATATTTGGGATCTTGATTGGTTATGACCGATCTGATCATATCTCTCCAAAAAATGGAGAACTAATAATATTTAATATTTTTTTACAGGAACAAATGGAAAATACACCAAAAATAAATATATCAGAGGAGGAAAAGAAGCAACAATGTTTGGCATATCAAAGAGAATATCAAAGATAGAGACGTGCACAGATGACAGTTAGCCAAAGAGGAAGAGAAAATGAGAAACAAAGACAAAATCATGCAAAATGTAAGGCATAATCAATAGTTGAAAAGATACAAGAAGAAAGAGAAAAACAAACAAAACTGATGGATGCATCTGAAGCATCTTCTTTTCTTAGAATAAATGCTTCAAATATAGTTGTCGTTCAATAGACACAAAGCGGATGCAATGAGATTAACATGGAGATGCATCAAGAAAGGACATTGCAGCCTCGAAGAGAAGGAAATATTGAAGGTATAGCAATAAATATACAATAAATTCCAACATATGGTGTGGATTTCAATGAATCGCAGACTATATTTCGACATCAATTAGACAGTCTTGCATCACCATCCATGTGTTATATTTGTGATGAATGCTATCCTGGAATAAACGTGTGTTTGACAGTCAAAGGTCCAGTATGTAATAGGTGTCGACAAGAAAAAGGTCCTAATCGATTTTCTACAGAGAATAATATGGATCCTGGACTACAACCACCTGAACTTGTGAATTTGACACAAATTGAAGAAATGTTGATAGCCCGTGTTAATCCCATATTACAGGTAACACATGCTACGGGAGGCCAATACAAGTATAAAGGGCACACAATAAGTTTTCCTCAAGAGGTGAAAGAAATTGCTAAGGTATTGCCTCATTCAATAAGTGATTTTCCAATAATTATTGTTAGGAGAAAAGATCAACGTGGTACAAATTATAATTTTATAGTGAATAAAGAGAGAGTATACAAAGCTCTTAAGTATAAGGTTGAGCATGATAAGTTTTATAAGGATGTACAAATTGATGAAAATATTTTGAGTGAACTCCCAACAGACACCACTACAAATGTCTTTCATAAACTTAATTATGTCCATATGGAGTTTGATTTTGATATGAATGAATATGTATTTATGGGTCCAATTCTAGATACTGATGAAGGAAATATAATTGATCACACCACATCAATGGCCTCCAAACCGCCTAATGCTCCGAGGGAGATGGAACTCATTCGTGCATGGGTAAAAAACCCTAATGCGGATCCTGGAACACTTATTGATTGGCCTAGAATTGGAGCATCTCCTATAAATGAGTATGTTACAGAAGGGTTACTAGGATATGGCCTTCCCTACATTATTTGCAGATGGTAATTGTGATTGGTTGCAGCCTAGAATGAAAAAACTTCATCTACATGAATTCGTAAAACATCTAATTCGATATAGAGATCATCATTTTGGAAAACATCCAAGATTTAGATATTTCATGATGAACATGATTATGCGACATCGTGCACATAATTCTTCAGCAGTATTTGTAAAGAAGAGTCTTCAAGACTTACCCATTACAATCAATGAACTACGTGAACATATGGAAAATATCCCTCAATCCCATCTTGTAGATCGCTTAATGCATTTTGGTACATCGTTAAGAGGCACAAGATCTTACTGGACAAAGTGTCATGCTGAGTTAAATGACTTATTACATCAAATTGGGTCACCCACTATTTTCTTCACCTTAAGTGCAGCTGATATGTATTGGCCCGACCTACATGCATTGATGCCAGGAACTCCACCAATTGATCCTCATGAAGCACAAAAATGGAGAAAACAAAATATTATTGACTATCCTCATATTGTAGCTTATTACATGCATATTCGAAACACCACATTTCAAAATGAGGTGTTGCAAAAAGAAATGAAAGTAAAAGAATTTTGGTGTAGATACGAATGGCAACATAGAGGCTCTCCACATGTCCATGGTTTCTTATGGTTAGAGGGAGCTCCGAATATGGACAATTTAGATTGGAAAAATGAAAATCAAGTTAAAAATGCACAAAGATATTTTGATAATATTGTGCATGCATGGAATCCTCGAGGAGACCCTCACCAACGGAATATACATGTAAATATAAATAACTGTTTAGATTTATATTTATATGAGTTTATATTTAGGTTTGTATTTATATAGTTGTGAATTGCAGGTATTACAAAGTTTCGGTCAACATCCATGTTTGAGAAATACATGACAACTTATGCAAATTGATGCAAATCTAGATTACGAAGAGATTCTCAACTATGTAGAGCGCCACACGCTATGTAGAGAGGGTGCTTGCTTACGAAAAAAAGAGGGAATATGGTTTGCAGGTATGTAGAGGTAATTCAAAGTATTTCAACTATTCCACATATACATAAAAAAATTGTAACCAATACCATTTATCTTATTTCTTTTATTTAGGTACAATGCACCATGGCCTCTGAATCTAGAAGGTTCAAAATTATACGAAGATCCTGAAACAGGAGATAATAAGTATGAACCAACAAGAAATGATGAGCGAGTAAACACACATAATCGTTACATTTTACAGTTATGGAGAGCAAATGTAGATTGGCAACCTATTCTTTCAAAGCATGCAGTTATAAACTATATTGCCAAGTATGCTGTGAAAGCTGAAAAAAGCTCAGAAACTTATCAACAAATGTTGATGTAAATAGCAAATATGCAGAATAATGATGATCCAGCAACAAGAGCATATAGACGTCTTCTAACATAAACACTTATAGAGAGAGATATAGGAGCACAAGAAACATGTCATATGCTATTAGAGCTTCCATTGGTTGAATGCAGTCGACTATTTGTTCCTCTAAATGTTGGATGAAAAGTATTCAAGGAGGTGGAACAAAATGATGAAGATGGGACCGAAAGAAAAGGTAAATCTTTAATTGATGGATATATGCAATGACCTTATAACATGGAAAGTGTTTCACTTATAAATGCAGCTAAATCTTGGATATATAATCCTAAGAGAAAAAATGACTTCAAATGGAAAGCTAGAAAAGAAGCAGCTATTGTGAGGGTATTTCCACGATTTAGCACCATTCCTGAACGACACTCAGAACAATTTGTTGAGTTTTGTTGGTCAGAGCTGCTACTTTACAAACCATTCAAAAATATAGAGAGAGATATCGGACTTGATGATGGAAATATCATTTCAAATTGGGACTCATTCAATTACAACCCATGGCATGTTGAAAGGATAAGTAGGCAAAACAATACAGAAGAACATTATAGTGAATCTGAAGATGATGATGTTGGAGTGGTACATCAAAACATGACTGAACATGAATGGGAAATTATATCCAAATTATACTAGGGGTAACTCATGGATGTAAGTGAAATAGATATGCTTGGAAGAAGAGATTTTGATAAACTTGTGCCATGGAATATAGAATATCAAGGAGAAGATTACACAAAAAAAGCAATACAACATATAACCCTCATGAAGGAAAATGGCTTGCTCATTCCTGATGATACCACTTCGAATTATCCATATGAAAGCTTAAGCATCAAACAAAAAAAAGCTTTTGATATAATCAAGGAACACTATAATGAAGGTCAAAATGTACCTCCATTGCACATGATAATACAAGGAACAACAGGAACAGGGAAATCTTATCTTATAGGTGCAATTCGTCAATTACTTGAAAATTTATCATCTCCATAACGTTGTCCCCTATTACTACTTGCACCAACTGGAGTCCTTGCATTTAACATAGGTGCAACTACTATACATGGAGCTCTATGAATTCCTATTGCAAATTTTGAAAAATTGGAAGGAACTAGATTAACAAGTTTTCAAGAAGATTTACAGCATATAAAATATATATTTATTGATGAGATGAGCTTCATAGGCCAGAAATTATTGGAACAAATAGATTCACATCTTCGTCAAGCATTTCCATAGTATTCTAACATATGCTTTGGAGGAAGGTCAATCATTTTTTTCGGTGATTTAGGACAATTACCACCTGTGATGGATAGGCCACCATATGCCAATGATAAGTATGCAAAATTATTATGGCAAGAATTTTCAACAGTCATAATATTGGATAAGGTATTCCGACAAGGAGGAGATAGTGAAGAACAAAAAGATTTCGTCAACTTCTTACAAATATCAGATATGCAAATCCAACTATTGATGACTAGCAATTATTGATGAGAAGGACCAATACATCATTAGATGCAGCTACAATAGAAGAATTTGACAATAGCTTCCATCTATTTGCCATGAATGAGAATGTGCATAATCATAATAGGAGACAATTGTTAAAATCAAAATATCCTGTGGCACGTATTATTGCAACAAAAGGGGGAAGAACTAATCCAGGAGGAGGTGATAATGAAGAACTTGAAGTTGAGTTACTAATTGCAAAAAATGCAAGAGTTATGTTAACATCCAACTTATGGACTGAAGCTGGACTTGTTAACGGTGCATTAGGCTATATTAGAAATATAGTCTATAAACCTGGAAGGTCTCCACCAGATCAACCAACATATATTTTGGTGGAGTTCGATAACTACATAGGGATGGTATTTGATGATACATCTCCTCGAATTGTTCCAATTACACCAGTAGAAAAGGGAAATATAAGACAACTTCCATTAAAATTAGCTTGGGGATTGACAATTCATAAGTCACAAGGTTTGACACTGAATAAAGCAACAATTGACATAGGACAAATAGAAAGACAAGGTTTAACTTTTGTTGCCATCTCAAGAGTTAAGGCATTGGAAGGACTTAGAATAATACCACCCTTTTCATATGATCGATATGAAAAACTGAAGTCGGGAAAAGGAGTTGCTAAGAGAAAGGAAGAAGAAGAGCGACTAAAGTCTTTGGAGCTTAAATGATTGGCTCTAGCCAATCTATGAAATAATAAGGTGTTTATCAACATCAATATTTGAAATAATAAGGTGTTTATCAACACCGCCTATTGGGATTCAGATTTGTTATCACTTGAAAATTTTCATCTCCGACATAAGCTATTTTAAATATTTTTGGCATGTTATATTTATCAATACATTTATAAATATATTTTTAAAAATGTCATCAAAAAATATTTTAATATAATAATTGTGCGGTCGCGGATGCTACTAGCTTAGATATATAAAATATATATATCTATAAACGTCGAGAGTTATCAATCTCGAGGCACCTATCTCATTTCTTGGGGGTGTGATAGATAGGCACCTCGAGATTGATAACTCTCGGTGTTTATAGATATATATTTTATATATCTAAGCTAGTATATAAAAGTGTTATTTATAGATAAAATGGTTTTAATAGAGTAATGAGGAAATGAAATATTTTTTAAGATTTAAGTTCAAGTTTTTTTTATAAGGGGATTGGGACTCTTTTAAAAGTTTATACTTTATTTTAATGGTAAGTCTTTGGGTTTTCATCCAAAAACCCAAGTTTAAACTAGACATAGAATCCTCATAAAAACTCATACTTTACCTTAATATTTATCTCATAAGTGATATTGTAGTGGTATGTCTTTGGGTTTTCATATAGAGATCTAAATTTAACCCTGTGATATTGTAGTGGTATGTCTTTAGGTTTTTACTCAGAGATCTAAATTTAACCCTTTGACATGTAAGTAGTAGTATGTTTTTGGGTTTTCATATAGAGATCTAAATTTAACCCTGTGATATTGTAGTGGTATGTCTTTGGGTTTTCACTCAGAGATCTAAATTTAACCCTGTGACATGTAAGTAGTAGTATGTTTTTGGGTTTTCATTCAAGAGGTTAAAATTCAAATTCCAATGCTACGAAGAATTCAGTATTGGTATGTCTTTGGGTTATTGGTATGTCTTTGGGTTTTCACGAGGAGACATACCATTAAAGATTGATATTTTTAGATCAAAATTATGAAGAAAGAAAGAAAAAAGTTTGGCATTGGAAAAGGTGAGGGATGAGCAATACCATAATGATATATTTTTAGGTTTTCATCTAAGAGACCAAAGTTCAAACCTTAGTATAAGGGTATTGGAAACCTTTTAAATACATGTGCTTTATCCTAAAACTTAGGGGCTGAGGGATAACACAATAGTATGTCTTTGGGTTTTCATGAAAGAGACCAAAGTTCAAACCTTGGTACAAGGGCATTAGAACCCCTTTCAAAAACTTATGCTTAACCTTAAAATTTAGCAGCCTAGTGATTGTTGGTAGGCTGCCCTGGTACGATTCCCTAGAGGATAGTGATTGCATTTAGCAGCCGAGTGATTGTTGGTGGGCTGCCCTGGTACGATTCCCTAGAGGATAGTGATTGCTGGTGGGCTATAGTGATTTTTGGTGGGCTACCCTGTACCATTCCCTAGAGGGTTGGGTCTTGGCGATTTTTTTTTAATATACACATGGGTTTTTTCCACTGGTCCATCTCAGTAAAAATTTATTCCAGTGGGACCTGAAAAGGCTCGGGATTGGAACTGCAAACCTCAAACTCACAAACAGTCTACAAAACAATCCACTTATCATTAAAAAAAAACCTAAAAAAATAAAAAATAAATCCCTTTGACTTTACCTCTACTCAGCAAACTAAAAATTATAAAAAATACAAAAATATTCTGGTGTGCTGTTATAAAAAATACAAAAATATTCTGGTGTGCATGCACAACAGCGGTAAATAAAAGAATATTTTACCTTTTATGTTAAATTTCAATTTTATAAGAACACTTACTAATGCGACGTAGACACCGGGGTGTCGGCGTCCCAAATGCAGACGTACACATTTGGAAAACCGGATTCTTTTTGAATAAGTTCAAAATCAAATGTTAGTTTATTGAAGAACATTTAAATGTATATTATTAATATTTTAATATTTAGATATGGGGTTAGATATTCTCGAAAGTTAAATTATTGACAGTGAAAGTATTTAGGATTGGTACCCAGTTAAATCAAACTTGATTGATGTTAATTTTATTGAATTTGAGGGATTGGTCATCTCAATTGAAATTACTAGGAAACACCCGTTATATTTTCAATTAATGGGAGCTTCCAGGTTCGTATTGCAGCAATTTCAACGAAATTGTATGCCTCGAATAAAGTATCGATGTCCACACAAAGCGCCTACAATCAAAGGGTTTTTTCAACATGACCCTTTCACACAACAGCCATGGTTTCATCTTCTCTGGACATTACCGACCTCTCTCTCTACATGTACATAATTCGGGGAAGAGGGTTCTTCACTACGCATTTACCCCTGTTGGACGAGACAATATGCCAAAAAGAAAGGGGGAACCTTCAGCATGCGCGGCATGCAAGCTGCACCGTAAGAAATGTACTGAAAATTGTGTCTTCGCTCCGCATTTTCCATCAAGCGATCCCCAAAAGTTCTCAACCGTCAAGAGAACATTTGGAACCAGCCATGTCCTAAAAATGCTTCACGTAAGAAATTGCAAGAAATTATTGCCTACATGCTTTCTCTTGCCTTTTGTTATGGAACTTACTGTTTTGATCTTGATTTGTAGGGTCTTCCGAACGAGCGGAGAAGAGATGCTGTTAACAGTTTGGTGTATGAAGCAACCGCGAAAGCGAGGGATCCCGTTCATGGCTGCAAGAGTGAAGTGGATCGACTACACAGTCGAATTGCAGAGCTGGAATTGCAGTTGGCAACAACAAGATCAGAAGTGGAGAGTATGCGTGCAGTTCACGATAGGTTTCTGTCCGTTCTTTTTCCTGGATGCAATCATGGTGGTACTCGACAAGACATGGATTCCACAATAGGTAGGCCTCAATAGGTGGTAATCGACAGGACAAGAATTATAAAAAACTAACGGTGCTGATTGTAACTGACTGAGTGTTAAGTTCTCTTAATAAGTGGGGTTGTCGGTGAGTCGGCAGGTTAACGATATTATTTCAATGTTTCGTGATCTTATATAAATTTTGGTCCCATCGACACGATCGACAATAATGCGTCCCAATCTATGTCCAACACGCTTTCATGATGTGTCTGTCGCACGCGTTTTCGTCTATATAACATCATTAACATTCACCATAAAGGCGTCTCAGGTTATGTCGGTGTAGTATATTAGCAAAGAAGTCATTTACATTATTACTATCATCGATGATGAGATTTAGGTGACCTGGTTTCAATTTTTCCTAACTATTATGTATAAGAAATATTGATAAACAAACAGCAGTTATGTATAAAAAGTATTGATCAAACCAAAGAAAACAGTACAACGTCCAACCGTAATATATTAAAAGTATTAATCAATCAAACAACAGTTGTGTATAAAAAGTATTGAATAAACAAAAAGTGTATAAAAAGTATTGAATAAACAAAAAAAAAACAGCACAACCTCCAGTGGTTGTATATGAGAAGTATGTGTGGAGGTTGTATATTAGAAGTATAAATCACACAAACAACAGTTGTGTATAAAAATATTGATCAAACAAACAAAAAGAAAACAACATAACCTCCAACAGCAGTTGTGTATAAAAGTATTGATCAAACAAACAGCAGTTGTGTATAAAAGTATTGATCAAACAAACCAAAAAAAAAACAGTACAACCTCCATAGGTTGTATATAAGAAGTATAAAAAACTAAGAGTGTTGATTGTAACTCAGTACAAACTTTGTCTATGTAACTAACAATTGTATGGTCAAACTTTGTCTTGATTGTTATTTATTATGGTTATGGTTGCAATGATACCTAACTATTACTAAAAAAAAACTTGTCTTAACTATTATTTTCACCATCAATTCTTTTGTTTATTTTAATTTAGGTATGTAACTAATAATTGCATGTTCAAACTTTGTCTTGATTGTTATTGATTATGGTCATGGTTGCAACGATATCTAACTATTACTAAATAAACCTTGTCTTGACTATTATTTTCACCACCAATTCTTTTGTCTATTTTAATTTAGGTATGTAACTAACAATTGCATGGTCAAACTTTGTCTTGATTGTTATTGATTATGGTCATGGTTGTGATGATACCTAACTATTACTAAAAAACCTTGTCTTGACTATTATTTTCACCACCAATTCTTTTGTCTATTTTAATTTAGGTATGTAACTAACAATTGCATGGTCAAACTTTGTCTTGATTGTTATTGATTATGGTCATGGTTGTGATGATACCTAACTATTACTAAAAAACCTTGTCTTGACTATTATTTTCACCACCAATTCTTTTGTCTATTTTAATTTAGGCATTGATAGTTTAAGCTCTTCAATATACTTAATTTATTGTGGTAGGGATTTTAGTTTTTAGGTTAATCATTCATCAAAAATAGAGTATCCAGAGTCATCGTGTATGCACTATACATAGCCCTTTATTATACCACAATGGTGAATGATAATTCTTAAACCAAAATTTTAGACCACTACTCAAAGAGGATTCTATGCATGGCCTTGAGTGCACTACTCGCATCTCTCACAATACATGAAAGTTATCTTATTGAGTGTTGTGTTCAATGCATTATAGATAGAAAATTTTCAAAAAGTTTCTTAGGGCTAAAGGTTTCTCCTAATGGTAGGGGGTCTCCTGATATACCCAAAGATATGTGGGTTCTCAATTCCATATACGAGTGTTGTCTAAGGCTTGAGTATTGAAAATTGATTGCCCCTCACTTCACTAGATGCTTTACGGGTAATCTAACTTAACCAATAATGACAACTCCTTCATAATATTTTAAAAATATTAGCATAGGGTTTCTAACCTATTAAACTAAAACATAGAGAAAACATAGCTTAATATTTTGCTTCTTTAAGAAAATAAACAAGGAATACAAAAATTTTTATACCTAACAAGTTGAAAATGGTAAAACATGAACTATTTGCATTACATCAAAACACAACCTTGAAAAGTACTTTGATACCACTTATTATGAACCTTGCCATAAAATAAAAACACATCCATACATTAATGCAATAATAACATAAAGATGAAACAATATTGAAAAATGAATTGGAAAAGTACAAATTATATTGAAGAAAGCATTGTATTACATGCATCTTAGAGGGGGAAACCTCGTTAGAAATAGAGCTTCGATACAAAAATGAGAGATACCTTCATCTATCCCTTATTTCCTTTTTAAAGACTCTTTGTAATCCTAACTATAATGCTCAAGGGTTGGCTTCACATGCAAGTGGTCACTTGAGCTAGAATCTTACATTCTTAATAATGGTTACATAAAATAACCTCACTTGTCTAGGCGCCTCAAATGCCACATACATGTTACAAAATATTACATATTATTATTAACATGGGGTCCTTAAGTTAGGAAGTAGGTAATTACATAATAAGATTAAGATGAAGTCCAAATATTATCCATTTCATTAATTGAAAGCTCTTAAGCTTTGAATTCTGATCCCCTCTCCCCTCTCTGTTTTAAAAGTAAACGGGGGGCGCTTTTAAAAGCTTCCTTCTCTCAGGTGGTTTCACAGGTAGCACTAATCGGAATACCTCAACAAGGAATACTAGCTTTAGTTGGAGCCTTTAAAAGCTTCATTTTCCTTCTTGAATGCTTTCTCCTCTTTCGAAAAGGAATACTAACTCTCTATTTTAATGGCGCTTCCAAGAATACTTAAGGTCAGGTGGCTAGCGGAATACGACTCGAAGGCTCATCAGCTTTAGTAGCTCATAGGAGTAGGTAGGGGTAGCTCATAAGAGCATGATGGAGTCCCGCTCACCAGCTTTAGTAGCTCTTCCTTTTAGTAGCTCATAGGAGTAGGTAGGGGTAGCTCATGAGAGCGTGATTTAGTATGTTTTTAAGAGGCTCATCAGATTTAGTAGCTCTTTCGAATGATCAACTTTAGAAAATAGCTTTAAGGAGAAGTACAAGACAAACCTAAATAGTAAGAGGTTCATCAACTTTAGTATCTTTTCTCAGTGATCAACTTTAATAGCTTTTTTATCATTAAACGAGGGCGCTTTTAAAATTAAACAGTGGTGCTTTTAAAAGCTTCCTTCTCTTAGGTGGTTTAAAAAGTGGCACTTCTCAGAATACCTTGACAAAGAATAGTAGCTTTAGTTGGAGCCTTTAAAAGCTTCATTTTACTTCTTGAATGATTTCTCCTCTTTTGAAAAGGAATACCAACTCTCTATTTTAAAGGTGCTTCCGAGAATACTTAAGGTCAGGTGGCTAGTAGAATACGACTCGAAGGCTCATCCACTTTAACAGTTCATAATAGTAGGTAGGGGTAACTCATAAGAGCATGATGAAGTCTCGTTCACCAATTTTAATAGCTCTTCCCTTTAGTAGCTCATGAGAGTATGATGGAGTATATTTTTAAGAGGCTCATCAGCTTTAGTAGCTCTTTCTAATGATCAACTTTAGGAAATAGCTTCAAGGAGGAGTACAAGCCAAACATAAAGAGTAACAGGCTCATCAACTTTAGTAGCTTTTCTTAGTGATAAAATTTAGTAGATTTTTTATCATGTAATAGATGCATCTTATCATCATACCCAAAAGGTTCCTCCCTAAAAAAGCAAAGGTCATTCCTCTCATGAAGAAGTTATTTTAAAAAGAGTTTTTTTTTTTTATCAATTCTTTGGTTTTTTCCTTTCCTCTCTATTTTTATTATAATAGAGAGGTGCACTTTAAATTAAATTAAATTAAAAAATTTACTTTATTCATGACACAAATTATTTATCCTCATGTTATCAAAGTGAACCACAAAAGTAATTTTACACTGTTTTGTATTTGTAGTAAATTTTACTTATTTTGTCAAGACACAAAATGTATATTAATGATATAATCATTTAGCATTAATGATTTATTTAGTTATGTTGATTATAATTAATTACTATTGGTTTATGAGAAGGTTAAAATTAAAGATGAGAATATTTATGATTGTGTAACATGAGAGGGAAGTTTGTATTAGGTTATATTTATTTATTTAGATTAATACTTCTTATACACATCAGTCATGGGGATTGAACCTGGGAGACTATATTGTTCTTTTTGTTAAGTTGTATTAGCTGCCAAGTTTCAGATTTTTTCCAAGGTATTGGTCTCTACTCATGTGTATTACTCTTCTTGTTGGATCCCTTCCAAGACTTGTTATGCCAAATTAGAGAAGTTGCTTTGAGATTTTTTGTGGTCCAATGTTGTTGGTAAGAAGGGATTTCATAGGGTGGTTTGGGATATTTGTTGTATTCATAAAAAAATTTGAGGAATGGGATTGTTTGACTGTCAGCAACAAGGCTTTTCCCTCCGTGCTAAATGGATTGTGAAAGTTTTATAGGGGGAGGAAGCCTAAAAACTTTTAATTCGTCACTGCCTCTCCACAGGGCTTCCTTTTGGTAAGAAGGTGTGGAAAGGGCTTGATTTGCAAACCATTCTTACAACCCCTGTTCCAATAAATATTTCTGGCTCCTTTGTTATGCAAAGCATTTAGAAGGCGTGAGAGGCCATTAAACCCTGGATTTCTTGGAAAGGTCACAAGGGGAAGTTGGGGGCTTCAATATCTTTGCTTAATGTTTGGTGGTCTTCAGCCATCACTTTGCAGGGGACTCCCCTTGCTCAAGTCTAGTGGATACATGCTCAAAAAATTTATAAACGAGGTATTGCTCGGTTATCTAATTTCATGGATTTTCATTCAAGGTCTTGGATACCTTGGGAAATTTTTAGGAATTTTTTTGGTTTATCTTTTGCTGATAAGACTACTTATGAGTCTATTATTGATTCCACTTCTTTATATTTTTGGGGTAAACTTTTTCGATATTATCAGAACTTTGGTGGACTTATTGGTCTTGGCCCAAAGATGTTTCTCTCACCAAGTATAAACCTCATTTGGGATACTCTTGGCTTTCCCCTGTTGTGCATGTTGTGCCTATGACTGAGAAGCTTAATTCTATGTGGGATGTAGTATCTCTTCAGTCCAAATGGAGTCTCAGATTTAATATACTCTAAGCACAGTAACTTGAACCTAAGCAAGCCTTTTTTGCTTGGAGTTTATTGTTTCAAGGGCTACCTATTGGTCAACGGCTTAGATATTTGGATGTGAATGATATTTCTTGCAGATCTTGTGGAGCAGAAGAGGATGTGCATCATCCGTTTTGGTCTTGTGTGAGAGTTCAAGAGGCTTGGTAGTGGATTTTCTCTTTTTTCAGACCATATATGACAAGTCCCTGTTCTTGGGTGAATATTTTGTTAAGGGATCCACTTCAGTTTTCTGAGAAGCTTTCTCCTGTGTGGCATATCTTTAGAGTGGGGATTCTTTTTTATTTTTGGAAAACTCGCAACAGAGTGATTTTTAACCAGCGGGAGCCTTCTTCTATTTTTTGTCTTACTGATAAGTATCAGGTTTTCTATGATTGTTGACTACAGATTTTAGTGCAAGCAGAAAAAGTAAATATAGAGCTTCATAACTTACGGGACATTATTGATCATTGGGGTAATGCTCCTTGTGCAGTGAATCTTGGAGGCAGATTTGGAGGCAGATTGGAGGCAGTTTGAGAAGACTTGAAGGCAGATTTGAGAAAGTATTTTGAGAAGACTTGAAGGCATATTTGAGCAAGTATTTGAGAAGACTTGAAGGTAGATTTGAGAAATTCTTTGAGAAGACTTGAAGGTAGACTTTATCAAGCTTTGTATTAAATATTGGAGATAGATTTGAGACAAAATTTAGTACAAATTTATGTGTAGAGTTAGAGCATATTTGTGCTAGACTTGGGACATATTTTGGTGTAGATTTGATATAGAGTTAAGAGAAAGCTTTGGAGGTGATAGAATAAAGAGGACAATAGTCTCTAGTGGATATATATCCATTAGCTAGTGTAGTGGGGATAGAGGTATCCTATGGAGAGAGATCCATAAGCTAAAGTAGTGGGGGCAAAAGTCTTCTAGAAGATCACCAGCCAAATTAGAAGGGAAAAGAGTTCTCCTGTAGATAGAGATCCATTAAACCAGAACTGAGTGGAGTGGTGTCCATAGAACCAAAACAAGAGGAAAGAGTTATCCTATGAATAGAGATCCACAAAACCAGAATAGAGTGAAGTGGTATCCATAAAACCAGAGCAAGGGAAAATAGTTCTTCTATGAAGTGTGATCCATGAACCAACTAGGAAGATAGAGTTATTCTGTAGAGAGAGATCCACAAACTAATTGAGGAGATAGAGTTCTCCTGGATCAAGTTCCATGAACCAAAGAAAAGGAAAAAGAGTTCTCCTATGGAGAGAAATCCACAAATCAGAGCATAGGGGATTGGTGTCTCCTTTGGATAGATGTCCATAAACATTGTAATAGGGAATTGATTTCCAAGAGATTTGTTGAGAAAATTTAGTGGATATATTTTCTCCGTGGAGTATCCCACATTGGGTGAACCACATTAAATTGGCGTTTTCTCTTGTGTGTGATGATTTATGCATTGCTTTCTTTTATTGATATTGCCATTGATAATATGGGATAATATTGTTTGGGAAAAAAGTAAAAGTTGTTCTTATACTATTCACCCCCCCTCTCAATATAAACCTGTGTTCTTCAGTAGTAAGGATAGAAAATTTATAAATTGACATGGCCCGAATGACTGACTACAAAAATTTAATCTACCTCCAAAGGTTAACCATTTGTGAGACCACTAATTAATTCTTTCTTTGATACAATCTAAAATATTTCTCTAAATATATATTTTCAAAATTTTAAAATGCAAATGGAACTCCAAATATATAAATGGGAGAGAAGTCCTCGTGAATCCCATGATCTATAATTTTTTATCCTAAAACCTTCAATCAAGATTGAAAAATACCACTTTGGATTTTTTATCATTGATGACTTGGTTTGTGGCCCTAAGGTAAACATTAAGAGTATATCTAATCATTATTTCTTCCCTAAATTTGGCCAATCCCGCCAATATTATGTCATTCACAAACTATAGGTGAGTCACAACCTCCTTACCCACCTTGATACATATTAGAAAACCTTGTTATCTTCTCCTCAAGATGAGTCTACCCAATCCTTCAACTAGTATGAGAAAAAGATAATGGGAACAAGGATATCCTTGAAAAAGGCCTTGAGTAGCTCCAAACAGTTGTGAGGGAAGACCTTTAATTAACACTAAGTAAGTCAAAGTAGAAACACAACTTAAGATCCATTCTATCCAATCATGACATAAATCAAAGATTGCCATTATTATTGGCAATAATTTCCACTCCACCTCATCATAAGCCTTTGACATATACAATTTTATGAATATTTTCCTATTTTTATATTTTTGCATTGAGTGGATTGTCTCTTGAGCTAGAACCACACCATCCAAGATCTACCTACCCTCTACAAAACCTACTTGCTTCGAGGAGATAATATTATTTAGAAGAGTTTTTAGCCACTCAGCCATTACCTTCATGATTATTTTATATATGCCATTGCATAAGACAATAGGTCTATAATCTAAAATATGCACCCCATCCTCTCCTTTTCAGAATTAAAAACCATTACATCCTCCAAGTTTTCCTAGAAGGTTTGAAAAAAATCAATTGGAAAACCATCTAAACCTGTTATTTTTTGGTACTCATTATAAAGTCTACTTTCTTCAGTTCCTATCTATCAATGGATTTAAGTAGAGCCTGATTTTCTTCTTAAAAGAATGGTATGACAACAAGAACTTTTTGAGCCTCTTCATATTGCACCATACTTTTCTTTAAAAAAATAGCAAAATAATCAATTGAATGGAAATGCATACCTGTTATTGTATCAAAGGAGTGATCATTCTCATACTAAAGAGCTTTCATCTTGTTTGCTTATCTCCTAGAACAAGTAGCCCAATGGAAAAAGTTGGTGTTTTTATCACCTTCTAATAACCAAGTGGTTCTTGCTCTCTGTTTCTAGTAGATCTCCTCTTGATTGTCAATGTCATCAATCACTTTAAATAATGCATCATCCTCTTATTTGAGCTACACTATAATTGTTACTTCCCTAAAGTGTTTTTGAACCTCGTCCCATCTAGCCACTAATGGAGTTCTTTAGACCTAGTATATATCTTGTTAGCTCACCTCCATTGTTTTAGTTGATTCTTGACTTAATGAAGTTGCTTATGGAATCTAAACATAGATGTCTCATATGTTAGACGTCCATTTTACCACAATTATGAAATTTATCTTTTTGTCATAATTTTTTTTAAATCTAAATGGTTTGTGATGCTGCCCTATCTTGATCCCCCCTTTCAATAGAATGAGGAAGTGATCCAAAACTGGACACTCCATAATCTAAAATTTTAGATTCAATTTCACTAATGTTTCTTATAAAACCAAAAAATGGTCTAACTTCATCTTCTTGCTATATGGCTCCCTCCTCTTATTAGTCCAATTGGTTCAAGGACATTTAATATCCACCAAGTGCAATGCATAGACTTGGGCAATCATAATTTGATCACCTAGATCCAAAATTGGGTTCCCCCATTCCTAATCTCTAGATGATAATTTAGCATGAAAATACCCAACAACAATCCAATCTATAACTCCTCCCTTGATACTCTCATATTATGCATCACTTTCCATTGATGAATCTAACCATTTAGGTTTTGATCCCCATAAAAATTTATGATTAAAACCTACTCAATTGTCACATTGTTCCTAAAATGTGATGTGAGGACACCCCTCCAAGATATATGTTCTATTGTCATCCATTCAATAGAGTTTCAAAAGGTAACTATCCCCCTTAAGACCCCTTGGGTAGCCACTTCCATATGATCAACACCCCTCCAAAGTCTATTTATTGTTTTACACATAAGATCCAATGATATTTTTGTCTCCTAGATAAGCAAAAATATGTTTTAAATGTTTCTATGAGTATTTGAATAATAGATTGATGGGTTATACTATTTAAACCCTTAACATTCCATGATTGTATAATCATTGGTTACCTTGAGACCAATAAGAGTTTATTGGCCTCACCAATCCCCCAATGATCAATTTATCTCCTTGAACTGCTATCAATTCCTTATTTGATTTTCTACCCACTCCTTGAGATTTGATATTCTTTGATCTCTTTTCCACCTAAGTTATCCCTAGAGTTGAATTTTCTCTATTATTTCCTACTATACCCATGATGACATCCTTTATTATCGATTGCTCTTGGTTATGCACTATCAATGCCCTTGTAATATCTGATTATGGTAACTCACTACACTCTATTACCTGATCTAGGATAGAAGGAGTTGAAAGAGGGTCTTGAACATGGTTGTTATTATTTTTATTATTCCCATCCACTCCTTCCATGAATTATTCTTCTTCCTGGTCCACTAGTGTCTTGAAGATCTCATACCTATTTTAGGGCTTGAGTTGGGTTTGCTCTTTACCATATTTTTATTTTGCATTCTTCTTCTTTTGGGTCATTCAAAACCATATCCTTGTGCTTCTCCACCCTATGAAATGTTTGTTGTTTCTTTATTAACGGTTTACTTACCCTCCTTAGGAATATTCAACATTCCTATAGGAGCCTCCATTTTTGTGTTCATATTATTTGTATAGGACTGAGATACATGAACATATTTGTGGTAAAATATACACTTGAAGGCAATGCCTTATAATACAATTATTGAATCCAAGGTAGTCCTACAAATTTAAGTTCAACCTCTATTGACAAAGGCTGGCTAAGATCCATTTCCATGCATAGTATAACATAAACGACCTTGTTTACTTCCATTGTGTCTCTAGAAACACCCAATATCTTCCAAGGAAATACTTTCCAATGTCTTGTCACTATAGAACTACATTAGAAGTGAATACAAACAAATTCAAACTAGGACAATAGTGGGTTCAATTCAAGGATTAAATCCCACTCTCCAAGGCTGAACAAATAATCCTACCAGACCATGATTTCTCTTTTCTAATTTGAAAGCCCTATTTTTGTTGGCAAGTGAGGAAAAACTAATAATAAAATATCCATTACTAATAAACCATAAATAATACTCACCAAGAGGCTCCCAGTTTTGCCAAACCTAGGAATGCAAAAAATTTATTGTAGTAAAAATACCCATGAATTTATAGATCAAATTATAATTGGCTCTATATAAGAAAATTTCTTCTACCATCCTCTACTCAATGATAATCGTTGGTCTTGATTTTAACCATGACAAGTATCCATTGACTCTTTGAAATATTGATATTTTTTCAATAGCCATGAAGAGCATTTTTAATACAGTTTTTTGTGCTTCTTCAGTCTCTACTAAAGCTTTTTCCTCCATCAAATTTGTAAAATAAAGTTGTCTCTCTAAAAGAGAATATGGAGGTGTCCCCATTGAACCCTCATGGGGTAACAATCTTATCTTCAATTCTGTAAAAACCATAAAGCACTTTGTCTACCCAACTAATGCCCTAGTTTTCTCTTCTAGAGATCCTACAAAACCAGTTTTCACCTTGTACCCTAATAGTTAGTGATTTTTTTTTGGTATTGATAAAAAAAGAGATTGAAGGACCCTGAACATTTACATAGAGATAAAAATATATATAAGAAAAAAATAAGAGAATATCATACAAATGCAAGATAGCCCTATCTTAGTAAAACAAACAAACCTAGGCTAAACATTTTGATGGAGAAGTTGAAATAAAATTCCTCCCGCTATCCTTCTATTTAACATAGCTGATGCAGTGCTCAATGTTGTACATAACTAATAAAGAAACAACTAACAATAATGTAATTTAGTGTGCTCAAATCCTTCATCACATGATCCCAATAAGTTTTCTTATTTGGTCTGCCCTCTTTATCTACTAGCTTCATTATCAATTATTATAATTTCTTCCAACTCCATGGGGGCATATGACCAGACCTTGAAATTATCAGATTTAACTACCATATTTGCCATTTTATCATTAGCTTTGTTTCCCTCTTTATAAATATGTTTAACTTGAATTTCTTCTAGGTTTCCCAAAATACTCCTCGCATATGTAATTATTTGGAAAATACTAGAATTATTTAACTCCCATTTTTGAAGGGAAGTTATAATATTTTTGGAATCCCCCTCAAGAACAATTCTCCTAAAATCTAGATTCACTACAATTCGGAGGCCTGTAAGCATTGCCATTGCTTCAGCTTGGTGATTTGTGGTAATTCCTAGATCCTCAACATATGTAGCCACTACCTGACCGTTGTCATTCGTAATGAGGCCCCCACCACCAGCATGACTCAAGTTACCTTTTACAGCTCCATAAAAGTTAAGTTTTACCCAGTCTTTGTGGGGATGTTCCCATCTGGTATCTAGTTTCACCTTATTGATTTTTTCCATATTTAAGATATATTTTTCTCTAGAGAGGATCATTGCAAGCTTTTTTTGGCCAATAATATTTTTAATACAATCCTCCTATATGTTTTTATCCTGACATAAACCCCAATTATTCCTTTGGTTTTATTTTTGAACACTCGTTTGTTTCTTTTCAACCAAATCCCCCAACAAATATGTGGAATGCATTTTTACCAAAAAATACTACTTCCTAAGTGCCACTATTCCCAAATCCTTATTAGAAAATCTAGAATGACCCAAGCAACATTAACTTCTCTCAATAACATATTTAGGATATCACAAAAAAATTACAAGTTCCAAATAGGTGGCACACACACTCATCCTCTTTGTTACACAAGACACAAATAGTTGGAACCACAATTACTCTTTTGAACATATTATCTTTTGTAAGGCTATTATTGATAATGGAAGTCCAAAAAACATAGCAACTTTAGGGATGATTTTTATCTTCCAAATTCTTTTAAGCTCAGGTTTCTCTGAGGTTAGTTGTCCAAGATTCTATATCTATCCTTCACTAAGTACTGGCCTTGCTAGTTTCTTCCTCAAATTATCTGATCCTCCTCTAAACCTCTACCTAAATAATAACTCCTTAGGAGGTTTTGTAGATCTTTACCCCCCGAGCCTTGCATATATTCTTGCATGATTTTCCACTCCTAAAAATCACCCACCTTATGAATGTAACCATTAATTTTATTACCATAGGTTCTAGTTAAATGTTCTTTAATATCTTTGAACTTTCTATAGTTTTCTAAAGGCTCCTCTTGAATCCAAGGGTCTTTCCAAAAGTTAATTTTGTCTCCCTTGCCTACTCTCCATTTTAGACCTTGCCATAGAACTTTCCTGCTTTTGATTATATTTTGCCAAAAAATAGACCCATGTGGAGGATTAGAACAACTGATAAAGTGGTTTCTACCCTCCAAGTATTTGTTTTGGATAATGCTAGCCCATTTTCCTAATGCTCCAGTGCAAAGCCTCCAACCATGTTTAGCTAGAAGGGATTTATTTAGATCTCTCAACTTCCTCAAACCAAGACCCCCATTGTGTAAAGGCTGACAACAGGGATCCCAAGCCACCAGATGTATACGTTTTTTGCATTCAGTGCCATCCCATAAGAAATTTTTTTTGTAGTCTCTCTAAAGTCTCTTCCAATTTCCTTGACATCCTCAAGAAAGACATGAAATAAATAGGGAGGCTTTGAAGCAGGTGTTTTATGAGTTGTACTTTCCCTATAGAGGATAACAAAGATCCCTTCCAGCCTTGAATTTTCCTATTAAAGTTATCAATAATTGGATTCCAAAGTTCATCTTTCATCTTGCCTATAAAAAAATGCAAACCAAGATAGGTGATAGGGAAATTTTCCTCCTTACAGCCCAACACTGTAACTATTTTATCTCTTATACAGTCCTCCATGTTTAAAAACACAATCCTATTTTTTTCATAATTTATTTTTTGGCTTGTAGCTTTTTCATAAGAATCAAGGACTTTTTTAAACTCCAAAGCTTCTTCCTATGTAGCTTCCCCAAGCAAGAAATTATCATCCACAAATTTTTGATGAGATAAAGCTTCACCAATGGATGAATGTTTTAGACCTTTGATATTACCATCCTTTCTCTTTCTTTCCAAAGTTCTTCCCAGGGCATCTGCCATAACGATAATGATATATGGAGACAACGGATCTCCTTACCTTATTCCTCTACTAGAAGGAAATAACCCAATATATTTTACATTGATCAAGATTGAAAAGCGGGGGTTAGAAATTCACATACCAATCCATGCCCTCCATTTTTCACTAAAACCCATCTGCTCCATTATTTTATCTAAGAAATACCATGAAACCCTATCATAGGCTTTGTTCATGTCCAGCTTAAGGAACATGCCAGACCCTTTTCTCCTTTGAAGAGAGTGTGTTATTTCATAAATGGCAATGATACTTTCATTAATCTGCTTACCTGCCATATAACCTCCTTTATCATCATTAATGATTGAAGGGATGATGTTTTTCAACCGATTGGCCAAAAATTTAGTTAAAAATTTGTAAATTGTATTACATAGGTTGATTGGTCTAAAGTCTTGCAATTTATCTGCCCATATTTCTTGGGAATTAGAACAAGGAATGCATTATTCTATTCTTTCATCAACTTACTAGATTCTTGGGCTTCTTGGATTGCATTGACTACATCTTCTTCAATAATATCCCAATAATGTTGAAAAAAACCTGGTGGAAAACCATCTAGTCCCGAAGCCTTGGATGCTCCCATAGAGAACATAACTCTTTTAATTTCCTCCTTAGATATTACCTTGCATAGATATTCATTCATGCTATCATTAACTCCTTTGGAAACATTGTTAATGATGCTTTCTATTTCCATGTTGCACTCAGTTTTTTCTTTGCTAAGAAGATTCTGAAAGAAAGTAATGTCCAAATTTTTAATATCATTTAAATCCTCATACTTTATTCCATATTCCCCCATAAGGTAGATAATTTTATTATTGTTCCTATATCTCATAGTCGAAACATGGAAGAATTTAGTGTTTTTATCACCTTCCTTGAGCCACAAAACTCTTGATTTCTATTTCCAATGAATTTCCTCTTGGGCAATGATATTATGATACTTTGTAAGGATTTTTTTTTCTTTTTATGCCACTCTGGTTTTCTACCTTCTCTATCCATTTTTTCATCTATATCTTGAATATCCTTTTTAAGCTATTGTTTTCTTAAATTGATGTTACCAAAAACCTCTTTATTCTAAAATTTTGATTTGATACTTGATGTTCTTTAATTTTTGGGTAACTTTGTACATTGATGATCCTTGAACCTCCTCCTACCACCAAGATTGAATTTTATTTGTAATGTCTGGATGCATATTCCACATGAGCTCATACCTAAAGGGTGCTCCTCCTTGCTTTCCCTCCTTTTCCATATCCAACAAGAGGGGATTGTGATCTGATCCTATTATGGGCATACATGTAAGTCTATGAATACTGTTTATACTTAGCCAACTATCCAGGTGCCTTTGAATGTGATTATATCCCATCCTTCTGTTTATCCATGTAAACTTACCTTTACACATATCCAGGTTAGTGATTTTTCAATGTATACATATTATTTGATTTTTTAAAATAATCTAAAAATAATATCTATAGATTATGTTTTATCCTAAAATTCAACAACCATCAAAAACAAGGAGGTGGAAATCGGTGTAGCTACTTTCATTTTACATAATTGCTAGGAATACAAAATAGTTAACATATAAATCAAAATGTATTTAATGCATATTGCTCTTACATATAATGTCCAAAATAATAAAATATATAAAATATTTAATGACATACTTTAATTATAATACATATTTGTATTATATAATTCATAGCAACTATGGGTTATTACCAAAGTTACAATTCTCCTATACATTTTTATTGCATTCTAGTTCTTCTTTAGCCATGGATTATTTTTATTTTACTTTTCGAAAATAGGAATTGCACTTTTGCTTTCAAAATTGGAAAAAAAATATTCCTTTGTTTTTGATGGCAAGCCGGGATTCACACAAACAGTTTCACAGTAATTTCATTAAAAAAAAGAAAAATAGCATGATACGGGTTACAGTATTCTCTCCAGTATCACACTTCTCCCCCCCAATCCCGAACTTCACCATCCCCATCCTTACAGCATTTCAGGTTTTTAACGAGGCCCCGATCCTCTCGGCCATCAATGCCCTGCCTAACAAATTCAAATTCAATTTTTTTTTTTTCCCTCCCTCGGTCGAACTCCTCCAATTTTCTCACAATAAATGCCCCTGCCTTACCCACCATGAAACCCTAATTAAAGCTCTTCTCTGACCTGCAAACGCCGCCTTGGTCAGATCGTCCTTCCGTGCCTTTGTTTCGCCCATAACGTCCATGCTCTGTACTGTTGTGAAGACCATCCCCATCTTTAATACATGCGATCGCGAAATTCAATTTCAATCTTCGTGGCAGCCCGCGCGTTTAATTAAATTCCTTTTCTGCTTTGTCTTCGGCTGACCGTGTCACTTTAATACACGTGGAGGACGCGTGTCTGCATTTAATTAACTTTCGTTTTTGCTTTGACGCATGTCACAAGCTTGCCTTCAAACTTGTCACAATATCGCGACATGTCGCGATATCGCGACATGTCGCGATATCGCGACCCACGGTCCCTTCGCCTTCACCTTGGCGGAAACAGTCACGATATCGCGACATGTCGCGATATCGCGACCCACTGTCCCTTTGCCTTCACCTTGGCAGAACAAGTCGCGATATCGCGACATGTCGCGATATCGCGACCCACTGCCCCTTTGCCTTCACCAAGGCAAAAAGAAGCCGCGATATCGCGACTCAAACCGGCCATTGCCCTTTCGAAGCCTTGGGGTCGCGATTTCGTGACCCCAACGCAACTTGAGCCCTTTACACTAAAACTTCTCCTTCTTTTTCTTTTCTTACGAAAACTCCCTCTTGGGCCAAGATTTGAAACAGACCCAACACAAAAACTTAGAAAATAAAAGCAAACAATTAAATGATTTGGAGGATGCAAGATTGCTCCTTGACCACCGGATGCTCCTGCATCAGACACCCGGGGTAGAATAAAAAAAGTGATCCTCACTTTTGTTCGGCTAAGGGGAGACCCAAGCGGTCAACCTCCGCCTTCGACAACCAAGTCGCATCTTCAGCTTGGTCCGCCCCTCCAATTGATCAAGTACTCGGATATCGCTCTGTTTCGGGTGCTCCGGCCTTCACGGGTATCTAATATTTCCTCGGCCTCATCTGTGCTTGGAGTAGAGGCTGGAAATTGCCATGGTTTTGGACTTTGCATGTCTGTACTTTCTCCCTCATGATATTCCACGAGATCTGAAATATTAAAGATAGGTGAAATATCAAGCCAACTCGGCAATTTCACTTCATACGCATTTCCTGACTCCCGCTTTCCCAGCATTTTGCATGGCCCAAACTTTTTCATCTTCAATTTATTGTAAGTCTTGGCAGGAAATCTCTCCTTCCTGAGATACACCATAACCTCATCTCCAATCTCGAACTCCTTGAACCGTCGCTTCTGGTCTGCCCTTGTCTTATATTGACTGTTCATTTTTGTAATCTATCTTTTTGCTTCCTCATGCAGACTTTTTATATGCTCGCAAATTCTTCTCGCCTCGGCACTACATTTTTCTCTTCTCGTCCAACTTTCTTAGCTCGGACACATTCCTCGGGTCTGTTTCCATATATTATCTCGGAACGGTGATTTATTTGTGCTTTTATTAACTCGAATCGTTATATGCAAACTCGCTCGTGGTAAGACTAAATCCCATCCCTTGGGTTGATCCACTATCAAACACCGCAAGAAATTGCCCAGGCTTCTATTGACCACCTCCGTCTGTCCATCTATCTGTGGATGGTATGCTGAACTGAATTTCAAGTCTGTCTTCAATTTCTTCCACAGAGTTCTCCAGAAATACCCAACAAACTTTGTATCTCTATCTGAAACTATACTTCTCGACAAACCGTGAAGTCGTACCACTTCTTTGAAGAACAACCCAAAGAATGTGAACTCGCATCACTTGTCTTTTGGCAGGGAATAAAATGTGCCATTTTGGAGAACCGGTCCACCACCACAAATATTGAATCATTTCCTCTCCGTGTTCTCGGCAATCCAAGAACAAAATCCATGCTTATGTCCTCCCATGGTCTCTCGTGCACGTGTAATGGCCGGTACAACCTCGTATTTTGTTTCACACCCTTTGCCATCCGGCATATTCGACAACTTTGCACAAACTTCCGTACATCTTGCCGAGTTGTGGCCGTAGTAATTTTCCTCAACCAAGGCAATGGTCTTATCCCTACCAAAATTCCCACCCAATCCTCCGCCGTTCTTTTCTTTGATTAAATTCTCCCGCATGGAACTTCTGGGAATGCACAACTTACTGCCCTTGAACAGCATCCCGTCTTGGATTAAGAAATCCAACCATTTTGTTCTATCTATGGTAAGAGGTATTGAGCAAGCCTTCCAGGCTTCTATAAAATCTGAATCTACAGGGTATAGATCCTTCAGTTCTTCAAACCCCACTACTTCCACTGTCAATCTGGTCAGCAGAGTCTGCCTTCTGCTTAAGGCATCTGCAACCCTGTTTGACTTCCCACTTCTGTGATTTAGTACAAAGGTATAACTTTGGAGGAACTCCACCCATTTCATGTGCCTTTGGTTCAGTTTTGTCTGAACGTTAATGTATTGCAAAGCCTGATGGTCAGTAAACAGCACAAACTCCTTTGGTAATAAATAATGTCTCCACTTTTTCAGGGCCTGAACTATAGCATAAAATTCTTGATCATAGACAGAATACTTCTTTCGAGCATCATTTAACTTTTCACTGAAATAAGCAACTGGCTTGCCTCCTTGACTCAGTACCGCCCCTATTACACTGCCACTGGCATCACAGTCCACCTGAAATACCTTGTTGAAGTCTAGAAGTGCCAAAACAGGTTGTTCTGTAACTTTTCTCTTCAATGTTTCAAAGCTCCTTTCAGCTCCTGATGTCCATTTGAACTCCCTTTTATCTCCCCTCATTGTCTCGATGAGAGGTGCACAAATACTGCTGAAGTTCTTTATGAACTTCCTATAAAAACTGGCCAGACCATGGAATGACCTCACTTCTGTTGTGCTCCTTGGAGTAGGCCATTCAATGATGGCTCTCACCTTTTCGGGGTCCATCTTCAGGCCTTCTGCTGAGATTACAAACCCCAAGTATACCAATTCCTTCTTGACAAAATTACACTTTTTCAAATTTATTAATAACTGTTCTTCTTGCAGCTTTTCAAAGACTCTCCTGATATGCATCAGGTGTTCCTCCAGGGTCCGGCTAAATATCAATATATCATCTAAATAAACAATAACAAAATTTCCCGTAAATTCTTTCAAGCATTTCATTCATCAACCGCATGAAGGTACTTGGTGCATTGGACAGTCCAAAGGGCATGACTAACCACTCAAACAGGCCTTCTCTTGTCTTGAAGGCTGTCTTCCATTCATCCCCCTCTCGGATATGGATCTGATGATACCCACTTTTTAGGTCAATCTTTGTAAAGTACTCAGCTCCACTTAAACAGTCCATGATATCATCCATTCTTGGTAACGGGAATCTGTACTTAATAGTAATTTTGTTGATGGCCCGTGAATCTGTACACATCCTCCACTCTCCATCCTTCTTTGGCGCCAAAGACTCGCAGTACTACGCATGGACTCAAACTTTCCCGAATTAATCCCTTTTCTAATAATTCTTGGACCCGTCTATTTAACTCCTCGCCTCTACAGGTGTCATCCCGTGTGCAACTTTATTTTGCAGTGCTTGATCCCGGTACTAAGTCTATATGGTGGCTAATTTTTCTCACAGGGGTAAGCCCTCGGGCACATTGTCGGACACAATGTCCTGGAAATTCCTCCAAAGATATTTAGAACTTCCGTTGGGGTATCCCGGCATTCCTTCCCCCTAACTCTTGGAATTATTGCATAACATAAATGTTCATGCTTTAACCCATTCGAAACTCTCTCCCCTCAACTAAACAGACTTTGGAAATATTACACACCTTTTCATCTCGTATCCTTCAAGGGCTTTAGCTTATGGCGTACACCATTCTTTGTCAATGAGTAGGTGTTGGCACGGCCATCATGTACCGCACTCCGGTCAAACCGCCAGTGGTCTCCCCAAAGAACATGTGGCAAACATCCATGGGTAAGATGTCACACAGGACCTCATCACAATACTTCCCAACGTTAAATTTAATAGAACACTGCTCATTGACCAAGGCTCCGTGGTCCTTTTGTAACCATGCGACTCGGTATGGGTGTGGGTGTTTCTTCCTCTCTAACTGTAACTTCTTAACCATTTCCTCTGAAACTAGGTTATCCGTGCTACCATTATCAAAAATGATATTGCAAACCTTGCCCGCACATTTACATCTAGTGCGGAATAAACTTTTCCTCTGGTCTGTGTCCTTCTCCTCGTTCAACAGGACTCTCCTTACAACCATTGTTTCTCCTCTCTCTCGCTTCTTCGAAATGCTCAGATTCAACATCCTCCTCTGCCACAGCAGCTCTGGCTGGGCCCTCGGGCCTCTTGTTTGTTCTTTCTTGGTTTTGTGGACATTCAAATGCCCTGTGTCCTTCTTCACCACAAGTGGAAACATGTTCCACGAAATACTCCCCTTCCAAACCCTCGTCTAGATCCACCCCGTCCTCTTGGGTAGCTGTTCTGATCTCGGGCCGATAAACATCTTTGTCTTTTTGGTCCTCGGTTACTACCGGCTTCCCCGCCTTCTTCGGATCCTTGTACTTTTCTCCACCGGTCCTCCCACCCGCTCCTTCCACCTCGGCCTCTTCCTCTTTGCTTGCCTTCAAACCGCCTGTTTAACTTTTCTTCTACCTTCAAGGCAAATTGATAGGCATCCTCAATGGTGTTTACTCGAACCAGGCTCAGTTCTTCCTGGATACCAAGCCTCAACCCATTAATGTAATGGGCTACTTTCTCTTTATTTGCCTCTAAATGCCCTGTTCTAATAGAAATTTTGTAAAATTCTTCGATGTACTCTTGGACAGCTTTTGTTTGTCCTGTCTCAAGCTCGCAATTTTCTTAGCAGATCCAACTCGTAATCCGCCGGGATGAACTCGTCTTTTAAGCTTCTCCACCATTTTATCCCATCTTGTTATTCTTTCTTTCCCCCTTCTGTTTCTCTCCAACTGCATTCCCCTCCACCAAATGCTGGCATGACCCTTTAACTTGGTCTTAGCAAATCTGACCCGGTTAGGGTCTTCAATCTCCTCATACTTGAAATATTCCTCTAAATCATTTATCCAGTCAATCACTTCTTCTGGATTCAAATTTCCCGAGTAGGTAGACACCTCCATTTTTTGCTGTTTTCCAATCTGAGAGATGGCCTTATACAACCGGGCCTGAGCAGGATCCACAGCTTTTGCTTCTTCCTCAGACTGTTCTTCCTCTTCAACTTCATCTTCACTTTCCTCTTCCCCTCCGGGTTCGCGCATTCTGCGTAACTCTGCTTGTAAGGCTTGAACTTGTCTTTGCAAGGCCCGAAAGTCTTTGGCCGGTACCACATTTCCTGCTCCGCCATGGTTCCTTCGTGGAGGCATGATATATTTTTTTTTTTTGTCTCTGTATTATTTATTATTTTTTTTTATTTTTTTTTCAAGAATTCTTCCACAGATCCTGGTGCAACTGCCTCTCTCCGGCGATCTGTTACATGCTCAGGAGCTCCCGCTCTGATACCACTGATGGCAAGCCGGGATTCACACAAACAGTTTCACAGTAATTTCATTAAAAAAAAGAAAAATAGCATGATATGGGTTACAGTATTCTCTCCAGTATCACACTTCTCCCCCCCAATCCCGAACTTCACCATCCCCATCCTTACAAAGATTTCGGGTTTTTAACGAGGCTCCCGATCCTCTCGGCCATCAATGCCCTGCCTAACAAATTCAAATTCTAATTTTTTTTTTTTTCCTCCCTCGGTCGAACTCCTCCAATTTTCTCACAATAAATGCCCCTGCCTTACCCACCATGAAACCCTCATTAAAGCTCTTCTCTGACCTACAAACGCCGCCTTGGTCAGATCGTCCTTCCGCGCCTCTGTTTCGCTCATAACGTCCATGCTCTGTACTGTTGTGAAGACCATCCCCATATTTAATACACGCAGTCGCGAAATTCAATTTCAATCTTCGTGGCAGCCCACACGTTTAATTAAATTCCTTTTTTGCTTTGTCTTCGGCTGACCATGTCACTTTAATACACGTGGAGGACGCGTGTCTGCATTTAATTAACTTCCATTTCTGCTTTGACGCGTGTCACAAGCTTGCCTTCAAACTTGTCTTGATATCGCGACATGTCGCGATATCGCGACCCACGGTCCCTTCGCCTTCACCTTGGCGGAAACAGTCACGATATCGCGACATGTCGCGATATCGTGACCCACTGTCCCTTTGCCTTCACCTTGGCAGAATAGGTCGCGATATCGTGACATGTCGCGATATCGCGACCCACTGCCCCTTTGCCTTCACCAAGGCAAAAAGAAGTCGCGATATCGTGACATGTCGCGATATCGCGACTCAAACCGGCCATTGCCCTTCCGAAGCCTTGGGGTCGCGATTTCGCGACCCCAACGCAACTTGAGCCCTTTACACTAAAACTTCTCCTTCTTTTTATTTTCTTACGAAAACTCCCTCTTGGGCCAACATTTGAAACAGACCCAACACAAAAACTTAGAAAATAAAAGCGAACAATTAAATGATTTGGAGGATGCAAGATTGCTCCTTGACCACCGGATGCTCCTGCATCAGTTTTAAAATTATGTGTATCTATTATAAAATTTTAGTTCCTATGCTAAAATCATAAGTCCATTGTTATAAAATACTATTCATCCCATATTTTCTACTCTATAAACCATATCACATGTGTAAAGGAAAAATCTAATTTTCTCCTTATATCCTTTATAGAATAAATATTTTTTAATTCTATCAAATCCATAGGTTGTATATCTCGCTAAAATTGAAGTTAATATCATGTATATTGGGATGAACTATAGCATAGACTTTATGGTTTATATTCTTCCATTTATGATTAAGAAATTACCATTTCAACAAGCCAAACACGATTTGAATTCTATTCAAAATTAGGTCCTAAAGTTCTTTCTTTCTTTTATTTGATAAGTATTTATCTAGATATGTCTATGGTATTATTCCTACTTTATCCTCAAAAGGTTTGTAATAATCTATTGTAAATTAAGGGTCTTATTTGTAAAATGGATCCTAGATTTTTATTAATTGAAGTGTGATCTAAAAGTAGAGTGTCATAGAGAAACTAAGATAAGTTTTGAAAATGGATAGATTATCACAACTTGAATATCTTTAGTTTTAGTATTCTTCTTGTATTTTAAAATATAGTCTAAATAAATCAACAAAATTAAAGAATATAATGAGAAAATGGGTCACCTTAGCAAAGTGTATGATATGATTCATAGTATCTAACAAAAATATCCACTAATGAAAATATATTGTTTTAGAGGGTTGTAATAACATCTACTCTAATTACATAAAAATTGATCAAAATATAATTTAATGAGATATATCAAGAAAAAATTCAAACAAAGCATGAAATACGACTCATTCTTTTCTAGGTTTACTAGCATACCTTTTTTCATAGATTATGTTCATGTATAACATCTTTGGCAATAATCATAGCTTGAAAGTTGTCCTTATTATGACAAAATCATCTTGCTACCATGATATAATATAATCCAACATAACTTTTAATATGTTTTTGAGTTTTTCATGAATTAATTCATGTTATAAGGGCTCATCAAATGCAAATATCATAATATTTATATTATCTTTATTTGAAACCAATGCCAAAAAAATTGGTACTGGTCTCAATTATTATAGTCTTATTTTTTCTTGTCTCTTACCGACAACCAATATATCACTTTTTAAAATCTACTAATATTTAAATATATAAATAATAAATCCATAAATATCAATCATTGTATAAATATGGAATTGAATAATGACCTCTTCATGTTCCTTCATTAAGATATTCCTCATCAAGTGTCCATTCTATCCTATATGATAACTATTAGAATCTTTGCATGATAATTGATAGAATATTTTGCAAATATGTGTCATGATATTCCTTATCTTTCTAATATCCTAATAAGATATCTATGAAATAGTTTTTTTCTTTCTATTTATCTTCTTTTCTTCCTTAATATGCCTTTGATATAGGGTTGAAATTATTTTGGGTTGATGCAAACATAATCTTGTTTTAAATTAGCATGGAATTTTTCAATCATCATCATTAATCATTATCTCATGAATGTTTTGGTTTCAATATAACACTTCCTTTTATAATATGTTATGATAATAAAATAGTTGTATTTTCCTCAATATATGTTAGCTCATTTAATTTTATTTACACTATTTTTAAAATCTTTTTTCCATAAAAAAGAACCAATGATGCCATCTCCAGTTCGAGCACCCGAGTCTCTTCCACCTGAATATGTAGAAGAGAATAAAATAGAGGACACAATGCTCGATCCGTAGGAGGTAAAATTTCCAAAGGCCCAGATACATGATACATCCCATTATCCACCATGGGATAAGCCTGAATTTCCATTAGCAGATCAGCTTCCTCCAAGCCATCAATACTAGAAGTAAGCTGAGCCTGCATTGTAGAAGGATATTGCTACATTCACAGGGTTCTACATGGAGGAATTTGTAGGCAAGAAAGGGTAGAGAAAAATAAAGTTGAATACAAAGGCAGGGTCCAACCAGCCCTTATAGTACAGTAAATGGTAGAAAGCACCTAAGACAGAAGCAGGTTCCACTCAGTCGAAACATAGTGGTAAACAATAACACGATAAGGAATGAGATAGAGCCACAACCAAGGATAGAAAGCATTGGAATAGGGAATATTGGTAAGCCATTAATAAAATAAGGTATTATCAGCAATAGGTGCTATGAAGACGTGGCAAAAATTAGGCATGGGAGGATGATGAGCACTAAAAATGCTTATTTTTTTGTATACTTTAATAACATAAATGTGTGACATTATTATATTAGAAATAACTTTTTTATGAGATTTTTGTATACATTTAATGGAAAATGACATATTATGCCTAATGTGTGTTTTGAGTGAAAATTGTGTGTAGATGCAGTACCTTATATTTTTTACACCTTTTAGTCAAAGTCCCATGTGGACCTGGCATTTGATACTTTCATAACACGATTAAGGAATGGTTGGTGATTAAACGGTGATAGTGGCAAAGGAGTAAGGCATTTCAAAACATACTAAGATACGGTGCCTATATCCCAGCCATAAGCTAGAATGTGCCTATCTTCTAATGAAGAGGAAGCACATGTCTCCTAGTATATAGGACAATGCTTGTCTCCTGACAATAGGCTAGATGGCACTTATCTCCCAATACATAGGATGGTACCTATATCCTGATAATAGGTTGGACAGTACTAGTCTACCGATGATAGAATAAAAGTGCTCACTATTTGATGCTCAAAAAATAGTGGTAATATTTAGCGAACAAGAGAATGTTATATACAGTGCCTTTATTCCTGTGACGGGTTGGAAAGATACCTATTTTCCAGGGATAAGCTGAATAGTGCGTATACCCAACAATATAAAAACGCGTGTGTTGACTATAAAAATTGAAGACCATGCATAAAATTAGACATATTTTGTTAAGGAAAAATACAAAATGCTATAATTATCTTGTAAGGGTTAATTTTAGTGTGACCTCTCTTTTATTAGGCATCTAGTTATTTCATGTGCATTCACCGTAGCGAATCGCATTAGAATGAATAAAATTGGCAGCATTTAAATTTGTAATAGGGGATGACCGTGTTCTGTATAAAAATGTAGGCCACCCCTAAAGAAAGAATTCGAACATGCTTTGTAAAATTGGTACTACATAATAAAATCGCGAGTGTTAAAATATTTCATTGTGTTCGAAGAGTGATCATGTGAATTTATCAGGCAGATGTATTCCTCCCCTATTTCATTCTACTTTCATTAATTAGTTTTTGTCATTTATTTTCTACAAATGTGTCTTTCCTATTTTTATTTATTCTATAAGCGTGATAGTACTCATATATAGTCTACTACAAGAATATACTTTTCATTGGTACTCACAAGTTTATGAACTACTGGATTGATAATTAATGGAAAATAAATAGTGTTTTTATATTATTTATGCTCACAAGTCCTTAGCTTTTATGGCTTGAACCTCAAGATAAATATGATCTTCTTGTAATAATTTTGGTAGATTAACTGTACCTGTTCAATCCTCCTTTGGTGAATGGAATGGTGAGATATTTTTAGGATTATGGGAGGTGAAGGGTGTGAGGATAGGTGGTAGGCCAGGGTAACCAAGTGGTAGGGATAGGGTAACCAAGTGGTCTAGGCAGTTAGGGTGAGTCACTTGGGGTGTCTCACTTAGGGGGAGAGGTGGAAAATGGGGTATTGATGAGGGTGAGAGATGTGGCAAGGGGAGGGGTAGTGGTAGTTAGGACACATGGCAAAGGGGGAGATAGGGTATCCTAGGGGATATTTTCCAGATTTTGCTAAATTTGGAAAATAAAATAATGTGCAAAAAATAGCCTAAGTGAGACTTTAGGCATATTTTTATTATGTGGAACTTAGGGTATGCAACATGAGTGGTTAGGTTTTGGTGTCTATAGATGCCCCTTTTTGCACCATGTTGCATGAAACACAATGTGGTGCAAAAATAAGAGACACCTAGTTTATTAGGTGGAGGAATTGATTTTGTTGCCCTAGGTGCGAGGATTGAATGACCAATGAAAATTTTGGTTTTAGCTTACCCCCTCAAGCGGCGAATGGGTGGAAGATGAAACATATGAAACCCATGAGCCGATTGATCAATGTGGATGATGGAGATGATGTTTTTCAATGGATGCAAATATCACAAATCAAGATCAATGTTAATTACCCCAAGTTTGGAGTGGGTATGCATGTGTTGTTGAAACTTTGCTTTTGATAGAATGATGAGCACTTGTGATGTGGTAGATGGACCAACCAATGAGGAAATACGTATGATACTAGAATCATTTGTAGGTGGAGGTTTCGTTTTTACCACCTTGATTGCAGTCATCGCATGTAAACCCATATTGGAAGTGGCATGGTGCATACCAAAGTAGTTTAAAAAAATGTTTTGCTATGTGCCCCAGTAGAAAGGGGTTTGATGATAGCCTTTGGCAAATTTTCTTGGACATATGCGACTCCAAAATTGGGTGATTGAATATTGAACTTGATTCGAGATACAATTGAAAATTTTCATGGAATGGGTCATGATAGGTTGGAGATGAGATGAGCAAAAAGTGGAACATGACATGAATAGATGGAGAAATTGTGGTATTTTATTTTTTTATTTATTTTTTTGAACAAGTGTCCTTATGGTGATTTACCCATCCTATTGGATTGCATGGATAACCAATTTCTACAACTACCAGGTGACTAGAGTAAATTACTAGGTACAAGGTTCACTTGAGAATCTAGGCTAGCTAATCTACAATAAAAGAGTAAATCCTAAGCTAGTGTAGGAAAGAAAAAGCTATTCTAGATGTTGACCAGAGGGGTTTGGTGCCTCTGGAGCCTTTTGAACTGAAAGTGACCAAAGGGGTTTGGTTCCTTTGGAGCCTTTTGGATTGAAAGTGACCAAAGGAGTTTGGTTCCTTTGGAGCCTTTTGAATTGAATTGACCAAAGGGGTGTCTCCTTTGGAGCCTTTTAGATTGAAATTGACCAAAGGAGTGTCTCCTTTGGAGCCCTTTCTTATTTTTAAATTTTGATAGAGTGAGGCAAAGGGCATGACCTTAAAACCTCATAATAGATTATGGATGATGACGAGGCAAAGGGTGCTACCTTAAAACCTCATGGTTGAACATGTGATGGAATGAGTAGAATGTAGATGAAATACATATTAGATGATAATGATATATCCTAGACTAGCATATGTTGGATGAATGAATGTTGATGCTTAATTGATTGTCATTCGAGAAAGTTATGGACCATTATTTAGTAGAATGTTTTTGTTAATTAATCAGGGGCACCAACATAATAATATTGGTTTGACTATGTGATGGATAATGAAATGAAATGTAAGATATGTGTGATGCAATGCAATGGTGGTATAAAATTTGTGCTCCCTTATCATTTTGTTCATCTTAGGGATAAAGAATCTAGAGTTGTTTTCCAAAGACTCAAACATCCTAGTGATCTCAAACAAACCCATATAGTAATCTCATAAATCCATAAGATACTAAGGGTGTCCTAGTGGATTCAAGTCTCTCAAGGACCAATTGTGTGTGCGGTGAATATTCTTTTCTAATCGTGAGTAATGATGGTAGACTAATCACTTGTAACTTATGCCAATAAGCTAGCTCATCCGCAAGCGTACATAGGTTTGTACAAAAGAAGGTCGCTAATGTGACAGACATATCACCATGTAGGGTGTACTCCACTGCTAGTCAGGTGTCTATAGTCTTGATGGAGGTTAACCCCATGATCTAAGGACCTAAGAATTCCAGGGATTCAAGCTTTTATTTGTTTTTTTTTTGAAGACTTTTATCTTTTGTTTTGTGCTTGTCCTTTTGCCAATTCTCAAGGTTAGACCATGTGCATGATAGGATGAGTAGGGAAAACTATTCACTTTATGGCAATAGCCATGCATGAGTTTATCATTTTTAGGCATCACAATGTGATTAATGTGTGATACATGTGCATGGTCCAAAAGGAAATCTGATTTAACCAAGAACAACCTGTAGCACCTAAGGACTGTTTGATGTTCAATGGAGGTTGTCTGAAACACTAGGAGTGGTTGAGTGACTGAAAGCACCTAGAGATTCCTCAAACCAGAGACTACCAAAGCAATAAGGTTTCATGCAAAGTGGAAATGTACAAATAATAATGATGGTATTTTTTTTGGTTATGGATGGCAGAATGAGACCAATACTAACATGAATGTACCCTTGATTAAGACAATAAGACTCGATAGACTAACAATCATCCAAACTAACTGAATGCCAGTAAATATAGCAAATGAAGTATACGAGTGTAGATGATAGGAATGTATGAGATGCAACATGAATGGAGATGAAATTGGAATATGTATGAATGAATACAACTTGCTTAAATGAGTGAATATATTTTATTTTTACTATGTATATATATACATGTTTTGATGGTGATGTGGTGGTTGTCGTGTGGAGGTTAGATTCTCTTGCACATTCTCTCGAGGAAGAAACTAGTTTAAAATTGATTGATTATTGCATTGCTAAGGTGTCCAAGGTGGAGGTGGTGGATCGATAGGTTCGTATGGGCGCTTGGGTGAAATAAGTAAACAAAATATGCGTTATAGGATGGGGAAAATGTGAAGGTAAAATTTATCTTTGATATTGATGGGTACAATGGGGGTTGGCTTTTCTTTTGAGCTATCAGATGTGGTTGACATGGAATCAAAGGCCTCATCAAAATTCTCCTCGAAGTCATCATCAAAGATAGTGTCGATCATGGAGATATGTGGAAATATTTTAGGAAAAGCCTCGTGTAGTTGAGGCATAAATTCAGGGTCTATATACTCATCCTCACTATATTCACTATCTTCACTATCCTCCTTGGGATCTATGGTGAGTTGTTGAAATGCTTCTTTAAAGGAGGTTGTGGAGAATTGTGGTTTGTATCCCAAACCCGTGTGATCATGCGCATCTCAAAAGCGAGGCTCAAAAATATCATGAATGCCCTGCTCATGTCATCCTAGACCATATCCTTACCAATTAATGCATTGAAAGTAATGCATGGGGAAGGATGGGTTGGATAGATAATCAATGTTAGCACAAAATTATTGTTGGGGTTTAGTAGGAGGAGGTGGATCAGACGAGGAATCGAACCCCTCATACACAAAATTGATTTGATTTGGTGTAGAACCCATATTATATACCACACCAATAGCTAAGGGTGGGTTGCATGGGCAATCGTAATCTCTGATAGTCTTAATGCTTGGTGTGGTGATTGTAAAATTTTGGAGATAATGTACTCGCCAATACTTGGATTGGTGAGATGGAACTATAACTTGTGTGGGTGTGGTTGTGGATGGGACAAAGATGAAGGTGGAGGTCTCAAGAGTGACCTATGGCTTATATGGGGGCAATGGTGTATGTTTCAAGGGTGTATCATGGATAACCAGATCTATCTATGAGACAACTGATGGTGGAGGTGGGTGTGGTTGAATGGGGTGGATAATAGTTTGGGGCTCAGGATGAGATTGGGTGATAATGGATGCAGGTAAAATTGGAGTGGTGTATGATGGGGGTTGATGAATGGTTGTGGATGTTGATGAGGGGTTAGGTGGTTGGCTTTGTGAAGTGGAGGCTTGTCCCCCTATGTGAAGGTTGGATGAATGAAAAGTTGATTATTTGGATGATATGATGGGACATGATCTGATGAAGATGAGGAATGATTTTCTGGATGATGAGGTGTAATGGGAAAGTGATAGGATGTCGATGATGAAGCATGATTTGGATTGATGATTTGGGATGTGGATGCATGATCAATAATGGGAAGGGCCTCTTGGATGGGTGCTTTAGATGAGGTATTTTGATGTGAAGTTGATGTGGTAATGAGTGGAGTGATGGATAAGTGAGTGGATGGTAAAGGTGACTCATATGGGTTGGATATCAAGTTGCAGTATTTGAATGGTTCCTCATCCATTGGTATGCAATGAATTTGACCCTCATGTACATATTTTAGGTACTGGTGTAATGTTGAGGGAACACTTTTCATGTCTCTAATCTAGGGGTACCCAAGAAGTATATTATATTGCATGGCACCCTCTAGGATATGGAATAAGGTATGAATTATTTTGACCCCCACCTACATAGGGAGGATAATATTTCTAATTGTAGAGCATAAAGTATCATTGAATGCTTGTAAGGTGAAGGTGGAGTTGGTGATATGTGAAGGTGGTAGGTTAAGATGTTGTAGTGTAGTGGTAGTGATGATGTTGATGGAGGAGCTAGTGTCGACTAGCACTCGTTTAAAGGATTTTTTATCAATATGAGCTATAATGTGCAATGGAGGATCAGGTAGCTCCGTTGGCATGGTTTTAATTTCAAAATCATAGAATGTGATTGAGGGTTCCATGCATGTTTGGATATTCCCCACAAAGTTTGCAAAGGCATTGGGATCTTGAGTCTAAAATTTGATGGATTTAAGGATTTCCATCAATGCCTCATGATGTGGAGGAGATTGTTGTATTAGCTCATAAATTGATAGTTTGGCCAAAGCCAATTTTAGGCTATGTGTCAATTAACTCCTCAAGGTGATGGTTGGTCTTGGTGGAGGATTTTGAAGATGGATTTGGGGAGTTGGATTGGCTTGACTAGGTTGTAGAGGTATGGTAGTTGTTGGTGCCATAGGAGAGAGTACCATTTGTGTTGGGTCATTTAATTGTTGTGCTCGGTTCGCACCTCTCTAACCTTAGGTAACTATATGGATAGCACCTACAAAACCTTGGTACTACTGAGCATTGTGGATGTGGTTGACTTGATTGGGGGAACTATAGAAGTTGATGCCCTAGTTGTTTGTTGTGTGGCCTCATGATGAGGAAGAGGTGTTTGATATATACCAAGGTTTTGGTTTTGTTGTGCTAAAGGATTATTGATCTTGATAGTTCCCTTATCGATCAGATCTTGTATGATGTCTTTGAAATAATAGCAATCGCTAATATCATGACCCTTCTAGTGATGAAATGTGCAATACTGATACTCCTTATATGACCTACCATGTGGTTTGTTGGGGTCTTCTGGTTTGATTTGTGGTAGTGTGATCATCTATGCCTCATACAACCATTGAAATATGGTGGAAAGTGGTTCAGGAAGTGGAGTGTAATTACAGGGTGGTTGATTGTATTGTTGACATTGGTGGTTGTCTATTGTGGTGGCTTGATTTTGTAATTGAGGTGGGGGTTGTACCGCTTGGTATGTCTGTTGTTGCAATGGTTGTGTTGGGGTTGTTGGTACTGGACTTGAACCTATTGATTTTGTGGTTGAGGTGTTCTCAATACCACTTGGTTCACGTGGCTAGGTTTTGGCTATCCTTGATTATTCCCTTTTGAACTCCTATTTTGCCATTCTTTCTTTTTGAGCTTAATCTTGCCCTCTTGAATTTTAATTTCTTCAATGACTCTAGCTTGGGTGAGGGCTTATTTGAATGCCCTATACTGTTGCAGTTGTAATAACAAGAAGATGGGTTTTGAGCAACTCCTCATGAATATTCATGTAAGTTCCACCATGGGGAGGGTGAAGATCAATTTGGTGATGATTGTCCTCCAACGGTTTCCATAATTTTAAACCGACTCATCTTCAAATTGGCATAGGTTGAACAGGTCGATCAAGGTGGTCTTCTTCTTGATATTTAAGGAGAAACACTCTAGGAATTGATCCACTAATTGTTCAAAAGTGTAAATGTTGTGGTGCGGTAGATGGTTATACCATTCTAGAGCATCTCCTCTAAAATTTTAGGGAAATGTTCAAAGCATCAAAGGATCATTATCTTGTATTCTAAAGCATACATTGATGAATGTGCTTACGTGCTCCTGAGGGTCCTCATCCCCTTTAAATTTATCTAATTTTGGTACCTCAAAATCGATGGGATAAGGTGATGATGGTACCGAAGGATGAATGGGGTGATTGACCAGTTGCCTTAGAGTGGGTTTTTTATATGTCATTCCGAGAGTTCACATGGCCAAGCTGTCAATCTAATTTTGTAAAAATTGAAATTTTGGGTCATCCAATGGTGATTGGAAGTCTAAATTTATGTTTTGTGCATATGTTGGATGTGCTTGTTGTGTGATGAATTGTGTGGATGAAATTAGATTTTGGTTGGTGAGTGGGTTAATGTTGGTTGGGATTTGTTGATGTGTGATGTTCTATTGGTATTGGTTGTGGAATGATGGTTGTTGGTAAGGTGGGGATTGTTGATGAGGAGATGGAGGGATGGTGGTATGTTGTGTTGATGTAACAACATACACATTATGAAGTGGTGGTGTAGGTATGGTGATGGTGGGTGGACATGATACCCATGATGGATCCTGCATGAAGAAGGCATTTTGGGTTGATGTTGGGGGTGATTGAAATCTACCACTTGTGATTGGGGTTGCGATATGGGGTGGACATCTTGTTTAATGCCACAACAAGCATCTGTTGCAAATATTGTAAGGCTTGTTGTATGGTGATTACAAATGTAGGCATAATGGTTGAATGAGGTGTAGAATATTGGGTATTATGCATGGTAGCAACATTGATGGATGTGGATGGGGGATATGTGGCAAAGGGTATCACGATCGATTGAGGGATGATATGTTGCATGTGCTCAATGGGAGGTAATGAGGTGAGGGGAATCAATGATGGAATTTGAGAAGCAACATTGACATGTGCTTCATAAAGTAGGTTGGAGTAAATGATGGTGTGGGTAGATGACATGGAGGGATGTTGATTGGATGATGGTGGATGGTTTTGGTCTATGGTCATGGATGTGGGTTTGAAGAGGGGGTTGATGATGATGTTGTTGGTGTGTTGAGGATGTGAGTATGTGGGTTCCTAATGGAGTGTGGGAATGGAATAGGGTGGGATGTTAAGAGGGGAAAATATGGAAAGACCAAGTTCAAATAGGCTCTGATGACATCGATATCCAAGTGTGTGATGCATGGTTCAGAGGGTGTTGATGGCTCGGTGTGAGGGGTATCTGGAATGGAGGTATGGATGGTCCTCTACATTAGGTTCAAATCAACGTACTGTTATCCTAATGAAGAAGGAATGTGATGGGAGAGACCAACGGATAGGTTAACATGGATGTTATGTGATGCACCTCCTTTTTTAGTTGTAGGGGTGATCAAGGTGTGGGAGGCTTGAGTGTAGTGCTCCATGGATGAAGGGGTTTGGGTTTGAAGGTTGGATTGGGTGTTGGTGCTCTAGCTTGATTTTGGGTCAATACCATAAGCTAGGGGTTTGATGATATGATGGGTGTGAAGGTGGTAATGTTAAGCATGTAGTAAAAATGAAGAATACAAAAATTAAACAAACAAGCAAACAATCACACATACAAACAAGTGTTGTTCTTTTTTTCTTCATTTTTTCAATTCTATTTTTCTTTTATTTTTTTTTTTTTTTTTTTTTTGGAGTTTTGAAGATTTTTTCATTTTGGATTTTTTGGTTTTGTTTTTTTTTAAGTTTTGAAAGTTTTTTTTTTTTAGTTTTGGTGTGTTATATGCAACCCAAGCCTAAGAAATATGTACGGAATGTGGTGAAGTGGAATCTAAAAATGTGTGTCCATGCCCACCCTCTATCAACGGATGAGTCACAAATGACTAATAAAGCTTATTATATGGAGGATTGGCAATGGATGTATCCTAAGGGATCAAAATACCTCTTGAGAGAGGCTACGCTATCTAGTGCCTTACTACCAGCCCATATGGACTTTGAATTCACCCTTGTGCAAGCTTGGGAAAAAATGATAGTTGTGATTATGTAAATTATTAAGCACTAGGAATGAAGGGTGTTTAACCTAGATTACCTTGAGCTAACATCAAGGGTAACTAGTTTCTTGGTGATGAATTCCAAGAAAATATCGTACTAACTAGGGCTTACTAGGGCTCGATCGATGGTTGGTGATGAAATCCAACTCATTAGGAGGTTTTCCTCACACTTGTGTAATATAGAGGTGCAAAATTATGATTGTGCGGTGTGTGGAGGTTTTGTTTCTTAGTTTTATGGATTTTTAGTGCAATTTTATAAAGCAAATCTAATTTAATCTTTAAAATGCAAGCTATGGTGCACTTTATATTCAATGCTTTTTTAGATTCGAGACACAAAAGGTACAAAATAACACACAAAACAATAGAAAAAGCAATAACCTAAGCTAGGATGCAAAAAAAAATACTCCAAAAGGCCCAAAAATGGGTTTGAGACACAAATCCAAATGTAGGATGTGTTTGGGACTCGTAGTCTGTGTTTGGTAAACTCAATATATGTTTGGAAAATGCAAGTTGTATTTTTGACTGTGTCTTAAAAACAAAGGTAGAATAGAAGATCAAATATGTCCTAAATGCACCTATTAATGCAATATTAACCCCCAAATGCAAATAATAATCCCTTTTTGTAACCTTAAGGATAATCAATGCATCTTACCCTAGAATGTAATTACGATTTAATACCTACAAATACCTATCCTAATATGCACTTCTAATTTAATGCCTACCTTTTGGAATCATCACGGAACGAAAAACAAATACTATTTTACTTTTCCTTTTGAAAGCAAATCTAAAATTTAAATGGATCCAAACAACTTACCTAGAGGTCTTAATATTTATCTCTAGCTATCCAAACATAGTATGTTGCATTTACCACCCATAGGTTACATTTACCAAACATAGGCTACATTTGTGTAGGGTAAGAAATGACCTGATCAACCTCTAAAATTCTTAAAACTTTCTATGATATCAAGCTTCAAAACCCTATAACCAATGAAAAAGCACACATTAGAAAACAAAAAATAAGGTTGAACAAAATATAACCCTTTTGAGGTCCCATCGTGATCGCCAGACTTGTAGACACAAAAACACACCCCAAAAATGGAAACTGATAAAACAAGCAAAGCAAGTGCAATATAAATGAATTTTGTATTTGTATTGAAATATATTGGAGCCTTGGTATCCTTTTGTATATGCGATGATCAAATTATTAAAGATGCTTTCTTTTAGAATACAATAAAAGAGGGAGAAATATCCTTTTTACAGATCAATGAATTTGGGATGCTGATGTCTTCATGCTACAATCAAAATGTGGGTGGGCTTGAGTATCCTTGCAGGCCACCCTTCCTTCAGCAACCATCCAAGAACCTATCACCTACACATGAATCCTTTCAAACACAAAAGGATCAATAGTATATCAGGGGCCTTCACTATGTAAGGCCTATATTGATGTAAATATAGCAATAAAACCTAAAATGAAATTATTACAGAAACCAAAAAGATGTGCAGGATGTAAAACAATAAAAACCATACCTTATTGTGTCGTCTGTGTTGATTTGGAGCTAGTTCTATGTTGGCAATTTTGGGTATGTTGTCTAGCTTCATGTTTGTGAGTTGTCATTGATGTCCAAAGGAGTTTGTGTTGATGTCAAAAGGAATTTGTGCCGATGTCAAAAAGAATTTGGTGCCAAAAAGATCTTGAAAGTTCCATGATGTTTTTTTATGGGTTTTTAATTAAAACCATGGTTACAAGGTTAAATTTTTTTCTTAAAATCATCTGGACTCATTAAGGGTTTTCATTAAAACCATCTTGTCTTAATGAAAAGGTTTTTGCTCCTTGAAAAAACCTTAAAAGTCTATTTTGATTATTAATAAATAAATTAACTCAAACCTTTGAAAAGGTTTTAAGTTAAGTTTATTATTAATAAAATAATAATTATTAATTTAATAATTATTATTGAAAGGGTTTCTAAACCCTTAGCGGCACTCATGTGGAAGACTTACAATGCCGACGTCAATTTGCATGGGATGAAAGACTATTAAAGGACATTATTTCCTAAGGTTTTAAGCACCTTCGATTTGCTCAATTACCTTCGAATTTGTATTGCTCTGTGACCTTCGATTTCAGATTACACTGTGATTTTTGAGTCTCATTTTGCTCTGTGTTAATTTCCAATTTCGTGTGCCAGTGAGGAAGACAAATCTGGTCCATGTTAAATTTGGATTTCGTGTGCCTGTGAGGAAAGAAATTTTGGTTGTCTTTTGCGAGCAAAGGAAAAGGTAAAACGATGAGTAGTGCTTGAGATTTTCATTGGGCACTTGTGCTCCAACAATAGAGGTAGTGGAGCGAAGGCGCTCGCTAAGCAGAGGTGTCGAGTTCAATTCGCGATAGATGTGTTTCAGTTTTTTCTTGGTCGAGATTATTGTGCACGTGGTATGGCGGTTGCTTTGGGCCACGAGTTTGGAGGAGGAAGAACTTTGGTGCTTATGTTGGTGTCTCCACACTTCTCCTAAGGTTGGAGAATTTATTTTTGGCCAAGGTAGATATTTTGTTGATAATGTGAAATATTTTATTTGACTTGGAAATTAGTGTTGGTAATTGTATGGAGGTATAAGGTTAAATTGAAATATTGCTTTGAAATTGTTATTATTGATGCTTAATGTTTATGTGGTAAATGCATTTAGAAGTAAATGTATTTTAGGAGTTATAAGGGTTTAAGGAATAATTGTGCTTAAAGTCATATTGGGGTTAGAGATACTTTGGAGTTATTGAGTGGATATTCTCTTGTAATTATTTTTTTTAGGTTGAAGTTATTTTGTGATATATTAAGTAGGAGTTATAAGATGTAAAGCAATATTGTTGATATGTACATTTGTGAGTTTTTATTATTGATGAGTTGGACTGATAAGGTGTTATTAGGACTCTTATCATTGTGCATTATTCCATTGTTTCTAACTCTAATTTGTGGCAAATTGAGATTTAGTGTTGTGACAAATTTTAAGTTCTCCTTCTTCATCAAAGTAAAGGTATGGGCACATTCTTCCACGGTTATTATTGATTGATGGTTTTATAAAAATAAGTTTGGAGTGAAAAATATTAAATTAATTTTCCTTATTTGGAGTGGATCTTATTTTCTGAAAGTGGAAGTATTGATTATGGATTATGAAATCATGATGAGTTTATGAGTTATTGCATAATTCTAGTTTATGAGAGTGGAAGCATTTGAAGTTTTCTTTAGGGTTTTTGAGTGAGATGCTTATGTCATTGCTATAATTTATTGAAACCCTAATTGAGTTGTTTGGTTTTTGAGAGTTTTGTTTTGAGATTGCTTCCATTAATATTGAGTTGATCAAGTTATGCTTTACTTGATACATGAGTTGGGTTTGCTCCTTTGAGATTTGATTTTATCAAGTTGTACTTTGCTTGATAAACTTGGTTGTGTGGTTAAGTTGAGCATTCCCATTTGAGAGAAATTGGAAATATCTTGAACCCCTTTTTTATGCTTAGAGAGAGATTGCTTTGAGTTCTTGAAAACTAACTTGGCTAGGATTTGATAGCAAGTTATGGTTCTATGTTGGAGGAGTTGATTCCTTGATATTGCATTATTGACAATTATTGGGTTATGGTTCAAGATCTTGTGAAAGTATACTACTTCTATCTTTATTCTGATTTGAGAAAGAGTTTATTTTTGAGTTGAAGGATAGAACATATTGAGTCTCTAACAATTATCTTTATGCTTCTATAAGATTAATTTGAATTGATATTGAGAGTTGAAGGATAGAACATATTGAGTCTCTAACATGTCTCTGTATGCTTCTATGATATTGATTTGAGTTGAGATTGAAAGTTGAAGGATAGAACATATTGAGTCTCTAACAATTCTCTTTATGCTTCTATGGGATTGTATTTGATATGATTGGATGAAACACATTGGGTCTCTAACAATTCTCTTTGTGTGTTCACATTGGGAAAGTTTCTTGGTAAACTTGCTTGAACTGATTTGGGCAAGTTCTTGGTGAGCTTGCTAGGACTGATTTGGATAGGTTCTTATGGAGAACTTGTGGACTGATTTTGATAGGTTCTTGTAGAGAACCTGTGGACTGATTTTGATAGGCTATTTTTGAAGAACTTGTGGACAGATTTGATGAAGTCTTGGTGAAGACTTGTGAGCAATTATGATTGATTTGTTAAATATTTTGGTTGAATATTGGAATAGATCTGATAGAGATTTGAGAGAAGATTTGTGCTAGACCAGAGGACTAAATTTGGTGCAAATTTATGATAGAGTTTGAGAGGACTTGTGTTGGATCGACTGAATATATTTAGTACAAGTGTTGATGAGTAGCTGTGGAGGTGATCAGTGAGGAAATAAGTCTCTAGAGCCAGAGCAAGGAGGATAGGATGTCTTCTATGGAAAGGAGTTCCACCTGCTAGAGGTAGAATATGCAGTGATCTTCTGAAGTATCATTTCTAGAGCTTTGGGGGATAGGACATCTCCTTTGGGTAGGAGGCTCATAAATACTTCTTTGGGGGATTGGAAATCTCCTTTGGGCAAGAGGCTCATAAATATTTTATTAGGGGAAGGATTATCCTTTGGATAGGAAGTCCATAAATATTGTAATTGGGAAGGATTCCCAAAGGATTTTATTGAGAAAATTTAGTGAAATATTTTCTCTATGGAGTAGCCCACCTTGGGTGAACCACGTATATTGGTGTGTCAATTGTGTGATAACTTGTACACTAGTTTGATTACTGCTTTGATTTTGCTATTGGTTTATTGCATTTCTTTCTGAAGTAAAAGGAAAAAGTTAAAAATTGGTCTTATACTATTCATCCCCCTCTCAGTATAAGCTTGTGTTCTTCATGCTAGTTGACTGCTCCTACTCGAACACAATAGACTATGTTTGGGACTTGTAGGCTATTTTTGGGACCTGAAGGCTATGTTTGACCAGTACCAAATGCAACCTATGAGTCCCAAACATAGTTTGCTATGTTTACATAGGAACAATAATCCAACACCAGCCTTGGATCAACACAGATGACACAACAAGGTATAGTTTTTAATTATTTTTCATCCTACACATATTTTTGGTCTTTGCAATCATTTCATTTTAGGGTTTTATTGTTATATTTACATCAATACGGGCCTTACATAATGAAGACCCCTCATATGCTATTCACCCTTTTATGTCTGCAAGGATTCATGTGCAAGTGATAGGTTATTGGATGGTTGTTGAAGCAAGGGTAGCCTGCAAGGATACTCTAGCCCACCCACATTTTTATTTTAGCATGAAGACATCAACATCCCAAATATGTTGATCTGCGAAAAGGGGCTTTATCCTCCTTTTCCATTGTATTTTGAAAAAAAAAGCATATTTTGTAATTTGATCCCTGCACATCAAGGCACATTCTTGTAAAAGGAGATCAAGGTTCCAATATATTTCAATACAAATACAAAATTCATTTTTATTGCAATTGCTTTGCTTGTTTTGTCAATTTCTATTGTTGGGAAGTTTTTTGTGTCCCACTGTGATTGCCAAGCTTGTAGACACAATGCAATGCATGACGATGGAAATTTGAGATGTTGGAGGGCGATAGAGGTGATGATGTTAATTGATGATCCTATTTCAATAAAGACATGTTTGAAGGGGATCATATCCACACTAGTGATTATATGCAATGGTGGATCATATGCCTCAATGGGTATAATATAAATTTCATGATCCTAAAATATAATCGTAGGATCTTGACATGTTTGAATGTGTCCCACAAAATTGATGAAAAATTAGGTCTTGTAGTTGTAGTTCAATAGATCATAAGATCTCCATCAAAGCCTCTTGATTGGTGTTAATTTTTGAATTAGCTCATAGATATACAGCCTCACTAATGATATTATTAGACTTTGAGTAAGTCTATTCCTTAGTAAGAGCACTGGATGAGGTGGAGTAGGTGTGACCAAATTTTTTATTAGCAATACCTGTGATATTGCTGAAATATTGGTAGGATCCACAAATTATGTGGGTTGTGTTAGATATCATCTATTCCTCATCATGATGTTGATCATTCCCATGAAACCTTGGTTAGGTGTGTAGTATGCACTTGATTAACCTACTTAGGTTATTATATTTTGATAGTGGGTGTTGTTTTTGCTCCACATTGGGGTAAGGGGTCTTGGAAGATGCCTATATTTTGGTTTTTGGAGGCAATAGGATTATCGATTTGAATCTCTTATCTCTCAATCATATCCTACACTATATTATTGAATGTGTAGCATGACTGAATGGCATACCCCTTGTATGGATGATAGGTGTAGTATTAACCATCCCTATAATATTTATTTTTAGGATGATTTGGATCCAATGGTCGAATATCAAGGAGCATAATTACTTATGCCTTGCATAATTGATTAAAGATGGATGTCAAAGAATTTTTAATAGCATATATTAGTGAGGTGATCAATGAGGTTGAGTTTGGAGTTATTTTTGTGGTGGTGGATTGGTTGCTAGAGGGTGATACTGCATTGGCAGAGGTTGGACCTGATAGTTAGGTGGTGATGTTGGGGATCAATTTGAGGTCCCAAGGGAACTCAAGACAACCTAGTTCACCAGAGTTGCCTTTAATTAGTTTTGACCATCCTTTATATTTTTATTGGGCCATTTCTTTTTTCAGAGTTTAATTTCTCCTTCCTAGACCTTTATGTTCATGATTACCTTTGCCTGGGCCAAGACCTCCTCAAAAGTCCTATACTTTTGAAGTTGTAATAATAATAAGATTTGTTTGGTGCAACTTATAGTAAAAATTTGAGTTAGCTCTATGATGGGTAGGTTGAAGGGTTGTTTGGTTATGATAGCCCTCCACCTATTCCCATAGTCCATGATTGGTTCATACTTGAATTAAAAAATATTATATAGATCAATCAAGGTGGCTTTTTTCTTGACACTGAAGGAAAAGCATTCTAGAAAATCATTTGTGAATTATTCAAAGGTTAAAATAATATGATGTGGAAAATGGTTATACCACTCCAAAGCACCCCCAACAAGCATTATAAAGAATGTTTGTATAATTAGGAGGTCATTATCTTGAATATGGAATCAATTTTTCATGAAGCTTATCACATGCTCCTATGTGTCTTCATCGCACTTGAACTTATCCAATTTTGGCATCTCAAAGTGCTCAGGATAGGGTGGTGATGGAACGAATGTGTACAGAGGCTGGTTGGTGAGTTTTCGTAGGGTAGGTTTTTGGTAACCTAAACCTAAGGCTTACTTTTCTAAATATTTAAGGTGCTTTGATGGTATTTATACACTTTTGGTCTTGATTAGTTTGAAGATTTTATTTTGGAGGAAATAATTGATGAGTGTTATCAACAAGCATGTTGTCATATGTTGCCTCAGGGTACGTATCAACTAGTTCTAGATACTTAAGTTGTTGTTCCTCATAGGATTTATGATCATGTTGATAGGGGTATAGCGTTCTAGTGAATGAGGTTGATAATGATGGATGGGTGGTGTTCTAGGATGTTGATGATGAATTTTATTTGGGCATAAACAAGGTCAAAGATTTTGATTTAGGTGCGATGGAATGTTATGATGTGTTTGGCATCATGGGCGTTGTTGGATCGGTTTCCTTTGTTGTGTAGGCATGAGAAAAATCTGATGCAACACTCATTGCAATTGAATAGGTGTGTTTTACACTTCGCCCCTAGAGAGATCGATAATTTATTTTCTAGGGTCTCGAGAGGCTGCATTGACCTTATACTACTATTGAAGGATAGGTTTTGAGTAATCAGGAGGCGCTGAAGCACATCCTTGACCATACTATATATCATAAGGTATAGTGAGAAGATGAAAATCACCATCCCTGTACCCTAAGCTAACATGACAAATGCTTGAGATGATGTGGTAACATTATTATTACCTTGAATATTGTACATGTTCAAGTGCTTTTATTTACGTCTCATCCACGAATGATCAACTGGAGTAGATTGAACATCCCTATCATATTATGGGGTGCATTCCTCATCCTAATAAAGGGAAGTCATAGGTAAAGTTGGGATATAAATGCATGATAGGGACCTCCTAGATGTTTTATCCTGGATGTAATTATCCCTATAAAAAATGTGCAAAGTATCTTGATCTAGATAATCTATATCTTGCTCATAATTAGGACCTATGGATAGAATTTGAATGTGGGCACCCAATGTTTTGGGGTATATGGAGTGATGGATGTAATTTGAGCTAGGATGATAGCATCACCACTCAAGGATGATGAGATTCTATGGATCAATTCAAAAATTATCCATGGCCCTAGGTGATGGATCAATAGCGTAAGATCATGAATGAGCCTAGCTATGTATTATGACCATCTGCTAGGCAAATGATGCATAAAGAACCATGACAATACTTTCAAGCACTTTTTAAACTATGTAAACAAATAGCATGAAGAAATACTCAAGAAAGCAATTTTGTTTGTTTTGATTTTGATGATTTTTTTATTTTTTTATTTATTAAAATTTGTGTGCTTTTGTTTTACATATTTACTCCTAAGAAACTAAGGGAGATGAAAATATCACTAAATAAAGGTAGTTTGTGCACAACATATATTTAATAATGGAATATAAATGGTAAAAATAGCTTCCTATAGGTAATATATGGGCAATAGGTGATGCTATAAGAATAATACCTCCTCGAAGAAGGGTCATGCTATCTAAATCCTACTACTTGCCTAGCCAAGCTTTTGCTTCACACTCGGGTGTGCTTGAATACAAATGATAGTTGCATTCCATAAATTTTTAAGCCCTATGGATAAGGGGCATCTAATCCTAACCTACCTTGGTATGCACCCAAAAGTAGGGGGTCTCTCGGTGATGAAGTCTAATAAATGGTTTGTGGGAGCTACTATGGTTTTTAGAGGGGTGATCTAGCGGAAGGAAGTGAAATCCAATATTGCTAGTATTGATTGGAGGTTAGTGATGAAGGCCAACCTTACCAATGTTTAAGTGGCATGTACATGTGTTATGTTCCTTTTATTACTAAAAAGAGAAAACAAGGAGCATACAAATGATTCTAGCTAATGCAAATTATGAAGCAAAATGCATCTACTTTCACTACATGATGATCCATTTTTTATAAGACAACAATAAAAAAGTTGTGAGAATACAAAGACCATCTTGACCTAATATGACTACAAAAAAGGGACCATCTCGACCTAATATGGTCATAAAATAAATACTATTTTGACCTAAGACGATCACGGCTTGATAGTTTTAAAATTAAAAGGAAAGAAACATGCATGCAACTAGATTATGTATTTTTCTCATTTTCTTAGTTTTTCTATAAAACATGAAATAAAACTATCCTAAGGTGTGAAAATGTAACCTATAATCCTTTCTTCTGATGTATATTCTTGCATATTTACAACTATTTTATCTATGTATGGAGACCGTCTCACCCTAAGATGGTTGTAGAACAAGGGTCATCCCAACCTAATACGATTGTAGCAAAGGGGTCATATCGACTTGATATGGTTAATATTGTGTACCTACAAATCACCAATGCAACCAAAAATTAGTCTTTTTGATTCATCAAAATAAGATATGAAAAAAAATGGAGGCCCACAAGGTGTCCCACTATGATCATCATTTGAAAATGTGAAAAACTTGCACCATGAACGGTTAAAAACAAAATGAAAGGGATAACATGATGCAAAAGAAACCAAATGGCAATAAATTCAGCTATATTAAATTATATGATTTTATCGAAGATACAATATTAAAATAAGGATAATGATATCCTTTTTCATTGGATAGAGCTTTCTTAGGTGCAATATGAAAGGTTCTCATGTCAGCAACAATGTTTTAGAGAGTGGGTTTTTAGCGACCACTGTGTGAGAGTTGAATCCAAAATATTTCGTAATACCTGATCCTCTAACCTACACATAATGAAGAAAAATAGAAATCAATAGCATTTGTGGGACCCACCAAGGTTGGATCTGTCTTGATCGAGAAATAAAACAAAATAAAGCAAACCAAAATACGGATGCATGCATGCGATAAAAATAAAGATCTACGCTAATGCAATAAGACAACATGCGTAAAATAGAAAAATATAATGCTAAAATAGATATGCAACATGCAAATCTAAGATAACATACAAAAAACTATGAAAATTTATCACTTGAATGAGACCATCTTAGGTGGATATGGTCTCTATTTACGGACCATCTCGGGGTAAGACAATCGTTGTTAAAGACATGAAGCTCTTGGAAACTAGGTTTGGTGACATTGGGGGTGATCCAAGGGTGTTTTTTCGATGGATTATCTCATGAATGGTGATATGAGCTTGCTGATTCGAATGATCCAGAGCATTAATCTTGATCAAACAAGGTAATGGAAGGCATCATTAATTTTTTAATGGCAATTCGATAGCATGATGATAGCAAGAAATATTTGGTTATTTTTATAGCACTTCATTGCAAGATATTTTGAAATCATATTAGCAAATGGAGAGAGGAAGCTTCTATTTCATAGCCTCCTTGGCATGCAACCAAAGAGGCAAGTGGTAATTATGGGTAACCTGATTACCAATTTATAGGTGGTAGAGGTGACTACAGGTCGTATGGCGTGGGAAGAAATCAATCATCATGCTAACATGTAGTCCCACTACCTAATTATTCTTTTTATTTTCATGCATGTGCGACCATCTCGGTTCGATATGGTCCCAATGTAGAGATCATATTTGGTCAATACAGTCATGCTTCCCATGGTGAAAAAGTACATTTTGCAAGGGAAAGACACCAAATTAGCCCCTAAGGCTGCCCTAGGGGGGTTAAATGGGTTAGAAAGAGGTATTTTGAAGATTATCCTTGTGATTATGCATTTAGGTGTTTATAGACTGACTTATGTTGGTGAGGGAATTGGAGTCCCCTTCTCTAATGATTGATAAGGGATAATCCCAATGCTATGGTCAAGTTGTCTTACATTCATGGAGAATGTAAGAAATTTGGGAAGACCATTTGAGCATACTTTATATCATGGAGGTATATAAAGGTGAAACCTAGAACCTACTGGAATTTGGTCACTCTTGTCCACTTGAGGGGTTTGTGTAGTGACAAAGTCTCAAATGTGGTAATGCCTTATTTATAAACAAAATGGAAACATCTTTAGTGAACCTTGACTAATATTATTACTTGACTATAAAAAAAATTACTCTCTCTTGTATTGTGTAGACACAAAAACCTAACCATTTGTGCTATATACCCTAATTTATGCATAATAAAAATAGGCCTGAGGTCTCACTTAGGCTATTTTATTCACATTATCCTATTTTCCAGATTTAGCACAATCTAGAAAATATCCCCTAGGATACCTTGTCTTACCCTTTGCCATGTGTCCTAACTACCACTACCCCTCTGCCTGCCACATATCTCATCCTCGTCAATACCCCATTTGCCACATCTCCCCTTAAGTGAGACACTCCAACTGACTCACCCTAACTACCCAGACCACTTGGCTACCCTATCCTTGACACTTGGATACCCTGGCTTTTCACTTATCCTCACACCCATCACCTCCTATAGTCCTACAAATACCCCATCATTCCATTCACCAAAGGAGGATTGAATAGATAATATCATGCTACCATAATCATGCCAATAAGATCATATCTATCTCGAGGTTTGAGCCATCAAAGTTGAGGAGGACCACCCAAGACCTTTTGCCAAATATACCCAAATATAGTGATCTATGTTTACACAGTCCCAAATGCAGCTTGCATTTACCAAACATAGTATGTTGTGTTTGATCAGTACCAAACACAACCTACGGGTCCCAAACATAGTTTACTACATTTACGTAGGATCAGTCGACCAACATTACCCCTGGATCAGCACATACAACATAGCAAGGTATAGCTTTTGATTTTTTTGCATCTTGCACATCCTTTTGATCTATACAACCATTTTATTTGAAGGTTTTATTGTTATTTTTACATCAATACGAGCCTTACACAGTGAAGGACCCTCGTATGCTATTAATCCTCTTTCCTTTTCAAGGATTAGTGTGTAGGTGATAGGTTCTTAGATGGATATTGAAGCAAGGATGGCCCACAAATATACTCAAGCCCATCCACTCTTTTGATTGTAGCACAAAGATATCAGCATCCTAATTTCATTGATCTACAAAAGGGGCTCTTTTCCTCTCCATTTTATTCTAAATTCAAGCAAGCATACTTTTGTAATCTAACCCCTACACATCGAGGCATATTGTTGTAAAAGGAGATTAAGGCTCCAATTTATTCAATATAAAATATAAATCATTATTTTATCGCACTTTGATTGTTTTATCACTTTCTATTGTTGAGATGTATTTTTGTATCCACTTTCACCCTTTGAGCTTTTAATGATACCCTATGTTCCACTATTGGTACAATAATCCTTCCTATTCAAGTTGGATAAAAGACTATTCATGTACTGTGTCACATCTTGGAAGGTGCCATGCAATACACCATATTGCTTGGTCTGCCCTAGATTCAAGATATGATTGCATCAATGCATAAATTATATACATGAAGGCCAAGTCTACTGTGTCTCTATATACTTAGAGCCCTTCAAATATTACAATATGGCTATGCATCCCTAAGATTCCACCTTGCCTTCCATGCATCTAGACATTCGATCCAACAACCCCATACAAACCATAAATTTTACACCATGATAATCCATCACTCCACTACCACCACCTCTATCCCAACCCTTACCATCAATTTCTTCAAATATTCCTTCATTATTGTCAGATCCTCATCAAAATTTGATGAAGTCACCTATGCCATCACCTTCATATCCACCTCCACCAACACACACATTTACATCTCAACTATCCATCACACCTCCCACACCTTCGATTTCAACCATTTACATAACTTCCCCCATGCTTCTTCCATAGAGGAAGAACTTCCCATCATCACATCACTTTCATCATAGCCCAAATATTCTTCATCATATTCCCTAGCAAAGTCACCATAAGTCACAATTAGCATGATAAATCTAAGTTTAGGTGAATATCAAGTGCAATATATCACATTCACGTTGCTCATTGAGTCAATCGGAGACTTTGGTCACCTACACAACACACCATTGCCCATAGGTACGATAGTACCCCTTGGGTCTTGTTGAGAAGCAACACACCCCCACTGAAAAATGAGATTCCATCCTCTTGAAAACTTTGAAATTCCATTTTTGCAGCAGGGACCCTCTTGATCATTTTCAGGTTTTAAATCCAAATTTGCTTGCCTCCTTTTTAAAGTTGTGCTTTTTCTTGTATTCTAGCTGTGTTATCCAAGAATTCACTTTTTACATGCTAGAAATCATTCATGCTTAAGAAAATCTTGCACCGGTACCGAGAAAATCTAGAAAACAGTTGCATAAATTCATGAAAAATCAAACTTTCCATTTTTGGTAGTGTCGCGATATCGCGACACTTCCATTTTCGGAAATGTCGCGATATCGCGACAGGAAAATACAAATGCAGCTAAGTCGCAAATGTGTAGCGAAATCGCGACACTTTCCATTTTTGGAAGTGTCGCGATATCGCGACATTTCCATTTTTGGAAGTGTCGCGATATCGCGACATTTCCATTTTGGAGTCTTCGCGCATTTCCTTTTGGGGCGCTTTCCTTTTGGCTGATATCGCGACATTTCCATTTTTGGAAGTGTCACGAAATCGCTACCGGCCAGAGGAGAGAGAAGCAGATCGTATGGAAGAGCGCGAAATCGCGACATGTCGCGAAATCGCGACAAGAGAGAGAAAATGCATGAAAATCCGCCAAGTAAGAAAACAGGCGCGATTTCGCGACATGTCGCGAAATCGCGACAAATCTGGAGAGAGAAGGCATAATGGTACGATGTGTAGCGAAATCGTGACACTTTCCATTTTTGGAAGTGTCGCGATATCGCGACGTTTCCATTTTTGGAAAGTGTCGCAAAATCGCTGTCTGTCGGAGGAGAGAGAAGATGAGCTGCCGGACCAGCGCGATTTCGCGACATGTCACGTTTTCGCGACTGGAAAGGAGAAAAAGTGGCTAAGTCCAAAAGTTGCAGCGATGCGCTGCATGTTTCGAAATCGCGGGCTAAAGGGTGCAGCGATGCGCTGCATGTTTCCAAGTCGAGAGAAAAAGTTGCAGCGATGCGCTGCGTGTCTCAAAATCGCGGGCCGAAGCTTGCAGCGACGCGCTGCACGTTTCGAAGGTGAAGGGAGAAAATTGCAGCGATGCGCTGCATGTTTCGAAGATCAAGGATGAGAATGGTAGCGACGCGCTGCACGTTTTGAGGAAGTTGTACGGCGGCCAGCGAGAGGCGCGATTTTGTGACATGTCACGAAATCGCGACAGGAAGCAAGGAAGATGTACGGCCGCCGGCAAGAGGCACGATTTCGCGACATGTCACGAAATCGTGACATGTCGCATTTTCACGGCCGACAGGGGGAGAAGCAGCGCAGTGCTGGAGCGTCGCGATTTTGCGACATGTCGCAGAATCACGGTAGGAGAGAGAAAGTCCTCAGTTGGCCTGAAAGTGCATTCCAACGGGAAACATAAGGCATCCTGGGGTAGCGACACGTGTCAAAGCGCGTAACAGGCAGAGCAAGGCCGACATGCAAGCTTTTTAGCTGATTTTAATCTGATTTTAATGCTTTAAGCTTTGATTTTAATGATTTTAAAGTGCTAATATAATCTTTTTGTCTTTCATGCAGGATTCCATCTGGCACTTGCGGGACAACCGGGAAAGGCCATAAAGACAAAGTTAAAGTGCAGATTTGATCAAGGACCGCCATGCTAGAGGAAAAGAAGCCGGTAAAAGCATTCAATGGCAAATTTATGGCAGAATTGATAGCATGAAGACAATTTCAACACAGGGATGGCTTTACGGAGATCAGATCTGAGAGAAGTGGTGACTCATCCGGCTCACCAACAGAAATTAATGGAGGCATTTATTTGCAGCTACGGATGAATGCAAGTGGCTTTAGATTTTATCTTCTCCATTTATGGCAGTTGACTGCACAGATTTGCCGAAGGGTTAAGTTCTATCCGGACTTTGGTCTTAAGATGGATTTTTATTGTAAAACCCGGGTCCTAGGGTTTAGATGTGATAATATTTGCAGTTATGAGAAGAAGATATTTTTGAAAAGATCAGGGTCTGTCCTGAATCTATAAATACTTCTTCTCAATGTAATTGCGGGAGGCGGAGACTTAGAAATAAAAGGCTTATAAGCAATTTCTTGCAAATCTTGTGAAATCCTTTGTTTCTGGACTTGGAGTTGATGTGCTTTAGCTTTTCTGTGATAGCATGGCCAGGAGCCTAATCTTTTGCAGAGTGTGATAAGTGTATCTTCTTTTGTTATCCGTTCCATTTAAATTTTGTTAGATATATGTCTGTAAATCTAAATTATCAAGTTTAAATATGCTGTTAGGCTTCAGCTTGTTCTCTTGTCTCGCTAGGGGAAATTACAGATTTGAGGTTAAGTTTGTTCTAATTGCTCTGTCTTCACCGTGTGAGCTAGGTCGCCGGTGAAAGATACCAGCTTTTAACCAACTGCCCTTGGATTTATAATTTTTTGCTAGATCTGTTTCACTCGCCTTGTGCTCTTAGTTGAAAGTGATCTTAGACTGACTGGACACTTTCTTCTTTGATTTGTTCTGTTGTGAAGCTAGTAGCATAGATAAAATTGATAGTTTAGGGTTTTACAGCTTAATGTCTGATAAACTTCTCTTTCTGCCCTACCCTACCCTCTCTTTGTTTTCGATGAATGATCCATTTTTATTTTCTTTGTTTGTCTTTTATTTAAATCTGTTGACCCATGAGAGCTAGATCAAGAATTCAAGTTAAATCCGATAACAACTTTTGCAACTACTGAACAAGTTCAAGAACCCCCTGTAAGGTAACAGAGCAGTCCATATTGAAATCTATTCCCGAAGTGGAAAAGAGTGAATAGCCATTCGACCCAACTCTGTAACTCGCACCTTGGATAACCAGCTAGATCCTAAAGATGAGTGGGATCCGTCCCGTGGGTGTCTCCGGAGCTTCCTTGCTTCATCCTTTCCCGGGGTGTGCATGAAAGCCGGACCAACAACCTAATTGGCGCTAGAAGGAGGGCCGAGAACATCTGTTCTTATTGCACTTGAGTTGAGAAATCCGACTGTATGTGGAACTGTAAACCCTCCTCCTCAGCCAACACCTAATTGGCGCTAGAAGGAGGGCTATGAACTCAGTTCAAGTATTGTAAGGGCATAACAGCAACAATTTAAGGACCCACAGTGAACTCCGGAAAATTTTGTAAATTGTCAGTATAGTTTTGTAAGTTTTCGATACAGCTTTTAAAATTGCCGGAGAAGACCTCAAGTTCAGAACAGTTTTATCTCCATTGGCAGTTATCCAATTACAACTCATAATATCACTGTCAGCCAAGTAATAATGGCAAATTGGTTGGGCCCCACTGCTTTGAACATTCCAGGTATAGCCCATGACTTGCCCAAAAATCTGAAAAGATACCTCCCTAGGTATAAACATGATGGGACAAGAACTGCAGAAGAACACCTGCTAGCTTTTAAAAATGCTCTAAGATTGTTAAATATACAGCATGAAGATGTTGCCTGCAGATTGTTCCCGTTCACTCTCCAGGAGGGAGCTTATGACTGGTTTTTAAACCTCACCAACAATTCCATTACTAGTCGGGATGACCTAGAGAAAGCTTTTATATCACAATTTGGGGAAGTGATAGACCCAAGTGTGTTATACCAACAATTTTCCAAGCATCAAGAGAGAGTCGGGAGAAACTGTCGGGTCTTTCAATATGAGGTTCCAAAGAGCTTACGGTAGAATGACCGGCCATTACATCCCAAATGCAAATCTGGCCTTAGAAATCTACAAGAATGCATTGGATTCGATGACCTCTATTTTTCTCAAGAGAGACATTAATATCACAACCCTGGCAAGGGCTTATAAAGAAGCCTTAATTCTTGAAAGACAGCTAGGGCCTCAAATTTTGAGCAGTCCTTTGATATCCTATGTTACACAGAACATGCCTATTCCAGACCCCATTCCACATCATGAGTTAGTGCCAACATGTCATGCTCTACCCAAGGAGACTCCGTTAACTATGACATCCACTCAACATGTGCAAAATACAGAGAAAAGTTCTGACAAGCTCAAAGTGCAGGTGCTTGAACTGAACAGTTGTGATCTGGCACCACCCAAATCGAAGTTTTTCCTGGTGAGTTAAATTTTCCTAGAGATCAAAGAAATATTGATATTTCTAGTTCACCCAAAAATAGTACAACCAGGGTTTCAGATTCTTTCACTTTTCCTGAAGAGACAGAAAGTCTTGTACAGACTCCTGTGGATGAAATGCAAGATTTTCAACAGTTCAAAAGAGACAGTTATGACTTGAAATGTCAGAGTCCAGAATCTAACAATGATCCTTCCTCATCAGAGGATGATGAAAGTGAGATTCAATATCACTATGCAGAAGTAACTGAGGAGGATAACATCATTGAGGATATGAGGGAACTTAAAGCTGACATCACCCTCTATGAACTGCCTCGCATTGTTGAACAAAAGGATAACTTGATTGAGGCTTACTCTGGACCACCCGTTGAATTTCAAGAAAAGGAGGAAAAGATAGTAAATATGAATGTGGTCACCAACTTGGAATTAATGAACTGTCTCAACATAAGCCTGCAACTTCTGAACATAATGTCAAAGAAAAGGCTATAAACCGTGTTGATGCAGATATTGGAGTTTATAATTTGGCAACTAAGGAGGTGAGAACAATTACAGCTCTAAACCATCACAACCATGATGTTTGGACATTGCACATTGATGAGGTTAAATCTAAGCAAGGCTCAGGTGAAAAGGAAAATTGTAAGCATCCTTCTAGAGGGATAAAAATCGAAGTCCTGGATATTGAAGCAGTACAGCAACCACAAAATGTTCAAGTTGTTAAGAACCAGGGCATACAGATAAAACATGATTTCTTTCAGTTGTCACATAATTTTGAAGATGTGGTGGTCTGGGTCTGTCAAGATTTTAAGGTATTTGATCCTGGGGTTTTTTTACATTCAGTCCTTTTGAAAGAACTCTGCAAACCCTTCAATTAGAAGCATAAATATGTTATCATATGATTTGTTATTATATGATTTGTTTAATTTGAAGGAGTTGCAGATTTGTTTTTCAAATGGGACAGGGAAGACAGTAAACACAAGTCTTTCCCAGATAGCAAATTTTTGAAGCACAATCTGGAGTGCATTTCGTCAACAGGACCTGAAAGGTAATTTTTCTAAGTTACTTGTACATGGTCCAATTTTTTTTAAGGCACCATTTCTCTGCTTTCCCAACTGCTGCATTTTTTGAGTATGAAGGGAAGTTGTAACATATGTATACATTGTAAATAAGCTTTGAAGTTTTTCAGTTTTATTTCTTTGTCAGTGCAGTTTTATTTTTTAAATGTCTGTACAGTATTTTGTTTCAGTTTTATTTGCTTTAGTTCTTTATTGCAGTTCTTTTTCTTTGTTGTCTGTACAGTTGCAGTTTAGTTTATTTCTGTTGCTTTAGTTTATTTCTGTCTGTTGCTTTAGCTTTGTCTAGTTCAGCTTTTAGTTGCTTTGCTTGCTTCTTTTAGTTTGTTTCTTTTATTGCTCGTACAGTTTTTATTTTCTTCCCTTTTTTCTTTACTGTTTGTACAGTCTTCAGTTTTAGTTTTAGTCTTAGTTGCTTGTGCAGTTTTATTTGCAGTCTGTGCAGTTTTTTATTTTGTTTTGCTTTAAAGCCTGTGTCTGTCCTTGGAAGTCTGTACAAAGTCCTTCGGCTCTTAAAATTCTGTTCTTTAACCTCTGCCTGAGCAATCAATGAAAAGTCAGCCTGCTAAAAATTGTTTTATTCTCAGCTGATAAATCCACAATCCAATGCCCATGCTGTTCACCATTCTAATTGAGATAGTCTGCTTGCACTGAACTGTAGAACTATTTTGTTATTCAGGACAAAGGTAGAGAGATGATTGGATCTTGTGTCTTACTTGCCACAGTTGTTTTAATGATAGAAAAACTGCTATGTTGTTTAGTTGGAGGAACTCCCGGGGAATCCAAGAAAAGCTAGTTATAAGAGGGGACTATGGTTCATGCAATTATTTGGGTGTCACCAGAGGCTATCAATGCCTAGACTGAAACAGTTCCAGATTGATCAAATGATAAAAGAAAATTGTAATTTCTCTAAGGTCTTCCAGATAGTGATATATTTCAAAAGAGAGAGAGATAAAAAAAAAAAAAAGAGAATAATTAAAAGAGGCAGCCAATATTCAAAAATATTTTTCTAAGTTATAGATTCTGCCCTCAGGTTGTAAATTGGGTCGTGTAAATCTAAAGGGTAACTCTGTCTAGGTCGTAAAAGGCTAAACTAGTAAACAGAGCTCTACTCGGTTTCCCCTTTTACAATCTAGAAAAGTTGATTAATCCAAGTTCATCATTCAATTCAGTCATCCTTGAAGAAAGTTTTATACCCTTTGAAATTGCACATCAGAAATCTTCCTTGAAGTAATCCAACCTAGTATGTCCTTGGGAAATTTTAACAGCTAGCAGTTAGCAGTCAATTTATTGTGAAGAATGTCTGTGGCAAGGCATGATGCATGGTCTTTTTGTTTTGAAACCAGAGTCTTGGGTTCTAAAATAGTGCTACTATTTTACCCGTAGATATCGCCATTTGTTGAGAAGCAACACACCCCCACTGAAAAATGAGATTCCATCCTCTTGAAAACTCTGAAATTCCATTTTTGCAGTAGGGACCCTCTTGATCATTTTCAGGTTTTAAATCCAAATTTGCTTGCCTCCTTTTTAAAGTTGTGCTTTTTCTTGTATTCTAGCTGTGTTATCCAAGAATTCACTTTTTACATGCTAGAAATCATTCATGCTTAAGAAAATCTTGCACCGGTACCGAGAAAATCCAGAAAACAGTTGCATAAATTCATGAAAAATCAAACTTTCCATTTTTGGTAGTGTCGCGATATCGCGACACTTCCATTTTTGGAAATGTCGCGATATCGCGACAGGAAAATACAAATGCAGCTAAGTCGCAAATGTGTAGCGAAATCGTGACACTTTCCATTTTTGGAAGTGTCGCGATATCGCGACATTTCCATTTTTGGAAGTGTCGCAACGCGAATTTCCATTTTGGAAGTGTGGGGAATTTCCATTTTGGAAGTGTCGCGATATCGCGACATTTCCATTTTTGGAAGTGTCACGAAATCGCTACGCCGAGGAGAGAGAAAAAAAGAAGAAATCGTGCATTTCGCGACAGAGAGAGAAAATGCATGAAAATCCGCCAAGTAAGAAAACAGGCGCGATTTCGCGACATGTCGCGAAATCGCGACAAATCTGGAGAGAGAAGGCATAATGGTACGATGTGTAGTGAAATCGCGACACTTTCCATTTTTGGAAGTGTCGCGATATCGCGACGTTTCCATTTTTGGAAAGTGTCGCAAAATCGTCGCAGATGAGGAGAGAGAAGATGAGGCGGACAGGCGATTTCGGACATGTCGCGTTTTCGCGACTGGAAAGGAGAAAAAGTGGCTAAGTCCAAAAGTTGCAGCGATGCGCTGCATGTTTCAGAATCGCGGGCTAAAGGGTGCAGCGATGCGCTGCATGTTTCCAAGTCGAGAGAAAAAGTTGCAGCGATGCGCTGCGTGTCTCAAAATCGCGGGCCGGAGCTTGCAGCGACGCGCTGCACGTTTCGAAGGTGAAGGGAGAAAATTGCAGCGATGCGCTGCATGTTTCAAAGATCAAGGATGAGAATGGTAGCGACATGCTGCACGTTTTGAGGAAGTTGTACGGCGAGAGGCACGGACATGTCGCGAAATCGCGACAGGAAGCAAGGAAGATGTACGGCCGCCGGCAAGAGGCGCGATTTCGCGACATGTCACGAAATCGTGACATGTCACATTTTCACGGCCGACAGGGGGAGAAGCAGCGCAGCGCTTGGAGACGTCGCGATTTCGTGACATGTCACGAAATCGTGACATGTCGCAGAATCGCGATAGGAGAGAGAAAGTCCTCAGTTGACCTGAAAGTGCATTCCAGCGGGAAACAGAAGGCATCCTGGGGTAGCGACACGTGTCAAAGTGCGTAACAGGCAGAGCAAGGCCGACATGCAAGCTTTTTAGCTGATTTTAATCTGATTTTAATGCTTTAAGCTTTGATTTTAATGATTTTAAAGTACTAATATAATATTTTTGTCTTTCATGTAGGATTCCATCTGGCACTTGCGGGACAACCGGGAAAGGCCATAAAGGCAAAGTTAAAGTGCAGATTTGATCAAGGACCGCCATGCTAGAGGAAAAGAAGCCGGTAAAAGCATTCAATGGCAAATTTATGGCAGAATTGATAGCATGAAGATAATTTCAACTCAGGGATGGCTTTACGGAGATCAGATCTGAGAGAAGTGGTGACTCATCCGGCTCACCAACAGAAATTAATGAGAGCATTTATTTGCAGTTGCGGGTGAATGCAAGTGGCTTTAGATTTTATCTTCTCCATTTATGGCGATTGACTGCACATATTTGCAGAAGGGTTAAGTTCTATCCGGACTTTGGTCTTAAGATGGCTTTTTATTGTAAAACCCGGTCCTAGGGTTTAGATGTGATAATATTTGCAGTTATGAGAAGAAGATATTTCTGAAAAGATCAGGGTCTATCCTGAGTCTATAAATACTTCTTCTCAATGTAATTGCGGGAGGCGGAGACTTAGAAATAAAAGGCTTATAAGCAATTTCTTGCAAATCTTGTGAAATCCTTTGTTTCTGGACTTGGAGTTGATGTGCTTTAGCTTTTCTGTGATAGCATGGCCAGGAGCCTAATATTTTGTAGAGTGTGATAAGTGTATCTTCTTTTGTTATCCGTTCCATTTAAATTTTATTAGATATATGCTGTAAATCTGAGTTATCAAGTTTAAATATGTTGTTAGGCTTCAGTTGTTCTTTTGTCTGCTAGGGGAAATTACATATTTGAGGTTAAGTTTGTTCTAATTGCTCTGTCTTCACTGTGTGAGCTAGGCTCGCCGATGAAAGATACCAGTTTTAACCACTACCCTTGGATTTATAATTTTTTGCTAGATCTGTTTCACTCTGCCTTGTGCTCTTAGTTGAAAGTGATCTTAGACTGATCGGACACTTTCTTCTTTGATTTGTTCTATTGTGAAGCTAGTAGCATAGATAAAATTGATAGTTTAGGGTTTTACAGTTGATGTTTGATAAACTTCTCTTTCTGCCTTACCCTACCCTCTCTTTGTTTTCGGTGAATGATCCATTTTTATTTTCTTTGTTTGTCTTTTATTTAAATCTGCTGACCCATGAGAGCTAGATCAAGAATTCAAGTTAAATCTGATTGTCTACAACTTTTGCAACTACTGAACAAGTTCAAGAACCCCCCGTAAGGTAACAGAGCAGTCCATATTGAAATCTATTCCAGAAGTGGAAAAGAGTGAATAGCCATTCGACCCAACTCTGTAACTCGCACCTTGGATAACCAGCTAGATCCTAAAGATGAGTGGGATCCGTCCCGTGGGTGTCTCCGGAGCTTCCTTGCTTCATCCTTTCCCGGGGTGTGCATGAAATCCGGACCAACAGGTCTTACCCAAAGTAAAATAATTTTGTCTATGGTAGTATTTACATTACCAGAGGATGAAGAGTCATTTTAGGTAAATATTGATTAAATTTCAAATCCATCCTTTGAAATGTGGTATTTCCATTACCATAGTTGGTATGAAAATTGCTTGGGATAGTAGGAGTAAGGTCCTTGAACTCCTCTAGAGCCACACTACTAGCTAACAATAGATAATTAAGCTTAGGATATGGTATAAGCATGCCTGATGAGCTTCTTGTTGACTCCTTATAATATCTTAACTTAGACCTGGAGGGAGACATCGATAGTAATGGGTATGTCAATCCTAGTAACACTTGTTTACTTAGCGATAACCTACATATCACTACTTTATCTATTGCTGATGATGAATCATCAGAAGAAGAGTTGGAAAATGATCAAGAGTTAGAAGATGACTAGGAGTCAAGAGATAATTGGGAGGTCTTATCCATTACTTTTTCTAGCATGAAAGAAGAGTCTGCTCCAATTGAGACTCTCATGGATCTAAACAATTTATATCTTCATCTTTTCTTGAGATTATCACTACCCATTTGGCACCAACTTCTCCCACCTGAGAATCTAGTCATCCCAGTCCCACCCAGGGGACACCCTGTCGTATGCATTCCACCACAACCACCTCCTAAAAATTTGCACCCACCCATATTTAATCACCTTTTTCCCACTTGAGATTGGGGGGACCAATAATATATCAGTTAGCTTCACTTGAGGATGTTGAGGGGCATGATCCCTTTAATATTCTCCGTTTACGTGCATTTTATGCATAAAAACCAACAAAAACAACAAAAAGAACAAAAACACATCTTCTCAGTTGATATTGCATCACATCTCATTACATACTACCACTACATTGCATATCATCATTTTTTACACCATGCATTTTGATGTTTTTATTTTTTGCATCCCACTTTTTTTAGCTGCACTTATCATCATACTGCATTAGGCATTTGTATCAATGCACTCACATTTGTCTTTTCTTGGAAGCACTAAGAACAACACTATGTTTGTACAATTATTGTTTATCTTAATGAACCTTTTTCTATATAATGTATACACTCCATCCTATTATTCATTTTCCATCCACTTTTCCCTTTCTTTATGTTTGTTGCATTCTCATCTACTTTCCCTCTAAGTAATTTTCATAGGGTGTACAATAAGATATTTTAGTTGTTTAGCCGTTCCTAGTTTCCTTTTAGATTTTGTAGAATTCCATATTGATTTCTAGTAGTAGGGTATTTCTTTGATTGTACCTTGCTTATATCAAAATCCTAACACATTTTCACACTCTTAAATATGATTTTTGAACAAGGAAAGATAAAACTATAAAGTAGTTCTTACCTAAAAAAGTAAATGGTTTCCCTTGCTCTCCTATTATGTGCATGGTCTATAAAGCTAAGAATTAACAAAAGGAAAATCTCTCCCTCCCCCCCCAAAAAAAAAATCCCCTTGCTCCTCTCTAAAATGAGCAAGTTTCTAAAAAAAGCAATAAAATCCCTTGCTCTTCTTCAAATCAAGCAAGGCCCTTAAAAAAATTCCTTTTGATCCTCTTCAAAATGAGCAAAACCCTCAAAAAGTAATAAAATCCCCTGCACTCCTTCAAAATGAACAAGTATCCCCATCCCCCCCAAAAAAAAATAAAGAGGGCAAAGAGCTTGAATCCCTGGAATTCTTAGTTTTTCAAAAACCATGGGGCAATCTCCATCGCCAACAATGGGCTATAGATATTAGCTTTAGTGGAGTAGTCTTATGCATGGCGATATGCCTATCATATTAGCGACCTTTTGTATAGACTAGAGCTAGCTTTTATGTCTTGCATTACTAAGTAGTTGAGTCCAACCAAGTATAAATTTGAAGTAATTAACTTCACTATGCACACACAGGGATATTAAATATCTTGGTCTTCCAGCTGATTCTTATCTTTCAGGTTATTTCATGGTCAGTATACAAATTTTGACTGGTCAACTAGGGTTTTTGAGTATCCTAAACATTTTATTGTCCCCTTGTGACTTTTCACTAATCATCATATATTACATTCACATATTGTCAATACACATTTTATTTCACTCAATGTATGTCTCAGTGTATGCCTTAGATGAAATTGTTTCAACCTTGATTCATGACTTTCATACATTCTGTGGTGCTTATACTTAGTTGGTTATTGCATCTTAGATTAATTAATTATGTTTTATCATTTAAAAATACATTCATATGTCATACCATTTAAATCCTCACATGTCATTAGTACATTGCCTACATATCTAGGTCTATGCACAAATAAATCATACCAAATCATCCATCTCACACATATGCATAGTCATACCTACAAGTCTAGGCATACATCCATATCATAATCACATAAAAACATGCACAATAAACACAAAATATGCATAAATAAACATCATTTCATATATATATCACCATAATAAGTACATCATGGTATAAAAATACCTACAGGCTACAATGCTAGTGGATCCTCAAACCTCACATCCAAAAAGTGAAGCTAGTATATAGAGGCCCCATCCTCAGGCTGGCCCTATGCCACTACTACCACCGTTCTCTCCACTACCCTCAACCTCATCTCTAGGAGTCTACCTGGATTTTCTAGCCCCTAAAATTTGGGAGGTTCCTAATACTAAAAATAGTGGCACAAGTGGTCTAACTGATGGTTTTCCAGAGGCTATGTTGCATCAGCTCTGATGTGATTGAGATGAGGAGGCTTACGAGGGAAGTACCCCTCCAAGTTAGTCGATATCATTCTCCAATCATCTTACATACTCCCTATCTACCTAGTACCATGAGTGGTATCTAGATACCCTAACCTACAACTATGCCACCTCTACCTATAGTCTAGAAACCTCATTTGTAGGCTACCCACTTGTGGATGGATAGCCTTGTTCAATTTTCTACCCTACCTATAGAGCATATCGCTCTACCACTAGTCTCATCCTATCATCTTGTAGGCTTACCACCTGTGCCTGTAGGGTGTCCCTCTCCTTTGACCAACCCTACCATCTCTGTTTGTTTGTGTCCCATTGGCTCTACACTATGGTGTGGGTTGTATCCTAGTCTATTAGCTTCCCCTAGAGAATTAGAACTACTCTCTCAAATAAATAATATGCTCCTATGGATCATCCTCATTTGGCCCTCACCCCATTCCTCTCCTTGATCCTCATAGTAACCTCCTCAATAGATACCTAAGATCCACTCTCATCCACTTAGTGATACACTTATCACTAAGATAGGTCTCTTGTTGTCTCATTGTCTTTGCTAGTTGCTCCCTCTCTACTAGATACTCCCTCCTTATCTACCTTATTCTTCCCTCCAGCTACAATGTCTCTCTAAATTTGTTGAGCTATGAACCAAGAATCATACTCAGGTGTGGTGCCAGGATCCTCTATCTTTGGGTCTTCTAGGGCCTCACCAACCTCCTTTCCCAAAGGCTTTGCTTGTGGCCATTCTAGCTGAGTCTCTATAGTCCTCTGCCTATAGACTACTAGCTCCTCAAGCACATTTTATCTCACCTCAAACTAGCAGGTCACTCATGAGTACTAAAAGTAGTTATGCTCTATCTCGTGTCACCCCATCAATAACCTACCCCATCACACCCATATCAGATGCTCATCTATCTTATTTCGAGCTGGTGCTTCCCTCCATGGTCTCCAGGTAACTTGGTATAGCTACAATATAATCTAGGAGTCTATGTAATACTCTAGGTAGCCTTGCCAAGGGCAAATATTACCTTTCTCTTGCTTATGTAGCCATTGCATGGCATATATAATCTCCCTATCTACCATGTCCCTACGCATAGTCCATGATAGCCCATGTGGTTGATCAATGCTAAAGTGCTCCCAACCCCAAACCTGAAGAAGGAAGTTGCACCTAGGCCTTGTTAGACTCTCTCTTAAATCTCGTATAGCTTTTTGTAGAGCTATGTTAATAAAGTGGGGTCCCATGCCATGATCTGTGGCTACTCCACCAGGTCCTAGATAAGGCCCAATAGTTTCCAAGGGAACCTGTTATCAAAAGAGTCATGCAAAATAAAGTCAAACATAAGTATCATCAACACTACATGTTTGGTTGTAAGTAGTCCTATCTAGTATTTGATCTCAACACAGATGCCGTCGTTGTCAACATAGCAGTTAACCAATATCCATTGCTCTCTATAAAATCATTGCAATACTACCTCCTTTGAGCAATCACAACAGTTCAGATAGATGCTCCCTCGATTGAACACTACAAGATTTGATAGACATCCTCTAGAGTCATGGTGATCTCATCGATCAATATAGCAATTTTTTTAGTATGAGGGTACCATATATCTATCAATGCTATAAAATAGGCCTAATTGACATGCACAAAATCTAGTCAAGTTGTGTGCAGAAGGTCGAGGTCTTTTAGTAACATCCAATCATCCTCATTATTCAACACTACAACATGAGCCTCATTATAATGGTTTGAAAAGTGGTATCAGGCTCTAATAAGTTGATAAAAATAAAAATACTCAATAAAATTAAAAAAAAACACACACACACACATGATTGTCTCAAGCTGAGACAACCCCACACATCACCATCTCGATTTGAGACAACCCCAAAACACGATCGTCTTCACATGATATGGTCACAATACATGATCATATCGATGTGAGACGATCCCCAAAAGATGTTGTCTCAAGTGAGATGGTTACAAAATGGAACCATATTAGCTTGAGACAATCCCCCAACCACATTAACAAAAACATAAAAATTCAAAAATTCAAAAAAAAACAAAAAACAAAAGAAAGCACAAAAGCACACAAAAAGGAAAATGTACTAACAAGCTAACTACCCATCACCCATCCACTTTTTCATTTGCCTAACTACCCATTTCACCCACCTCGCCATGTTCATTTCTATTTAATTTAGTTTGGTTTATTTTACTTTTAAAAGAAAAGTTTAGATTTGTATCCTTACCTTTCTCGTAGTGGCTCTTTTGCTCGTCAAAGTTCCAGATGGGTCAATCATAGTCTTAGATGGGTTTTTCGATAGTGCTTTGTTTCACAAACTTGGATCTCCTCTTCGTATCACTCTCCTCTCATCTCACGTGGTAAAATGACCCATTTTTTGGATTTTTTGCTATTTATAATTTTCAGTGGCTGAGATTGTTCGAGACGATCTCATGGTGCCACACAGCCGTATCAAACGATTATGTTTTTGTAAAAAAAAAGAACTAATCAAATGAAAGTGTTTCAAGTCAAGACGGTCTCAAATAACACTTTTTTAAAGGTAGCCATGCTAACAGTTTCATTCTTGTTGAGCACCTCATTGCTATCATCAATATTTCATCTACTCCATTGACTCATCGCTCAAGGGTGTTGGAATATTACCATTAGTAAAAAGGTTAAAAATTTGATTTTACCTTGGGTAAAGGTAACTTACCTTTTACCTTACCTGGACGGCAGTGGACGGCAGCATTTGGGCGGCAAGAGAATTCAAGTCATCTTTCTTTTCCCCCAATTTCTCCTTTCCCCCTTTTTCTCTCAAATAGGTTATTTACTGTTTATTTAATCTATGTAACCTAAGTTTTATTGTTAATGCAATTAACCATTTTTTGTCCACACTCACCTTTCACATTTGGTATCAGAGCGGTGCGATTCCCGAGGTAGCCCGTAGGAGCCGAGGCAGCATGGATCCTGAGGTGGCCCACAGGAGCAAACCAGCATGTTTCCCAAGGCGCTGGTGGAGCTATACGAGGTGGCCCGTAGGAGCAATAGATCGACACGATTCTTGAGGTGTTGGCAACATGACGTGGTGACCTGCATGTAGCCCAAGGCATTGTTGACGTGGCATTGTGGACATAGCGCAGCTTGAGGCGTTGGTGATGTGGTGACCTGTAGCATGTAGCCCAAGGCATTGGTAACATGATGTGGTGTGACGTGGCGTGGCAATGTGTGACTGGCGTGTGGCTCGAGGCATGGGATTGACATGGCGTGACACATGGCAACGTGTGACTGGTGCACGGCTCGAGGTGTGGCGACATGGTGATCCACGCATGCATCGAAGGCAAAAGGAATCTACGTTGTTAGTGACTGCCCGTAGGCAGTCAAAGCACTGTAAGTGCTTTGCTCTTTTTAAAGAGCTAATACATCGCCTCACGGGCGATGTGGGACTAAAGTCCCAAGTAAAACCAAAGCTTTGCATCGAAGCGCGAAGCCAATATTAGCTTCGCGCTCGACGCGGAAGCTATAGGGCAGGGAGCTCGCTTAGCTCCCGGATCTGCCCGGTAGCACAGCGGCTACCCTCTGCCCTGACGCCCGCGAGGTCGCAGGATCGATCCTCGGCGGGGTCAATAGTTTCTTAAAAATAAATAAAAAATAAAAAACTATAAGGAAATAGTTTAAATTTAAAAAAAAAAAATTTTTTTGTAATTTCCTAAGAGGAAATATCTGTTCAATTGTTTTAAAAAAAAATAAAATTTCAAAGTTGATAATAGAAATTTCCTGAGAGGAAATAATTGTAAAGTTTTTTTAAAAAAAAAAAAACTTTGAAAGTTAAAATTTTTTTTTTATTATTTCCTAAGAGGAAATCTTTGTAAAAGAAAATTTCTGGGAAATTTTCTTAAATGATAAGATCGGAAGGATGTTATCATGCCCTCTGCAAGTTGTTACTGAGAACAAACCCTGAAAACTTTGATAGGCACGTGAAAACACTAGGACTTAATACAGTTTTTTCACAGTTGCAAAACGCGGTTATTGCACACCAGAGAAATCTTGATCAAGGATACGAAGCAGATTCAAAAGATAACTCCTTTGGCAACAGGTTTGAACAATCCGACACAGTGGCAATTGCTTCACAAGGATCCGAATATACTCATTATAGTAATTCAGTTGAAATCCTACAACCTCCTTCTCCTGAAATAATATTGATCAGTGACGATGATGAACAAGTCGCTGACAATTTTGTAATTGCTGAACAACAAGAATGAGTTGTTTATGATTGTAAATCAAGCAGGGCTTGATAGTTTGTAAAGTCTTTTTTGCAATAAGACTATAAAAGAGAGGTTTCTTGTTTTAGTAGATAATAATGGGATCACATAATAATCTACCAATTCCCGAATTCAGTGGGGATAATTATGAGTACTGGTCCATCAAAATGAGGACATTACTCATCGAAAAAGGACTATGGGATATTATTGAAGACGGATACATTGCTCCAACAGATTGGACTACTTTAAGTGCAAATGATAAGAAGATCTACAAAGATGCACAGAAAAATAATTCTTTTGCCTTATACCATCTTCAATCAGCATTAGATCCAAGTATCTTTCCTAGAATTGCATCTTACTTAATCACTACAGATGCATGGAATGCCTTGAAAGAAGGATTCCAAGGAAGTGATAAAGTAAAGCAAGTCAGGCTTCAGACCTTGAAAAGAGATTTTGAAAATCTCAGAATGAAGGAAAATGAAAGAGTCGGAGACTACTGTGTACGAGTCAAAGCAGTAGTTGATATGATGCAAACTTTAGGTGAAGACACAAAAAATGAAACAATTGTGAAGAAAGTGTTGCGAACACTTCTTCCTAAGTGGAATCACATTGCTATCATAATTGAAGAATCCAAAGACCTTTCTACTCTTACATTTGATAGTTTGATTGGATCATTAACATCACATGAAGAGCGACTTCAAGGAGCACCTTCAACAAGCTATGGAGGTGATGACAAAGCCTTCACTTCGAATGAAACTGCAAGACGAGGACAAGGAAGAGGCCGAGGCAGAGGACAACAACAAAGAGGCAAAGGCCAAAGCAACTCCTACAGAGGAGGAAATCAAAACAGAGGTGGAAATCAAAATAGAGGAGCCAATCAGAACCAAAGCGGCAATGCAGGCCGTGGAAATCAAGGACGAGGAAGTAATAAACCTAAAACAACTTGTTTCAATTGTGGGAAACAAGGACACTTCGCTCGTGACTGCTGGTCAAAGTCTTCAAAAGATCAAAGCAAGTCAATATGGCTCATTCTACGGAGAAGAAGAAGGTCCACCAAACCTTTTTCTCTCTTATGGACAGCCAGATCAAAATCTAAATGATACATGGATTTTAGATACTGGTTGCTCCAACCACATGAGTGGCAAAGAAAATCTCTTTGCTACATTAGATTCAAATTACAAATCTCATGTTAAGTTAGGGGATAATAAATCCTTGCAAGTTGAAGGCATAGGAGCTATGGAAGTTCCAACAAAAGAAGGCCTTAAAAATGTGAATGACATATACTATACTCCACAACTACAACACAATTTGTTAAGTGTTGGCCAAATGATGGAGAAGCATTACAAATTAGTTTTTGATGAAAGAAAATGTACAATCTTTGATAAAAACAATTGTAACCGGGTCATCACGAAGTACCTATGACAAAGAATAGGTTGTTCCCTCTAAAATTTGGTGAGCCAGGGGGAGCTCAACTTGCAAACATTGCTATTACAAATCCAAGTGAATTGTGGCACTTGAGATATGGTCACCTCAATTCCGCTAGCTTGAAAATGTTAACATCACAAGCTATGGTGACAGGACTACCAAAAATTCCAGAACATAAAAAGGTATGCGAAGCATGTGCTTTGGGAAAGCACTCCAAAACGAAGTTTCCAAGAGGCCGAGCGTGGAGAGCAAGCTATCCTCTTCAGCTAGTACATTCGGACATCTGTGGTCCAATGCAAACAAAAAGCCTTGGAAACAATTCTTATTTTCTAACATTCATAGATGATTATTCTAGAATGTGTTGGATCTATTTTCTGAAACACAAAGATGAAGCATTTGATTGCTTCATAGACTTCAGAAATAATGTAGAAAAGCAAAGTGACTACTATGTCAAATGTCTTCGCACTGATAAAGGAGGAGAGTACTCCTCAAATGAATTTCTTCATTATTGTAAGCAAAATGGGATAAAAAGGCAGTTCACCACTGCCTATACCCCACAGCAGAATGGTGTGGCTGAGAGAAAGAACCGCACCCTTGTTGAAATGGCACGAACAATGCTTCAGGCAAAACATCTCACAAATAGCTATTGGGCGGATGCAGTGAGAACTAGTGCATATATTCTAAATAGAAGTCCGACTTCTAGTTTAGATGGTATCACTCCTTATGAAGGATGGTACGGTAAGAAACCAAATGTCAAACATTTTTGAGTATTTGGTTCTTTAGCTTATGCACACATTCCTGAGGAGAAGAGAAAGAAGCTTGATCCAAAGAGTCAAGCATGTGTTTTTGTAGGGTATTGTGATTCAACCAAAGGGTATAGATTGTACAATCCCAAGACACATAAAATCATTATCTCCAGGGATGTAATTTTTGATGAAGGGGGAGAATGGGGTCATAAAAAATTTGTTGATTTTGACTCTAATTCGGACAATTCCACATTAGTACCTCCCACATTGGTACAACCCAAGAAAAGCAGTGTAAAAAGTCCTCCTCCACAAATTCCACATCAGGAAACTTCATCAAGTACATCAAGTGGTACACCAAGTCCAAGAGGGACTTCTTTGTTGGCACCCCCAAATTCTCCAAAATGATTTCAGAGATCTGTAAGCGCTCCAAGTCCGATGGATATTGATTCAGTTTCTCAAAGGAAAGACACAAATAGAGGAAAGCGCATACTACAGAGTCATCCATCTTCTCAAATGTTGGATAGGAATTTCCAACAAAGATACACTAGGAGTCAAGCTAGTGAGATGGATGACATTTTGTCAAGACTTGAAAATCTTCAAATGTCAAGGGATGATGAGTCTCATGAACCAAGGGGTGATGTAGTCAATTATGCTTTGTTGGATGCTGCACAGCTAGAACCATCTAGCTATGAAAAATCTTGCACTTAAAATATATGGCAAGATGCCATGGAAGAGGAAATATCCTCAATTAAAAAGAATGATACTTGGGAGCTTGTGAAGCTTCCCAAGGGAAAAAAATGTGTTGGATGTAAATGGGTCTATAAGACCAAATTCAATGCCGATGGAAGCATTGAAAGGCACAAGGCAAGATTAGTAGCTAAAGGTTTTACTCAGAAATATGGAATAGATTATGAGGAAACCTTTGCTCCAGTTGCTCGACAAGAAACAATTAGAACTGTTCTTTCCTTGGCAGCCCATAAAGGATGGAAAATTCAACACATGGATGTGAAAAGTGCATTTTTAAATGGATACCTGACATAAGAGGTGTATGTTCAACAACCTCAAGGTTTCCAAGAACCAGGAAAAGAAAACCTTGTTTATAAATTGAAAAAAGCACTTTATGGCCTCAAGCAAGCACCACGAGCATGGTACTCACGAATTGACGGCTATTTCAGCAAATATGGTTTCACAAAAATCAAGAGTGAACCAACACTATACTACCTAAAAATGGAGTAGATATCCTCATAGTTTGTTTATATGTGGATGATCTAATATTCATGGGTAGTAATAATAAAATGAATATGGAGTTCAAAAACTCCATGATGAATCGCTTTGAGATGAAGGATCTCGGATTAATGAGATACTTTCTAGGAATGGAAGTACATCAATCAAAGAGTGGGATCTTCATATGTCAACAGAAATATGCTCATGACATGATCAAGAAATTTGCTATGCAAGAAGTGCAAATCAGTCGCAACACCAACCGGACATGGAATCCAGACTAAGCAAAGAAGATGGAGCACCAAAAGTTGACTTGACCAATTTCAGAAGCATGGTTGGGAGTTTAATGTTTCTCACCAACACTAGGCCAGATATACAATATGTTGTTTCTCTTGTATCATGGTTTATGGCATGCCCATCCGAGCTGCATCTTCAAGCAACCAAACGAATTTTACGATATGTAAAAGGTACATTGGATTTTGGAATCCATTACCACAAGTCTAACTCGTGAAGTTATTTGGTTATAGTGACAACGATTGGGGCAGTAATATAGATGACAAAAAATCTACATCAGGGAACTGTTTTAGTCTAGGTTCAGGACTAATAACTTGGAGTTCCAAGAAGCAATCTGTTGTAGCATTATCATCTACGTAAGTTGAGTACATAGCCATTACTCATGCCAGTACTCGGATCCTCTGGTTGAGGAAAATCCTTGAAGAGATTGGCAAAAAACAAATTGGTCCAACCAAACTGAATTGTGATAATATCAGTGCCATACAGTTGGCATATAATCCGATCCACCACAAAAGGTCAAAACATTTTGATATGAAGTATCACTTCATAAGAGATATGGTGGAACAGCAGACAGTTGAGCTTCAATATTGTAGCACTTTGGATAATCTAGCAGACATCTTCACCAAAGGCATGGCTAAAGCTCAATTTATAAAGCTGAGAGACTATATAGTCAGTCCTCTCAACTTTAAGGGGGAGAATGTTGGAATATTACCATTAGTAAAAAGGTTAAAAATTTGATTTTACCTTGGGTAAAGGTAACTTACCTTTTACCTTACCTGGACGGCAGTGGACGGCAGCATTTGGGCGGCAAGAGAATTCAAGTCATCTTTCTTTTCCCCCAATTTCTCCTTTCCCCCATTTTTCTCTCAAATAGGTTATTTACTGTTTATTTAATCTATGTAACCTAAGTTTTATTGTTAATGCAATTTACCAATTTTTCGTCCACACTCACCTTTCACGGAGGGGGTAGTCAATAACTATAAAATTTGCATTTCAAAATCAAGTCAACAATCAAACACTCAAAAATAGAAACTGTGTTCATCCAAGAATCATTGCAAAAAAATATCATACTTCCTCTTTGCTAGGGCAAAAGAAAAAATATCAATCAAACAAACACTTAGTATACCCAAAATATTAAGAGTAGATTAAAGCTTGTCTACCCACAACTAAAGGATTACCAAGATTAAATAAAATTCATCAATGTGTTGGAAGCAATGATTCAAAGACATGTGCCCTTTTTATGATTGGGGTATCTCACGTTGACTTTTTCAAATTAACATCATCCATCATCAACTCAACCATTTTAGGTCATTTATTTTTGCTATGCATTGTGCTTAGGCATAAAGCATTCCAAAAAAGGTATCTATAGACACTTAAAATGCGTAATCACAAGGAGACTCTCCAAAAGACCTCCTAACCCATTTAACCCATCTAGGAAAGCCTTAGGGATAATTTGGTGTATTTCTCTAGCAAAAGGTACTTTTTCCCCATGGGAAGCATAATCGTCTCAACCCAAGATGGTATCCAAGTTGAGACCATCTTGACTCAAGATGATTGCATGAGCATAAAAATAAAAAGAATAATCAATCAACAAGACTTATTGTCAGCGTGATGACTGATTTACCACTATACCAGATGACTTACAATCATCCTTACCACCTATAAATTTGCAATCATGCTACCCCTAATTGCTACCTACCTCTTTTGATTGCATGCTAAGGAGGTTACAAAATGGAGACTTCCCCCCTCAATTTTCTAATCTGATTTTAAATTCTCTCATAATGAAGTGTTGCTTAAAAAATGACCAAATATTTCTCACTACCACCATGCTACTTGATTGCCATGCAAGCCTTGATACTGCCTTCCATTACGTCATTTTATCAACACTATTGCTCTTGTTAGAATAACAAATTATATCCTAAGTTGTTACTAGGATAAGTTGTATGGCTGAGATCAGTCAGTTAGTTATGATCTAATGGATCAGATTGTAAGCACTTGCTATTTAAGCAAGGTCATTTCAATTTAATAATATCAAGTATTCTAATTTTCTAACATGGTATCAGAGCGGGCTTTCCTTGCCCTATGAACTTGAGAGAGGATTTCCCTCATGGAAATCTCCCCCTCCATTTCTTTTGGCCATTTTTTTTTGAATAATGAGGGAGTATGCTCTCCATCCTTTGACATATGGATCATAAACTAGAAGTTGAAGAAAAAATAATGGCTATAACAATTTTTTTTATGATATATTGGGAGGTATTATTCAGTTTTTTTTTGGTATTAAGTTTGGTGACCTATGGAGAAAAATGAAGTGTTCTTCAGCTAAAAAATATATTCCAGACCTACAGAGGTTCAATTTATGGTTGCTTATTTTTATGAGCATCCAGGAGATTAACTTTTTTTCTTTAGCTAGAGTCGTTTGATAGATCTAGAGGAGAGCATAGATAGAAGTTTTATGTTTGTTCAAAAAATCACTTAACTCTATCTCATCCACTTAGTGATACACTTAGCATCAAATAATATTCACCTTAACTCTATCTCTCCAAAACTAAAACATGATCACTTTGCTTAAATAAGAAATGGCTTAAAACATTCCTAATGCATATTAAAGTATTAAACATCTAATTAAGTTTACTCTTTTAGTAAGCAAGAACATATTTTAAAATCAATTTCATAACTACTTTTTCCAAACATATGATCACCCTTGTGGTGTTTACATCAAGAATAACTATAATTTAATTCTTTCAAAATGAATTGGAAATATCAAAAATGAATACATAAACATCAATATTCAAATCTTCTTATAATAAGGAAACTTATTACAAAAAATTCTTATTAATACATTTCAATATACATCTCTTTCTTTGAGATTCCAATTACATCATAATCATAATCAATATGAAACCCTGGTAAAAGCAAGATAAAATTCTTTCTATCCATAATCTGATTCATTGTATTCCTTGAGCTCCATTAAGAGGTAGTTGGAATAAGGGATCACGACAACTCCTTAATATGATAATGCATTCCTAAATATTATTTGATATTCAATGCATCCAATAAAAACATATAGAAACATTTCATTTATATTTCTACATTCTCATTTCATCAAGTAACCCAAATAGAAATAATTCTTTACATTTCTACTTCATTATAAAACCAGCTATATGAAGAAACCCCATAAATTTCTTCATCCAATAAGGACTCCACACCCATATAAAAGGAATCCCCATATATTCCTTATAATTAATGGTTCCATTCCCATTAAAAATTTTCAGTAGTACAAAGAATATTACTTACAAATATTTATTCAATAAAACATCTTTATACTACTTTAATTTTCATATAATTCTCTCTTTCAATACAATATTCCAACATAATTTAGGTATTATATCCTAGGTTTTTTTTTGTGTCTATCTTGGCGGTGTTTAAAGTTACATAAGGGTTATATTTGATCTGTCAAAAGCCTTTACTGCTTGTTTTTGATGTACTATTTCAAGATTTTATAAGTTGGGTTGTTCACCCCCAAACCTGATATTTATTACATTATTGAAAATAGAAATTTAATTATTTTAAGTAATGGCTAATAGATTTAAATATATTAGTTTGTTACAAAAGAAACAAAAATTGATTGTTTTATAACAAAAGAAAACTTCTTGCTTAAGTTCATTAGTTGCTTTCTTCATTTGAAATATATGTTGCCTATTAGGAATAGACAAAAATATATATACTATTTTACTTAAAGTAAATAAAATGGGCTTATTTAAGTTATTTATATATATATATAAGATATTTTTCTCTAGGCAGGAGGACCTCGTTTCAAATTCTCTGCTTCCCCCTGCTCCAGTCCTATGGATCTCCAACTAGATAGATATTTTGGAATCTCCCTACTGCATTTCCAAGACCTCCATAGGATCCTCCTAGGACCTCTCAGGATGATCTTTCCTATTTTTTATGTGATTGCAGTTGCTTTTTGGCTAGAAAAACACAAAGATTCTTTCCTTGGCAGTCTCTAGTGGTGGCTGGATTTTAATTAGCCCAGCTTGGGAGTTGGACCTTTAGAGCCTTTCCTAATAAAATTTTCTAGTCTTTGGAGGGATCACGTTCTTTATTGTTGTCTACAGGGAGGGCTTCCTCTATTCCTTTTTGGAGCTAGGGTTTCGTAAGGGGGCTCTCACTTTCTTGTTTACCCATTGTGGTTGCAACCTAGGATTTACTTTTTATGTTTTTCTTAGTCTTTCGGGTAGGATCACATTTTTGTCATCTACAGTTGAGTGGATCTTGTGGCTATTTTTAGGATGGGATTTCTAGAGTGGATTTATAATATTTTGATCTGTCTCTTAGAAGATTCATTTTTTATCTATTTCAAGGTTTTCTAGTGGAACATTTCTCTGTAGCTTCTTTATGGTCTTCGATATGGGACCCTATACTTTCTTGTGCAATTGTAGTTGAAGGTGTCTATGGATTTCTTCCTGGATGGATAATTTGTGGGTATGGGGGTGATCTGGTATGGGTGAATTTTTGACAGGATTCTTTTATAATTTTTTTCATCTTTGGTTAGGGGACCATGTCTGTGCTTGCTTGCTATAGAAGATGTTCTCTTGATGGTAGTCTCTATTTTAGATTTTTCCTTCGAGTCTTGAGGTAGTGTAATGGATATATTCTTCTATGGATTTTCTTACCCTTTGGTTGTGCACTCCATCTCCATTATAGTGAGATATCATAGCCTGTGGAGATATATTTTTACTATTAATATATCTTCCAAGCATTTTAAAGTCTCCTCCTTACGAATTTTCCATATTTGTGTTGCTTCTCCCTTGGGGGAATTTAGATTCACTTTCAAGTAGGAGTTGAGTTTTAAATTTGATTTTCCCCGTTCCCATTCTAAGGTGCAAGCTCCATTTTTTGCATGTTGGGTTTCCCAGGTTCAGGCAGGAAAATATTTTTTTCAAAATTTTGAGGTCCTATCGAGGTTATTTCCTTGGTTTTGATAATCCTTTTTTTTCTCCAAAAGTTGGTCTTCTGGAGATGGTCTCTTTTATTGTAATATCTTTGTAAAAGTTTCAAGGATCCTTTCAAAATCTCTTTTTCAACCAATAAAAAATAAAATACATATATTATTGTATTTAAAGAAAAGTGAATTAGATTTATTTAAATTCAAATACGTACCTTGCTTGTTTATTGCTTTTTTATTAAATTACTCTCTCTTGGATTTGTTAGAAATTGGGATGTTATATTTGGTTTCAGAGATTTAGTTCATAGGACTAGAAGCTTCCATGGAGAGAACTTAGGATTGGCTTGACTTGATGTGTAGACTTTGGGGATATATTCAACTTTAGGGACCTTAACTTGGATTGGGTACACCAGGTATTACAAGATAGTGGGTTCAACTCGGACCAAGGAATAAAAAAAAATAAAGGATGAAGTATTTTATTGGGAAATTATATCTTGCATGGAGTAAGTGTGATCATTTCTATTATCAGTGGATGATAATACTCTATTGTTAGTTCATATGGATGATGTAACTAACTAGAAGTTAGAAGTATAATTTGGAGGAAAATTGTAGCCCAACTTAAATATTTTTTGGCCAAGAAAAATGGAGCCAAGGCTAAGGGGAGGAAGAGGAGGATTTTTCCAAACTCCAAGACAAGCTAGGTAAAATAGTATCAAAGCTAGAATCTTAGGAGAAATTTTGGGGAACTCAACTAGAGACATAGATAATCTTACTGTTGTAATTTTCTTACTTCAAGAACAACTAGATCAGTAGAGGGAACAGATAAATCAACAAAGGTAGTTGATGGAAATGATAGTGTCTCAAAGCTTCCAAAATTGAAAAGTTGAGGTTAGATAGGAGGGGAATCCTATTATAGAAGAACAAGAATTCAGGGCTTGTATAGAGGTAAAACTAGCCAAGGATATAAAAATGTTAAAATATCAAAATTTACAGGAAAATATGGAGGTGATTCAACTGAGGCTTGGTTGAATGAATTAGAGACCTACTTTTCCATGAAGAACTACTCTTCAGTAACCCAAATAATTTGGGCTACTCTCCACTTACAAGAAACAAGACTAGAATGGTGGAATACCTTTAAAGTTGATTAGAAGATTTAGGTAGTGAATATTCAGTGGAGGAATTTTTTGAAGCCTTCAAGAAGAGGTTCTTAATGTAATAGTTTTATGTAGAGAAATTTAAGGAATTCTCTACACTTCACCAAGGAACAAGAATGGTGGAAATATATTACCAAAATTTTGTGAAGTTATTGAAATATGTACCATCATATGAGACAAATGAGACAATGAAGGTGCATAGGTTCATCTTAGGAGTGGATTGTAGAGGGGGAAAACTGCCCTACCGCGTACAATTCCCAAACAAAAGGTTGGATCCGCAAGGAGAGAACCTTTTGTGGGGTGAACCACGGGGGTATGTTGTGCTCTACACTCGGTGCTAGGGGGATGGGTTCACCAGGAATGATTTTAGGACTCGCTCCAAGTCCTCAGGATATTCAAGAATGTTTGATGTATTCAATTTTAAGAAAAACACCTAAGTTTGGTCTTTCTAGTTCTAAACTAGGAAAGATAAATGACAATGCAGAAAATAGAGTATAACAACTGAAAATAGAATGCAAGCATACAAGAGCTAGCCTAATATGATTCTTTATTTTGGATGCTCACTAACCTAGGGTTTATTCCAGAAAACCTTTAAAGCAAAAACATACAAAATAAATGCACAAAAATTATCCCTAGATGCAAACTAAATGCTTTTCACTTTTAGATGCCTAAGAATTAAATTTAGATCAAATCAGACAATTAAGATAAATCAGAACACTTAGCTTTAACCGGTGGTTGATCCTAGCTTTTTATGCCTCTTGTCCAATGATATCAAAATACCTGTTCTTGCAAGATAATCTAAGAAACACTAAAAAATGATGATCAACGTTAGGGGGCCTACTTAGGCCATTGTATAATAGTCCTTGGAGGTGCAACAGTCAAGCCCCCTAGGTCCCTTAGATGACCTTTCAACACAAAATCAGAAATTGACCTTTGGAGAATTAATCATAAAATAGATATTATAGTAAAAATAGAAAAAAAGAATGCAGCGAGTATGCCTAGATGTAATAATGAAGCTAAACTAAAGCAAAATATTGAACTTGCCCTCGATTGATCTTAGGAAAAGTCATACCTTGCATAAAGTGGGTACGATAATGCTTCGATAAAGTTGCACCCTATCGAAAGGGGCACGATTTCACTTCTAGGACTAATTCCCTAAATTAAGGTTAGCGAAGTCATGCCTCGATAATGAAGTGTAGATTTCACTTCAAATTAATGAAAAAAATAAAAGTGCATGCACTGAATGTAATTAAATGTGAAATCATAGAGAGCAAAACCTAAATGGAGAGCATAGAAGCAATAGAAGAAGGTTAAGTATCCAAACTGGCACTCTTTCCCTCTGAGCCACAATGTGCATCCACCAAGTTAAGCAACAATCCAATCCACGTAATAGGAAATCAAAATCTAAAATTTGCACTTTGGGTTAGCTTGTAGAAGACACAAAAAGTAGAGTGAAATAAAATTAGTAAGCGAGTGTTAGAAGATAAATATCACATGAGCATTAGTAAGTTCGTGATCATGATATATATGAAAAGAGTGAGATTGCTCTTCCTTTTATAGATGATCAAGGTGGGCACAAATAAACTCACAACCGATGCAAAAATACGTTGGAGGGTTTAAACCTGGGTCTAAGTGGGCCAAGAAGAAAATAAAATTAAATTAAATTAAAAATAAATTAAAATAGTGAAATCGTGCCCCATCCTAATGGGGTGCGATATCACTTCTATGAAGTCGCGCCTCATGAAAATGGGGTACAATTTCTCTAAAAGATAAAAGAAAATAAAATGGAAGGGTAAAGAGGCCTTCCCTTGCCCTTGGCAGGGGTTGGGGACCTCTTAGGGGTTGCAAGGAAGATTACCCATTGAAAGTGGGTCAATTTTTTGTGTCTACATTTTTCCCCCTCTTTGATGCATTTATGGCCTATTAAATGCATCAAAGAAGAGATGTAGGCACACACATTAGGAAAAAAACAAGTAAAAATGGGATGGTTAGTTTAGAAGAAATGGGTGGTGCAAAAATGGTGTCATTCTAGACACTTATAATTTTACATGTAAATCGAGGCATTAGGGACATTAATGTCTCTATAGGTTAGGGTGCCCCCTCGAGTTTTTATGAAAAAGTGATGTTTCATAAAAACTCAAAAGAACTAATGTAGAAGAAGAGAGAGAGAGAGAAAGTGACAACCGAGTGAAGCAAAGGGGTAAAAAAAAAAATAGGGTTTAAAAGGTAAAAGGGGTAAAACCCTAATTCATTTTCATCATGAAGAGGAGAGAAAATAGAGCTCTAGGAGAGAAAAGATGATGGCACTTCCAGTTCATCGAGTAGCGGTCATGAGGGGTGAGGTCGGGGCATGAGAGTGGGTAAGGATCACTTTTAACTCTCCTCATGCATAATTTGATCTCATTTTTCATGATTTTATTAGGATTTTTGAGGGATTTTTGGGGAATTTATTATGAAAGCTGATGGATTTTGTGCCTCAAACCGGGCGTGACTTTGTGGCCTGACCATGATTTTGCATTAGGTGAAGAACAGATAAATCATTCGCAAAAGAAATTAGGTATGATTTCATGAAGTCACACCCTAAAAATAGCATGATTTTATGAAAGCAAAGTTGCGTACCCCAAAAATGGGATGCAATTTCATGAAAGCTAAGGGAAAATAAGAGAAACAAAAGAAAAGAGAGAAAAGAGAAGAAAAGAAAAAAGTAGACCCAAAGTGCAATTTTCAAATTGTAATCACCTTATGCTTAGATTTAATGAATGATGTTGAATTAATTTTAATTTTATTGATGAAACTGATTAAATTTTGTTTTGTGAATGTAACTAGGTATTCTCGAGAGTCGAGAGTGGTGAGTAGGGGCTCTGGTAGAGTTGGATGCTCTAGGGTAGGTAGAGAGAAATATGTTAGTGGTGGTGGGGCTGGACCATGTGGTGAGGATGCCATGGATAGAGATAGATAGGGTGATGCTGACCACCCTAGCAGAGAGGTGGTATCCGGAGTCTTCCACTTTTTGGTTATCGATAGGGGAGACGACCATCACACTAGAGGATGTGTGGTAGATTTTGAGGATCCCCATCAGGGGAGAGAGGTCTATGGAGCATGAGGGTAGGTGACCACTCTTCAATGGTTTTTGATAGGTTTTACCCACTAGGTGTGAGAGAGCACCATAGTAGTAGATGACCTAGTCGATCATTATGGAGTGGACCCTCTGACCATTGTGCTCTTAGGGGTTGTGGCTGGTCTCTTGACATGCCACACTAGTAGATGACACTTGCCATGGGCACTAGTGGGAGTAGTAGTAGACATGTGATATCAGGAGGTTTGATTCACATGGGGCCCTTATGTGTTGGCCTACTTATATAGGATGTTGTACAATATCATGTATAAGTGGTGTACAGGACTGGTTTGCATGACTTTGCTCTAGGTGTGGTGTTGGGAGCACATCATGGTGTGGAGATCGAAAGCACTACTAGGACCATTGCTTGACTTGGAGTAGCCAATAGCATATAGATGGTTGAGATCCCTGAGAGGATCATGAGGGCCTATGTAGGGAACCTACCACTAGCTAGGTGGGTGATCGATGAGCTTTGGGAGGTGAAGCTCATCTGGTGACCATGGAGGCTTCACCCTAGTTGGGTAGAGGATAGGATAGAGCTAGCTAGGGTGAGGAGGATCAGATGGTTGAGGTTAAAGAGGGGAGAGCTAGAGGTATTCAGGTTTGATCGAGTCTTATGGTAGTTTAAGATCTTATAGGGAGTCTTAGACCTAGGGGACTATTGGTATCGAAGGGTGACCTGAGATCCAGTAGGGGTTGGAGGTGAGCTAGACCTCACTAGATGGGTTAAGGAGGACATAGATGATCCTCCTTATGTTGACCTAAGGGTAGGTAATGTAGGGGTGGCCATCGGGTATAGGTGATGGTATAGAGGAGTCATGCCCTAGAGGATCTCCCTACCTATACTAGTATAGAGGTTCTAGGTGATGGACCTAGGCATGTAATGAGTATTTCAAGAGGTAGCTCATAGGGCCATAGAGAGGGCACAATAGGCTCTTGCTATGTTGAGATAGAGGCTGACACGGGTCTAGATCTGGGTGGTAGAGGAGACCATCCCAATAGTAGGGACTAGAGAGGGAGGGGTGAGAGATACCCCCACATAGGTAGAGGGGCCACAGGTTAGAGATCCTGGGGAGGCATCCACATCAGTAGTGGTGGGAGGCTAGAGCTAGGGGATAGAGGAGCTATGGGTACAACTAGCTTCTCTTCAGACATAGATGGCCCAACTGTAGGTTGAGAGGGACACAATATAGGTAGAGGCTACCCAGATTTAGGGAGAGGTGGCCCAGTTGGATGGAGAGCGCTAGTGGGCTAGGGTTGAGGGGATGGCTATCATTGGGAGCATCCAAGTAGGGGATGTGATGCAGCTCCTTTAGGTGGAGCTATGGTAGATAGGTGATAGGTTGGAGATAACTATTCAGAGGGCCACATTTTTTGAGGTAGCTTACTATGTAGCTATCCCTCTAGAGTGGAGGATGGAGCCTCCTCCATCCCTTCAGTTAGTGAGTAGATCATGATCCCAATCATGGGTATTGATGATATCTCAGTAGTCGATGATTCAACCGAGGTTGCCTCCACCTCAGGGAGGGCTAGAGGGAGCTGGCTCTTAGAGCTAGGAGAGGATAGGCTAGGGATCAGGATGATGCACCAATTTTTTATTGTGGTGTGCATCCCTAGGTTGAGTGTACCGAGTCTGGATTGTGGTACACCAACCTCACATGATGTACTCTTTTTTCCATGAGTAATACATAGCTACGGATATTATTGTGATTTTATGCGTTCTATGTGTAATGATTTAATGCATGTTTTTATATGTTTTGCTTGTTTATTTTAAGTGTTTTTATGTATGCAAACTATCCTAATGCAAACTACATGAGGATGAATGAATGCAAAAGGAAAGAACAAGAAGAAGGAGGAAGAAGAAATAAAATCAGACAAGAGAAAATGAGAGAAAGAAAGAAGAGAAGAAATGAGATAAGAAAGAGAAGAAGATAGAGAAGAAGAGAAAATAGGGGGTCCAAAGGTCAATCATCAGAAAAGGAGAAGAATGAATGATCCATAGTATAAGACTAGCGTAGGTTGCAAGGAACCAGTGTAGCCAGACACTATAGATCATATTAATGAGATAGCTAGACCCGCTATGGGTATAGCACTTGCATTAATGTGAAAAAATGTGTGTGGAGTTTTGACCCGCTATGGGTGGTTGCTCCCTTATTGACTATTGTGAGGCGATTACCCACTAGGATGTATGTCGAGGTCTACTAAAAATGACCAAGGAGCTTATCCTATAATGGGGTGTTGAGCCTGTTGAGTCAAAAGAGAGTATGACCCGATAGAAGATCGTGAATAGTGCAATACCCACTAGGATGTATAAGTATCCCATGTGGGGTGTAATATGTATAAAAATAGTATGCAAGTGCTATCCCAGATTGGGACTTTGAGAAAGACTTTGTGCAATAAGAGTATTCAGCATAATGAAGAAATCGAGAAAAGGAGAAGAAGTGATCATAAGAAGAAAATAAGAAGGAAGGAAAGAATCCCTAGGGGGGATCTTGCTAGGCATCAGAGTCCTAGTGAGAAGTGCAATGCATGTGAGCTATGACCTAACTAGGTATCATCACATGCCATTGTCGCAAGATCCCCAAAAATCTATATGAGCAAGCAATCATGAACAATCAATCATGCATTTATGAGAGGCAAACATGCAAGGTGTTAGGTTAGATGTCAAGCAATCATGCAAGGATGACAAGCAATAATGCAATATGAGCAAGCAGGTGAATGCAATGGAAAATGAAAATGCAACTATATGATAATTTTATTTTTTTTATGGAGAGTTAAAATCAATGTAAAATCTAAATGCACCATACATCTTATCAAAATAAATAGGTGTGCCATGAGGTGTTGGATCGAAGACATCCTCAAATTCATGGAGAAGCTCTTTTAAAGCTCTTCATTCAACATCTATGGCACGATAATCACAACATTTTCTAATAGCACCATTCTTTTTAGCATAAAAGACATCATACAAAGATTCATCATTTTCTTGCACAAAAGCAATGTTATTGTTAGAATGAACAAAGCCAACCATATTACAAGACATTATCTTTGGAGGAAAAGAAAAATTAACACTTTTATTATCATCTATTGACAACTTTTGATATTCCATATATTCTGCATAAGTCATAAGATGATCATCATCCTCAAAAGGTAGAGGTTGATTCTTATTAGGTATAAAACCTATACCACATCTCCCAGGCCAAATCTCAACATCCAAGGGTTCTTGAATACCCTTCTGTTGTGGTCCCAATCCTTTACCTGCATATCCCATACTAGATAGGATCTGCTTAGGAAGGGGATAATCATTAGTGAGATAGCATTGAGCAAAAGAGCGCTCATTAAGAGATGGGTTGCTACCATGAATATTTTCTTTGGAAGCCATACCTCCAAAGATAAAGGTACACGTGCCAATGTGTATAACATCACCCTTCTTATGAGGCAAGCCCATAGTTCGGGGTGAAGGTGGTAGCTTGGCTAGATCCAGAAGAGGCTCTTGAAGAAACTGATTATCATGATCCAAGGAGAAAGAATGGGTTTTATGTTCCTCACTCACTTTTAAACTTTGAAGATGCTCAAATATTTGAGATGAGGAACATGGAGAAATTGTTGAAGAAATAGAAGGACAAGAATAAGAATCTAATTGAGCTAACTCTATATTTGAACAAAATTCAAATGGTCGAGGGTCACCCGAAATGGTGACAACTTGATTCTTGAATTCAAACTTGAGACACTGATGAAAAGTAGAAGGGACAACCTTCATTGCATGGATCCAAGGTCACCCAAGAAGAAGATTAAAAGATGCAGGACAATGTACCACATAAAACAAAGTATCCAATATTCTCGGCCCCACTTTTAAGGGGAGAGATATGACACCACATGCCTCTTGGGACTCATTGTTGAAAGCTTTAATGATGATATCAGTTTTTGTTAAATCTTCCTCTTTTAATCCAAATTTTTGAAAGAATTGATATGTACACAAATTGAGGGATGAACCATTATCAATCAAAACTCACTTGATAAGGGTATCCCCAATAAGTGCGGTGATGTAAAGTGATGAATCTCCATGTAATTTTGAGGAAGGTTTATCATCATCTGAGAATGAGACATGATGTATCCCAAAAGAACCTATGGTGTCAACTATGGCATCAGGAGGGATGTCTGGGAAAACAGATTGTTGTTGTAAAAATTTCATTAAAGCATTTCTGTGATCGGGAGAAGTCTGCAAAAGTTCTAACACTGATATCTTTGTTGGAGTACTAGCTAACTACTTCTGAAGATCAAATGAAACCTGTGACTGTGGTCTCAACACTATAGGTGGAATCCTTGTAGCTGAATCTCTTCTCTGATTCTCCTTTAAAACTGAATTGGGTTGAGATATTGAACTCTATCCTTGCTGATGTTGCTGATTCTGAGCCTGTTTCCTTGTAGTTACTCCAACCATACCAACCACATTACTATGGCATAGGGAATCATCTTGATGAGCCACCTGATTGGTTGTTTGTTGCTCATGCTTTGGTAGGGGATCCTTAAATATCCCCATGTCTTGATTTGTTGTTGGAACTTGTTGAGTAGGAGTTTGATTACTTATTGATTGGATATTTCCTAAATCAATGCATCCTGCATCAATCAAATCTTGAACCACATGCTTCAACTTCTTACAAGTGTTTGTCCAATGTCCTTCTACTCTATGGTAAGTGCAATATTGATTTACCTTATACCAATGAGTTGTAGTATCTGGCTGTCTTACTGGAGGTAATTCAATTGCCTTAGCATCCAATAGTTGTTTCAAAACTGCTTCCATAGGGATATTAAGTCTTGTGAAGTTCCTTTGAGGAGGCTTCTAAAGTACAATATTTTGTAGGTTGTTAGTGACATTATTAATATGCCTACTATCACTATTGCCTCCTATATGCTTATTCTTATGTTGAGACTTAATTGGCTTATCTTATTTAACCTTAAGTTGACCTCTTCTAATGAGAGCTTGTTCCACTTTTCTTGCTAACTCAATTGCTTGATCTAAATATGTGATAGTAGTAGTTTCTAATGCATAAGATAATTGTTCTTGTAAATTACCAATGAATATATCAAGCATATATTTCTGAGACATAGGTTGTCTTAATCGACCAACTAAACTTCTCCAATGAACTAGAAATTCTGAAAATCTTTCTTCTTTACTTTGTTTTAAATCATATAGATCTCTCATAGTCACTTCCTTTTCAATGTAAGCACTAAACTGATGAACAAACATCTCTACAGTCTTCTCAAAACTCTTCAAAGAATAGTTGGGCAATCGATAATACCATTCTAATGCCACTCCAGCAAGACTCTTTGGAAATGTTTTCAATAAGAGCATATCATCATAAACAAGATCATGGCAAGCTATCTTGAATCCTCTTAAATGCTCTATTGGATCTTCAGTCCCTTTATAGATTGGTAATACTGGCATAGGAAAATGCTTAGGATAAGGTCTAGCAGCAACAATAGGATCCAATGGTTGACTACACATTTCTTTATAATTGTATGTAAACCTTGAAGGTTGAATCATATCCATCCTTGAAACCAACTGATTCACTACATTTGCCAAATTTTGCATCTCTGAATTACTATGTATGTTTCCCAGACTTCCCAAAGGAGGAATGTATGTATGTTGAAACCTTGATGTTTGATTCAAGTTTTGGATACTTTGGTTGTATGTGGCACTTTGTGAGAATGGATAACTAACATTTGGTGGAACAGAAGCAATAGTGTTGATATTAGAGGATGAAGGAGGAAATTGAAAGCAATTTTTCAAGCCATTACTAGTTAGAGAGACTTGTAGATTCCCTCCAACATTGGTGGTATTAGTAGTGGCACAAGTCACTTGGTTCTTTAAATTATTTTGATGCATGGATTGAGATATAGGAATATCATGTTTAAGCAAAGGAGACCTATTGGGAGGGGAAGGAGTAGCATCCTCTTTTTCAAGATGAGCTTCTCGTTCTACATATTCCAATAGTTTTTCCTTATGAGCTTTCATGAATTCCCAAATGTGATCAAATGATGAAAAGACATAACTACCATTAGGTCCAACAAAAGGATCAAGATTAGTTTTAGTTTCCATGTCTACCTCTTCTTGCTCTTCTGGATCTACATTAGGGTCTTCCCTATCAATATGATCATCTTCCAAAGGAACATAATCAGACTCTAGTTGTTTCCTCTAACTTCTAAGGAAAGGAGCCATTAGAAGTAGTGAAAAACAAATAGGGGAAAACACTAACAAACAAATTTTAATTACTTAAATATTTTTCAAATAGAATTAATGATCTTGCTTAAATTTTGAAAGAAAAAGGAGGTGTTCACGTCGGGTTCACCAAAGATGTAGAGGGGGAAAACTGCCCTACCACGTACAATTCCCAAATAAAAGGCTGGATCCGCAAGGAGAGAACCTTTTGTGGGGTGAACCATGGGGGTATGTTGTGCTCTACACTCGGTGCTAGGGGGATGGGTTCACCAGGAATGGTTTAAGGACTCACTCCAAGTCCTCAGGATATTCAAGAATGTTTGATGTATTCAATTTTAAGAAAAACACCTAAGTTTGGTCTTTCTAGTTCTAAACTAGGAAAGATAAATGACAATGCAAAAAATAGAGTACAATAGCTGAAAATAGAATGCAAGCATACAAGAGCTAGCCTAATATGATTCTTTATTTTGAATGCTCACTAACCTAGGGTTTATTCTAGAAAACCTTTAAAGCAAAAATATACAAAATGAATGCACAGAAATTATCCCTAGATGCAAACTAAATGCTTTTCACTTTCAGATGCCTAAGAATCAAATATTAAAATTAGATCCACAATTAAGGCAATAAATAGAACACTTATCTAGACCGGTGGTTGATCCTAGCTTTTGATGCCTCTTGTCCAATGATATCAAAATACCTGTTCCTGCAAGATAATTCTAAAGACACTAAAGAAATGTGATCAACGTTAGGGGGCCTGCTTAGGCCACTATGTAACAATCCTCGAAGGCACAACAGTCAAGCCCCCTAGGTCCCTTAGATGACCTTTCAACACAAAATCAAAAATTGACCTTTGGAGAATTAATCATAAAATAGATATGCAGTAACAAAAATAGAAAATAGAATGCAATAGTATGACCTAAATGCAAAATGGAATGCAACAATGAAATCAGAATCTTGAAATTGCCCATGGTGTGCTCTCGAGAAAAGTCATGCCTCGCCTAGAGTGAGTGCGATAATGCAACAACAAAGTCATGCCCTACCTAGACGGGGCACGATTTCGCTTCTATGGACTAATTTACCCTAAATTAAGGTAGGCAAAGTCGTGCCTCACTAGATTCGAGACGTGATTTCGCTTCAAACACATGAAAAATAAAAGCGCATGCACAGAAGCATAATTAAATGCAAAAACTAGAGTAAGCGAAAACCTAAATGGAGATCGTAGAAGTAGGCAAAGAAGACTGAAGTATCCAAGCAGGCACTCTTTCCCTCTGAACCACACCATGCAATCCACCAAGTTCAACAACAATCCAATCCACGCAATAGGAAATCAAAATCTAAAATTTGCACTTCGGGTTAGCTTGTAGAAGACACAGAAAGTAGAGCGAAATAAAAGTAGTGAGTGTTAGAAGACAAAGATCGCATGAGCATTAGTAAGTCCATGATCGTGATATATCTCTATATCTAAAGAGTGAGATTGCTCTTCCTTTTATAGATGATCAAGGCAGGCACAAATAAACTCACAGCCGACGCAAAAACATGTTGGAGGGTTTAAACCTGGGTCTAAGCGGGCCAAGAAGAAAATAAAATTAAATTAAATTAAAAATAAATTAAAATAGTGAAATCATGCCCCATCCTAACGGGGCGCGATATCGCTTCCATGAAGTCGTGCCTCATGAAAATGGGGCACGATTTCACTAAAAGACAAAAGAAAATAAAAGGGAAGGGTAAAGAGGCCTTCCCTTGCCCTTGGCAGGGGTTGGGGACCTCTTAGGGGTTGCAAGGAAGATTACCCATTGAAAGTGGGTCAATTTTCCGTGTCTACATGGATCCTAATATTAGAACAATGATAAAATTGCATAAAATTTAGATCTTGCAAAAGGCAAATGATTTGGTTTTCCATGAAGAATCCAACTTGCAAACCAAGAAGACCTACTTCAACTATGTTGAGTTGTCAAAGGAATATCGACAGTCACTTAGAAAAAGAAAAAGTGTTGGATTCATGAAGTGGGAATAAGAGCAAAATAAAAAGAACAGGGGTAATCCAAAGTTTGAGAAAAGAAACGATATAAAGTAAAGGAATTTAAAAAATAAATAAGAAATAGGAATAACAATAATGTTCAACCTTAGATGTAGTTAGAACCATCACAAGCAAAAAAGATAGGAGAATAGAAACATGAAAGAACCCAGGGTCCTAAGGGAGGTTTCTTTAATTGTGGTGGTCTGCATTATGTGAACATATATCCGAAAGTAGGATCAAGTAAGAGGGTGGAGGAGCAAACCCACAAAATTTATGTAGCTACTAGAAACCAAAACTTGGATAGACAAGCCACACTAGTGCTTTTGATGGTAAAATGTTTGATAAAAATAATAAAGTTTTAATAGATAGTGGAGCTGTAAATAGTTTCATTTTCACTAATATAGTTAGGGATATGTGAGGAAGACTTGGATTTTTGGCACAAGAGCGAAAATTCGAGTATGATTGTGAACAAACCTACTCAATGGATCATTTTCTACGTACAACTAAGATTTCCCTACCCAATGACTCAACCATATGGCACCTATATGGAGCACCACTACATGCTTATGATGTTATCTTGGGAATGGATTGGTTAAAAGCACATGGAGCCTTAATCAATTTCTAAGACAAGTGGATGGATTAAACAGATGAAAATAAAAAGAGAATAAGAATTCATAACAAACATGGATATTTTTGAACTCAATTTTTGTTGGAAATGCAACTTATAAAATCTATGAAGAAATATGGAATGATCTATGTTGTTAAGATAAACGATACAACATATGATAATGGAAAGAAATATATGTTTAGAAAACACCCAATTTTTCATGAATTTAGGGATGTATTTTAGAAGATATCTCAAGTATTCTACCTAAACATGAATTTGACTTCACTATTGAATTGATGCCTAGAGCTAAACCCATCAATAGAACTCCTTATAGGATGAATCCTATTGAGATACAAGAGTTAAAGGTGCAACTTCAAGGGTTGCTAGATAAAGGTTTGATTAAACCTAGTGTGTCACCATGGGGTGCACCAGTTATTTTTATAAAAAATAAGGATGGTTCCTTAAGGTTATGCATAGATTATAGAATGCTTAATAAAATAACCATTAATAATAGGTATCCTCAAAACCCCATAAGGGGGCGGAGGTCCAAGGTTCAAATCTCGAGCCTCGTCGGACTAAACGCTTGTCCCTTTCCTGGTGCTTTCAGTGGCGTAAAAGGTTTTAAATGATTGTGGCATGGTGGTTATAGGGGCGGACTGCGTGAAGATCTATGTGGCGGCTTCTGGGGTGGATAGCACAGAATACTATGGCGGCCATAAAAGCTGGACAGCTTGCCCGAATTCGTGGCAGCTATCGATTCCACCATGTAAATTCAAAAAAAATAAAAAAAATAAATAATAGGTATCCTCTACCTAGAATTGATGATCTCTTTGATCAATTGAAGGATGTCACATTATTCTCTAAAATTGACTTGAAATTTGGATATCATTAGCTAAATATTCATGAGGAGGATACTCACAAGGTAGCCTTTGAGACTAGATATAGACACTATGAGTTCACGGTGTTATCCTTCAGGTTGAAAAATGCACCAACAACATTTATGAATTTGATGAATAGTGTGTTTAGAAAATATCTAGATTAGTTTGTACTAATATTTTTGGATGATATATCGACATATTCCTGCACTAGGGAAGAGCATGATAGATATTTAAAAATCATACTAGAGGTGCTGAGAAAGAATCAAATTTATGATAATTTGTCTAAATGTGAATTTTATGTTTCTCTAGTATTTGAGGTACATCATATATGCATAAGGGATTGTTGTAGACCAAAAGAAAGTTGAAGCTAATTTAAGTTGGCCAAAACCTACCAATGTTTCCAAAGTACAGAGTTTCATGGGCATTACAATATATTATAGGTATTTTATGAAGGGCTATTCAAATATTGATTATCTTATCACTAACATTTAGAGGAAGGGAAAAGAGTTCAAGTGGACCGATAAATGTGAAACTGCTTTTAATACTCTTAAGAAAAATTTAGTTACAACACCTATACTTAGGATACAAGATCCACAAAATAATTTTACTATATCTACATATGCTTCAATGGAGGGATTGAGATTATTATATCCCAAGATGAAGCTATTATTGCATGTGAGTCCAAAAATTTCAAGAAACATGAGGTTAATTATGCTAGGCATGATTTAAAGCTAGCAATGGTTATGCATGCTCTTAAAATTTGGTGATATTACCTGCTAAAAAAACCTTTTGATTTAAGGACTGACCATTAGAGTTTGAGGCACATTTTTACTCAACCTATGCTTAATACTAGATAAAGAAGATGGGTCAAGTTCTTAGCAAAGTATGACTTTGGTATAGAGTATATCAAGTCAAGGAAAATAAGGTCATCGATACCTAAAGTAGGAGAAGGCACATAACAACATTAAACCATAGTCATGTGGACTTGATGGATCAAGCCATAAAAATGCAAACTCAAGATTTTTATTACAATGAAATTTGGGTCAATATGGAAATAAATCCTAGAGAGAACAAGGATTTCAGCATAAAATATGGTCTTTATGCTTTAAGGACAAGGTGGTTATACCCAAATTTAATAATTTACGAAGACTAATTATGCAATAAATGAATAAATCTCCTCACTTTTCTCATCCTAGAGGGGCTAAAATGAGAGAGAACATGAAAATATATTTTACTCCTCGATAATGAAAAAGTACATCATTGACTTTATTGCTAGATGCTTAGAATTACAAAAATTCAAAGTTGAGCATAGACATCTAGTAGAAAAATTATATCCACATGACATACCAATGCAGAAATGGCAACTTATATCCATTGATTTCATTGTGGGATTACCTAAGACTAGGTACCAACATGATATAATTCTTGCGGTAGTCGATAAGTTGACTAAGGTTATGCATTTTATGCCAAGTAATATAAAGGATGATACACTAGTGGTGGTAAATAGGTTTCCAAAGATATATTCAGGTTACATGGGTTTCTAAGTTTTGATAGGATCTTCATCACATAGTAGACACAAAGTTGAACATTAGTTTTGCATACCATTTGAAAACAAATGGATAAATAGAGAGGGTAAACCAAGTGTTGGAAGACATGATTTGTATGTATTGCATGGAATAGAAGTATCAATAGGAATACTTTTTGCATTTAGTAGAATTTGCATACAATAATGGTTATCATGCTTCCTTGGGAATGACCCTGTTTGAAGCACTGTATGGTAGGATATGAAAAAAACCATTATCTTAGAACAATCTGGAGGATCAAGTGACGATCAGACCAGATACTATCAAGAATATGGAGAAAAAATTCAAAATTATTAGGCAAAGGCTTAAGGAAGTTGTCGATCGCTAGAAGAGTTATGCTGATTTGAAAAGATCACCAAGAGAATTATTTGTGGAAGATAAAGTTTTCTTAAAATTTAAACCCATGAAAAGTGCCATAAAGTCAACTAAGTTGGATCCCCATTATGTTGGGCCATTTGATATCATTGATAGGACCAGTCTAGTAGCCTGTAGAGTTGCCTTGCCATCCAACCTATCAAATATCCATGATACTTTTCATGTATCCTTGCTTAAGAAACATATTACTAAACCTAATCATATGTGAAAATTTTCAAAATTACAAATGGTAGATCCCTAAATCATTGAGGTAAGACCATTGAAGTGTTGGCATTAAATCTACCTCCCATAAGAAGAAAAAGTAAATACAGGATTTGCATAATTTTGTAAGTTTTATCAATTTTACTAGATGTATAGTTTGTCAAAACGTACATATATAGAGTTAGCCCAATTGTACACATGTGGAGTTGTAAAATGTACAAATAGGGGTAATTGTACAAATTTCATAAATGTGCAATTCAAAATTAGAATGAAATTAAGTGAAATGTGCATTTAAGGTTAATTTGATAATAATAAAATTAGACTTAGGAAGACCTTAATACAAGTTGATTTTTATGGGGATGGTAGTTGTAAATGGTGGTTGTCTCAGGAACTACTTTGGAATGGCCTGGGAAAGCATTATAAGGACCTACCATTCATTTTTTATGGTTGTTATTGATAGTTCAATGTTGTTTTTGATTGATAGTTCTGGATTTTTCATCGATAGTTCATTCATGTTGTTGATCATAGTTGCTCATTGTGATTGTCATTAATAACTTTACAGACATATTCAGCTATAATAATGAAAGTAGCATTATAGTTGTGAGTTATTATGACTTATTTTGTGCATATGGATGGTAATTCCATATTGTGTGTTATGTGCAAGTATGATCAGAATGGTGTGGAATAGAGATATTGTGACAATTTAATTATACTAATTATGACTCTTAATCCTAGGTAATGCTAAAAAATTTATCATGATATTTATTATTTCTATATAAAAACATAATTATACTATTGTATGATTTTTGGAAATGTTGGTGATGAAAAATTCAATGGCACTGAATTAGGGTTTGCATGTGGTGAAACTAGGGTTGTAATTGCACTAGAAAGATAACCCAAATATTTCTTGGAGAAGAATGGTACACAAATTGGAAAATATAAGTGAATCATTTAGCAAGGGTTTGGTGAAACCATACATCCTAACCATAAAATTGTACAATTGATCATTGCCCAATCTGGAAGTGCAATTGTGTAGTTAAACTTGTCAAATAAGAAAAATCAGGGTTCTGGAGAGAATGATTACAAAACTGATTGATTTGGATTGCAAAATGACTTTCAATAAATTGACTAAGTGGTAAATTATACATGCCATCATTTTGTATGATTTGGATCATACAACTATACGATTTGGTGACCGTAAAAGCAGTTTTGTGAAAGTTGCAAATCGTTCACTTGTATGATTTTATCAAAAGTTGTTATAAACCATTAGGATTCATCTCCAAACCTCCCAAATCACCTCCCCCTCCAAGAATACTCTCACCTATGCTACATAAATATTCTAGAGTTTTATTCTAAGTTTATGAGAAAAAAAACTCTAGAATAGTGTAAGGACTAGTGGGACCACTATTCTAAGCAATGTGCCACTTGGGAAAAAGTGGAGGATATGAGAAAACATTTTTCTTATCTATTTGATTGAAATATATGTATATTGCAAGAAAACCACAATGGACTATGTTTAGTCTAATGGGGGGTATGTTATGACCCACCTTGGTGAGACTTTTTTGATAATAAAAATTGTGTAAAAATGTGATGATGCAATGCTTACTAGTAATTATTTTATGGATGGCTAATTGCAATTTTTTTTTTGGTTATATTTTATAAGGATATGGTATTGTTGATATTATGTGTGTTTTTAGGATCTAGTACTATCATAGGTGGATGAGGAAGTTGACCACTATAAACAAGAGACTAAAATAAAGGAAATGATGGTTAGTTTAACTAAAAACAACTCTAGGGTAGGATATACCCTCATATAGCTACATATTCATATTGAATGTTTGAAATCATACCATTGGAAAGGAAGTTGCTATAAGCAATGGAGTCACTTTTAGTAGAAATTAGAGGGGAGTGGGGAGGCCTCCCACTCTGGGTGGGAGGATCCCATCCCAAATTCCCTACTTTCTCCCTCCCATCTTACTAATGTAAATCTAGCTGCAAGAGGTCAAAATAAAATACCTCCCATTACATAAAAACTACGATAAATGAAACTAATATGTAAAACCCTCCATTTACATAAAAACTGCAATAAATGAAAATAATCAGTAAAACCCTCCATTCACATAAAAACTATAATACATGGAAATAAACCAATAAATATTTTCTTTTTTTATTCTTGGATTCACTTCCCCCTTTTACAATGCAATACCAAGGGAATATATATCCCCAAAGAAACCCTAAAAGAAAACCTTAAAGCTTGAAGCCCTAAAAGAAAACCCTAAAGCTTAAAGCCCTAAAAATAAAATATTACTATTTTCGACAAATTGGTTTTTCCACCAAAAATTACCTTTTTAAGTTATTACTATTTTCGACAAATTATTTTTCAAAAAAATTTACCTTTTTTAGTAATTACCATTTTCGGCAAATTATTTTTGAGTCATAGAATTCCATTTTTAGTAATAAACAAATTATTTTAAAACTTCTTTAAAAAAACCTTCTAAATATACGTTCCTGCATCACTTACGGATTCCCAACTAGGGATGACCCTGTGTCAATCCTTCTACGCTTCCTGATCCATTATGGGATCATCTTGGGGCCTTCCAGGTGGTGTTTCCCATCCCGACAAAATTGCTGGAGCTTGGTTGGAATGTCCCTGAGTTTTTCCATAGTGGCCTTCATTGGTGGTTGGTTTTTAGGTGGCCCAAATCAGGAGTTAGAGTTTCAAAGACTGTCCTTATGGTTATTTTGTATTTGAGATGGGTCTATGCTTTCTTGCTAACCACCAATTTGTTTTGTTGCTTTGTTCTTGGGTTTGGTATCTAAAGGGATTCCCACTTTGTTTGGTACTGATGTCTCAGCTTGGGGTTTACTCTCTTCTTGTTTCTTGGCCTTGGGGTTGGGCCACAATTTTATCATTCATATTTGAGTGGATATCGGTTATGGTTGGTGTGGGCCTTCTAAAGCAGGGTTCATTTTCTATCTTGGGATTTCTATGGTTCCTCTCCCTACTACATATTTCTAGCCTCTGGGGTAGGGCCCTAAGTTTCTCGTACTACTGTAGGTGTTGGAGTTCATATATCTCCTTTGTTTGGATATTTGGTCGGGCTGGTGGGTATCCTTACTCTGGGGACTCTTTGAATTTCATCTTTGTAGTATTTTTGGCCTAGGGGTGGCCCAGTACATGTGTGTCTACTGCTTTTGATGATCTCTTATTGAAAGTCTTGATGGATTGATCCCTTCCAGCCATGGAGTGCCACGGTGGATTGAATTTTGAGGTTTTCTTACCTGCTAATGTGATCTTCATATCATTTGCAGTGATAACTTAGTACCTATAGAGATCTCTCTTGGATGCTTGCTCCTTTTTCAGGTTGGTCTTGTGCCTTCCTAGTTGAGTTTTTTCTTTACTAGTTGTTCCTGTCCCTTCTTGGATGGGTTTCTTCATCTCCAGGCTGGTCTCGTGCCTTCTTGGATGGGTTTTTCATTTACAGGCTTTCCCCATGACTTCTTGGATGGGTTTTCTAGTTTTAGGCTTTCCTCGTGCCTTCTTGGATGGGTTCTTCATTCGCTAGTTGTTCTCGTGCCTTTTTAGATAGGTTTTTCATTTTTTGCAGTTTCTGGTTTTCCCAGGTAGGTTCATGGGGTCCGATTTTGTGCTCAATTGTTTTCTTTTGGGTGGGATACCCATTTCAAACTGTCCTAGATGGTCTCCTTTTCCTAGGTATTTTTGGGTGGGGTTTTAATTTTTTAAATTTCAAATTTTAATTCTATTTCCATTTTATCCCATTTTGAATGGGTGTCTCCTCTTGTTGTTTATCCTAGGCTACCACTAGCTAGGTTTTTAAGTTATTTTTTGTTTGTCCTCGAATCCCTTTAGCTAGGTTTTAATATTATTTTTAATCTTTGTCCTAAGATCCCATAAGTCGATATTCCTTTCTTGTGTTGTGTGGCATGGTCTCGCTTTTCATTTTATGAAATTGTTCAGCTAGGACCATATCTTGTTCTATGTTCTCTTTGTGGAGACCCTCTCCCTATGGATATCCTCTCCTTGAACCACTTGTATAAGGTTTTGAGGACCTTTCAAAACCCAATTATCAATAAAAAAAATTAGCAGAAGTTGATAACCTAGAAGTTAATGTAAAATCTCCTATGTATATGATTGATAAATACTTGCTTTTATTTTTCTATGTTTGACCAATATTTATCTTCTTTACATATTTGTTTGAATGCTTTGAAAGATAAATATTCTCTTTTATGGTATAACATATTGCAAAGAATTGTTGATTAACCTGTGAAGTTTTCATGTGGTTGCTCATACTTTAGGGTGGACCTAGCAAAGCAATCCACCAGGGAGAATTTATTAGGTAGAAAAACTTAATAATTTCCTTGTGCTAATATCATGGCTAATAATAAATATTATCTTGTGAAGTGATTAAATTAATTTGAAAGAAATAAGTTAATTTAATTGCCTTGATTTTTCATAATGCCAATGGTAAAAATTAGAAAAATTATAAAAATTCTATTATTGATGGATGTTATTTATAAGCATTTAAAGTTGGAAAAATTATGAATTATTATTGAGTTTGTTTTGGAAAGGAAAAATGGGTTATCACATTCTTTGTCTCGTGAAGACTTTTAATAAAAAGAGGATTTTATTTTAAAATGCACTTGAGAAATCTATTTGGTTTAAAAAATATTTTTACCTTCTTCTTTGTATGGTGACTGGGAAAAATAACCATATAGGAAGAAAAAAAGGGTGCGGTATTGGTTGGGAGAAAATAATTCTGGTTTTAGCTTTCAAAGGGTTAAGAGGAGTACAAAAATATTCAGCCATTTAGAATAACATAAAAAAAAAGTGGCCATTGGAAGAGGCTTTCACAGAATAATTGATAGCAAGGAAGATTGAGTATAGGAGGTAAGTTTTCATGCTAAGTTAAATTAAAAATATATCGTGCCATAAATAAGATAATTATTTGAGTTTATGAATCATTAGCAATAGTAAAAATGGAATAAGTTAGATTTATTCTTATTTATTTTCTAGCTTTGGAGCTTAGTGTCATGATCCTTCCTTGGCACATTTTTTATATGATGAACTTATGAATTTATATGTTGTTTTTAATGATAGAATAAATGGCTATACAATGATTAGTTTGTTTTATTGATGAATATGATGTTGCTAATGGATTTATGTGATTATAGGAATAGATATCCTTGTGAGAGGGTAGAGGACTGATGGCTAAAGTAGTCAAAATGATCTGACACATGATATCCACTTTTAGACTTAGTTCATGCCTTTACATTTTGCATTTATCATTCTTGTATTTGAGTGTTTGTTATCATATTCTAGAGCTATATGAGGATGTTGCGGGGCAAAAGGTAAATTTTTCAAAGAGTAAAATTTATTTCTTTAACACTCCCATTCAGAGGCAGATTAAGATTGCTAGGATTCTTGGATGCTCAGTGTCTACTCTTCCATCCACATACCTAGGCCTTCCTTTATTTACAGGCAGAGCTACTGATTCCATGTGGACTAATGTAATTGAAAGAATTCAGAGGAAGCTGGCTGGATGGAAAGGGAATTTGTTATCTCAATATGGCAAGGCAGTTCTCACCAAGTTTTCCATTCAAAGCATCCCTGTCTACTTTCTCTCCATTTTTAAAGCTCCTACAAGTGTCTACACTAAAATTGAACAGATCCAGAAGAGGTTCCTATGGACTGGTTCTGAATCTAAGCAACGCTTTCACTTGGTGTCCTGGGATAGGGTTTGCAAACCAAGGGAGTTTGGAGGTATTGGGCTAAGGAGAATACAACATTTAAACATGGCCCTCCTGGCCAAACAAGCATGGCATCTTTTGACAAATGCAAATGAAGAATGGATTACTATAATCAGAAGAAAGTATTTGCAAGAAATTGAATTCTTAAGTTATTCCTTTCCTCCCAGGGGATCAATTTTTTGGAAATCAATCCTTCAAACTAAAAACTTGCTAAGCAAAGGGCTACGTTGGAAACCGGGAAATGGAAGAAACATTGATTTTTGGGACCACAAATGGTTAAAGGACTATCCCCTCTCTGGAGACCCCATCATTTCAACCCTTAGAGCTTGGACAATTGAAGTTTTTGGTACCAAAGTTGCAGATTTTATTACTTTGTCAAACAATAGAAGGGTATGGAAGCCAATAATGAATAATGATCTACCAGGGGCATCAATAATATTGGAGAATGAATTAAAACAGTCTTTACTCCCTTCTGGCATTCTTGAGGACCAGCTTATCTGGGAAGCTTCAGACAATGGGGAATTTTCTGTCAAGACTGCTTATCTGATGCTTATTGATAATGATGAAACTACTTTCCCTCACTTGGAAGTTTGGCCCAAAAGCATTGTTCCGAAGGTTGGGTTTTTTGCATGGCTGGCCATCCAAAATAAGATCCTCACCATGGATAACTTAATAAAAAGAGGTGTGATTGTTGTTAATAGGTGTTATCTTTGTATGTCTGAGTGGGAGTCTATTGATCATTTGTTTTTGTATTGTAATTTTTTTGTCTCAATCTTGTTAGGTCTGTTACAAGTGTTTCATATTTATTGGGTCCATCCTCAGTCCATTTTTGACTTATTTGTCCAGTGGCATTCCCCATTTTTGAATAGGCGTCTTAGGTATATGTGGAAGATCTGCCTTCATCACTACTTGTGGGAGATATGGTTGGAAAGGAATCGTCGGGCCTTCTTGGATAAGGTTTCTCGGTCATCCTCTGTCCTGTCAAAAATTTTAGCATATGCTAATGAGAATACTTGTTTAGTGCCTGCAGCATCTAGACCTCCAAATCCTTTTGAAGCTTCATTAGGCCAGTCATTAAACTTACCTCTCACTGATGGCCTCAATCATCCTCAAGTCTGTCCTAGAACCATGATCACATGGACCCCACCCCCCCTAGGGTGGATTAAGTTAAATTTTGATGGGGCATCTAGGGGCAACCCAGGTGAAGCTGGGGTGGTGGCTTACTTAGAGACCACAAGGGTGAGGTGCTTGTAGCTTTTGCGAGAACATCTTGGAGCTCAAACTAACAATGTGGGTGAAGCAAGGGCAGTTTGGAGGAGCCTCAAGGTGGCAGAGAATTATCCAGGGAAACTGTTGGTGGAAGGTGATTCTCTTATTATTATAAATCTTCTAAAGAACACTAAGAGAGCTCCTTGGAGATTTGATGACTACATCCATGAAGCAAGGGCTCTAATTCATGACCGACCTGAGGCCATAATTTTGCATACCTTCCGGGAAGCAAACATGGCAGCTGATAGGCTGGCAAATGAAGGCATTGTAGCAGCAAATTTGATCACGTGGACTGAAAATCTTCCTCATGGAGTCTCAATGGTGATAGATAATGAAAAACTTTAGATTGGAAGGCTCAAAGTGGATCAATGACAGAAAATGGGGGCATTTTAAAAAAAAAAAAAAAATTTGAACCTTATAATGGATTTTGTCATATTTGTTTTTTTTGTTCATGTGACTAGTGTTTTTTGCAGCTGGTGGGGCACTGATATAGGTTTTTTATCTACAAATTCATGCATGGGAAAAATCTGCTTTGGCCTCAAGTATTTCCCAAGGTGTGTTTGGATTCGATGTCGCAAAAAGGCCCTAGCAAGAAATAACAAAGTGTTGGAGATCCCTGACAATGAGGCACGAGACCCCACCATAATAGTCTTGGAGAAGATGACAATTTCATCGACCTCCAACGGTATCAACCGCTTGAAGAGTCCGTCGGCCTCATCAGTGCAGCTGTTGATTTGTGTGATTCCTTAAATCTTCTGTTTTATAGCCAGCAGTTCCAGGGGCACAAGGAGTCAAAGGCAAAATCTAAATATGATGGCAAGAACGATGATAAGAAGTTAGATGAGGACTACAAGGAAGACTGCTTGGCCTCTTGGCTGTCCATTCTATGGGATGTTTTTTTTTTTTGACCATATTCTATTATTTTTATATGGGCACAAGCTACTCTGCATGGTGCTTGCATGATTATTTTTTGTCTTTGTTAGTTCTTTTTTGCGTCTTTCTTTTCTGATGGCCATAATATTAGGCTTCCATAGTTTAGTTTGGTCGTATTCTAATGGAAGAGTAGGTCTTGGCCATTTTTGTTGTCAATTTAAACTTTTAGGGCTTGGCCTTTGTCCAGTTGGTCAGTGGACCCTATTTTGTAAAATGGTTTTGGGTCAACCAGTTAAAACCCGGTGTTAATTATAATATTCTCTTACTTACCAAAAAAAAAAAAAATCTTCTTGTGGTTTGAATTTTTTTAGATGGATATAAAGTAATATGAAATAATTAGGATATGCTTGTTAGTAGGAATTACTAATATTTTATGTTATAAGTCTTCTTGCAATATTAATTTGCTTAAGACATGGTATTAATAAGTCTTGCTTATTAATGCACCTTGTGTTTGAATTTAGAAGGGTTTTCTAATGTAATATAAATAAAAGACCTAATAAGAAGAAATGAAATTAATATTTTTGAACATTAGAATAGATGAAAATAATGACAATTATTAAATGACCTTGCATTGTTTTAATTTAAAACCAAAACTTAATGAAATGGTATTGCGGGTAGTTGTTGAGTTTGTTCCTTGAGCAAATCCTCTCTCGATTTTCTTTAAAACCCTTATGGAAATATGAGAAGGGGATCTTTTGGTATTTGAAAAATATTTGGCTTCATCAAAGATCGTGAAGAATAAAGAGGATTTTGGAGGATTTTATAAGAATGAAAGCAACAAGGAACTTGGCCTTCTATGTGCACTTTGGTCTTCACCAAGTTTTTAAAAGGTACTATGTTTCTATTGTGTTTTCTCTGGATTAGTTTCTTCATATTTATAAAGAGTATTTTGTGATGCTAGTTTATATTAAAATGATATATTGAACTCCATACATGAAATATAGAAGGCTCACAGGGTGAAAGTAGAGATAATAAACAAAAATACTCCCCTTCATTTGCTGAATGTGTTTTCAAGAAATATGATTGATATGATGATGAGTTTTGTTTTAGTTCTTGTTTTTTGGTCTTGGAGGGGGGTTGTTACGTACATTATATTTGTCTCCAACTACTTTACCGAGAAAAACATAGAAAATCTATTTTTAGGTCTATGTATGGCTATTCAAACCTAAAATTATTTTTCTATGTTGGCTCGGCCTAAGTTTTAATGGAACACATGCCTTTCGATGTGAGAATTGAAGATGACATCGTAAGTTTTAAATGCTCTTTACGTAATAACCATAGATGCCTCAAATGCCTCTATTTTTCTTTGTTTTGATAAGAAATGAGTGTGTTGTTGATTGAAAAATCCATTACATGATGTGCACCAGGGTTTAGCCACATGATGGTTGTAGTCCATCTTATGCAGGTTGAATATTATCTATTATTTGGAATGAATGGTGTGTAGGGAATTAAGGTTTTAAAATGAAATGTAAACCATGTTGACTGAATATAACCTTACTTGATTTGCTGAAAATAGTAATGTATTAATATTATAAGTCCATGGCTAAAATTAAATGATATCATTGGTCAATATTAGAGTAAACCCTAGTGATTGGTTTAAATTAATAAATGACTATTTTGGAATGTGCTTTAGGGAAGGTCAGAGAAATAATTAATGCATACTTATTCTATTTGATAAATAAAGAAACTTTAGACATTACGTTGGGTAATGTCTGTAGTTGAAAAAGCACCTTTATCTCTTTTTGGATTGACATGTCCCTAAGGGTTAGGTGGATTGGTAATAAATTGGGCACTTATCAAGAGGAGAGCTAGATTCAAACCTTGAGGGTATGCCTATTCTATGCAAAGGTAGTAGTTTGACCTGAGTCTATTGAATATGTGCTAGCTTGATGATGATGTACCAACCTTGAGCCACTAGGGGTCTTCCTCACTCCTAGTTGTGTTTACCAAGGTGAGATAGGGGTTATAGTGTTAGCACCATGATTTGAAACTATGATAGGAGGCAATGCGACTTGACCCTATGACCAATTATTCAAAAAGGAAAGATAGTTGCTGATTCCTCTATCTATCAAAAAAATAAAGTGCATAGCATGTATTAGAAATATAAAAAGAGATAGGGGTTTTATGTTTTGAAATAATAACAAAGAGGGGGTGTGTTGTTATATAATGGTTTCTTATTTTTTATAGGAAACCACTTTAGGGTTTAAGTTACAAAGAAAGTATATTTTGTTTTAGTTGGAAGTTGATAATGGAAAGCAATGGAATAATAATATAAAATAAATTTAATATTATTATTCAACTATACTTCATGATTTAATTTTATTTATTTAGATAATACTATTATTAGTTATTGAATTATTATTCTAAGATGATACAGATTACTAGATGAATATATGCTCTTCTTTTAGTTTTGTGAAATAAACAAAATGGTCAATCCATTATGATTAAATGATTTGATGGTTGTAAATTTATTATTCCAAGGTAATGGGGTATGCTTTATAGTTTTGTGTATTTAAATTAATTGGTGAATTATTAATTCTATTATGGGATTATGCTAGTGCTTTTGAAAGATGAAAGGTATGTTTAGGTGATTGGGCATAAAGTCCAATAGTGAGATTGGAACTTATGGGGGTTCCAATATTATACTTTGGAAAATACTTAAGGAGGGGTTCTTAAGTATTTATGATTAGAAGAATGAATGTGGAATTCATTCAAGAAAATTATGGGGTTCCCTTATTGTTTTTGTAAAGTGAATTAATGTTATTCATATTTTAATGGCTTTGATCTATTGGAAAAAGGAATAAAGGATTCATTTATATAGTTGTATCAATGATTGGTAGAATTATGCAATAAATATGGATTTTGTGAGTTTAGATTTTTCCTGTAAGGGTTTCCCAGGATATATGATGTGTTATATGTATGTTAACTATCTTTGTTTATGGATTTTGTAGCGGAATCATTGTATGCATGTTCTATATTGAATATTAGTTGACTAGATAATGGCATATATTAGTGTTAATGCTTTATGACATGCGTATTGTGGATCATAGATATATTTACACATAAAACTTGTATAATGTTAAATGTTATAATAAAGAAAGAAGAGAGGGAGAGAGAGAGAGCTAAACTTATTTAGGATATAAGGGTTACCTTAGGTGGGTTTATCCATAGGAGACCAACTTAGCTAGACCCTAAAGGATAGAACCAAAAATAAGGGATTGTGGTGTAGCAATCCCTTAGGGTTACAATGGGCCCTTCAATAATGGACCATCGAAGTGAGACCTAAAGGTAGGATAAGCCTAGATTCCATTGTAACTATATTTGTGTGATGGTACCCTGATGGACTATGAGGTATCCATGTGAGAGATGTCATGCAAATAATAGTCATAGGTACTCTATTGACTATGGGAAAACCTATGAGGGATATCATTTGGTGTGACAATCATTGGAAACCTTGATTGACTATTGGGCATCCAAGTGAGAGATGTCACATGGGTGATAGTCACCTCAACTAAACTATCAAGGGGATGGATTAATTGAGCACAATAGTTTTACACATGGTGTAGTAGGTAAAAATATAAAATATTTACAACTAGGTACTAGTGGGGATAAAATGAGACTAGTAGTGGAATCGGTGTCCCTTCTCAATAGAACAATATGGGTTTAATCACTATGTCATGGTTAAAATATCTTTCAAAGTTAATTAAGGATATGAGGAGACCATGTGAAGGCATCATTTAAGATGTATGGACAATGTACAAGGTGAACCCCAGAATAAATATAGGATTTTGGACACTCCTATCTACTCGAGGGATGTTGCAACATCTGGAACTTGGAATGTGGTTGAAAGCTTATGTTAAATCTATCTAGAACGTCTTTGGTGAAATTTGTGTTTCTTAAAGAAGAAAATGTCTCTCTTAGATTTGTTGTAATTAGGTTGTTACAATTACATAGGACATATAGTTTCCTATTTTTCTATTTTAAAACAATAAAATGTGTTCTATGTGTGTTCCTAAGCTTTTTAAAAAGTAAAAATATGAGAATTTAGATAAAAAATACTTTGTTGAAAGGTTGAAAATAGAGCATCATTTTCTTTAGACGTCATTGTTGATTGTATACATATCTTTTGCTACAATGAATCAAATTAATTTGCCATGATGCTTGTTAGGGTTTTAATTGAGTTGCTAGCTATGAGAGTAGTGTTGATTAAGTTTTATCATCAATAATGGTGAAGCATTAGATTTAATTTCTTTTGTTTCTATACATTGCTAGATTGCACCTAAATGTTTAAAATCATGGAACACCCATATTTTTATTTTTATCTTGTTTTATGTCGATCTTTGTATGTTTAAATATATATTAGGGTCGTATTTTATTTATAAAAAGTATTTATTACATATTTTTGATGTTATATTTCAAAAAAAATTAAGTTGGATTATTCACCCCTGAACCTGAGATTTATTTCATTACCAAAAATAGAAATTAAAATTATTTTAGTTAATAGCTCATGGATATTGAGTGTTACATGTATTTCTATATATTAGTTTGTTTAAAAAAAACTTAAATTGATTTTTTTTTATAACAAAAGGAATCTTCTTGCTTAAGTTCATTAGTTGCTTTCATTATTTGAAATATATGTTGCCTATTATAAATAGACAAATATATATATATATATATATATATATATATATATATATATATATATATATATATATATATATATATATATATATATATATATAATACGATTTTGCTTAAAGGAAAGGGAATGGGCTTATTTAAGTTAAATACATAAATTTCTATATTTAAATAAAAGAGAATTGGATTTTTTTTAATTCAAATACGTACCTTGCTTGTTTATTATTTAAAAAAGAAATACTCTATCCAAGGTTGGTTATAAATTGGGGTGTTACAATATCATAAGTACCATAGCTAGTGATTGTCCTCAATGACTATATGACATAAATTTCTTACTTCTCATCCAAGCTTCAAGGATAATATTCTAGTCTTTATCATAGACACAACAACCATTGCTTGGTTCCCATTTGCTTTGCTATACATAATGCATTTCTTATTATCAAACACCATTTTGTAGATTTTCTCTATTCGATACTCAATAAATTATACTTCAATCCTAGTATGAAGTAAGTATTTTGTATATTTGTCTATATTTTTTTATCAATTTATAAGCATTATTTTCCTTTAGCCTCTAATTTTTTGTTTTTTCATAATTTTACTTTGATATTTTATAAGTCACCTAAATACACAAATGACTCCTTATTGTCAATCATATAGTTTGAGCAATTGAAATCTAAGTGTCAATACTCTTTAGTTGAAAATTCTACCATATTATGTGATAAAAATATATTTTTTAAGTTATTACCTTCTTCATGTGAAAAGTTTATTTTTTTACTATTTCATTGCTCATCTATATTCTAGACTCTCCTTTACATTGACAATGCCTTTTATAATAGTGACATCAAACATATCTCTTATCTACAAGTCTACCTCTACTTTTACCACTATAGTCTTTTGTTCTACCATGGTCTCTTCCTCTTATAGAATGTTGATTTTGCTACTCCCATCTTTGAAATTGGGAATTGGAGCTTGTGGTAGCCCCATTATTATTTGGCACTCTTACCTTATAAGCTAAAGCTTAATCCATATTTTCTTCTTTACTTTTTTATTTTCTTCTTTATCAAATATTAGTCATGCCCTCAATTCATGAAACTTTAACTTCAAATATTTACTTTCTTTAATTACCATTATATAATTGTTCCACTTTGGTATCAATATTCTCAATAAATTTTGATAATATATCCTTGTGTTGCTTCTTCACATTACATATTTATTTTTTTCATAATGACATGCAACCTTTACATAACAATCTCCCATGTTCTTATTTTACTTCATTCTTAGATTTTCAGATTCTATATTTAGTGTCTATAACTTCAGAAATTTACTTGACCAATCACTTAGTAGGTTGTCTTCAAGGTATCTTGGGCTTTCTTTGGTAGTATTGATACTTGTAATCCTTGGAAAAAATTTTGTATAAAGAGATGCTTATACATGATACAAAGATAAGGTATATTTTCATTTTGCTTACACAATATTCATTTTTGTGATTGATAAAATTCTCCAATCTATGGGTTCCTTACATCCATGTTTTGCTACACATCACTTCCTCAACAAACAACAAAGTCCTCATCTTATGCATCAATAACATAAATTTATTTTTAAAATTCTTGTATGGGTAGTGAAGCATTACCACAAGTCATGTCAACTACAATAATAACATATAAAATTTTCCTCCATAAACTTGAATTCTGATTTCTTCATCTAAAGAGAATTAAATCCTAAAACTCTCCACTTCTCCAATCACGAAAAACCAAACTTTGGTTCAAGTATGTGAGATGTGGTGACACTCTAAAATATAGATTAACACAATAAGAAAGGATAAATAAGCAAAAATTTGCACAAAAGCCCTTCATAAAAGACTTAAATATATTCAAATTTGTATATTATACTTTAATACATTACCCTATACAATAGGTTGTCTCTTGTTTGTCTCAAGACATTCATTGTGTGTCATATTTTCTCCAATTTTGTGTGATGCTATTTATTTTTCCTTTTGTATTTCACTCACAATCCCCATTCTATCTCAATTTTTTTGTCTCATTCAATATCATATTTTTTTAACATAATCTTTTCATTTAGATATTTCTATATAAATTCTTTCTTTTAAAAAGTATCTGTAGTATGCTCAAGATTTATTACTACATTATTTGTGTCAATACCCTCTAATTTAATGTTCTCTTATAATTTCTAGAGTAAATTTATAGATTTTTCTTGTTTATTTGTATAAAATTCATATTGAATTAAATTTTGAAATTCTCTTATAGCTTAGTTATTTTATCAAGGCAACACCTAAAGGTGTTTTCATTTTGTGTAGTCTTTAAATCATTTAGGTTGTGATTTTAACTCCGTCAGTTATCCTTTGAACATATTATTATGTGTAAAATGAAAGTAATTGGTTTTGGATGCCAAAGCCTTTTAAATACAAAAAGTCAACCCCAAGTCATTGCATGCATACAATTTTTTAATTGAACAAACCTAAAACTAAGTTTATTGCATGCAAATATTTAGTCCATGCCCTATGTAGTAGCTATCATGACTTTGTCATGCAAGGCAAATAATTTTTTTAATGATTCTTATGATACCAATTTTTTTCTTTGATTAACCTTATCCTCACCTATTAATGACCCACATTAGCAATCCTTGTTTTCCTAATTTTATCTTGATAATTTTTGTTAGATATATTACATTATTTGGTACATTGAGGTATCCTGAAGTACCATTGAATACTATTATAAATATTTAGTTTAGGGAGTGTGTTTAATATTTTTCTAAAGTATGTGTCAAAGTGTGAAGAGTGTTTATGTATCTTGTAATTAAGTATGAAATGTGTCAAGTGTGCAAGTATGAGTGAAAGGTGTAAAGTGTAGAAGCGAAGAATCATATGAGATGTGTCAAGAACTTAATTAGGAGGTTATGTAATCATGAGATGCTTTTTCATAATGTGAGGCATGTGAAAGGTTACATCTCTCATGAGTTTGAGGATATCAATAGTTAAGAGTATTGAAGAGTCATTTGTAAAAATATATATTGGAGATAAAGCTCCATGTTACGTAATATTTTGAATGTAATTCTATTTTTTTAATGTAATAGAGAAGTATTTTTACTGTGCAATATTATGAGAATTATTGTGTATGATTATTTGATCCTAGAGAAATTTACCCATGATATAATCAGGTGCATTTTCTCATAGTGGTATCAAAGCTACATTGAGTGGACTTGTGAGAACCACCTTGGTTCAAGTGCCATATTGATAAAGAGTGAAGAGTTGAGAAGGAGTTATTAGAGTAGAGATTTGAGGAAGGTTTGCAGTAGATATTAGAAGTAGAGGGTTAGAGATTATTTCAATGAGGTTGCAAAAAGAGGATTGGTGATAAGAAGAATAATATTGTTGAGAAGGAGAATGTTGGAACATATACGAGTTGTTGGATGAGTTGGTGAATATGGACAATGAATTTCTAATTATTGTTATAGAAGAGACATATGAAGACTATTTGCAATGAATAAGAGTGCCAGTGGAGAGTGGAGAACGTCTATGTTAAAGGAGGTAAAACTTTTTAAGGTGGAATTATTTAAAATTAAAAGTTAAGAAGAATTATATACTGCTACACATCAGAGGTATAAATACATTGAGGCAAATTATTGAAGCATCCAATATGGAAAGATTACATTGAGAAGAGTAAAGAAGCACCTATGTTGAAGAATATTGAAGTGCCTTAGTTGGAAGGACTATATTGAGAATAACGAGAGTAACTATGCCAAAATAATACCTAAGTCAAAGATTGATTGAGTCAAAGAGATGAAAGTGGGAAGCACATTCAATCTAGAAAGGAAGAAGATGTAATGCTTGGATCACCAGTGCTTGTGAAGGAAGATAGTTTGGATACATTATAAGAAACGCCTGAGTTAAAGTGAAATGTTTCCCAAAAAAATTACCATGTGTGTGCCAAAACATTAAATGTGAGTTCCAAAGGTTTAACTTATTTCTTAAGCATACAATTATTTTGGATTGAGTGCATATTTATAGGCATACTTGATCTATTGATTTTATTAAGTTTGGGAGTTATATGTTTTTGAGGATAAAGTTGGAGATATAAGATATTGGTAATTTAATCAAAATTTGGGAGTTAAAAGGAACCAATATGAATGAATTAATGAATGGAAGGTATAAGGAAATTAAACATTTGAAATTTGAATTAAAGATAGAGATAATTGGAATTTAGATAAATTTAAAATTTGAAAGTGAAATTGTGAAAGTGAATTGAAATTTGAGGAGACAAGAAAATTAAAGAATTGAATTTGAATGAATGATTTGAAATTAATTATTGAGAATTCAAGATTTATTGTGAAAATTAGCTTTGAGAATTAACAAGATTCATGAAATAGAAATTTGGAGAAGAAATTTGAGGTGTCAAATTTTTATTTATTTTAAGAAAAGGGAAGAATTTGAAAATTTGGGAGTTATAAGAAGAGAAAATAGAAAAACAATTTTGAAAAATTGATTGATTATTTAATTTGAAGAAGAATAAATTTGAAAAGTTACATCATGGCTAGAAAGCAAGGAAAAATGAATATTCAATATGAAGGAAAAGGAAAAACTTCAAAGAATCATTTACAAATTATTTCAAAATAAATAAATCATGAACCAACTAAATTGATGGATTCATTCAAAGAGAAGCAGAAAGTATTGTTCTTATGATTATTAAATGATGCATAAATGATTATTTTGAAGATACTAATGAAGGGAAATCAAATTGCAAAACAAAAAAAGACATTCAAGGCATCAAGGAAAGTTGCAAAATCAAGAAATAGTTTTTTTGTTCCTATAAGAGTTCATCCAAAATATAGAAGATCAAATTACACTCAAAGGTGTGAAAAATGCAATAAATATGGACATAAAGTTAAATATTGTTGGGATCTTATTCATTGTAAAAATTATGGGAGCCATAATCATTCCCACAAAACTTGTTGGTACAAAGGAAATAGTGTTCATGAATGAAGCACTATAAAAGGCATCTTAATGATGGCATTAGATGAAATACTCAAACAAATCATTGCAAAAGCTACTATGGAAATAATCCAAATAATGATAATGGAACTTTGGTACCAACAATAAGATCAAAGGATAAAGACAAGATAAAAATAAAATATGAATATTGAAGACTAAAAGTCTTCACAACAAATAATGTAATACAAGGAGGTGTTAGAGATATTACATTATTTGATACATTTAAGTATGATGAAGTACCATTGAGTACTATTGTAAATATTTAGTTTAGGGAGTGTGCTTAATATTTGTTTAAAGTATGTATCAAAGTGTAAAAAGTGTTTACATGTCTTATAATTTAGTATGAAATGTGTCAAATGTGGAAGTGAAAAGATTCATAAGTGTTAGATGTCAAGTGTGAAAGTGAAGAGCCATATGAGATGTTTTAAGATGTGAAGTAGGAGGTTATGTAATCATGAGAATCTTTATCATAATGCGAGGCATGTTAAAGGTTGCATATCCTATAAGCATGAGGAGAGAAATAATTAAGAGTATTGAAGAGTCATTTGTAAAGATATATATTGGAGACAAAGATCCATGCTATGTAATATTTTATATGTAATTTTGTTTTATAAATGTAATAGATAAGTATTTTTGTTGTACAATATTGTGAGCATTATTGTGTTGATTATTTGATCCTAGAGAAATTTACCTATGAGATAATCAGCCAAATTTACTGATGTATGAGCATCCAGTGGTGTAAGAGTGATCTTGCATCATCCAAATTTTTATTTGTTTTATTCTTTTATAAATTTTATTTAGTTGTTTAGAGTATGGATAAACAGACCCAATGGTGAAAGAATCATCCCAAAATCCTAAGCGGTTTGGGATATATGTAAGTTTTATGGTAAAAACTCTACTAAAACGATGAAAATCCTACTACTAAAACTTGCAGGAAAATTTTGAAGACCTTAGAGGCCTTGTAGAGGGATGAAAATTAGGCATAATGTCCTACTGAATATTACACCATTGTAACTCTTTTTGAGAGATTTCCAAAAAGGTGCACTAATAGTCAATCCGAGCAACGATCAAGGAGTTATGACCCCGGGAACATTTGCCTCCAAAATTCAAGTTTCAAATGAATAGTTTTAGGCAGGAAAAGGGGAAACTGGGTATTATAGGCGAATTTTGAATTTTTAAAAGGGGGCTTGGTCTGTATCCTTAATTTTCATGAAAAATAATACAAATCTCTGGCTCAGATATTGCAGTTTCTTTGTGACTCAGTAGATTGTTTGTATTTTGTTGATGTTGTCTTGCTTCATTTACCAATTTTTTTATGACAAATCTAGAATCTCAAAAATTCAATGTGAAAACTTTCTTGAGTTCCTTCTTAAATTATCAAATCTCAATGTATTAATATGAAATTGACTTTTATAAATTTTATTTACATTTTTATCCTTTCTTTGATGACCATCTGCATTTAGGTTTCTTATTTCTACATCCATATAAAAGGTTGTCACATTTGATCCTTTAGTTGATAGTTCTCTTTTCTAAACTTTTTATGTAATTTATTTGTATTTCATTGCTTTTATTCTTCATACAATATTTGTATCCTATTTATTAATGACATATAAATTGTATCTTATCATGGATATTTTCCCCCTTATTTTTACTGTAAGCTTATATCTAAAGGCTTGAAAATGTTCCCTTCTCGTAAACTTACTTTCTTTCCCCTCAAACTCATATTCCATTTGTTTTCTAGAAACTGTTCTTGCGATATAAGGTCACATGACTTACTAAAATTCTTGAAATATAAATCATCTTTCTATCTTCATTTTAGAACTATTTAAATTAGATTTATTTTAGGCACATATTAAGGATATATTACCAAATGCAAAATATACTTTTAGAAAACTATCTCTATGATGTTCTCTCATTGTCCACACTTAACACACTTTACTTCTTTCTTCTACACAAAGAAGACCATTGATTATTCTTCTGTCAATCAACATATACAACCTTCAAAAATTTAGGTGGCCATATCATAAGTACCATAGCTAGTGATTGTCCTCAGTGACTATATAACACAAAGTGCTTACTTCACCTCCAAGATTCAAGGGAAATATTTTGGTATTTATCATAGATACAACAACCATTGCTTGGTTCCCATTTTCTTTGTCATACACAATGCATTTGTTATTCTGAAACACACTTTGTAGTTTTTCTCTATAATATTTTACACTCAACAAATTATGCTTCAATCCTAGTATGAAGTAAGTATTTTTTATATTTGTCTATCTTTTTTATCAATTTATAAGGATTATTTTCCTTCAACCTCCAATTTTTTGTTTTCTCAAAATTTACTTTGACCTTTTACGAGTCACCTACATCCATAAATGACTCCTTATATCAATCATGTAGTTTGAACAATTGAAATCTAAGTGCTAATGCTTTTTAGTTGAAACTTCTACCATATTATGTGATAAAAACTTCTACCTAACTATCACTAACAATTTCCCTAATAGACCCTGTCTTAACTAATACTTTTACCACAAGTTCTTTTATCTATTTTAATATAGTCGATTCTTTAATATTGTAGTCTCTTACATAAGCTCAATTTCCATGGTAGGGTTCTTAGTATTTAGGTTTAACATTCAATAAAAATAAGTTATTATAGGCCAAGGTATTAGCACTATAATTCTTGGACCAATATTTTAGGCCACTACACAAGGAGGATTCCATACATACCCTTGAGTGCACTACTTGCCTCTCTAATAGAACAAGAAGGTGATCTTCCCAAATTCTATGCTTGGTGCACTATAGATAGATACATGGTCAAAAATATTTCTATGGCTAAAAGATTATCTTAATCCTAAGGGAGTCTCCTGATATATTCAAATATAGTTGGGAGCTCAAGTATATATACAATTGTTGTCTAAGGCTTGGGTATTGGAGTTTGATCATCCCTCAACTAAACATTTTATGAGTAATATAGCTTAGTCTATAACAACAAATCCTCTATAATATTTTAAAACTCCTAACATAGGTTTTCTAACTTATTAAACTAAAACAAATAAAAAAATTAGCTCAATGTTTTCTCTATTTTTTTATAGTAAAATAAGTAGGAAAATGAAAACATAAAAAATTATACGTAACAAGTCAAAATGGCAGGGCAAGAACTGTTGTAGTCATAGTGCAGCATGATCATCAAAAGTTCTCTAATACCACTTGTTAGAAACCTTCTAGTTAAAATAAGAAATCTACATAAATATTTCAATAAACACAATAAATCATAAAGAACTAAATATTGCAATATAAAATGGAAATGCAGAAATTTACATTAATCTCATAGAATCACAATATAGAATAGTGGCCTGTTCGAGGGGGTAACCTCCTAAAAAAAACATTGATTCAATATGAAAAAAATATACATCCATCTATGCCCCTCATTTTTTAAAGACTCTTCATAACCTTAAGCCTAATGCTAAAATGTTAGCTCACATGCAAGTTGCCACCAGAGCTACAATCTTCTCCCAAATAAATAGTTACATTATTTGTAACGATTACATTAAATGGTACCACTTGTCTAGGCACCTCTAGTACCACAAATTATTATAAAATATTACATAATATCATTAGGATGGGATCCCTACATTAGAAATTGGGTTATTACATAATAATGTTAGGATGGAATCTAACATATGCTTGTTTATGAGCATGGAGAGTGGACATTATATGCTTTAGAAAAATTATTAACTAGAAGGGACAACCAATGACACATGTGGTAAGTTGGAATATGCTATCTAACTTGTTTCTTTAGTATATGTTAAACTTTTAAATTCTTAAATTTTATTTTTGAAGTTACTTGTTTCCCTAATATATTTCAAATTTTTAATTTATGAGGATTTTTTTTTTTTTAAAAGGGGTAAAAATTTATTTAATTTATGAGATTTTATTTCTCCAATATTATCTAGGTTTTAACACCTAAAATAATAAAATATGTTTTTTAAACACAAAGCTATTAAGTTCTATTATTCTTCATTATGCAAATTTTGAAAATATCATTTTTTTAACTTTTAGCAATTATAGTTATGTGGAATTTTTTTTATTGTATGTATTTTAGTTTAATATATAAATGTTAATATCTTAAATATTTTTATGTTTTTGAAAATTTAATGTCATTTTATTTATTTTTTAATATTTTTATGTTCTCACCATGCAAATATTGAAGATTACCAAGTTGTAAAATTGTAAATAATTGCATTTTCATGTGGACCAAATTTATATGGAGCTATTTTATGGATTTTAATGATTATTAATATATATATTTTATTCATAGAAATGCTACCATTTAAAATTTATAAAATACATAATAAGTTTATTGGAAAACATTTTTTAAACATGGATTTCTAATCATAAAATATTCACTTGATTTAATATTTGATATTAGTAAATGTATATTTTTAATTGTCATTTAGAAACTTAATACTGATTTTTATGTATGAAGATCGATTATTGTTTTTAGAAAATATTAAGTACAAGAATATCATGAAAAAAACCTCTAAATTTTAACCTAAAAATTAAGGTCATAATAATTTAATAGTAGATCATGTAAATAGTGTAGAATTTTTGAAAGCCAAATACTTAGGTAGAAATGGATTTTTCCTTACTGATCCCAACCCTTCCTATGAATATGATTTATGGCAAAGCATTGTGAAAAGCTTATCAGTTATCTTGAAGGGAAGGTGGTGTCTTCTAGGGAACATATATAATATTGATTTCTAGAGGGACATATGGGCTATTGATCGGCCTTTGGAAGAGTATCCATATCTAAGCCTAGTTGAACCAATCACAACTCAAGATTTTGGTTTGAAGTTTCATGACTTTATAGATGTTGTAGATGGTATAAAATTCTAGAAACCCCTTATTTTTTGAAGTTTATCATAGGTTGAAGTCAATACCCTTAGAACCTTGTCTGATATCCTAACATGGATTACAATATCCAACAGGGATAAGCCAAAAAAATTGGTGTGGGGTGCAAAAAAGGATGGTTGCTTTTTTTTCATGTCGGCCTGTTCTATTTAGATGTGGGTTTCAACTCGTGGTTCACTAGTCATAATATCTAGATGAAGGGTCTTATTCCTAAAGTTAATTTCTTCTTTTGGTTGGTGGTCCAAGGGAAATATCTTACATTGGATAATCTCTAGAAAAGGGGCATGGTCCTCCTAAATAGGTGCTACATGTGTGGTATTGATAATGAATCCTCGATGCATCTTTTTTCTATATGTCCCTTCACCTAAGACATCCTCTTTTGATTCTTTAGTTCAATTGGTGTGGACTAGAATTTTCCTAGGAATCTAGCTATGTTGGTTGAGTATTGGAGTCCTCTTATACCTTACCATCGTACCTATCGGTTCTTTACCCTGTCCCATTTATGGTGGCAAGTTTGGAAGGAAAGAAATTCTCAGGACTTCAAAAATACTTCTCAACCTATGGAGAGTGTGTTCTTATAAGGTGTTGCTACTTCTATGGTAAATGTGAACCTTATCCCTCTTGACAAGGTCACTGTTGGTAAGAAGAAATAACTTGAATTGACCATTGGATTTAGAGCTTCCTTTTTGCCAGCACCCCACCCACCTTCTTCCTCCTGATCTAAAACTATTTGGGATCCTCCCCCCATTGGCTAGGCGAAGCTTAATTTTGATAGAGTCTCCAAAGGAAACCCTGGATCGGTGGAATCTAGGGGAATGACCAAAGATTCAAATAGAAGAATATTGCTTGTATTTGTTGAGAACCTAGATTACCAGTAGTCACTTTATGGAATCAAGAGTCCTCTTCCAAGGAGTCTCTCAACTAGAATCTATGGCTATTATTGAACGATATTCCCTCAATATCATTATCATGCTCAGAGGGATCCAATATACATCATGGACCATTTCATATCTATTATCCAAAGTCCAAAGAATGATCAAATTCCTTGAAAATGTTCCATTAAAACATGTGTACAAATAAGGGAATAGATCTATGGATTATTTGGCTAACCTGGGTCTCTTATAGGAAAATATTATGATTTGGAGGGAATATTTCCTAACGAGGATATCTCAATTTGATAATGAGACCATAATAAGGTAATATCTCATCCAAAGACCCCATTAATATTAGTTATCGGGCCCATGCAAACATGAATGTTGATCACCAATCCTAAAGAGCACCCATTTGTTGAATTTAAACTGGATCATATTTAATGCCTCTATTATGGGGGGAGGAATATGTGGCTATATATTAGGGGGCCAAACCACCAATGTGTAGACATAATCATCACTCAGGATCCATCTTGCAGCCAATCCTGACCTTTTACAACACATTTGAAATCAAGGACAATAATATTTTCTAAGGTGAAGTGTTTGGGGCTAATGTGGACGTACTGAGGATGGATTTCTATTGAAATTAGTGGCAACTATAACTTCTTTTTTATAGAAGCACAAAATTATTATTTCAAATACTAGGGGAAATAAATCCATCATTAGAGTGAATGGGCCTCTATTCCTATGAACTGGAGTTTAAAATATTGTTGTATCGCTCCAAATTTTTTGCACCCCTACCTTCAGGCTATTGGATCCGCGCCCGAAAGGATGATGGGAAAAGGATGGTGCGGTACCTCGGACGAGAGGATTTTGCGAAGGTCCCGCCTCTTAAGGGAGGTGCATTTTGGTGATTTTTTGACGGATGGTGGGTTCACCAGGAAACATTTAACGACAGTTTCCACGCCTAGGTTTTGGGAATGAGTTTTGATGAGTTCGTTTTATTTTTAAACATTCATCCTAGGTTTGGCCGAATGATTCTAACTTAAACTACATGAAAATGCAATTTAAATGCATACAACAAACAAAAAGGAAAACAGAAACAGAGAATTTGTAGGAGGCCAATGAAGATTACCTGATCCGGAAGTCTGATGGAGTTTCTGATTCTTGAAGCAGTCTGGATCGTCCGCAATTCAACAGAATCGCCTTCAATTTGATAAAATCGTCTGAACTGACAAGATCGTCTGAAATCTGACGAATTCGTCAAACGAATTCATCAGAGACCTGCAAAACAGCAAACAGATGCGAAATACGAGAAATTCTATTTTGCAAACAGGGGCAAACTATGTAAAATAGTAATATGAGTGTTGAACAATATACAAGAATAGAAGTAAATGCAAATAACTGTGTTTAGATAGCAGAATATGATCTTAATCTGTAAACTTAGACAAAATGGGTGAACTCCAAATGCAATATAATATAAAAACTGAATAAACAATCTAATTTACAACATAAAATTATAGAGAAAAGAGACAGAAGAACAAACTCCAGGCACTGATTGCCTCGATGTGCGCTACAGTCGAAATCGTCTCGCATCAGTACGAGATCATCCCGAATTTGACGAGATCGCCTCCGATCTTGATAGGTTCGTCGGCTGCGATAGGTACTGGCTCCGACTGAAAACCAGTGGTGTACCTACAATGAAATGACTATAGGACTAATGCAAAATATGAATTACGATGTTTTAGAGCATAAGGGTTCAATTTGCATAAAAATTCAGCCAGGGGTTGGGGAGGGAAAAGTCTTAGAGTTAAATAGGCATAGGATAGTTGTTGGGAGGTTGGAGATCATCCCAATTTGGGAGATCTCCAACGGGGGAAGGGTCCCAACGGTGCAGACACGCTTCTGCCCGGATTGGAGACCCGTTGGAATGGATTCCAACTATGCAAATTCAGTTTTGCGACGAAATCGTCTGGACGTTCTAGTCCAGACGAAATCGTCAAATCTAGGGCGATATCGTCTGATCGGAGACGATATCGTCAAACGGTCAAAACAACTGCTAAAAATGGCGTGGAAAAGGAGGAAACGGGTTTCTCGGCGGTTAACGGGCGGTTTGGGAGGTTAAATTTGAATTTAAATTTATTTACTAAGGTGAATGTAATTATTCCAATTTTACTGCGCCAATTTTAGGGTGCTACATTTTTCCCCCTCTTTAGCGAATTTTCCGAAGAAAATGCGTTAAAGATGAGTTCTTCTCGATCTACAAGAAAGCAAAAAATTATTCCCATTTTTAGGCGACGATTCTTGGTCGAATCGTACGACAGCTTACTATGGTGCCCCCTCCGTGTTTTTACCCAAATCGAACGTTTGAGGTAAAAACGCGAAAAAGCAAAAATTATTTGTTGAATAAAATTAAGAAAAATAGGGTAAAACCCTAATTCATTTTTTACTGTTCTTTACATTTTTAGCCGTAATCATGCAGTGTGATGTCTTTTCCCAACCTGGCTGGCTAGACAATATCTGTTTTACCAGAATGTTGGCGGATAATCGCAGCTGAATAGAATGTGCAGCCACCGATTCAACGTTTTTTGTACTATATGGCAACATGTAAATGGTCACGAGTTCCAAAATCTCATATTTCTAACCATTGGGCTTGAAATGTTTTTTTAAATGACGTGACCCTTTAAAATTCTCAACGACACCGGCTTAAAAAATTGACGGCAAGGTACCATTATGTAAGAAAGCACTACAATGCGTAGGCCGAGATGTGTGAAAAAGATAAAAAGAAACAAATCTTAGATTATTTTATGATTAAATTTTCTAAGTGAGACGGGAGTAATTCTTTAAATGTTGATTTTGAGAGCTCTGGAGCAAAAATGGTAGAGACAGCGCACAGATCTGCAGAGGTCCGCCGCGGTCTACGGGTAAGGGTTTAAACTGATCTAGAATTGATTTAATTTTATTTTACATGCTTTTTAGATGGATTTTTAGGTGAATTTTGAGCATCGCGGCCGTTTTTGGCCATCGACGTTGTCCGGACGAAATCGTCCTTAGTTCGACGAAATCGTCTCAAGTTCGTCAATTTCGCCCGAGGGCGAAATCGATGAAAAAGGGACGATTTCGTCAAATTAAAGACGATTTCGACACGCAAAATTGGAGACGATTTTGCTCAAATTTCGGACGATATCGACCAATAATGGGCGATATCATCAATTGCAAAATTTTGATCTTTAAGTTGCATTATTGATTGCTAAAATTGTTATTAATGATTGTTTGTTGTTTTGATGTTTATGCTTGCGAGAGAGGATTACTAAAGAGCAGGGAGTGGAAATATGGAGGATTAAGAGATGACTTGGCCGCTCTGACACAGGCAGGAGCGAGATCAGCTGGCACAGGCCGGCTTACTACATGTGGCAGAGATGCCACAAGTATCTAAAAACATGGGGCTACTGACGGCCCTAGCAGAGAGGTGGTACCCGGGCTCTTCATGTTTCCGGTTACCGACAGGGGAGATGACTCCCACACTAGAGGATGTATGGAGGATTCTTAGAATCCCCATACAAGGGAGGATGATCACACCTACGGCTAATCAGGGCCACATGATGGGACAACTCTGCGGTGACCCGAGCTTTGCCCTGGAGAAGGGCGGAGTGAACATCGAGGCACTTTGCTAGATGCCTGGGGCATCTACATTGACACGAGTTTTGGCTGGGGTGGTTGGTGGACTTCTGTTGTGCCACCAAAGCGGTTGCAGGGTACCATGGATGCTGGCAGATGTGATCTACGACATGCATGATCATGGCTACATATTTGCTTGGGGCAGCTTTGTTCTATGCCGATTGTATAGGATCCTGCATGGGGTCGTATACAAGGGCGATCGATGTCTGGTTATGACATCGCTCCTACAGGTTTGGTGCTGGGAGCACATTGCGGTGCGGAGGCCGGTAGGGCTTCCACTGATAGAGGTTGACGGGGAGAGGCCCCGAGTCTTCTACTGGTGGATCCGAAGAGGGGCACAGTGACGGATCGACCTACCGATGTCCCAGAGACTACTGGATGACTTGGTCCCAGACCAGATCACCTAGAGGCCGTGGAGGCAACATCCAGGGTGGGCAGAGGACGCATAGGAGTTGGCTCACATCAGGCGAGTCTGCTGGCTACGGATGGAGAGGGGAGAGGTGGAGCTCCACCGCTATGACCGATTTTTGCGATAGTTCGGTCTATAGCAGGGGATCCCATCTCTCAGGGATTACGAGTTTTCTCGAACTATCCGGGATAACACCACGGTTAGCAGGGCTTCATAAATGCAGCGCTTCTGGAGCCAGGATGCAGACGATGCCTCCATCCAGCCAGTGGATGGGGACGACGCAGGGGTAGCTGATGGCTACGATGCCTGGTACACAGGAATCCACCCTCCTCGAATGACGAGGGCACAGGGACCGATCCACGCAGTTGTGCGTCGGATAGGGATGCGACGCCAGGCGGTGGTAGAGGTAGCCCGGGGTCACGACAGAGGAGAGCGAAGGAGGCCACAGGCACAGGAGAGGCCACGGTAGAGGGAGAGGGAGAGGAGGGAGGCGAGACCCCCATCTCCACAGAGGCCACCATCGCCTGATAAGGGCAAGGGTGTGGACATTAGAGAGAGTAGCGAGATGGCTACTCTCCAAGAAAAGGGAGATCGTCTGCGAGCTCAGGTGCAGACGTTACAGGATGCAGCTGCACAGCACCAGGCTGAGGTGTTGCAGCTACGAGACGAGAATGCTCGTCTCAGGGCACGAGGCAGAGGGGTAAGCACTCAGGAGCTGCCGTGGTCGGTTTCTCGGACCGCATTCTATCAGGTGCTATACTACCAAGCGATGCCAGAGGGCCAGAGGGTACAGCTGCCACCTGTCATAGCAGATCCTATCAGGACAGGGTCGACGAGGAGCTCATCTCGATCGATGACGAGGACTCGCAGTACCACACATACTATGATGGGACCACCTCGTCCTCCGTAGGGCGGGGGAGGAGATGAGGCCGAGAGCTCTAGAGGCTCTCGAGGCTAGAGGGCGGGATACTGCCACTGAGATTGTATTATACTTGTATTGATAGAGGATTGAGTATGCCGAGGTACAGATTGTGGCATACCAATCTAGTTTTGATGATGTATATATTCTGTTGATATATATAGATGAGATATTTTTTGATCATATGACTTGTCTTATGTGATGCTTATGATGCTTTTTATGTTTGATTGATTGATTGAGTTGATTGATGTAATGATTTTATTGATGATTCATGTAATTATGTCGTTTTGGAAAATATTATAACTTGGATGTCATGCTATAAATATTTTAAATGAAATAATCTGATGTAACAAATTGATTGGTTGTAATGAAATGTGATAAAATAAAAAGAGATTTCTAACAATAATTTCAAAGGACATTGTCGCTATTATAGACCATTTCATGGAGTCGCTGCTCACTCGGTCGTCAAGCTAGTCCCAGGATAGAAATATTGTTAAAAGAAAAAAGTGCTTAAGAGACTGTCTTAAGACTTTGTTGTGATGATGCAAATGATGATGATGATGATGGTTTGCTTTCAGATTTCCATGAAAATATTATGCATGAAATATTTGTAAAATGATTTTTGCTAGGCATAAATTCCTAAGTGTGATAAAATTGTTGAATATTTCCTTAAGAATTATACCATCATTGCAAAATGCAAAGGTTGACATAATGATATGAAATAATAAAAATGTGTTTGCTTTTGAAAAGCATAATTTGTGTAATAGAATGAAGTCATATGGTTTTTATGAATTTTGATAAATTGGAGAAGATATTGTTACAATGGTTTTCGCTAGGTATAGAATATGTAGGTATAGACTTATACCATCATCGTGAAGATCAAAGAAAATAGTTTTATTGCATGGTTGATTTTTAATGAACAGAAAAGATGAAAATGAGGACTTGCGCTAAGCATAAAACTCCAATTTTGGTTTTGGAATTATACCATCGTCGCGAAAGTCGATAAGATATATATGATATGTTTTAATTGAAATTTTTGATTTCTTCTATTATATAGTTGTCTTTGTGGTAAATAATTGTACTTGATTATTCCAAACAAGTTGCAAAAATAATATTTCAAAGTATTTTGAAAAAATTAGATTTATAAGGAATCCCATGTGCATAAGTGAATTCATTGCCAATCTTGATTTATCATAATGATAGACAAAATCTCTCAAATACAAATGTGTGTGCAATTGTATGGTTCAGTTACCAGTTTTGAGCAAGATACTATGATACAAGTGATTTGAATAAACCAACTAAGTGTTCATTAACCATGATGTAGATGCATATAACCATACTAGGCTACTATGTAGATCGGATTATCAAGAGCTAGCTAATCCATAAGCAGACATAGGTCCGTACAAAAGAAGGTCGCTAATGTGACAGACATATCGCCACGCTAGGAGTTACCCAAGGCCAAGCAGGTTGGGCACAAACCACCTGTTATGGGGCTTACCTCATAGTTTTCGAATAATTGAGAATTCCAGGGATTCAAGCTCATCAACCCTTCTTTTTTTTTTTTTTCAAAGGGTAGGGAAAGGGATTTTATTGCTTTCTTGCTTTCTTTTGAACTTTGCTTATTTTTCTTTTGCTTGATTTTTGAGATAGTGCTTGAAATATTGTTGGAATGATATAGAATAACATTTTTCTTTTCTCTTTTCTTTTTCTTGAACTTTTCTTTTCTTTTTCTTTTTCTAGGGATACTTGCTCGGATTAGCTGTAGAGCAAGGGATTTTTATTCTGGGTAGGGGTGAGCTTGTCCTTTTGCCAATTCTCAAAGATTCTAGACCATGTGCATGATAGGACAGCAGGGGAAACTTTTCACTCAAGAAATCAGTTCTACTATGTAGCAAAACATGGAAATTACAAATATAATCATTTTATTGTGAAAAGATGTGCTTGGTTTAAGTAAATACCAAGATCAATTCTCTATGCTCAAACTTTATTTAATTGATTTTTGTGAACTTTGATATAAGAGAGATTAGTAATCATGCCAGATAAAATCAAGATATTTATTATGTGAGTGTGCAAGTGAGGGATGCCAAATAAATGCTAGTTTTATCCAAAATAAGTTGAAACATATAACTGCAATAATTGTAAGAAAATAATGATTTTGAGAAAGTTTTGAGAATGTTGACTCTCTCTTTATTCTATATATTGTTTTGGTTTCGAAAGAGTCAAGCATATATCTGTTTTTGGATTTTTTATGTTGATTTTTGTTTTAAAGCAAAAGAAACTTTACAAAATAAATGCGATAAATATTTTTGAAGATTTTTGAAGATTTTATGAATGTTTTTGAGGGTTTTGAATGGATTTTGAACAAATATATACATGGATGAAATAATCAAATTTATGCATAATAACGTTTGAGATGTAAAATATTCATGGGTTCTTTAAGTTCTTTACCATCTAAGGTAGATAATTTATATGCTCCTGATTCAAATTTTGCAGTAATGATGTATGGTCCGAGCCAGTTGGGCTCAAATTTACCTTTAAGTTCCTTAGTTGCATTTGTATTTTTTTGAAGATTTTGAGGATTTTGATTTTTTTTTTTTGTATTTTGATTTTAATTTATGAATTGAAATTGATGGTATATACAAGATGATCTATATACACTATACAAGGTTATTTGAGTATAGCATGTCTAAGGTTGCTTCAAAATCAAAGGAGGTTTTGAAGGATAATCTGGTTGTGTTGAAGGTAAGAACAAAAGGTGATGAGTAAAAGATAGTGATAACAAAAGCTTTGTTATAATGTAAAATAATGTAGCAAAAGATTTGACTTTTATATGTGTAAAATTGATCATATTACAAAATAAAATGTCATAAATATAAGAAAGTTCTTCATTCTTATTATTATATTCCAAGTTTTGATAAGATGGAGAAAGTATATGTGAAAGACATGCATGGATGTTATTTGATAAACAAGGATGATCATATATGGATGAAGAAAAGTGATGGATAGAAGATAATTGTGATAATAGAGAATGTATAGAACTTGATGTTTCAACCGTTAAATATTCTTCAAATGGTGTTGGGTCACCATGTATGGTAACAATTTTATTTGCAATTTCAAACTTCAAACATTGATGAAGAGTGGAAGGGACAACCCTCATCGTATGAATCCAAGGACTCGGAGAAGTAGTTTGTAAGGTGAAGGACAATATCCTACATAGAATAAAGTATCCAGGATCTTGGATCCAATATTAAGGGGAATAATTATAGTACCTTGAGGTTCTTGAATTTCATTGTTAAAATATTTTATAATAACATTTGATTCATTACTATCTTCTTCCTTTAATTTGTGTTTTTGAAATAATTGATAAGTGCATAAATTAAGAGAAGAGTCATTATCTACCATGATAGTTCTAACAAGTGTTTCTTTACGAGATCCGATAATGTAAAGATAGGAGTCTTCTTGTGGAGTAGAGGAAGGAATATCCTCATCATAGAATGAAATATGGTTAACCTCAAGAGGGTTTATACCATTAATTATGTTCTTAGAGAAAATATGATGAGGAACAAATTGTTGGCTAGGTATTTTGAACAAAATTTCCTTATGAGCAATTTGTAATACTTCTAAAAGGGATATCTTTGCTTGAGGATTAATCACTTGTTGTTGGTTATCAAAGTGGATTTCAGATTGAGATTTTGATTCTAAAGATGAACTTTCTATGCTTACATTACATTTTGTATCATTCTCTAGAGCCAAAGATAGTTTTGAAAGTTGGTCAAATGAGGAATCCATATCTTGAATATCGGATTGAGTTGATTGAACTTGAGGTTGCTCATTTGTATTTTTTGTTACAATATTAATAATATCATCATGATGGCACACATTAACATGCAATATTTGATTGGTTTCTTGTTGTTGATAATTGAATAGGGGTTCTTGGGATATCCCCATGTCTTGATTGATTATTGGCATTTGTTGTGTAGGGGTTTGATTGTTTACTGAAGATTTATAGTCAGTTGTAGATTGTAATTCCTTTATATTAAAAAGACCCTTATCAATCAAATCTTGAATTGCACATCTTAAATCTTTACAATTTTGTGTCATATGTCCATCTACTCTATGATATTCACAATGTAGCTCATGTTTAAACCAATCTGATGTGGTATCAGAGTTGTCTTATGGAAGGAAGTTCAATAATATTTGTGTCAAGTAAATACTTGAGAATTATATCCATTGGTTGATTAAGCCTAGTAAATTTACGTGATGAAGGTTTTTGAGAGGTTTTTGATAAATGCCTTAGGAATTTTGTCATAAAAGGACCTAATGGTTTCTCACCTCTACTTTCTTTATTATGGGTAGAATGATGACAGGAATATTGGGTTGTAGGAGGTGAGTGCACGGTAGAATTGGAAGAATAAGTATTTTCTTGTTGAAATGGATGTGTTGTATTGAAAGAAGAGTTTTGAAAAGGTGGAGGAGGATTATATGTGGATTGATAGACATAATATGGATATATGGGAGAATAGATAATATCATTATGAAGAGGATTGGCAAAGGGATTGTTTTGTTGGGTTATGGATGAAAAATAAGAAGAGTGTGATGGAGGTGGTGTTGAATAGGGATGAGGTTGGTCATAATCAACAAATGTATTTAGCTGAATTCTTCCAACATTACTGATGGACTCATATTGATTTGAGTAAAAACTCATGGTTTCTTTAGTACTTCTAAAAGTAATATTTAGCATCTACTATTTAGGATTGAATATAAAACATACAAACTTGAAATGATGATTTTGTTTTTGTTTTTCTTGTATATATATATTTTTTTGTTTTTTTTTGTTTTTGTTTTCAAAAGGTTATGATGCATTCACGTCGGGTTCACCAAAATGTATCGCTCCAAATTTTTCGCACCCCTACCTTCAGGCTATTGGATCCGCGCCCGGAAGGAGGATGGGAAAAGGATGGTGCGGTACCTCGGACGAGAGGACTTTGCGAAGGTCCCGCCTCTCAAGGGAGGTGCATTTTGGTGATTTTTTGACGGATGGTGGGTTCACCAGGAAACATTTGATGGCAGTTTCCACGCCTAGGTTTTGGGAATGAGTTTTGATGAGTTCGTTTTATTTTTAAACATTCATCCTAGGTTTGGTCGAATGATTCTAACTTAAACTACATGAAAATGCAATTTAAATGCATACAAAGAAACATAAAGGAAAACAGAAACAGAGAATTTGCAGGAGGCCAATGAAGATTACCTGATCCGGAAGTCTGATGGAGTTTCTGATTCTTGAAGTAGTCTGGATCGTCCGCAATTCAACATAATCACCTTCAATTTGATAAAATCGTCTGAACTGACAAGATCGTCTGAAATCTGACGAATTCGTCAGACGAATTCATCAGAGACCTGCAAAACAGTAAACAGATGCGAAATACGAGAAATTCTATTTTGCAAACAAGGGCAAACTATGTAAAACAATAATATGAGTGTTGAACAATATACAAGAACAAAAGTAAATGCAAATAACTGTGTTTAGATAGCATAATATGATCTTAATCTGTAAACTTAGACAAAATGGGTGAACTCCAAATGCAATATAATATAAAAACTGAATAAACAATCTAATTTACAACATAAAATGACATAGAAAAGAGACAGAAGAACAAACTCCAGGCACTGATTGCCTCGATGTGCGTTGCAGTTGAAATCATCTCGCATCAGTACGAGATCGTCCCGAATTTGACGAGATCACCTCCGATCTTGACAGGTTCGTCGGCTGCGATAGGTACTGGCTTCGGTTGAAAACCAATGGTGTACCTGCAATGAAATGACTATAGGACTAATGCAAAATATGAATTACGATGTTTTAGAGCATAAGGGTTCAATTTGCATAAAAATTCAGCCAGGGGTTGGGGAGGGAAAAGTCTTAGAGTTAAATAGGCATAGGATAGTTGTTGGGAGGTTGGAGATCATCCCAATTTGGGAGATCTCCAACGGGGAAGGGTCCCAATGGCGCAGACATGCTTCTGCCCGGATTGGAGACCCGTTGGAACGGATTCCAACTATGCAAATTTAGTTTTGCGATGAAATCGTCTGGACGTTCTAGTCCAGACGAAATCGTCAAATCTGGGGCGATATCGTCTGATCGGAGACGATATCGTCAAACGGTCAAAACAACTGCTAAAAATGGCGCGGAAAAGGAGGAAACGGGTTTCTCGACGGTTAACGGGCGGTTTGGGAGGTTAAATTTGAATTTAAATTTATTTACTAAGGTGAATGTAATTATTCCAATTTTACTGTGCCAATTTTAGGGTGCTACAATTGTATTCATGTATACATGTTTAACAATATTTATTTCTTGATGATGCTTTGGAAGGTGGGTCATGAAATGGTCGGGTTATGTCGAAGTGGCACAAAGCTTTCCAGGTGGATTTATCAATACCTGATTGACCTAGCTAGATGACCCTTCACGTCTGAGTGAAAGAGCCTAAAATAGAGGTATCTCACAAGTGGAATTATCACCCCAATAGAAAGACATATGAAATCATGCAAGATGTCACCTCAATGTAGCTTGGTTATCAATTCCCTTCAGCTTAGGCCAGGGTGCAAGGATTCCAAAACTATCTTGCTTTTAATTGTAAGCATATCAAGATATCTTGGAAAGACAAGAAAGAGGATGTTTTCATAGTTTAACTCCCAGTGGATGAGTTAGAAATAATGTGGTGAAGGTGTTGTAGTTTGGCTATAAAAAATTATTCCTCCTTCTCCAGGTCTCGTGCTTATTCATGAGGATCCTAGGCATTTGGATTTTAGAAAGTTTTTCTCTAAATTTTCTTGCTAGATAGTGGTAAGTCCTTGGAGTGGGTCTGATGTAATTTTATGGACTAGAGTAAGCAGTGTTAGCATAATAATCCTAGGAGGAATGAAAAATTTAATCCTGGAGCCATGTTCTTTGTCTATTGATGAGGATGTTAGGAAATCTTAAATAAGGGAAACATTCTACAATGCTTGCTAAAAAATTTTGGGCACCATAGGGAGATGGCAAAACACTTGTTCTACTCCTAGCACAACGAAGTAGTCAAGGTTAGGACTCTTGATTTTAAAATTAATATCCCTTTGATTGCTAAAGTAATAGGCTTGGCATTGAACGGATTAATTCATAATAGAGAAAACTCTTTCTTGCAAAATAGTCCCAAATTTTCCTAGGTGATGAGGAAGAATTCGTTTGAATTCAGAACGCTTTCAAGTGTAATTTATTGAAAACTCCTTGGAATAGGGTGGTACTGGTCATTATGTAGTACGTGATATTGGATGAGAACTAGGAGATCCTAAGAACCCTGGTAAGGCTCTACTATGCGTTGATGACTTCATTTCATATGGTTTTACTCTGCCTCCCAAGAAAATAAAGCTCATCCTCAGTGCGAGTAGTGTGGAAAAGTCTTAGGATCACAGGTTCCATGCCTCAGGGTCTTCTCCCAAACATTTCAAGTGTACTTTATTAATGTTAGAAAGGTCTTTGATTGATTGCATGCAAACTACTATATCTTATGTGGAAGAAATTATGATCCTGAAGGGTTGAAAGCATTGAGAGCTAAAGGAGGAAGGAGCGAACAAGGAAGTGGGTCCCAACGACACTAAGAATTAGTTCTTATCTCCGTTGCTTCCTTTTGTTCTTCTAATTTTTTGGCTATTTCTCCCTCGGCCCTCTTCCCCAATAGGGTTCTCTATTTTTTTGTTGCTTTTGGGTTTTAACCCCTACATGGGTTTTCTATTTTCTTGGGTTAGTTGATGTTGTTACTTTTAGCTCCTTGATGGCGGACCACAGATCGACACGTTCTCAACTTGAATTTTTCTTCATTAAAATTTGGAAAAACACTTCCAGCTACAACACAGCCTACAGGCTTACATTAACCAACAGCTACGGCTTGGTTTTCTCACTCCTATCCTCTACCCCCGATCTCTGATCCACCACCCCTATTCTATTACAATGCTTGAGTTTTTATCGAGGTCTCAACCCTCTAGGCCATTAATGACCCACCTACATGAAGGTATTAATAAAAACCTGCAAAATCGGCTTCCCCCATCGAGTCTTCAATTTTCCTTTCGTAATTGGCCACCTGCCCCGATCCGCCATGAAAGCATGCATTAATGATACCCTTGAACTACAACTGCCGCTTTGTCAGAATGCTGACTTTTGCCTCTTTTTCTGCATGCATGGCCGTCCACATGTTTATTTCTCATCTATCTTCTTCTGGCCGTGATATCGCGACATGTTGTGATATCGCAACCATTCAACCCTCGAGCCCTTTGTTCTGTTTTGTGTCGCGATATCACAATGTCGCGATATCATGACCATTCTGCCATCGACCCCTCTACTTTGTTATATGTCACGCTATCGCGACGTCACGATATCACGACCATTTTGCCATCGACCCTTTTGCTTTGTTATATGTCGCGATATCGAGACCACTCTGCCATCGACCCCTCTGCTTTGTTATATGTCATGATATCGTGACCACTCTGCCATTGACCCCTTCGCTTTGTTATATGTCACGATATCGCGACCACTCTACCATCGACCCTTCTGCTTTGTTATTTTTTGTGATATCGTGACGTCGCGATATCGCGACCCAAATCTGCCTTGAGAGAAAAAGGCTTTTTACGCCGTGATTTTGCGACGTCGCGATATTGCGACCGACTTCTGCCTTGTGAAAATAAAAGAAAGAAAACGAAACACTCAGAAGCTTTTGCCTTGTTAAAACGGCCAACGAAACACTTAGAAAAATTTGGTTGATGCAAGATTGCCTTGCTACCATCGGATGCTCCTGCATCAGACACCCGGGGTAAATGGAGAAGTGACCTTCACTTCTGTGTTGTTCGGTCCGTGTCTTTTGTAACATTTCCAAATGTGCACCTACCTCTGTAGCCCACTTAAACCCCATCTCCTGGCAAAAAAAAAATTTGCCTTCTACTAGACAAATTCTGGCACTACTGCACACCTTCTCGTCCACTGCCTGTAATGGCTTTAACTTGTGGTGCACTCCATATTTCATCAAGGAGTACGTATTTGCACGACCATCATGCACTACACTCTGATCAAACTGCCATGGCCTCCCTAACAGCAAATGGCAAGCATCCATGGGGAAAACATCACACAAGACCTCATCCTGGTACTTCCCAATATTGAACATGACTAAGCACTGTTCATGGACCCATGCTCTGTGGTCCTTCCGCAACCACGCAATCCGGTATGGATGCGGGTGTCTCCTCCTCTCCAACTACAACTTAGTGACCATTTCCTCGAAGACTAAGTTATCAGTACTTCCATTGTCTATAATAACATTACAAACTTTACCTAAACTTTTGCACCTCATGTGGAATAGGCTTCTCCTCTGCTCTGGTTTGTCTTCCTCAATCAGCATGGTTCTCCTCACGATCATTGCTTCTCCTCTCTCAGCTTCTTTAGAATGTTCAGACTCAGCATCTTCCTCTGCTACAGCAGCTCTGGCAGGACCCACATGTTTCTTGTTCACCCTCTCGGGGTGCTAGGAACACTCATATGCTCGATGTCCCTCTTCTCCACAGTGGAAATAGGTTCCTCGAAACACTCCTCTTCCATACCCACGTCCAAATCTACCTCTTCCTCTTGGGTAGCCATTGTTCTAAACTTGGGGTTTGGGTTCCTCATATTCCTTCTGATCCTGACTGTTGCTAACCTCTTCTTTCTTCTCCTCTTTTCCTTCCTCTTTTCTTCCACCAGTATTTCCTCCATGCCCTTTTCCTCTTTGCTTGCTCTCAAACCTTCTGTTCAGTTTTTCTTCAACCTTCAGAGCAAACTGGTAAGCATCTTCAATGGTGCTCACCCGAACTAGGCTCAACTCTTCCTGGATACTGGGTCTCAACCCATTGATATAATGGGCCACCTTCTCCTTGCTTGCCTCCAAATGGCCAGTTCTAATGGAGATCTTATAAAACTCCTCTATGTATTCTTGGACAGTTTTGTTCATCTGTCTCAAACTCTGCATTTTCCTTAGTAGATCCAGTTCATAATTTGCAGGAATAAACTGTCTTTTCAATTTTTCTACCATCCATCCCCATTTTGTTATTCTCTCTTTTCCTCTTCTATTCTGTTCCAGCTGTACTCCCTTCCACCATATGCTGGCATGACCTTTCAGCTTGGTCTTAGCAAATCTGACCCTCTTGGGATCTTCAACTTCTTCATACTCGAAGTATTCTTCCAGATCGTTGATCCAGTCGATCAATTCCTTTGAATCCAGGTTTTCGAAATACGTGGAAACCTCCATATTTGGCCTCTTCCCAATCTGGGATATGGTTTTGTACATTCTGGCTTGTGCCGGATCTATAGCCTCTTCTTCTTCTTCAGACTGGTTTTCTTCTTCATCCACTTCGTCCTCACTACCATCATCCCTTCTTGGCTCCGATCTTCTACGCATCTCTTCTTGTAGGGCTTGTATTTGCCTCTGCAAAACTCGGACATCTTCTACTGATGTCGTGCCTCTCCCGCCAACGGGGTTTCTTCTTGGAGGCATTCTAATCACTTTTTCACGAGCCTTTCCACAGATCCTGGTGTAACTGCCTCACATCCAGCGATCTGTTACACACTCAGGAACTTTTGGCTCTGATACCACTAATGGCGGACCACAGATCGACACGTTCTCAACTCAAATTTTTCTTCATTAAAATTTGGAAAAACACTTCCAACTACAACACAGCCCACAGGCTTACATTAACCAGCAGCTACGGCTTGGTTTTCTCACTCCTATCCTCTACCTTCGATCTCTGATCCACCACCCCTATTCTATTACAATGCTTGAGTTTTTATCGAGGTCTCGACCCTCTAGGCCATTAATGACCCACCTGCATGAAGGTACTAATAAAAACCTGCAAAATCGGCTTCCCCCACCGAGTCTTCAATTTTCCTTTCATAATTGGCCACCTACCCCGATCCGCCATGAAAGCACGCATTAATGAGACCCTTGACCTGCAACTACCACTTTGTCAGAATGCTGACTGTTGCCTCTTTTTTTATGCGCATGGCCGTCCGTGTGTTTATTTCTCATCTGTCTTCTTCTGGCCGCGATATCGCGACCATTCAACCCTCGATCCCTTTGTTCTATTTTGTGTTGCGATATCGCGACCATTTCGCCATCGACCCCTCTACTTTGTTATATGTCACGATATCGCGACGTCGCGATATCGCGACCATTCTACCATCGACCCTTCTGCTTTTTTATATGTTGCGATATCACGATGTCGCGATATCGCGACGTCACGATATCATGACCACTCTACCATCGACCCCTTCGCTTTGTTATATGTCGCGTTATCATGATGTCGTGATATCGCGACCACTCTACCATCGACCCCTCCACTTTGTTATATGTCACGATATCGCAACGTCGCGATATCACGACATCGCGATATCGCAACGTCGCGATATCGCGACCACTCTGCCATTGACCCTTCTACTTTGTTATTTGTCACGATGTCGCGATATCGCGACCCAAATCTTCCTTGAGAGAAAAAGGCTTTTTATGTCGCGATTTTGCGACGTCGCGATATCGCGACCGACTTCTGCCTTGTGAAAATAAAAGAAAGAAAATGAAACACTCAGAAGCTTTTGCCTTGTTAAAACGGCCAACGAAACACTTAGAAAATTTTGGTTGATGCAAGATTGCCTTGCTGCCGTCGGATGCTCCTGCATCACTCCTTGTAGTGTTGGTTCTTGTGGGTTTTTGGAGCTTGTTTGTCTCTTGGGTGTTTGTTCCACTTTTAGGCATTTTGTGCCTTTTCCTTCCTAGTATCATTTGCAAGTATAGTTGGACCCCCTTTGTAAAAGATTTGGGGAACCTTTCAAAACCCCTTCATCCATCTAATAATTTTTTTATACAGTAGATCATAAATCTTGATGCATGAATCTAGTCTAAGCATGATGCTATTTTTATTATATTTTTTTCTTGAATAATTATGACCTCTCAATATCAATATTTACTATTTGCTTCTCAATTCATTATGTTCTTAAAGATAAAACCTTTTAAAAATTTAAGCAATAATTTAATGCTTGGATTTTTTGTTATGTATGAATCTAGTCTAAGCATGATGTTATTTTAATTATATTTTTTTCTTGAATAATTATGACCTCCCAATACCAATATTTACTATTTGCTTCTTAATTCATTATTTTCTTAAAGATAAAATATTTTCCAACTTTAAGCAATAATTTAGTGCTTGTATTTGTTATGCATTGGTGTCTTTTTCAACGAGTTTACACAGGTTTTTATGAGAGGTCCTAGTCCCATCATATTGAGTGGGGTTTGAACCTTGGATCTCCCAAAGAGAGGCCAAAGTCCTTATCACTGTAGTAAGCTTGCAACTTGCAGTGGCATATTTGCAAGATAGTTTTTTTATATATTTCTTTGCATTTTTTTTGGTAAAGATTTACATATCTAATAATTGGCTTGTATTAGTGTTTGAAACTGGTGGATGAGTTTATTGTATTATTTTATAAAATAAATTATTAATATATATTATATTATAACATTATATCAACCATGATTTTCTTTTTGGGTCTAACATTAAGGATAAAACTAAAATAGGAGATATGGAGCTTGAGCTATCTTGAATGCTTTGACATGTTAATAAATGATGGTCAACATGATAGAAGAGAGGATGACATGCATAAAAAATAATATATCTTGGCATATGAATAAGACTAAGAATGATTTATAATTTGATTTTAAAGGTTTTTATATTAATTTTTATATAAATATATATTTTTGGTATTGATAAAAAAAGGGGTTGAAGGGCCCCACCCTTTACATAGAGCTCAAAAAATATACAAGAAAAAATAAGAGAAGATCATACAAATGCAAGATATCCCTATCTTAGTAAAAAAAAAAAAAGCCTGGGCTAAACCTGTTTATGGAGAAGCTGGAATAATATTCCTCCCACTATCCTTCTATTTAACATAGCTGATGCAGTGCTCAATGCTTTACATAATTGATAAAGAAACTACTGACAATAATATAATTTAGTGTGCTTAAATCCTTCATCGCATGATCCCAATAAGTATTTTGCTTTGCTCTACCCTCTTTATCTGCTAGCTTCATTATCAATTCTTATAATCTCTTCCAACTCCATGGAAGCATATGACCAGACCTTGAAATTCTCAAATTTAACTACCATATTCACCATTTTATCGGTAGCTTTGTTTCCCTCTCTATAAATATGTTTAACTTGAATTTATTCTAGGTTTTCCAAAATAGTCCTCGCATCTATAATTATTTGGAAAATTCTATAATTATTTAACTCCCTTTTTGAAGGGAAGTTATAATATTCTTGGAATCCCCCTCAAGAACAATTCTCCTAAAATCCAAATTCACCGCAATTCGGAGGCTCGTAAGCATTGCCCTTGCTTTAGCTTGGTTATTTGTGGTAATTCCTAGATCCTCAACATATGCAGCCACTACCTAACCTTTATTATTCCTAATGACACTCCCACCACCACCAGCATGACCTGGGTTACCTTTTGCAACTCCATAAAAGTTCATTTTTACCTAGTATTTGTGGGAACGTTCCCATATGGTATCTAGTCTCACCTTATTGATTTTTTTCCATATTTAAGATATCTTTTCTCTAGAGAGGATCATTGCAAGATTTTCTTGGCCAACAATATTTTTAATACAATCCTCCATTAGGGTTTTTTTTATCCTGGCATAAACCCCAATTATTTCTTTGGTTTTATTCTTGAACACATCTATTTCTTTCCAACCAAATCCCCCGACAAATATGTGGAATGCATTTTTGCCAAAAAGTACTACTTCCTAAGTGCCACTGTTCCCAAATCCCAATTATATAATCTAGAATGACCCAAGAAAAATTAACTTCTCTCAATAACATATTTAGGATATCACGAAAATAATCACAAGTTCTAAACAGGTGGTCCACACACTCATCTTATTTTCTACATAAGACACAAACAGTTGGAACCACAATTCCTCTTTTGAACATATTGTCTTTTGTAAGGATCTTATTGAGAATGAAAGTCCAAAAAAATATACCAACCTTAGGTATGATATTTAGCTTCCAAATTCTCTTAAGCTTGGGTTTCTCTGAGGTTACTTTGCCCAAGATTTTATATCCATCCTTCACTAAGTACTGGCCTTGCTGGTTTCTTCCCCAAATTATCTGATCCTCCTCTAAACCTTTACCTAAATAATAACTCCTTATGATGTTTTGCAGATATTTACCTCCTAATCCTTGCATATCTTCTTGCATGATTTTCCACTCCTGAAAATCACCCACCCTATGAATGTAACCATTAATTTTCTTACCATAGGTTCTAGTTAAATGTTCTTTAATATCTTTGAACTTTTTGTAGTTCGCTAAAGGCTCCTCTTGAATCTAAGGGTATTTCCAAAAGTTAAATTTGTCTCCCTTGCCTACTCTCCATTTTAGACCTTGCATAAGAACTTTCTTGCTATTGATTATATTTTACCAAAAAATAGACCCACATGGAGGATTAGAACAACTGATAAAGTGGTTTTTGCCCTCCAAGTATTTATTTTGGATAATTCTAGCTCATTTCCATGATGCTCCAGTGCAAAGCCTCCAACCATGTTTAGCTAGAAGGGCTCTATTTAGATATCTCAACTTCCTCAAACCAAAAATCCCATTCTATAAAGACTAGTAACAGGTATCCCAGGCTACCAGATGTATACATTTTTTGTATTCAGTGCCATCCCATAAGAATTTTTTTTTTAGTCCTTCTAAAGTCTCTTCCACTTTCCTTGACATCCTTAGGAAAGACATGAAATAAATAGGGAGGCTTTGAAGCATGTGGTTTATGAGTTGTAATTTCCCTGTAGAGGATAATAGAGATCCCTTCCAACCTTGAAGTTTCCTGTTAAATTTATCAATGATTGGATTCCAAATTTCATCTTTCATATTGCATATAAACAAAGGCAAACCAAGATAGGTTATAGGAAACATTTCATCCTTATAGCCTAACACTTTAACTATTTTATCTCTTATACTCTCCTCCGTGTTTAAAAACATAATCCTGCTTTTTTATAATTTATTTTTTGGCCTGTAGCTTTTTCATAAGAATCAAGGAATTTTTGAACTCCAAAGCTTCTTCCTCTGTAGATTTCCCAAGCAAGAAAGTATCATACATGAACTTTTGATGATATAAAGCTTCACCAATGGATGAATGTTTTAGACCTTTGATATTACCATTCTTTATCTTTCTTTCCAAAGTTCTTCCCAGGGCATCTGCCATAATGATAAAGAGATATGGAGACAATGAATCTCCTTGACTGATTTCTCTTCTAGTAGGAAAGAACCCAATAGATTATCCATTTATCAAGTTGAAAAGTGGGGGTTAGAAATACACATACCAATCCAAGCCCTCCATTTTTCACTAAAATCCATTCGTTCGATTATTTTATATAAGAAAGACCATGAAACCCTATCATAGGCTTTGTTCATGTCCAGCTTAAGGATCATGCCTAACCATTTCCTCCTTTGAAGAGAGTGTGTTTTTTCATAAATGGCAATTATGCTTTCAGTAATATTATTACCTGCCATATAACCTCCTTGATCTTCATTAATGATTGAAGGGATGATGTTTTTCAACTGATTGGCTAGAACTTTAGTAAATATTTTATAAATTGTATTACATAGGTTGACTGGTTTAAAGTCCTGTATTTTATCTACCCCATATTTCTTGGGAATTATAGTAAGGAAGGTATTATTCGATTCTTTCAGAAACTTGCCAGATTCTTGGGCTTCTTGGATTGCATTGACTACATCTTCTCCAACAATATCCCAATGATGTTGAAAAAAACCTGGTGGAAAACCATTTAGCCTTGGAGCTTTGGATGCTCTTATAGAGAAAACAACTCTTTTAATTTCCTCCTTAGAGATTACCTTGCATATATATTCATTCATACTATAACTCTTTTAATTTTGATATTTATGTTAAACTTATTTTTAATTTTTTTTGGTTATTTTTGCCTATGACAAATATATTTTGAAATACACTTAATTTTTATAAATTTATTGTCTAAGTCTTGTATGGAATGTTGGTAGTGGAACATTTCATAATGTTCCAATATCTTAGGATTATAGATGAATGAAATTTTATGATATATAGAACTAATTACTCTAGAATTTATATAATTGGATAGTGTGTCTAGGACCACAAAACCTAGAAATGTAGACTCTCCATTGAGTCATGAATTTAAGTCTCCTATCCAAATATGATACACCTTAACCTTTAGATGCTAAAAAAATATTAAACTCCAAAACTTTGAATTTTTAAATTTTCATAGGATTATAGACACTATCATAGAACTTAAACCCTAGATAATGATTATGGCTGTAAAAATTTATTCTATGTAGAAATTATCCCTTAGAATTATGCCTTGTATTATATCCTATAGATCATTAATTCTAAATGATAAATCATAATTCCAAGATAAATAAATTCATGACTTTGATAATTTTGGATTTTAATTAGTGGTACTTATTATAAATTAGGTTGCTAAATCATGAGGTCAAAAATTAAATCATGGACTCTATATATTAAAAATTGAATTACGAATCATTACACTTATGGCCCTTCCTAAGGTCAAACAATAAAATATAAAATCATAGACCCAATACAATATCTAAAATATTAAAAAATTAAAATGTTAATCCTAAACTTTAGCTAGAATAATTATATCTTAGAGGTTGAACATAAAATCCTAGATAAGAATATTTTCCTAGGAGGGCCCAATCGAGGCACCTATAGATCCCCTTTTAGATAGAAAAATATATTTATAGATTTTTTTAAGGAGAAACCTCAAATAGAGGTTGAAGAAGCACAAAAAATAACACAAAAAATGCTCTTTGTAGTTGCTAAAAAATATCAATAGGCAAGGAGGAACCTCAAAGAGTAAATGGATGTTTTCAATGTATAAATCAAGACCAAAAATTATCATTGAGTAGAGTATAACAGAAGAAACAATCCTATATAGATACAATCATGACCTGATATACAAATTCATAGGTATTCATTATACCCTAAACATCTTACATTCCTATTTTTGACATAACTAAGAGCCTCTTGGTGAGTATTCCTTATGGTTTATTAGTAATGGATATTTTATTGTTAACTTTTCCCCACTAGCTAATAGAAATAAGGCATCAAAAATTAGAAAATATGAACCATGGCCTGATAAGATTATTTGTCCAAACCTAGAGAGTAGGATTTGATCCATGAATTGAACCCACTACTATCCCAAATTGGGTCCAATTGTATGTACTTCCAATAGAGTTCTAGAGTAAGCAGATATTGGAAACCATAGGTAACTTCATTGGAAGGTATGTAGGTGTCTCTAGAGACATAATGGAAGGAAACATAGTCATATATGCTAGATTATATGTTGAAATGAATCTCAATAAACCTCTTTTGATAGAGGTTCAACTTTAACTTATAGGGCTATGTTGGATTCTACAACTAGATTATTAAGCACTACCATATAGGTATAGAGTTTGCCACAAACATGGGAATTTATCCCTATATTTCCCAAATACTATGATCATAAAAATTTAGGCCCCTACGGTAATTCTAGATTCTCTTAAGGAGAGTAAGTCTACAATCACTAAATGAGCAACCAACACTTATTGGGGAGGAGTACAGGAAGATGGTTTTGCATAGCTCAAAATAAGGTAGAAGAAAAAATATGGAAAAGAGCAAATTCATCGTAAGCCCTCACATAGGTATGATATCTTCAATAAATTGATGGAATATGAATAAGAACAACTTATGGAAGGAGTGGATGGGAATGATAAAAATAGTAACACTCATTTTTAAGTTCTTCCTTCAAATCCTATCCAAGAGTAGGTAATAGAGTGTAGTGAGGCTATAAGAGATGACAAGGGTATTTATAGTGTATAACAAAGAATAATCAATAGTAAACAATATCATCATGGGTGTGATAGAATATATTGGAGAGAATCCAACTTTGGGGATCAACCAAGTGGAGAAGAGATCGAGGAATAATAAATCTTAGGTAGTGATGCAGGAGCATCCGAGGGTAGCAAAGCAATCGAGCATCAACCAAACTTTTTGTTGTTATTTTTTTCTAAGTGTTGCAAGAAAAATATGTGTCGCGATATCGCGACCAAAACGGAAGATAGGGGAGCAGCGGACAAAAGGTCGTGAAATCGCGACCACCGTAGGGGAAACAAAGGCACGGAGACCAAAGGTCGTGAAATCGTGACATGTCACGATTTCGTGACATGTCGCAAAATCGCGACCACCGTAGGGGAAACAAAGGCACAAAGACCAAAGGTCGTGAAATCGCGACATGTCACGATTTCGTGACATGTCACGAAATCGCGACCACCGCAGGGGAAACAAAGGCACGGAGACCAAAGGTCACAAAATCGTGACCAAAGCCGAAGAACAAAGGCGCGGAGGAACCAAGGTCACGATTTCGCGACACGTCGTGAAATCACGACCAAAGCAGGGAAGGCAAGGTGTGAAAGACAAATGGTCGCAAAATTGCGACATGTCGCGATTTTGCAACCAAAGTAGGAGAATGGAGGCCGATAGACAAAAACGACGTGATATCGCAACAAGTCATGATATCACGGCCAAAACGGAGAGAGAAGGCTTGACAGAGGAAATGTTGCGATATCGCGACATGTCGTGATATTGCGACGGGAGTAGGAGAGAGAAAGCATAGGAAGGAAATGGTCGACATGTCATGATATCGTGACCAAATAGGAAAACACGCACTCCCAACTTTCTTCCACGCTTGAAGGAGGTGGAAGAAAAGGTATGTGGCAGTGCAAGAATTTGCTTGGTTGACGGAAGAAAATTTTTAGATGATTTAAAGCATGAACATATGTGTTATGCATTAATTCCTAGAGTCAAGGATACATAATGCAAATATGCCCCAGCAGAATTCCAAGATCTATTGAAGGAATTTCCAGATATCATATCTGATAATGTGCCTGAGGGTTTACCCCCAGTAAGAAAAATCAGTCACCATATTGATTTGGTGCTAGGGTCAAGCTTGCCCAATAAAGTTGCACATAGAATGACACCTGTAGAAACTGAAGAACTAAACAGGCAGGTCCAGGAGTTGTTGGAGAAGGGATTTATTAGGGAGAGTCTTAGCCTATGAGAGCTATCATCGAATGGCCTACCCCAAGAAGCACAACAGAGGTAAGATCATTTCATGGTCTAGCCAGCTTTTACCAGAAGTTCATTAGAAACTTCAGCAGCATTTGTGCACCCCTCACAGAAACAATGAGAGGGGATAAGAAAGAATTCAAGTGGACATTAGGGGCTAAAAGGAGCTTTGATGCATTAAAGAATAACGTCATAGAACAGCCTATTTTGGCACTTCCAGACTTTAACAAAGTATTTCAGGTAGATCGTGATGCCGGTGGCGATGCAATAGGGGTTGTACTTGAGTCAAGAAGGCGGACTCGTTGCTTATTTTAGTGAAAAGCTCAATGATGCTCGGAAAAAGTATTCAGTTTATGACCAGGAATTTTATGCTATAGTTCAGGCTCTAAAGAAGTGGAGGCATTATTTGTTGCCAAAAGAGTTTGTTCTATTTATGGATCATCAGGCATTGCAGTACATCAACAACCAAACAAAATTGAATCAGAGGCACATGAAGTGGGTTGAGTTTCTCCAAAGCTATACCTTTGTGTTAAAGCACGAAGTGAGAAATCAAACAGAGTTGCGGATGCCTTAAGTAGAAGGCATAGTCTCTGATTGAAATGATAGTGGAAGTGGTAGGATTCGAAGAACTGAAGGGTATTTATCCTGAAGATCCTAATTTTGCAAAAGCCTGGACGGCTTGCTTGGCACCTGTTACTATGGACAGGACAAAATGGTTAGATTTCCTAATTCAAGACGGAATGTTGTTCAAGGGAAGTAAATTATGCATTCCAAGGAGTTCCATGCAGGAGAACTTAATCAAGGAAAAGCACAGCGAAGGACTGGCTGGACATTTTGGTCGGGATAAGACCATTGCCCTGGTGAATAAAAATTACTTTTGGCCGCAACTTCAGCAAGATGTGAAAAAGTTTGTGCAAAGTTGCAGAATATGCCAGATGGCAAAAGGCGTAAGGCAAAACACGGGATTATACCAGCCGTTACTCGTACTCGAGAGGCCATGGGAGGACATCGGCATGGATTTTATTCTTGGGTTGCCGAGAACACAGAGGGGAAATGACTCTGTATTTGTGGTGGTTGACTGATTCTCCAAGATGGCACATTTTATTCCTTGCCAGAAAACAAGTGATGCAGTTCACATTGTAGGGTTATTTTTCAAGGAAGTGGTACGACTTCACGGTCTACCAAGAAGCATAGTTTTTGATAGAGATACAAAGTTTGTTGGGTATTTTTGGAGAACATTGTGGAAGAAGTTGAAGACAGATCTGAAGTTCAGTTCTGCATACCACCCACAAACTTATGGACAAACAGAGGTGGTAAATAGAAGTCTGGGTAATTTATTAAGATGCTTGATAGCAGATAAACCCAAGGGATGGGATTTAGTTTTGTCGTAGGCGGAATTTGCATACAACAATTCTGTCAATAAGAGTACAAACAAATCTCCATTCCAAATCATATATGGAAACAGTCTAAGAAACATTTCTGAGATGAGAAAATTAGATAAAGGAGAAAAGTGTAGTGCAAAGGTTGAGGAATTCGCGAAACAGATGAAAAGCCTGCATGAAGAAGTAAAGAAACAGATTACAAAAATGAATACTCAGTATAAAGCAAGAGCAGACCAAAAGCGGTGGTTCAAAGAGTTCAAAGTGGGGGATGAAGTCATGGTCCATCTCAGAAAAGAAAGATTTCCAGCCAAAACTTACAACAAGTTGAAGATGAAGAAGTTTGGGCCATGCAGAATACTAGAAAAATGGGATTCAGGCAATGCATATGAAGTGGAATTGCCAAGTGGGCTTGACATTTCACCTATTTTTAACATATCAGATTTAGTGGAATACCATGAGGGAGATAGTACAGAGGCACCAAGCATAGAATTGTGGAGCATTCCAGTGTCTAACCCAAACAAAGACGAGATCAAGGAAATATTAGATACTCGTGAAGGCAGAAGCACAAGGAACAAACAATATTCTGAGTATTTTATCAAGTGGAAGGGCAGACCTGTAGAAGATGCAACTTGGTTATCGAAAATAGAGGTTGACCACCTGGGTATTCCTCCCAAATATCAGAAGTGATGATCACTTCTCAATCCACCCTGGGTGTCTGATGCAGGAGCATCCGAGGGTAGCAAAGCAATCGAGCATCAACCAAACTTTTTGTTGTTATTTTTTTCTAAGTGTTGCAAGAAAAATATGTGTCGCGATATCACGACACAAAAAGTGTCACGATATCACGACCAAAACGGAAGATAGGGGAGCAGCGGACAAATGGTCGCGAAATCATGACCATCGCAGGGGAAACAAAGGCGTGGAGGCCAAAGGTCACAAAATTGCGACCACCGCAGGGGAAACAAAGGCGCAGAGACCAAAGGTCGCGAAATCGTGACATGTCATGATTTTGTGACATGTCACGAAATCGTGACCACCGCAGGGGAAACAAAGGCACGGAGACCAAAGGTCATGAAATCATGACCAAAGCTAGAGAACAAAGGCACGGAGGAACCAAGGTCGCGATTTCATGACACGTCGTGAAATCGTGACCAAAGCATGGAAGGCAAGGCACAGAATACAAATGGTCGTGAAATCGTGACATATCCTGATTTCAAGACCAAATCAGGAGAACGGAGGCCGACAGACAAAAATGACGCAATATCGTGATAGGTCACGATATCGCGGCCAAAACAGAGAGAGAAGGCTTGACAAAGGAAATGTCGCGATATCGCGACGAGAGCAGGAGAGAGAAAGCACAGGAAGGAAATGGTCGCAATATCGTGACATGTCATGATATCGCAACCAAACAGGAAAACACGCACTCCCAGCTTTCTTAATGGCGGCCCTTCGTGCGCAGCAAGATAGCAACAGTGAAGTAGCAGTTTCAAGGGAGGATTTCAACGGGCATGTTGGCCACTCGTGTAGGATATCTGGAAGACGCGTTTAAAGCAACTAACAGCAAGCAGTAGATCGAGAAGAAGATTATGTTGGGTATGGCAGCCAGTCACGCACCTCACCTAGAGTCTCATCAATGCAACTTTCCAGAATTGTTCCAGGTGGCAATTGTAGATCATGGGAAGTTTGAAAGCACAGAGGATCGAGACCTCGATAAAAACCCATGGATTGTAATGAGGGGGTTGGCAAACGGCAGTTTGGCTGTATATTCTTGTAAATTCTTGCAAAGTATTGAATACAAATTTTGGGCTCTTGTTTCTCTGGTTTTCTGTCTTGTGCAAGATCTGTTCTCCACTAGGTAGTGGATAAAAATTCAAAAAAATAATTGATAAATTTCCAAGGAGATGAACTGGTCATTGAGGGATTGATGAGGATAATAGAATATTAATAGTTTTAAGGTAATCAATGAATACACTCATGGAATATTAGGGGTTAAAAAATATAAACTAACAATTTTTTGTACACATAATCTTAAAGAAAATTAAAATAAATATTATGCTTATCCAAGAGACCAAAATATCACTAGATCTCATGTACAAAATTGTAAATAGTCTTTGGAGGAGTGTTGGTCATATGGAAGTGGTTTCCCAAAGGGTATCAAGGGGATAGTTACATTTTGGAGCTCTATTAAATGGATGATAATAGAACATATAGCCTAGAGTGGTATCCCCATATCCTAGTTTAGAAACAATGTTACAATTGAGTAAGTTTTAATTATAAATTTCTATGGGGCTCAAAATCTATATTGACGAATTCATTAACAAAGAGTGGTGCATAATATGAGAGTATTGAGGGAGGAATTAGACTAGATTGTTGCTTGAGATTTTAATGCTAAAATATCATCTAGATATCAAGAAGGAAATCTAGTTTTAGACTTAGGGGATTAGCTCATGATTGCCTAGGTCCATGCATTACACTTGGTGGATATTAAATGCCTTGGAACTAGCTATACTTGGACTAACAAGAGGAGGGAGCCACATAGCAGGAAAGTGAAGTTAGATAGATTTTAATTTTTTGAGCAGGCATTTGTGAAATGGAATCTAAAATTTAAGATTTTATAGGGTCCACTCTTGGATTACTTTTCCATTTTATTGGAAGGGAATCAAGATGGGACAACACAAAAAAATAATCAAATTTAAAAACTTTTGGTTATAAAAAGGAGTAACTCTGAAAGCAAATCCTATAATTATGTGAAGAGAATCACCCAAAATATAGGACAACAATGTTTATCTTCCATAAGTAGATTCACTATGCTAAGGATTAGCTAAAGCAATAGAGGTGATCTAACAAGTTAGACTTCCAATCCTAAAGAGTTCCATTGGTGGCCAAATGGGATGAGGTGCAAAAAATATTTAGGGAGGGAACAATTATAGAGCAAATAAAAGACATTTATGATGAGTTGAATAAACTAGTAGAGGACAATGACAACCAAGAGGAGTTCTACTATAAATAGAGAGCAAGAAATTATTGGTTACTAGACAGGGACAAAAACACTAAATGTTTCCATCAGGTCATTTGTACTATGAGACAAATAAAAAATATGGTATCCCTTCATGATGAGAATGAAATCTCCTTTGAAACAATCCCATGTACCCATTCCTAAAAAATGGATTATTTTGCCAAATTATTTAAGGAAGACCTAATACAAGACAAAGAGGCTTAAAAATAAATTATTGCTACCATTCCCTCTATCATATTTGAATAATAACCATGCCCTACATAAACCCATTGATAGAGAGGATCTAAATGAGGTAGTCTTTGGAATAAGTAGGAAATAATGTCAGGTCTTTATGGATTCCCAATTGCATTTTATCATATCTTCTAGAATAGATTAGAGGAGGATGTAATGGTTATCATAGAGGAGACTAGGGATAATAAAATAATGCTTAAAGCATTAAATAAAATATTCATTACCTTAATTACAAAATGGAAGGATGGGGTGCATATTTTATATTATAGATCTATTGCCTTTTGTAATATAATATATAAAATAATAATGGAGGTAATGGTTGTGCAACTAAAACCTCTCCTAGATAGCATTATCACCTTAGAACAAGTGGGTTTTATAGAGGGTAGATAGAACTTGGATGGTGTGGTTATAGCTTAAGAGGTAATCCACTTAATACAAAAATTTGGTAATAGAGGAATATTGATAAAATTGGATATATCAATTACTTATGATAGGGTGGAGTGAATCTTGTCAAGGATGATTAAAGCTTTTGGTTTCTCTCAATATAAGATAGAGTGGGTCATGAGATGAATTTCTAATTTGACATAATTAGTGTTAATTAATGGTCTTCCCTCATAAATTTTTGGTGCCACTAGAGGCCTTTATCAAGGAGATCCTTGTTCCCTTTATATTTTTTTCACAGTGGATGAAGGCTTGGATAGACGTTTCTTGAGGAGAATATAATAGGGTTTGTGCATATGTATCAAGTTAGGTGAGTGGGTTTTGATTCACCTACATTTTATGAATAACATAGGATTGATGGGAGTGGCCAACCTTAGGTAAGCATGAATGATTAGAGATACTCTTAATTTTTATCTTAGGACTATAAACCAATCCATTATCGATAAAAATACAAAGTGGTATTCTTCAATCTTAATCTAAGGCTTAAAGACAAAATTATAGAGATCTTGGCATTCATTTGGACTTCTCTCCCAATGGTATATTTGGGGGTCCCTCTACATTTAAAAAAATTAAAGATAATTTTTTGGAGAAATATTTTGGACCATATCAAATAAATAATTAACCATTGGTCTCACAAATGTTTAAAATTTTGGGTAGATTAACTTTTTTGAGTCAATTATTTAGGCCATGCCAATCTACAAATGTATTGTCATTGATGTCCCACATACTATATGGAAATAGTTGGATAGATAGCTAGAAAATATTTATGGGAAGGAGCAAAAGGAGAGAGGAAATGGGTATTAGTAGCCTAGAAGCAAGTAAGTCAACACAAGGCAAAGGGAGGTTTGGGCTTGAGGAGATCAAATCTAAATAATAAACCTTTTGCTAAAAATATTTATTGGAGGTGGATATTGCAGACAACTTATTTATTTAGCAAAGATTTAACTAGTAAATATTTGGGATAGGTGAACCCGAATGAAGTGAGTTATTTCCCTTTGGATGGTAATGGGTCCCTATTGTGGTAGGCACTAAAGATAGGATCTTAGGTTGTGAGATATGGATTATTTTGGAAAGTGGGGAGAGGGAAGAAGGTACGATTATAGATAGATTCATGGAACCAATACCCACATATTATTGCTAAATTCTCACAACTAGAACTAGTAACAACAATCATGTAAATTAGGGGTTTGATCAAAATGTAAAGTTATTTCAACACGACAGGAGGATTATATGTTTAATTACTTTAAGAAGTTGGATGAATGCCAATTCCATTTTCTTTAGAATTGACACCCATCATAGATCCACATATCTCTACACTTTATATCTTAATGAATTGATATATAGACCCTCAATCTTGAACATACAATAAATAAGTTATTAAAATGTTGAACCCTTATATCTTAGCTTTAAGACCATAATTGAAGGATTTAGGGTTAGACCTTATCTTATCCTTGTCAAATATTTTGTATATAGATCATTAATTCCATAGAACCCTTGGTTAAACTTTAAAAAATTTAAATGAGGAGATTAAGCTTTATAGTTTAATAACTAGATCTTTAGATCTTAGCATTAAAAAACATAGATTCATAAATCTAACCTATGAATAAAAATCTTAGGTTATAAACCATGACTATAAATATGTAATCTATAGATATATATACTTTATATCATGTATTTAAATAATAATTTGACCCTAGTCCTAAGTGTTAGAGAATATTACACTATTTGGAAGAAATATAAATGTACCTCATGGTACAATTATAAAATATAAATATTATATTAGGGTGCAATTCTATAGTTTAGGGTGTGTGATTTAAATTTTCCTGAAGTATGTGTCTATGTGTAGGATATGAGAGTGTCCAAGTTTCATTTAACAATGTGTGCAAGTGTATCAATTTAAGAGTGTGCAAGTAAATAGAATGTCAAAAGTCATGTACAAAGTTTTAATATGTAAATCCAAGAGGTATGATAGGTTTATCTTATGTGTGAAATAGGAAAGGATGCATCTTTATGATATGTGAGGAGGGAAATAGTAAAAGTATTCAAGTGCCACCTTTCTATGGTTATATTATGAAGATAAAGCCCCATGTATTGTTTGAATGAAGTTAATTGTAATAGAAGTTTCATTAGAGAACATTGAATCTTGTATGCACTATTTTGAACAATTATATTGTAAGTTTGCTTATGCATATTGTCCATTTAATCAATGTTATTATTATTTTTATGAATGATATATTAATTGATACTGACTATTTATATTAATTGCTCTAATATTTGACTCTACATAATATCTTAGAACTTGTGATTGAATTTGGATAAAAATCCAACACTAAGTTGTAATATGGATTTAAGAGTCAATGAAACCTAGCCATATAGATTGTAAACTCATAGGTCTTAGATCACTATATCTTAGATATTACAATCCTTGATCATAGACCTGTAGCATTGAAATTCTTATATCATAGGCCTTAGATAATAAGTGTTGAACACATTACCATAGATCACTAAATATTAGAGCTTAAGAACTTGACTAATAATGCCAAGTAACTCCATAAACTTATACCATAGATACTTATAATATTTTAAATGCATGACAATATAAGCTCTTTAATATGATATCCAAATGAAATTTAATGTCTAAAACATACACAAATTTTAAACTTAAATATTACTTCTAAAAAAAAGAAAATTGATCTCAGACCTTCTATTATAGACCTTATAACTGTTAGTTATAGGTAAACCTTTATATTGTCATAACCCAAATTTCCTCATCAACTTTTTTTGAGTGTTATTTTCAACCTAAGACAAGAAACCCTTCTAGCAAAACCCACCTTAAGAGATTGAAGCTAGAAGTTACACTACACACAAAACAAGCTACTAGTCTAACCTATTAAGTCGATTACTAGTTTAGCCACACCTCATTTCACCCATCCCTACAACTCACATAGTTCTAGTTATGCAAGTGCACTAGGTGGAAGGATTTATTTTTGGCTTCATCCACATGTTGCATAAGTAATAGATTCTCCCCTTCCCATCCTTCACAAGGGATGCTATTATTGTTACTCACTACATACTTTAGTCTATAAAATGGTCCCATGCATCACATGTGTAAGCTTACCCCCTTCCTATCCTTCGAAAAGGTAGCTTTAGAACTCACTCGCTACATACATCATTCTATGTAGTCAACCTATTTCCTTTTTATATTGAAGAGTTTCATGCTAATCTCTACATTCTACATAAGTCTCTATCACTCTCCATCATCAAGAGTCCAATAATCTTAATTGACTATGTAATAACCCTTAACCTAAGATTCATTTTATTGAAAAGCACTTGAATGGATATTTAAATGATCTTTCATTAACACATGCTTAGAGTAATAACTCTTTATAAACTCAGGAACTCTTTAATTATTTAGCCCTAGTTTAAAACACATTCCTCTAAGATTGCTTTTATTAAGAATCTAGTATGGCACATGGAGAAAACCATAAAATATAAGAGCTCTTACTTTCTAGAATAGATGTTCTTTAATAGTGGGTCTCATTATAGGTTAACATAGCCCACTCTTCACTACAAAAAAAGAGGTTTCTCAAATAACAAAACCACTGTACCCAATTTTATTTCCTTACATGATTCTCTTTTATCAATGTAACCAAGGTCAAAGAACTAGATCACTACCAAGAATTCAAATTCACTAACATGTATCACTCGTTAGATTATTCATTAGTGAATGAAATCACGCTAATGAAACTCTTCGACACAAACCAGATTAACGAGTTAATAGAAGGTAAAGTCTCTATCAACCAACTATCTATATCAAGAGTGCTACAAAACCAATTCTTTTCTTGGATTAATTACAAATGTTTCAACCTTAAGTCTCAGTTTGAGGAATATGATTTAGTCTAACATAATGAAGATCTAATACTCGTTTGACATCATAAAACTCATCTAAATCCATCACCGCATTAATACATGAAGACAACATATTCCAAAGATGATTTCAAGGTATAAAAGGTAACGTAAATCAAACTTGCTCATTATAAAAAACTACTGGCATAAACTTTATCCAATTGCATTCTAGTATTTAACATGTCCTTTCCAACCAACAATCGGTCGTTTACAAATGTAGTTCTAGATTCACAATAATAATATTTATAGTTAGTTAGGTAACACAACTTCTGATGCAGTGCTTCGATCATCGGGGCCCTTGTATCAATAACAACAACCTCTCTCGCTTCTTAGCAGATCCAACCCATCATTTGATGTTGTTAATGGTGGAATATTTAGTAGTTTTGAGGTGTGATTTTTTCCAGTTACAAAACCACTCAACAACTAGGATTCAAAATCCTCTCTTGCAAAGAAACTAAACTTCTCTAAGGTTCTCACTTAATGTTTTAATGTGTCATTCATATATGCGTAAATAAATGCCTGAATAATATCTATAGTTTACAAGCTACTATTAACAAGGGGCCTGGGAATCAAGTAATTGATTTTGAATTCATCATGCATTACATTTTACTTCCTAAAAAAAATGAATAAATTTATCCTTTGAAAATTAATATTTTGAGAATGCAAATTTATTTGAAAGTATGAACTTTAATGCTTTAAACTTATATTAAAAAATAACTTGAATGCATTTCAAAGCATTGACTTTAATCTCATGAATAAAGCTTTTGAAATCATATTTAAATACAAGATAAAACAAAACCCTAATATAAAATGTGAAAACCTTATGCTAGGGCCTTTTAAATATTTTAAAACTTGATTATTTCTTTGCTTCTTTCACAAGATAGAGAACTCAAAATATTTGAATTCTAATTATAAAGCTTGCACTTTATAATATGAAATCTAGAATTCATATAATCTTTAAATCCAATATTTATTTATTCAAATATTTATGAGATTAAATATTTGAATTAAATAAATTTAATTCCTTCAATAGTAACCTTTGGACTTATGATTTGAGATTTAAAATTTTAATAAATCAAACTTTCAGAAACATAAATAAATCTCAAATTATGGATTTTAAATTTTTATGTTATTAAAATCAATAATCCATATAATCCTTCTTTGTCTCTGAAATTTATTTGTCAAATATTTTTTAACTTAAATATTTGACCTAAATAAATTTTACAACCCTTTCTATAAATATGAATATTTGAAATTCAACTTAGGGTTTTAATAAAATAAACTCAATGAACTTTATAAACTTTATGAAATTTAAAATCAAAAGCTCATTGATTCCCTCCTCTGTGAAATTTATTCACCCGAAATATTTATAGAATTAAATATTTGAGTGATAAATTCAAAATTTAACCTAGTTGTAAAATTTAAATCTGTTATAAAATAAACTAGGTTTTATCTTAAATCTTAATGCCTCAAATAAATTAAAAATATCTTAGGGTAAAGAAATAAATTTGAATAAAATGTTCGGACAAACTTTCTACAGCACAGAAAAACGTAAATTTAAAAACCAAACTCAAGCAAACCAGATTTTACACAATCCTGCCACAAATTTGGTGCTATCTTCTACGGAAATTTTAATTAAAAAATTATATGAATCAACTTATAAATTAAAAACACCACAATAGTGCTTGCTTTTAATTAAAATTTGAATTTGACAAAAAATATTAGATCTTACAATGAATCCAACAAAGTCTTTGTATTCATGTGCAAATGTAGCTTCCTCTGCAACTTGGTCTTCTATTTGGCTCCTTTCAATCTTTCCTCTTTTTCTCCAACATGTTCGACCCTTCTCTTTGGTTTCTAATTCTCCATTTATAACTTAAGAAATTCATTCCTCTTGATTAGTTTACTTCGTTCCGTCAGTTTTAAAAATGAATTCTTGAAACCCTAATATCAATAAAGCCTTTTCAAAGGATTAATATTTCTCCTCATTGAAATTCAAAAATTAAAGTTAAGACATGCCCATGAAACCCACAAACACATCCTCTATTCAACATATTTTAATAATCCTGCCAACAAAAAAAATATTAATTAGAATATAAAATATTTATAAAATAACATTTTTAAATATTATTAAATTACAAAGTTATATAACTTTAAAATTTAATTAATTTAAAAAAATTCTATAAAATAATAAATTTAAATATATTAAATTATAAACTTTTAAAACTTTATAATTTAATTAATTTAAAACAAGACATAATTAAACAAAACATATGAACACGCAACCTATATGACCACCGCTATAATAAACAAAAATATATTAAAATAACACCAAAAATATATACTAAATAACAAACATATAATTTAAAGACAACATAAAACTAAAACAACATAACATAAAACAACTACAAAAACAAAACACACATTATAACATAAAAGAACAATCTAAAATAAAACCATAAAAAATATTATAACTTTAAACTTTTAACATAATAAAAATAACATAACACAAACAATAATAATACAACTCAAAGACCATAATCAAAATGACCATACAAGCATAACTTCAGGATCTTCGGATCATGAGGTGAATTTTGACAATGGAACCTACTATAAGACCATCGGAGGAAGATAAACATTCTTTATATTTAAATGATGACAACGGTGAAAAATAAGCGCAAGCAACAATTTGAAACAAGCTTTCAAATTTCAAGTGGGTCCCAAAATTTTGGGGTCGTTGTGGAGTCACAACAAGTAACCACTGAGAAAAGACTACCTTGGGAAGGGATCAGAGATGACTCCAAGCAACTTAATTTCTTCTCTCATCATGCATAATTATCATTAAATAAACACTTAAATGGTAACTTGTTTATTAATTACCCAATGCCTACTTAAAGTCATTTTCTCAAATTAGTTTCATAGAAAATATTATAAAAGAATTAGCAATCCACACACATAAGTCATGATGTTTTAAAATTTGATGTGATTGATCCTAAGACTTGTGCCATAAAAAAATGATCCAAAATAAAATTCCTTAATCTAGAAACCTTTGATCTTAATTTTATTGACATGTGGAATGTTGACCTTAGACACTAAATCACACAAAATATTAATATTAAAACCAAACTCATTGGTATAGATATATTCTATATTATCCATATTAAATTTTTCATAACATTTCAGATATCCATACATGTAAGCCTTAGGATTTATATTGTTTATACTTCATCCTAAAAAGTTGTATATTATAAATCTATATTGTAGGCTTTTATTCTATAAGCCACAAAGATATGAACTAAACTCCAAAAACTCAAGCAATAAACTTTGAAATTTTAAAATGAGAAAGCATAAACCTTGAACCTAGACCTAAGATCTTAAGCTATTGTGTCCAATTTTAATATTCATTATATTAAATCATAGAAATGCTCCACCAGATATAGCTTTAGAAGTTAATACTACACCTTGAGGTCCAGAATATTGGAAAACTAGATTCTTAAACATTAAATCTATGAATCTCATAACCTTTACGCATAGATTTTAGAACTGTACCTATAAAAATATAATTCCTAGAAGTGAAAGAACCAATATTTAACCTTAACTTAAAGCTTATTCTATGAAACATGCACCTAGGATGGAATATTGAATTCCAAACATGAAATCTAAAATTAAAATTCAATTCTTAAAACTTGAATCATAATATCAACATATAATATTTAATTCTAATATTTTAAGCATTGAACCATAACCTTAAAATATAGAATGCATCTACCATTTTTCACATGTCAAATTTACAACAATAGCTCAAATGTTGAACAATAAAACATAAATATAGTCCATAAACTAAATTATTTGAAATTCATACTCTATACTAAGGATACAATACTATGAACCCATGATATTTAGTTCCTTATGCATTGGACCTATATCCTTGAATCTTAGAAATTTATACCTTAGATAACTTTATCCTTTAACTTTAACATTAAAACCCTAACTTGTAACCATAAATTTGAATCTGGAACAATAAATCTTATATATTACTTAAAATTGTATACCCACACATCCCTTAATTTATAAACCTAATAGTTTAATTAAAACATAAGTGTTAAGTTAAAAATATAAATTATAAAACTAAATTTTTGAAATCTATAACACAAAAATGAATATAGTAAATTAAATTTGTAATTAGAGTTACAAAGTTTTAATGTAAAGCATTATGCTAAAAATACATTGTGTAGATCTAAAACTTGAGATTAAATACACCAAAATATTAAAAGATATAATCTTTCATTTCTTGTTTTGTTATAATCATAGATATTAGGCTTTATATTTTACACAACTATGATGGAATTTTAACTATGGGTGACACAACTATAGACTCTTTCATTGCATATTTAAAACCCCAAGCTTGAAATATTTAATTCTTAAACCCTTAAAATAAAAATTCCCAAACAAATCAAACATATAAATAAAAACATAAAACTTCCATATACTAGAACCAATGACTTGAAACTCTAAAACAAGGAAAAATTAATTATTGTACCCTAGACAATAACCTCCTAACATAAGCACTATACCTAAGAATCATAAAAATCTATACCACTAAACCCTTAATAGTGAGACCTAAGACAATAATACAATTGATATTTTGGTATTAGAGTTTAACAGTTTGATCATTATCCAAAGGATTATTATTTTAAGACATTAGACTTATATACTTTGAAATGAAACCATAGTACACCTAAAATTGATGGGATAATAAACAAATAAATATTGTATGATAATGTCTTAGGTCCTTTATAAAAAGAGTTGGACATAGTATATTATAGATCTTAAGTCCTTAACACAAATATTTGGATATTTGAACATACCTATAGGATTTGGATGTTAGATGCTAAAATGAGATATTATGTTGTATAAAATAGACCTTTTGACAATATATCCTAGGTCTTAAATATCTATTCTCCAAATATTTTTATATTAAACCTTAAAATACATTCTCAAACATTCAATTTTAAATATTTGTGGCTTAAATATGTAAAATCTAAACCTTAGACTTTAACGCAATAAACACCTACTTGTAAGACCCCATTGAACTTTATCTCATTGATCCTAATGAAATGATACCCCTTAATATTTGACTTAAGTTCCTAAGAATTTTGGATCTTAGGACCTACGTATTAGTTTAAGAACTCTAGATTTTATTCTATATGTATGCACGTGGTATTATACTAAAGCTATTATTTAGAATAAATTTATCATAATTTTAGGTAATGAAAAACACAAAATTTGTATTTCTCTACTAGATTCAAGCAAGTCATCCCATAGTCTCTTTCCTTATTGATGTCATGGGTTTTGCACAATATTTGTATACCCAATTTTACTTTTGGATATCTCCTAATGTTGATATCATTCTTTCTAGTTGAAGTTTCAATATTTCTAATTTCAAGTGTATCTTTATAACTCTTTCTATTTAAATCTATATTTAGAATTATAATCTTGAAGCTCATCAATTTAATACTCTATTTCAATATGATTGATCTCACTATTTGCTTTAGATGCTACTTGATCTTCTTTTTTATGTATTGTCTTCTCATAATTATGGTAAATAAGTCTCAAGGTAATAAGCATTGGTAAATAAAGATTTTGATCCCTTTTACATTTATCTTTATAGGTATAAATTGATGGAAGACAATAATGATAAAACAAAAGCATTCAAGTTTCCATTGAAGGCCAAAATTTACTACTAGATAATAACTCAAATTTATCATTTATCTTTAATGTATTTCATTGGATGGGTTGTATACGTAACAACAAAATTATATTGTTAGAGATATGGTAGTATTTTTGTATTTGAATAGGTTGGGTTATAATATAATTTTTACTTACCATTGTATGTTATATTAGATTATATCAAGGTGAGTTAGTTTCTCTCTAATGTGAATTGATCAAATGATAGAGATGCTTCATTAACAAACAAATATTCTTGACACCTAGGCACCTTAAACTATTGATCTTTTAAAAATTATTGAATCGTTAAAACTAAATAACTATATATTTTTACTAGAGGTCATAACTATATATGTTTGTTTATGAGCATTGATAATGGATGCTATGTGTTTTAGAAAAATATTTTACAAGAATGGATGTGGTCTACCGGAAAGGATGCCACTTGCATTATCAATGATGTGACCCGAGTTCAATCCCCACAATGGATATGTATATGTATAGGAAGTATTTACTCAATAAAAATAATAATGGACAATAAATGACACATGGTAAGTAGGAATATGTTATCTAAGTTACTTGTTTATCTAGAACATGTTAAACTTTTAATTTGTTAAATTTTATTTTTTGGGTTATTTATTTCCCTAGGATGCTTCAAAATTTTACTTTTTGAGATTTTATTTTCTTCAAAACTCTTATAAATTCCAACACCTAAAACAATAAAATATTTTTTTTTTCAATACAATGTTATTAAGTATTATTATTCTTCATTTTGCAAATTGTAATAATAACAAATTTTTTAAAACTTTTACTAACTATAGTTATGTCTCTAAAAATGTTTTGTTGTATATTTTTAGTAAAAAATGTGCATATTATATTTGTTAGATATGAATATTAATATCTAAAATATTTTTATATTTTTCAAAAATTAATATCATGTTATTTAATTTTTAATTTGTGTATATTCTCACCATTCATATCTTGAAGATTAACAAGTTGTAAAATTGTATAGTTTTCATGTGGCCCAAATTTATATTGAACTATTCTTTGGATTTCAAGAAACATTACTATGTCTTTTTTGTTCGTAGAAATGCTTATATTTAAAACTTATGAATTTGAAAAATGGATTTCTAACAGTAAAATGTTTACTTGCTTTAATATTTTGTATTAATGAATGTATATTTTTTATTGTCATTTTAAAATTTACTTATTACTTTTAATTTATCAAGATTAGTTATTTTTTTAGCAAATATTAAGTATAAGAATGACCCAAAACAAAATTTAAAATAAAAAACTATCAATTTTGGTCTAAAAATTATGGTTATAAGGGGTCCAAGGTGTAGACCAATTGGTTCCTCCAAAGCCCGTAAGGGCGGAGGTCCAAGGTTCAAATATCGAGCCTCGCCAAACTGAATGCTTGTCCCTTTCTTGGTGCTTTAAGTGGTGTAAAAGGTTTAAAATGATTGTGGAATGATGGTTATAGGGGTGGACTACACAAAGATCTGTGTGGTGATTTTTGGGACGGACAACGCAAAATATTGTGATGGCCATAAAAAGCTAGACAACCTACCCAAATTCGTGGCGGCTACCAATTCCACCATGTAAAAAAAAAATGATTATAATAATTAATAATATACAAAATGATAACATTCAATAGTAGATCATAAATATTTATGTATGAATCTAGTAGTCCAAGCATAATGCCATTTTTATTTTATTTATTTCTTAAATTATTTTAACCTCTCAATGCCAGTACTTTTACTATTTGCTTCTTAATTTCTTAGGTTCTTAAAGATAAAACTTTATACAACTTTAAGCAACCAAATTTTTTATATGGTTAGTGTGGATTATTTTGAAGAATATTTCTAATTTTATAGTTTATAAAATGTTCCTATCCCATTTAGTTTTAATATACTAAATTTTTTAATTCAATGCTTGGATTTATTGTTATGCATTTGGGATATTTGCATGGTAGATAGTTTTTTTGACATGTTTCTTTGCATATTTTTCTTTAAAATTTTGAATCTTTAATAATTGACTTGTGTTAGTGTTTACTATTAGTGGATGCATTTTTTTATTGTTTTATAAAATAAATTATTAAAAAATTTATTAACGTATAACATCGTATGAGCCATGATTTTTTTGTTTGGGTCTAATATTAAGGATAAAATTGTAATAGGAAATATGAAGCTAGAGCTATCTTGTATACTTTGTAATTTTATAAAATGATGGTCAACATGATGGAAGAGAGGATAGCATGCATAACAAATAATATATCTTGACATATAAATAATACTAAGAATTATAAATAATTTATTTTTAAAATATTTTTATATTAATTTTGATGTTTATGTTAGATTTTTAAATTTATTTATATATTTTTATTGTCACTTATTGCAAATGTCTTTTATAATACACTCCAAATTTATAAATTTATTGTCCAATTCTTGTAAGAAATGTTTATTGTAGAACATTTTCAGAAGCATATGCGGGAGTAAGTTTTATAACTTAGAATCTCAAAGTTTTCTAACTTAAAAATATTTTTTAAAAAATAAGTATTATGTATATGATGTAAAAAAGTCTTTTGGGCCATTGCTCAATCCATAGGGAGATGGTCTCAACAAAGAGAAAAATGGTACAGGAGATCATCCCAGAAGGATCATCTCTAAAACATTCAAATTAAAAAATGGGGTCATCTTACGCAACAAAGCACAAGAAACGAGGAACCTAGCTTGTGGGAGCTCAAAATAAAATTCAACTAGTGAGACCCACCCAGAACGAAAATGGGAGAGCTAAACAAACAATCAAAATTTTAAAAGCAAATCCCACCCAAGTGGGCCCGAGAGAGAAGCAAACCTATAAAATTTACAAAACTCGGCTTGTGGGAGCCTGGGAAAAAACCTAATAGGATAATCCCTTCTAGAACAGGAGTGGAAGAGCTAAAACCAACAAAAAAAAATTTAAAAGCAAAATCCCACCCACAAAATAGGAAAACAATTACCACATTGGAAAACCTAGCTTGCGAGAGCCGTGATAAAATTCAATAGGATAATCCCACCTAGAATGGGAATGGGGTAGGTGAAAGCAACAACATAAATTTAAAAACAAAAACCTACCCAATGGGCCCAAGAAAGAGAGTACAATTGGTAAATTTTAAATCATGGTATCTCACCCAATAAGGAACCTAGGAAACCAAAAAAACAAATGATGAAAAAGCCACAGAATAGTGGTAGTCTAGAAATGAAGCAAGATCAAGGTGATATCTCTTCAGGAAATGAGGTCTCACTGCAATGACGATGAAGATCACATATGTAAGGTGAGAAAACCCTAAAAATTCAATCCACCATGTCACCTCATGACTAGAAGGAATCAACTCACCTAAGAATTATCGACAGGAGATCATATTTAGCACTAAGCATGCACACATAGGGCCCCCCTCCAAACCAAAAAAATTACAAAGAGGAAATCCATTGGATAGAAAAATGAGCAAGAACACCAACCAAACCCACCAATATTCCATTCAAGAAGAGGTCCATCAACTCCTTCATCCGTAGTAGCATGATAAAACCAAGGCTCGATCCCAAAGGCCAGAAATAAGCAATAAGAAAAGGAACCACATAAATCTTAGGATAGATAAAGGGATCTTCTGAACCCAAAGATAAGAAGATTTTGAACCTACTTCTAAAGAACCACATCAGTAATAGCCAAGAGCTACTCTATTGCAGATGATAAAAATATGGTCCTCCCCAAGACCAAGAAAAAAATAGAGAGCAAACCCCAAGCTGAAACAATAGGAGCAAATAGGAAAGTGGGAGCCCCATTTCAGATGTTGAATCGAAGAGAGAAGCAGAGAAAGCCTTCTAGTGGATAACAATAATGCACAGACCTCTTAGGAAGACAAAAAGGTCCACCAAGATAGTCTTTGCAACTATGGGTCCTGATTCAAGCCATCTAAAAGCCAACCACTACTAAAGCCCACCATGGAAAGAAACTTCAGGATGATCCAACCAGGCACCAGTAATATTCTTCAAAACGGTAACACACATCTTGGAAGGCCCCAGGATGATCCTATAGAGGTCCTAGAAGCATAACAAGGGTAATCCTAACTGGTAGTCCATAGGACATGAGGGGTAAAGTAGGTAAATTGGGACAATATCCTCCCATCTAGAGTAGGAGACCTCCCACTTTTCCCATCAAAAAATAAAAATTTTGAGATCTAATATTAGGGGTGAATTTGCCTTAAATATTTTTCATTTAGAAACTTTATTCTCATTAACAAAAATCATTAGCCAACATGCAAAATTATTAAAGCATTCATCTAGAAATAATTATCCACATAATAAGATAAAGATAGATAATACCCTTAAGGTAGGCAACACCAATAATACTCCTTAAGTAAAGAAAACTCCACAAGATCTGCCAAGATGAGAGTGTCACTTAGAGAGGGCAAAGTCTCATAAGCTCCTTCATGGAAAATATGATTACAAGCAATATCCCATATTATAGATCTCCATGATGTTTTTTTTTTGGTATTGATAAAAAAGAGGGTTTAAGGGCATTGACCCTTTACACAGAGCTCAAAAGATGTATAAGAAAAAATAAGAGCATATCATACAAATGCAAGATAGCCCTATCTTAGTAAAACAAATAAACCTAGGCTAAACCTACTAATGGAGAAGTTGAAATAATATCCCTTTCGCTATCCTTCTATTTGACATAGCTTATGCAGTGCTCAATGCTTTACATAACTGATAAAGAAACTACTAACAACAATGTATTTTAGTGTGCTCAAATCCTTCTTCGCATGATCACAATAAGCATTCTACTTTGCTCTACCCTATTTATCTGCTAGCTTCAATATCAATTCTTATAATATCTTTCAATTCCATGGGGGTGTATGACCAGACATTGAAATTCTTAGATCTAACTGCCATATTCACCATTTTATCAACAACTTTGTTTCCCTCTCTATAAATATGTTTAACTTGAATTTCTTCTAGGTTTTCCAAAATAGTCCTTGCATCTATAATTATTTGGAAAATGCTAGAATTATATAACTCCTATTTTTGAAGGGAAGTTATAATATTATTGGAATCCCCCTCAAGAATAATTTTTCTAAAACCCCAATTCACTGCAATCCGGAGGCTTTTAAGCATCACACTTGCTTCAGCTTGGTGATTTATGGTAATTCCTAGATATTTAGCATATGTAGTCACTACTTGACCTCTGTCATTTCTAATGAGACCCCAACTAGCAACATAACTTGAGTTACCTTTTGTAGTCCCATCGAAGTTAATTTTTACCCAGTATTTGTGAGGATGTTCCCATATAGTATCTAGTCTCACCTTATTGATTTTTTCCATATATAAGATATCATTTTCTCTAGAGAGGATCACTGCGAGATTTTCCTAACCATAAATATTTTTAATACAATCCTCCAATATGACTATTTTTATCTTGGCATAAACCCCAATTATTCCTCTAGTTTTATTTTTGAACACTCATATGTTTCTTTCCAATCAAATCCCCCAACAAATATGTGGAATGCATTTTTACCAAAACAAAACTACTTTCTAAGTGCTACTATTCCCAAATCCTGATTAGAGAATTTAGAATGATGCAAGAAATATTAAATTTTCTCAATAACATATTTAGGATATCACAAAAAAATCACAAGTTCCAAACAAGTGGTCCATGCACTCATCCTCTTTGTTACATAAGACACAAACAATTGGAACCACAATTTCTCTTTTGAACATATTGTCTTTCGTGAGGATCTTATTGAGAATGGTAGTCCAAAAAATATAGCAACCTTAGGGATGATGTTTAGCTTCTAAATTATTTTAAGCTCGGGTTTCTATGAGGTTACTTTACCCAAGATTCTATATACATCCTTCACTAAGTACTGGCCTTACTAGTTTCTTCCCCAAATTATTTGATCCTCATCTGAACCTCTGCCTATATAATAATTCCTTAAAATATTTTGTAGATATTTACCCTCGGGCCTTGCATATCTTCTTGCAGGATTTTCTACTTCTGAAAATCACTCACCCTATGAATGTAACCATTAATTTTCTTACCATATGTTATGGTTAAATGTTCTTTAATATCTTTAAACTTTCTATAGGTCGCTAAATTCTCCTCTTGAATCCAAGGGTCTTTCCAAAAGTTAATTTTGTTCCCCTTGCCTACTCTTCATTTTAGACCTTGCCATAGAACTTTCTTTCTATTGATAATATTTTTTCCAAAAATAGACCCATGTGGAGAATTAGAACAACCGATAAAGTGGTTTCTACCCTCCAAGTATTTGTTTTGGATAATGCTAGCCTATTTTATTGATGCTACAATGCAAAGCCTCCAACCATGTTTAGCTAGAAGGGTTCTATTTAGATTTATCAACTTCCTCAATCCAAGACCTCCATTTTGTAAAGGCTAGCAGCAGGTATCTCAGGCTACCAGATGTATACGTTTTTTGCAATTAGTGCCATCCCATAAGAATTTTTTTTTTAGTCTTTCTAAAGTATCTTCCACTTTCCTTTACATCCTTAGGAAAGACATGAAATAAATAGGGAGGCTTTGAAGTGTGTATTTTATGAATTGTACTTTCCTTGCAGAGAATAACAGAGATCCCTTACAACCTTGAAGTTTCCTATTAAATTTATCAATGATCGGATTCTAAAGTTCATCTTTCATTTTACCTATAAACAAAGGTAAACTAAGATAGGTGATAGGAAAATTTTCCTCCTTACAACCCAACACTTTAATTATTTGATCTCTTATACTTTCCTCCATGTTTAAAAATATAATCCTACTTTTTTCAAAATTTATTTTTTGGCCTATAGCTTTTTCATAAGAATCAAGAACTTTTTAAAACTCCAAAGCTTCTTCCTCTATAGCTTCCCCAAGCAAGAAAGTATCATCCTAAAATTTTTGATGGGACAAAGCTTCACCAATGGATGAATGTTTTAGACCTTTGATATTACCATCATTTCTCTTTATTTCCAAAGTTCTTCCTAGGGCATCTGCCATAATGATAAAGAGATATGGAGATAATGAATCTCCCTACATGATTCTTCTAGTAGAAGGAAAGAACCCAACAAATTGTCCATTGACCAGGATCAAAAAGTGGGGGTTAGAAATACACATTCTATATAACTATGATTATAGTGACAACATCCTTTCTATATATACCCATTTTCTAATTCTACTTTGGAGAGTCGACTACTAACATAATATTATATTATAACATAATATAATCAACCTTGGGTTACGTGTGGACCATGCCAACCCTTATACAATATAATATCATATCCCAATACACCTATTCCTATGGACCATAACATTCCACCCTCCTTACAAATGTTTTATCTTTGAAACATGAGAAGAAACTAAATAATATGATTTGCTAAGCAATTTTAGCAACTTGTACCAGTATCGATCATCCAACCATCCCAATGAAACTTTGATTGATGGTTATCTACATTGATTATGGTATACCATTTTTTACTTGAGTATCTGAAATCACTTCATTGACTCTACGCTTATATGGCTCTATTATAATGATTTGAATGTTGGGTCCATTTTTTCCTTGATATTGTTTCACCACTTTGAAAACTAGGATAACTATGCTTTTTTTGTCAATATGACCATATTTGGTGCCCTTATGATTCTATGTAAAACCATATTATTGTTGCCCTAAGTGATGGCTCCAAGGTTTTTGTCACTCTTGGAGGTGTGGATGGTGATATGATACGACCTTAACCTGGTGTTCTACCTTCTTTAACTCCTCAACATTTGGCTCCACTATCTTAAATTCTTCTACTTATTGTTTTTTTATGTGTCCTTGAGATCTTCTATCAAATTGACGGGGGACCGGGAGATCAAAAACACCTTCACAAATTTTGCATTTTCATTAAAGTCCTTCGAAAAGTATTTACATATGTAAAAAAAAATTAAACCGCCCGCAGGCTTTTACAATGGCCACGCTCGGTCAGAACCTCTTTCTTCCCTCTGTCTGTCCCCTGTTCTTCTTCAAAACCATCCCCCTGCTAATACAAAAATTCCCAGTTTTATATCGGAGTCTCGGCTCCCTAGGCAATTAATTGCCCCCACCAATGCGAATTCACCCTATTCAAATCAAAGTCCGCTTCCCCTGTTACGTTTTCAAATTTCCCACCATCCATAGACCACCAACCCCGATCTACGATAGAAATTTTCATTAAAGATACCCCCTTGCCCTGCAATCGCCGTTTCGGTCAGACTGTCCCTCGGGAACAGTTGCTTGTCAGAACAACTTTAACTGCCCCTGCTACCTCCTTTCCCGCACGCGGGCCTTTCCTCATGTCCAATTTTGAATTTGACTTCGACTGGTTACGTCGCTTTACCACACGTGGCAGCCACGTGTCTATTTCGGCCCTACCTGGCCGTCCATGTGTAAACTTGGCCCCTGTCTTCTTATTGGCCGCGATACCACGACATGTCGCGATATCGTGACACCAACTGTCTCCCTGCGCCTTGGTTCGCAAAAAGCCGCGATACCGTGACATGTCACGATATCGCGACTAAAACCGCCCTGCCTTAGCTTTTCCCTTTGGGAGCCACGATTTCGTGACATGTCACGATTTTGTGGCTCTCTCTCGCCCCTTGCCTTGCCTTGCCTTTGGGAGCCGCGATTTTGCGGCTCCCCCTCCGCCTTCGCCTTTGCTGAACTTTGCTTGTTTTAAAAGTTTCCAAAACACGCCACGTGGCGACTTCTCACTGGTCGCGATATCGCGACAGGATCCCCCCCAACGCCTCATTCTGAAAAACTGTCGCGATATCGTGACAACACAGTCGCTCCACTCTGCATTCCCAAAGACGTCGTGATATCGTGACAAAACTGGCCAACGCCTTTGCCACCGCTTCTGAGAGTCGCGATTTCGCGACATGTCGCAAAATCGCGACATGTCGCGATATCGCGACCCCTCTCCTCCATGCTTTGCAAACACTTCCCCCTTGGGAAAAACAAAAGGAAAGTACTTAGAAAAATTAGAAAAATTCCCGAGATGCAAGATTGTGCTGCTGTCATCGGATGCTCCTGCATCAGACACCCTGGGTAAAAAGGAGAAGTGACCTTCACTTCTATGTTGTTCGGTCCGTGTCCTTTGTAATATCTCCGAACATTCATCAACCTTTGCAACCTGCTCAAATCCCGTTTCCTGGCAAGAAAATTTTTTGCCCTCTACCAGACAAATTCTGGCATTGCTGCACACCTTCTCATCCACTGTCTGCAATGGCTTCAACTTGTGCCGCACTCCATCTTTCATCAAGGTGTAAGTATTTACACGACCATCATGCACTGCACTCCGATCAAACTGCCATGGCCTTCCTAACAGCAAATGGTAAGCATCCATGGAGAAAACATCACATAGTACTTCATCTTGGTACATCCCAATATTGAAAGTAACTAAGCACTGTTCACGGACCCATGCTCTATGGTCCTTCCGCAACCACGCAATCCGGTATGGATGTGGGTGCCTCCTTCTCTCCAGCTGCAACTTAGTAACCATCTCCTCGAAAACTAAGTTGTTTGTACTCCCATTGTCTATAATAACATTACAGACTTTGCCTGCACTTTTGCACCGTGTGCGGAACAGGCTTCTCCTCTGTTCTGACTTGTCTTCCTCAATCTGCATGGCCCTCCTCACAATCATTGCCTCTCCTTTCTCAGCTTCTTCAGAATGTTCTGAGTCAGCATCTTCAACTGCCACAACAGCCCTGGCAGGACCCACTTGTTTCTTGTTCACTCTCTCAGGGTGCTGGGGGCACTCATACGCCCGATGCCCCTCTTCTCCACAGTGGAAACATGTTCCTCGGAACACTCCTCTCCCATACCCGCATCCAGATCTACCTCTTCCTCTTGGGTAGCCATTGTTCTGAACTTGCGGTTTGGGTTCTTCATCTTCTTCTTTCTGACCTCGGCTGCTGCTCACCTCTTCTTTCTTCTCTTCCTTTCCTTCCTCTTTCTTTCCATCGTTCTTTCCTCCAGGTCCTTTTACTCTTTGCTTGCTCTCAAACCTTCTGTTCAGTTTTTCTTCAACCTTCAAAGCAAACTGGTAAGCATCTTCAATGGTGCTCACCCGCACTAAGCTTAGCTCTTCCTGAACACTGGGTCTCAACCCATTAATATAACGGGCCACATTTTCCTTGCTTGCTTCTAAATGACCGGTTCTGATGGAGATTTTGTAAAATTCCTTCGTATATTCTTGGACAGTTTTATTCATCTATCTCAAACTCTGCATTTTTCTTAGCAGATCCAGTTCATAATCTACGGGAATGAATTGTCTCTTTAATTTTTCTACCATTCTGTCCCACCTTGTTATCCGTTCTTTTCCTCTTATGTTCCGCTCTAGCTGTACCCCCTTCCACCATATGCTGGCATGACCCTTCAGTCTAGTCTTGGCAAATCTGACCCTCTCGGGATCTTCAACCTCTTCATATTCAAAATATTCCTCTAATTCATTTATCCAGTCAATCAATTCTTCCGGATTCAAGTTCTCGAAATACGTGGAAACTTCTATCTTCGGCCTCTTCCCGATCTGGGATATGGCCTTGTACGATCCCGGCTTGTGTCGGATCCACAGCTTCTTCTTCTTCTTCTTCAAACTGATTTTCTTCCTCCACTTCATCCTCACTGTCTGCATCTCTTCTCGGTTCATGTCCTCTGCGCAGTTCTTCTTGCAGAGCCTAAACTTGCCGCTGCAAATCCCGAAAATCTTTTGCTGCCATGCCTCTTCCACCAATAGGGTTTCTCCTTGGAGGCATTCTGCTCACCTGATCTCAAGCCCTCCCACAAGTCCTGGTACAACTGCCTCTCCTTCGACGGTCTGTTGTACGCTCAGGAACCACTGGCTCTGATACCACTGACGGGGACCGGGAGATCAAAAACACCTTCACAAATTTTGCATTTTCATTAAAATCCTTCGAAAAGTATTTACATACGTAAAAAAAAACTAAACCGCCCGTAGGCTTTTACAATGGCCACGCTCGGCCAGAACCTCTTTCTTCCCTCTGTCTGTCCCCTGTTCTTCTTCAAAACCATCCCCCCGCTAATACAAAAATTCCCAGTTTTATATCGGAGTCTCGGCTCCCTAGGCAATTAATTGCCCCCACCAACGCGAATTCACCCTATTCAAATCAAAGTCCGCTTCCCCTGATACGTTTTCAAATTTCCCACCATCCATAGACCACCAACCCCGATCTACGATAGAAATTTTCATTAAAGATACCCCCTTGCCCTGCAATCGCCGTTTCGGTCAGACTGTCCCTCGGGAACAGTTGCTTGTCAGAACAACTTGAACTGCCCTCGCTACCTCCTTTCCCGCGCGCGGGCCTTTCCTCGTGTCCAATTTTGAATTTGACTTTGACTGGTTACGTCGCTTAACCACACGTGGCGGCCACGTGTCTATTTCGGCCCTGCTCGGCCATCCATGAGTAAACTTGGCCCCTGTCTTCTTATTGGCCGCGATACCGCGACATGTCGCGATATTGCGACCCCAACTGTCTCCCTGCGCCTTGGTTCGCAAAAAGCCGCGATACCGCGAGTCGCGATATCGCGACCCAAACCGCCCCGCCTTAGCTTTTCCCTTTGGGAGCCACGATTTCGCGACACGCGATTTCGCGGCTCCCTCTCGCCCCTTGCCTTGCCTTGCCTTTGGGAGACGCAATTTCGCGACATGTCGCGAAATCGCGACATGTCGTGATTTCGTGGCTCCCCCTCCGCCTTCGCCTTTGCTGAACTTTGCTTGTTTTAAAAGTTTCCAAACCATGCCACGTGGCAACTTCTCACTGGTCGTGATATCGTGACAGGATCCCCCTCAATGTCTCGTTCTGAAAAACCGTCACGATATCGCCACGTCGTGATATCACGACAACACAGCCGCTCCACTCTGCTTTCCCAAAGACGTCGCGATATCGCGACGTCGCGATATCGCGACGTCGTGATATCGTGACAAAACTGGCCACCGCCTTTGCCACCGCTTCTGAGGTCGCGATTTCGCGACATGTCGCGAAATCGCTACATGTCGTGATATCACGACCCCTCTCCTCCATGCTTTGCAAACACTTCCCCCTTGGGAAAAACAAAAGGAAAGTACTTAGAAAAATTAGAAAAATTCCCGAGATGCAAGATTGTGCTGCTGTCGCCGGATGCTCCTGCATCACAAATATTCCTTGAACTCTGCTACTGTCATTTCCATGGACTTAACTACTATTGCTTCTTTAATGGACTCTATTTCTACTAATTCCTTCTTAGATTATGTTTTAAGTTCTTAAATTTGTTTCTTGCAACCACTTATTATTTTTCCTTGGATCTTTCCTCCTTAATATGAGAAATATCCTACAGTGCTATTTGATTTTTCCTATACCATAACTTCATAAACTTATTTTAAACATTAATGTTAACAATACCTAAAGAATTCAACGAAGGATAACCAAGAACAATATCCATATTATCCATATTAGTATCATAAAAATCCAAATGCAAAACATATTTATCGATGGTGATCTTCAAATATTCAAAAATATAAACATTCTCACCCTCAAGGTGTATGTCTATAATTTTTGTTGTTTGAAATTGCAACCTCTTAGTCCAAGTACTATTAATGAAATTATATCTACTGCTAGGGTTAATGGAAATAATAATAATAATTTTTTTGAATGCATCCATGAACCTACAAAATAGAAATTTTAAATGAATTTAGATCATTCTCTTACTTTTGTAAATCCAAAGACATGGCTTATTTGTTCTTCTCACTATATTAATTCCTTAACATTCCCCTCTTTTTCCTTGAGTAATTTTATTTATTTTTCATAGTCTTCATTCTATTTCTTAAAAAAATTCCACTTTTATTTTATTTCATTTCTCTCATTTTGAATGCCTTGTAGTTTCTTTTCAAGGTATTTTATGACACCCATCAAGCTATCTATCTTTTTATCCCTTCCTTGAAACTCTCTTTTTAATACTTTTTCTTCTTTTTGTAGTATGTTTATTTCTTTGCATAATCTTTGAGTGCATCCTTCAAAGTAGCAATATTTTTATATGGGTCCCAATGAATTAATAATTCATTCTCCAATTCTCCCAAATGTACCCAGTTATTCTTTTCAATCATAAAACTTAACAACAATTTTGTAGCTTCCTTTTTTAAAAGTGTAGTAAGGTGACATTTCTAATAAGGGTTAGACAAATTTAAAGACTTATAATATGTACACCATTTTCTAGCATCAATATCATCAACTCTAGAAAAATTTTAAAGTGCCATGAGTTCACATCCATAAAATTAATAATACAAACTAAGGTTTTACAAAAAAATATATCTTCCCATTGATTTGAAGCTAAAGTTCCACATAAATAATTAAATTTATAATTTTTATTCAAAAAAAATAAATTATAATTGATTTTATTACCCTAACTAACAAATTTTGTCTTCCAAAAAACTACAAATTGAAAATTTGTCGTTGTCCTTCTTCTAGATGGCTAACTTCATAGGGATATATCTCTCTCAATACTATTTCGATTCCTTTAAATGACCACTGATTTCAAATATTTTCAAATTCCACATAAAATAGTCTAAGGATCATCTGAATTGGATAATTTTTCATAGAAATATAGCTCCTAAAAGATGAGATTTTTTTCTAAAAAAAAAATCCCTAATTTTGCAATCCATACAAACACAATTCCCACTTTGATAAAATTAATACCACTTGTTAGGATACCATATAAACATCTAATATACATAAAAATACTTCAATATTTAATTATTATTATCATCCAAACAATAATAATTCAAATTCAAATGCCATAAACAATACACAAATATCAAATTCTAAAATAAATTAATGCAATAGCAAATCCATAGCCACTCAAAGAGGGTAAAGTCTCATAGTCACTTTGAGAGGGTGAAGTCTCTTATGTGCACCGAGGCAATCTAAATCTAATTCTTATGATGATACAAAATAATAAAATATTCTTCCTATGTATAGATGAAATTAATAATAAGCTAACCCTCATGCTCAAGGGTCAACTAACTAAATCTATAGCATGAGATAATATAATTAGTTGATATGGTTATATTAGGACTGCTACATGGCTCACCTCTTTAGAGAGTTTTATCCTCAAAGCTAAAAAGACTAGAAATGCTCTCAAGCTCCCGTGTAGCATCTTCTTCTAAAATATCCTCACTTGACGAGAAACTCCTAAATTTATCGAGATTGAAGATGACAAAATTTGGATTGTAATGTTGTTTCTCAACATTTTTCATCGAGTAATGAAAGCTTTGTCTCAAACTAAAATTTTTGGCCAATAACTTGGAAATATTTTGGAAACTTTTGTTTCTTTGCATAATTTTTTTCAAAAACCTTTGTTTCAATATGTTAGGGCCATAATTTTTTCTAGATTTAAATGCACATTAATTATTTTTATTTTTTTGTTTGTGGAAAACACCCCTTTTGGGGTGCCACTTTCAGGTAAGACCCAAGGAGGCAAGGGTATCTATTTCACCAAAATCGCCCAAGGCTCACACCTGGCCTATCCCCTTTGGCACACTCAAGGAGCATGCCTAAAAAAATAAAAACACAAACAACGCAAACAAACAAACACAAAATACAAGAAAACAACAAAAAAAAACAAAAACAAAAAAAGCACAAAAACAACAAACAACAAACAACAAAACACAAACATAACAAAACCATAAAAATAAAAATAAAAATACAAGAAAAAACAAGAAATACACAAAAGCAACATAAAAAACAACACAAAAATAACCAAAAGAACAACACAAAAATAAAATAAAACAAAAAACAATGCAAAAACACACACTGAAAAATTAAATTGATTGAAAAACTAGATTACATCTTCAACCTTTCTAGGCCAATAGGCCTTTTAACCAAGAATCAACATAAGAAACTTATGAATGACATTAATCTAGGGAACTGAGATTCCCTTACCAAACCAAAGAGAAGCTAATACAAAGTAAAAAGGAACTAGGTACCTCTAGTACTAGAGCCATTCAGAGAAAGGATAGGTAGAAGAGCATCCCTGATTTGCAAAGACCATCATCTAGGAGGGTGGTCGTAGCAAGTAATATCACTTGTATCCAATGTCCAATTAGCTAAAGCATCAACAATTATGTTATCTAACCACATGATTGTATTTAACTTTCAAAAAACCCATCTAGATTAATTGAATCTTCTCAACATTTTTTTTTCTCTAATCAGCTTTATGATTCTTAGGATTCTTCAACAGATTAATCATGACTTGGGAATCAGATTCAACTAGAAACCTTTTCCATACAACCTTAGCAACCTCATGAAGGCATCTGAGGATACCATACCCCTTAGAAAGGTTATTGGAAAGGATACCCAAATTCTCAGCAAAAGCAAAAACTAGGGAACCATATGAAAGTCTATCAATTCCTTCCGCACTTGCTTTTCTAGGGTTCCTCCTAGAGGTTCCATCCATATTTTCTTTTCCAAAATCCTTAGGAGAAGGCTACAAACTCTTAGTTCTATCCATATTTTGATTACTCGCATTCCCTTTAAGTTGGTTGCCAATAGTAGAGTGAATCTGCAATCTTTGCATAACTTGATCCCATCATTGGTGGGAATCCTGGGGATGATTAAGGAGTTGTTGGATTGATTTAGCTAAGTTGGAAATAGTATTTTTCGAAATATAGTGAGATCCTTCCTTTCCTATTTGAATATATGGTTGTTTATTTTTTCCACATATTCCAAGGTAGAATGGTTATTCCCATTTAAACTAATTGCCTAGTAAAATGAACAACCTCTTGTTTAGGCCAGGGCAAGGAAATAAAAATGGCAACGACATGAAATTAGGCACAAATTTGATTGCATACCTGTGTAGAAGTTTCACAGAGCTTCAGAATGTTACCCAGCTCCGGAATGAAAATTTTATTTTGTTTGTTTTATAGTGGCAAATTGCATATCTTCGAAATAAGAACAACTTCGGAATGAGAAACTGTTCGAGCTTCGGAATGACAAATAACTTTGTAACGAAAATGGGCCGGTTTGAAATTTCAAATTGCGTGGCAAAATTTTGAAATTTCAACGTTCCACGTGGCACATGCATAAAAAGGAAATGAAAATTGTTTGTTTTGCCACATCATCCAAGCAGGCGTAAAGGCCAAAGCGCAAGTACCTAGGGTCACATGTTGCATCGTTCCAAGTGTTGTTAAATCAGGATCTTTGATGAAGTGTGCACCTCATTTTTTGTCATAATTTTCACGTCATTCGATTAGAACACCTCGATAAATGAAGGTACGCCAATCAATGCAATTTATATAGAGAATGTTGAGTCATAACCAATGATAAATTTCCAACTCAGCAAAATCATAACTGACTGGCAAGGAATCAACACTTGGGATGGTTCACCCTTCAAGACGCATGATTGGTCTTAACATCACAAAAAAACAACCATTCATCATTTGCCACGCATTTGAATTGGGATATGGCACAGATCTTCCATAGTCTGCGCCACCTTTCGAAGATAGTTTGTGTGCTCTAAAACTGAATACCACATATTGTGAACACTGCAAATTCGATAAAATTTTAAACCGCCATTATAATGGTAATTACAAGTGCAACAGAGTGTTCTAGTTCATCTAAAGAGGAAATACAGAGGATTTTGCATAACGGTGGGTGTAACAGCATTGTTGCAGCAGAACGAAATTGAAGCCAGAAGATGGGACGAAAAAATAAAACAGAACCAGATAATATCTATTTCCTTCAAGCATATCCTGAGGTGTTGCAAATTTTTGAAGAAGGTGGGCTAATGTCGTTTTTGAACAAGTTTTATGGATGTTCCAAAGATTGAATCCAGGATAGTGATCCTTCAGAGATGCCTGGTTTAAATTTTGAAAATCCACACACAAGTGGATATCTCCATTTTTCTTCCTCACGGGGACCAGGTTTGCTAGCCAGGTAGAATGCTTAATTGGGTAGATGATTTTGGCTTCCAGCATCTTCAACAGTTCTGCTTTCATCAGAGTTTTAATCTTAGGATTGACTGGTCTTTGCTTTTGCCTGAAGGGCTTCACTCCTTCCTGCAACTCGATGGTATGTTGAATTACATCTTTGTTGCGGCCCTTCAGATCCTGGTATATTCATGGCATAGTTCTTTAATCTTCTCCAAATCTTTTTGGGTGCAATCAGTACCATTTGATCACATTCTCGGGTCCCAACTGCATTTCAGTGTACTCTTTTTCGTCCACCTTGATCCTATGCTTTTCTGCTTTGTCATTTTGATCAAAGAGGCTCTCAAGTGTAATCAACCCCTTTGGAATATGATTATTTCGTAGCTGGATCAAACCCTCGGCTTCTCCTTCATTAAGTGTTCTCTCTTCCATGTCACTAGCTTCTTTTATCAAGAAATTCACAATCTGCTCGTCACTTTCAAAACTTGCTAGTGGATATTTTGTCAGGGACTAAAGACCTGTATATCAGCCTCACAGTCTTGGGCTTCCTCACCACATGTTCCATTGGAGAAAAATTAGCGCTAAGGGATGTCAGGATATCGACATGCTTGTTTTGCTCCTGCGAGATTGCCTAGATATTCAGTGTTGTATAAGCTTCAAAAAGGTCCCAAACCTTATTTCGGTATGCTTTCAGGTAGTGCTGCTTGGAAATGCACCTACTAGTTACTTGGTTGACGACTAGCTCGAAATCTCCAAAGATCTACAGTTGTTTGATCCCAAGCTTTTTTGCATTTTTTAGACCCAAGCAGAGTGCTTCATACTCAGCGACATTGTTCATGCAGCTCCAGGTCAGTCAGTAAGAGTACGCCTTCTGTATACCATAAGGAGAAATGAGGATGATCCCAGCCCCTGTGCCATTCTTACATCTAGCACCATCAAAGTAAAACTTCCATAATTGATCAGGAACAGGATCTTCCTCATCAGGCACTTTCGCTTCAACTAAATCGGGCTTAGTGATGGTGTAGCATCCAATTTCGGTCTCCATCATGGCATTAAAATCGAGCATCAAAAACTTGTCCTTTGTCCGAGCTCATCTAGAACTTCTTCCATCAGATTTAACTCCTCCAGTTCTTCGGTCATCAAGTTGACTGAATTCATGGGTGTGTCTTCTTCTTCAATTTTCTCTATGTGATAAGTTGAAGGTTTATTGTTATAAATTCAGATTCTCCTCCCCTTGACAAGAATTTCCAAATGAGAATAGTCAAGAGAAAGGTAGCCTCCCAACTTGGTAGTAAACTCCCATGACATGCACATGCTAAAGTAAGGCTCCAGATCAACCACGACTATCTTTTGGATCAAGGTTATCTGAGGCATTTTGTGCAATACAATGGGGATATCTTTGATGACCCCCACTGTCCTGACAGGGGTTCCATCTAACTGCGAGACACCAGGGCTGCTCCATGTATATTCCATACCCATAACATCACATACTGCCTTTGGCATGACAATCGTTGCAACACCTAAGTCGATCATGCAATTGTGCACAATCCACCCTTCCATCCTGAGAGACAAGTAGAAAGGGGGTGGTCTATTTTTTCCAATGGCAGATGTTGTCGGCATTTAAGCTAACACTGTCTGAGTCAAATTTTTCCCCTTGTCTTTCACAAACTTCTTGATTCTTGCAACAAATCCACTTGTCTAAGCAGTTGCAACGCGTCATAGAGACTTACCTTGGCTAGGATCCTCTTCAATTCTTCAACAATATTAAATGTGGATGCACAAGATTCCTTTCCCTCATTGGCAGTTTCATATCTGCTCCTATACTACTATGTGGCCTCCACCCTCTGACGCTTGGTCAAAGATGGGTACTTGAGCTTCTCCCTAGCTTGCTCTTTTGTTTCGAATCTTGCCTACGAAGTTGAAGCCTTGTCTTGCACTTTCTCTTTCGCTCGCTACATCAAAAAATCTTTTAGTAGGATGGGTGCATCTAGCTTGGGCGCTAGAACAACTGCCTTTGCTTGTGCCTGTTTCTTCTCATTTTGCACATTTGAGTCAACGGGTACCTTTAGGGGTTTCAACTCAGCTGGGTCTATAGTAACAGGTTTCTTTCGAACTCTCGTGAGAACTGAAACTTGCTCTTCAGAAGGGACCAAGAAATTATGGTCAACTTCGATGATCATGTTGATTTGACCAGCGAAGGAACTTTTGGCCAACGTTGGCACGTAGTTTAGATGAACCATGCAAGTTTCCTCGCCATGTGGATCATTGCACGTAGAGCACCAGTATGCTTTGTCTAACGTGTCAGCTTCTTCGTTTGTCAGCACCGCCGAATTTCTTTCAGGCACCTTGTTGGTTGGTGTTGTCTGCTCCCTAGTGATCGATAGCGGTTGAAATCTCCTAGGCTTGAAATCTCTTTTGGCCTGCTTCCTTTCAATTACTATGATTTCATTACCCATTGCTCTTATGGTTGAATTCATGGACTGCAACTCTCTCAGCACCTTGTCTTGTGGATCAGGGTTTGAGGGTGTTGGGGGAGCTAGTAAAGGAAGAGGTACAAGTGGAGATGACAATGCTGGGAATAGAACCGGAGCGGGTAACTGTGGAATAGTTGGAGCAGGCAGTTGCAGGACAGAAACTATCACCGTGGCTTGTGATGTACTCGGATTCCATGAAGGAATTGGATACATGGGCAACATGGACAAAGGTTGAGAAGACACATTAGCATACAAATACTGCGGAAGGTCGGGGAAGATAGGCATGGCCATTTTTGCGAAAGCTTACCGATAGCAATCAGCTTCGGCTTTTTGTGTAGCAGAATACAGATCAGGGAATGTGTTAACATTAGATTGTCGGATGCCCATACTAATGTCGGAGTTGAAAGCTTGGAGGTAATAAAATACCGCTTACTCAGGAGTTGGTCGGAGACCATCGGGAACTCTATGCCAAGTCCAAGCAAACTTGACATTAAAGTGCATGATTTCCTCCTGTGGATGCCTCTGAATGGTAGTAAACTGATGCAGCAAAGAGAACGGATCCGCTTGTTCGTTGAAACCTTTGATTAGCAACTCAGCCAACTAGTCCCAGGTGGTGATGGTGGTAGGTTGTAACGAATGGTACCAGTAAAGTAAGTTACCTTGGAGAGAGAGCACGAGCAATATTACCATTATATCCTTGTCTGTGATGCTATGGATTGTCGCCAATGCAGCTACATCTTGAACATGCTCATAAGCTATCTTCCCCGTACCGTCATAGGTAGGCAAAGCCTTCATCGCCGCCTACGGAATCGGGTTTTGAGCTTGCAGATTTAGAGGTCCAGAGTGGTTCCATACTGGAAACTGCCTTGGTGGCTGTGTTGGTGGATTTTGAGCAGTGTGGACTGGAGTGTGTGGTTGGGGAGGTGGAAAACTAGTGGATGTGCTAGCAGGACTCGAAGGAATAGAGAATACACTGGCTAATTGAGAAGATGTTACACTTGATGGGCCAGCGGAAGTGATTAACCTAGGGTGTTCTCCTAGCAATTGGGTTTCAAGTTCGTAAAACTCAACTGGATCTTTTGGATTTTTGGCCTTCGATCTTGTGATCATGAAGAAAACTTCCGCTTCACATTCAGAGGCTTTTGGGTAGAGCTGAGTCGCCAGATGTTCTAATCATACAGTATAGAGGCGAACATCGGACCTTAATACCATTCAAAGTGTGTCAGAACTATTGGCACTGGTGGTGATTTTACCAGATAAATGCAAGCCAGAGATTCACCAACTCAGGCTCCTTTAAACTATGGAGACTGTGTCCCACTGATAATAAGACTGTGAGGCCCATCGAGCGTGCCAAAAACTGTTGGTCACGAATCTGCCCAAGTACAAAATATTATTTGTGCACGCTAGACCCAACGAACATTGAAAGGCCGAAGGAGAGAAATGTCCTTCGGGCCAATCTCCAGAGAGGGATGGTTCCCGTACTAAATCTAACAATCAGTTTGAAGCTTAGGGTAACAAGAAAGAGATGGGAAATAACATAAAGAAATGGGAACTATGGCTATAAGCCGGATATGAAAGGTGGGAATAAACTAACAACAAAAATTCACAAACATGAATAAGCATATAACGAAAAGAAAAGCACAGAAACCATTCGTGGTTTGTCAAGATAACCTCCAAGATAGCATTCCAGTATTCACTCCCTCACAAGCAGCAGTTAAATCTAGATGCAGAATTTAGAATCAGCAAATAATGGACATGGACGTAATCAGAAATACTAAACAGAATGAAATCAAAAACAAATCCACTCTAGGAACCAGAAGCCGAATATCTTTCTATTTATGCAGAAACTTAAAGTGTTTTCTGCAGAGTGTCTATCCTCCTTCATTACATTGAAATGCTTAGTATTTATAAAGGATTTCACCTCTTTCATTAAATGCACAACACAAAAAAATGTCGGTTGGTCAAAAATACGTAGCAGCAATTTCTTCCTTGGTAATGGCGATGCTCGAATTAGATTATTCTTCAAGGGACAATGATTCGGCTTTTAGGGAGTGCGCTTGGAAAATTGACAAAAATGGACGATGGAGAGAATGTCCCAAGCGTCGGTGCATCAGGACTTGGCAATGTCACACAGCAATCGAGAGCTTGAATATTAAATCTTGGGCGCCAGTACATTCTCTCCTGCCTTGGAATCTTACCCTTGCCGGTTGAAATCAGTGAAATTTAATTCTTCTTGGAAAAGGAACGAAGTCCACGGAAGGCGCCTTGAAAATCATCGATATCGCACCGGATTTGAGGACGTAGCATTTAATCCTTACCATTTTTTCGCAAAAATTCTGGATCATTGCTCTTGATGCCCTAAGCATTCAATTTTATCAATCTTCATCCTTTCCCAAAAAGATCTGCTGTTATGGCGCTTCCGAAAGGAAAAAATGACACCGCGTTGATGGTTGCCTCCAAAGCTAGAATTTTGCCCTTTTATTTTAACTAATTTCGCCTCTGACATCTTGTTCGGATGACAGACAAAAAATGGGAGTTTCACCCTTCAATGTGCTTTCGCCCCTCTTGGGTGATTTTGCCCCGAAAATGATAAAAAGCGCCTTTGGCAAGAGAGGAGGCAAAAAACAATTGATTTCGCCCCTGCCCAAGCGCGATATTGACTTTGACTGGCAAAAACAACTACCTTTTTTGGGACTTTCGCCTCACATCTTTACTTGGAATTTTGCCCTTGAGAGAGGCGAAAATGGTTTTCGCCCCTGCCCAAGGGCAATATTGACTTTGACTACGCCCAACATGTTCTCCTTTCTATTTTCGGCCCGAAGAAGCTATTAATTAGGTTTTCGCCCTGAGAGGGGTGAAAATCAGTGACGTTGACTTTGACCCATCACTTCACTTGCAAAATTTCTTGTCTTTTCTTTCCTTCGGACAAAATCATACAATCATACTGTTCTTGTATTTTTGTGCACGATTTCAACTGCTTCTTTCTCGCTTAATTGTTCCCACAAGCCATCAGATGCAAATATGAGAAACTGATCCTGTGGTGTAGTTTTGCCCCAAAGGAGGGGCGCAAAGGACTTTCGCCCCTTCATGGGGCGAAAACATCTTTCTTTCCTTTTGCTGGCGCCTTGACTTTGAATTAAAAATACCAAAGTCGTAGTTGTTTCTCCCTCAATCTTTTCATTCCGAAACTGTCCCGAACTTGTCCAGAAACGTTCCTTGCATAAATCACTTTCCTTTTACGTTTTGTCCATGGGCGCCATTAATTTCTATAGGGAGAATTTACTGTGCATTTCCAGAAATGAAATCAACGTTTTTATTTAATGGAATTGCTTACAGGAAAGGAACAAAAATATTTCATTAAAACAATAAAAATGGCATAATTGCATCATTCATCTTCTTCTTCAAAATTTTACAAGCAAAATTTTAGTGTGGCAAACTTTGCCAACACTTCGCTTCTAGGCACTTTGTTAAATATTTTTAACCATTGCTATTGTTCATCAAAGTACATTAATTATAGTGCATGTATTTCGTCTAATTTTCAGATAAATACATCACCATTGTTGTGATATCTCTACAACTCTGTGACATAAAGATTCAAACCTGAAAGAAAGAAGTCTCGGATGGATATACAATTCTGTGGCACTCTAAGGCCCACAGTGGAATTTATGATAAATGCTCAACAGAAAACAGCTTTAAAACTCACCCCCAAATGCTCCTTAACTTTCTCTGCCTGTGGAAAATAATAGTCGGTTGCAATAGCAATAGCTAGAACATAATTGTAACCATTAGCTGCTAGTGCAGGATAGTTTAAAGCAAGAGATAGAGCTGCCACATTAGAGATACCAGCAGCAAGCTTTTCAATTAAAACATCCTCTGTAAGATCAAGAACTGCTGGATCAAATACTGATCCATTGTGATACACAGCCTTCACAATGAGTCTATATGAAGATGGACGAATACCATGCTTGACAAGTAAAGCTGCCTCAGAAGAGCTCACATTTTCTCCCTGCTTAAAGAGCTCTACAGGTGTGATAATTTCAAGTTATAGGGTACTATTAAATCTTTTGTATGTAGTTGCATATCAGGTCATTAGGCGATGGGTAAAGTAACTGCTACCAGATAATCTCCTTGTGTATATATAGTTACCCTTGCCAGTCTCATGAGATTTCATTGTGGTAGACCATGGTCATGTTGTTCATTGCTAGACATATCTTGTATGAGCGCATGTTGCTGTCTTATGTACCAGACTGGTTCGTTGATGTACTGTTTCCATATATCAATGACACATTTTGGTTGTTGTCATGAGTTATTCTATTTGTTGTATGTCATTGCTATTATTCTAATTTCTATGTACTGTTGTTTTAGAAAATGTAAAACCCTATACTACATGTTTCTTCTTGGATGCACTTTCATCAGGATTTAGGAAGCAACTTGCAACACTTCAAAGGTCTATCCATCTTCTTTCCAACCACTTCCTTAGATGTACTTGGCATAGTCATATCTTGCTTTCCTTTATCTTTCTTGTTGTTTCGCTGCAAGTTTTGATAGAATTTATGACAAGATTACTTGGTGTGGCCATCAATGCTCAAAATGGTTTCTCAAGTACTTTGCATGCGTGAAAAGCGTGAACATGCTTCCTCTTGATTTCATGGCAATGTTTCTTGCTCTCTTGGTCATTTTGTTTGCTTTTGGTCTCTATTTTGTTTTGGTGAATGCTTGGAGGATTTGCCTAATTGAATTCGATTGCCATTGTCCTCCATGTAACTTGCTTCTGATGATGCTCCATTCACATCCTTTGGCTCAAAGAGTAGTACCCACTCCTTCAAAGAATAGTTCAAGTCCCCATGTACTTGAATAAAACATGTATACCTTCCAATGTTATTCCCAACAATATTTGTAACTTCTGAAATTCATTTGGGTGCTCCTGTATATTCTGTCCTTGTTCTTAGCCAATGTTATGCCACTTCATTCTCAATTCCAACTTATAACCAAGTGTATAGAACCTTTTCCACAATGCTACCTTGAAACTCTCTCATTTAGTGATTGATGAATTCCTTCTTGTGTGCTTGAGAGACTTTCTCCTATCATACACATCCAAGGATAGATTCTCCCACCCCACCCTGTTCATCATATTCATAAGCCTCAAAGTAGACCTCAAGTTGCTTTAATTTCTTCTCCAATCTATCCACGTCAACCTATCACTCTATATTGTATTTGCTTTCAAGTTTGAAAGGATTCAATTCGACAACTTCTTGGTCACGTTTTGCCTTTTTGACCTTGAGGAATGCTCTTCCCTCCAAATTTGGCTCTTTGGTTTGGCATGAAAATGACATCACCGTGTTGAAAACTGTTTCCATAACAGTCTTTCTTCAGTGAAGTGTTGAGCACTCAAATCCTGATTCAGATCTAGAACATCTCTTTTCTTAGTTTTTCTTTAATATTGTCAATGACATAGAACTCCGCCAAATCTCCCACAACTCCAGTTAAGTGCTCTAATACCAAAAAGAGTGTATGCAGAAGCCAGACCTGGAAATCTTTATTCTTTGCTTCAAAGATATGAAATTACAAATATTATTCCTAAAATTGTTTTTAAAATGACTCAAAAATTGAACAGACTGCACATTGATCAGAGAACTTGCAAATATAAGATATTTAACAAAGGAAGAACAAAACACAAGTCAAAGGCATCACATAACACTAAAGCTTATGTGGTGTGATGCCTAATATGGGAAACATAACCATGGAACAATCTAGAAACAAATTTCTATTGTTCAAATGAGGATGTACACAGCGTATACAACCAGGATATGACCCTCTATGAGTGTAGAACCGTGAGAACTCACGAGTACTCTATATGCTGTTTAAATAACTTGGAAAGTGGGTACTTTGCCATGGACCCCGATTTGGGCTTTTGGTTAAGGACCTATATCCACAAGTACAACGTTTTGTGTTTGATTCTCTCTACTCTTAGCACTGCTACACTGCTGCAAATCTATTAACAACCTGTTTAAATAACTTGGAAAGTGTGTACCTTGCCATTGCCCCCAGTTTGGGCTTTTGATTAAGGGCCTCTATCCACAAGTACAAGGTTTTGTGTTCAATTTCTTCTACTCTTGGCATTGCTACATTGTTGCACGTCTAACCTAGGTGTTGTAGGTGAGTTGGAGAGGAGAAGGCAATCCTCCAAGGGAGGTCCCAGGTTCAAATCTCCATCCTACCAAAAAGAAGTTGAATTAGGTACCCAAAATCCAATTGATAATGTTGGTGTGGGCAGGGCCGGGCGCAACTCCCGGGTGACTTTGACGGTGTAGAACCCCCTGGTCGTGGTCTCTCAGACCAAGGCGGCCCCGCAAGGGGTTTTTTAGCTTTAAAAAAAAAAACATTGTTGCACGTCTATTAACAAGCTGTTTAAATAACTTAGAAAGTGGGTACCTTGCCATGGTCCCTATATCCACAAGCACAAGCTTTTGTGTTCAATTCTACTGCCTTTTCCATGTAGAAAATCTTGAATCCACAAATATGATTTATTTATTTTTTACTATGTATAGGGATCAAACATTTGGCTCTTCTTCTTCCTTCTAAATAGGTGCTCAGTCCCTTGTGTAATTGAATCTGTGGGTGTGCAGGTGTTTATTGTCGTTGATGATCCATCCAAATGATTGATTCTACTGCCTTTTCCAGGTAAAAAAACTGGAACACACAAATATGATTTACATTTTTTTTTATTATGTACAGGAGTTTCCAGCTCTTCTTCTTCCTTCTAGATAGATGCCCAACCCCTTTTGTCTTTAAAAGTGTGGGTGTGCAGGTATTTATTGATCTTGATAATCCATCCATATCAAAACAGGCTATATCTTCTTATGGTTAACCAATAAATACTGTCTTTCGTGCATATGCACACACACCTGGTTAACCAATACATACCGGCTTTCATGCATGTGCACACACACCTGGTTAACCAATACATACCGGCTTTCATTCATGTGAACACACACACCTGCTTTTGCAGAAGGAGACCAAATTATGGAGATTTTGATGGTATTAGTGGTGGTTAGCAGGGTTAGCAGGGTCTTATGGCATAGGCATAAAAAATGCTATTTGTTGGAACTTCAACTGTGCAAGATGAGCTGACTTCTCCTGAAAACAGTCTTTGAAAAAAAACAAAAACCATCCCTTATTTTCAGTAAGGCATGTATGTTTTTGACTATGGGGAAAAATGGGAAGGATAAATGTATAGAATTCAAATTTAAACGTAAACACACATATATAACCATATATAACCAGGGTTCCAATCCCTCGGGCCCCGTAGTACCGGTGGGCGTGTCGCGTCAGCGTAGCCGGCTACGTAAAAGGTTTACCTAATGCAACTGGAGGTTATAGTGACGACAAGGAACGAGATTTGAACCCACAAAGAGGCGTTGAAAATTGTAACGAGTTACTGATTCCTCTAGTATAATAAAAAAAAAAATTAAGCACACATATACACATAAAAATAAAATTAATTAAAAAATAAAAATAAAAAAACATTTCAAACTCAGTAAACTTGAACGCTTAACTTCCCCTTATACATCTCATATATGATGATAAAATGTTTAAGGTTAAGATCTTCATGTTTTTGCGTTTTTATAGGATAAAGACTTAAAGTTGATATATCAAACAAATATAAGGGTATTGGAAATCATAAGTGTTCTTGCAAGTAAAACACTGATCATTAAGACCCTCAAAATGTGATAACTTGATCAAAGAATCTTGCACCGTCACATTAGAAAATAGAAAACTCACCTAATAGATGAGAAAGTGCATCTAAAGCTGATGAAATTTCTGCTGCTCTTTTTGTATAAGCATAACGTCCACAAAATGTTTTGCTTCCAATAGTGACAGTGCAGCAATAAAGTACAGTACTATGAGGCCCAGCTATTTTTGATACAGTATACACTGGATTACAAAGATATGCAATCTGGGCATAATGCTGCAACTCACTCTTCAAAAGACCTGGCTTTGAAAGGCCCAATAATTCACAACTTGCATAAACCTAGATCATGCTATTGAAACAATTAGAAAACCAGCCATGAAAAAGCTAAATGTATTTTATAGTTTATAGGAATTTTTAATTCAACATTTGAATCAAATCCATCAAGAATTTCAGAGTACACAATGTTCACATTCATAGCAGATGGTTTTGATAACTTAGCTAGACCTTATTCAGATCCCACACTTATAGGAGGTACCCAGTTCATTTGTAATCCAAACCGTATCAGGACTCTCGAAGAAAAATATGAATTTTAGATATGAACGACATTCAAATATTATAAGTGAAAAGGCAAGGAGTAAAACTGTTAGTACTTGCAACAGGCTTGAACAAAAAAAACTTTCTGAAATCTTCCTTACAACTTTCATCAATTGGATATAATAAACCATTGTATCCAATACAAAATAAACTCAGGTTCCAAAGCATGGGGTGAAAGATCAACTTTTCAATATTGCCTTTTCTGATTAGCTATTTTGGTCCTTGCTCTCAAGAAATTGCAGTAAAATTGATATTATATAATTTCACTGAAACTGATTAATACATTAATATGGGATGATTTTCAGATATTACAATAAATGTTGAGTTGTGTGCACTTGTTGCTTTTGTATACAAGCTCAGTAAACCAGAGTCACCGAAGAAGTGACAAATGATAGGTCTTAAGTTTCTACAGTGCAAACAAAGGCTTCAACTATTACAATTGTACAAGTCAATATACTTCTATGCTAAAATAAACTTACTAGATCCTCCTCTAAACCACGATCTGTATCTGAATTGCAGTATATGGGTATATGTACATCTGATCCAGAAGCCACTGTAGTTTCAGATTTACGGTCTCCATCTGGAACATCACCCTGCTCCCTCGAAATTATTGAAACCATATCAGAGGCAAGGAAATAAATATTAGAAGCCTAAATCTAGCCATTAAGATAAAGAAGGACATTCACTGCAACAAAGATCCCAAGTGTTTGTATGTTCTAATTCCACCACATATTATGCTAGCAGTGAAAATGGGGAAGCAAGTGTCGCAGAGCTCCCAATATATTTATGAGGAAAGTAAAATAAACTGACTGTTAAATAAAGGAGTCATTTACAAGTAATTACAAACCTGGTTATCTGAAATTTGTTCTCCCAGGGAAGCACACACTAAATCAACTTCCTTACGAAGGATTTGAGGACTCTTTTTGTGTTTCACAGCATGTCTGAAATTAAAAATGCAATAAGTTTTAAATTCAAGATTAAAAATCTATTCTTGGATTTTATTTTATTTTTTCTTTTTATGACACAGCACCTCAAAACTGAAGAAAACACTATTATCAGCAGGAAGATTTTTTACACTTACAACTTGGGATTTCCAGTGAGATGTTTTCCGGGTCCCTGCACTTCCATGAATTGAAGGATCACAACACAAAGTATTGAATATAGCAATCAGGACAGCTGCATCAAGAGCTGCATAGTGCAACTGTGCCAAATATAAACATTAAAATATGCAATCAGTATTCATAATACAGAGAGAATAGACAGAAATTACAGACATGTCCACAGATGGGTATATAGAAAGAAGGGATATTGTCGTTGTAATAATAATCATTCATATCGAGTCTTTGCCCGCAAAAGTGGGCTCTCTTCTTGGGAGATATTGTAGAGGTATTCCTTTCTTAGGGAGCATTATTAATATTGCCCTACCTTAAGAGTATTATCTATATTTGTGTCTCATTTGGGTGGATTATCATTGTAGAATATTATTTGTGGATGCATGATTTGATATTCCTGCATACTAGTGAATGATTTCTGTTAATGAGAATAAAAGGAAACAGGTCTGGCAACAAAGGATTTTATCTGCTGGAGCTTATGGCACTAGATCCCAAGATGCACATCATTGGCATAGAATGGGGGTACCGCGTTGGAGATGTCAAAAGGAGGCCTCAATTTGGGGAAAACCATGGGTGCCAACGAAAGATATGGATTTAACCAGGTTTATTTGATTGCAGACAGAACTATGAGGTAAGCAACAAAAGTGCACATCAAGGGACCAGGCTCTGATACTATATAGGATTTAACATATGCCACACTTAAGGCTTCATGGTCAGCTGAATTTATAAGAAAATTTACAAACTAAATTTGAAGCCTACTACACTGTTGTAAACAGCGTAACAGCCTTAACAAACTTTACCACATATTCCTCATTTGAAAACCATACCAAAGTTGAATAATTTGCAACTTTTAAGGATTCTATTAAAGATTAGATACAAAGTTATAAACATAATGTTATTTGTAAAAAAATGGATAAATTTGTTACTTCAGTGATAATCAGAACTTGCAAATACTGATTTCAGCCAGAAATGTCAAGCCGACACGCACCAAATTGCATCCTAGATGTTAGAGCCAACAAACATATCAACAAGAGATGTATTTGCACATTGATAATACATAATAACACAAACAAAACAATAATAATAATAATAATATCAGAAGAGAGAAAACTTAGTATTTACAAAGTTCTTAAAACAACATATGTTTGAAAAATATCTGTTGAAGGCCCCATTATGAGCAACACTCCATGAAACTTGAAATGATATTTTGCAATTTGTAATTTATCGTAAGATGTTCAATTTGCTTATTGATGATAATACAAACAAAACAATAATAATAATAATAATGTTATCAGAAGAGAGAAAACTTAGTATTTGTAAAGTTCTTAAACAAGATACGTTTGAAAAATATCTGTTGAAGGCCCCTAGTATGAGCAACACTCCATGAAACTTGAAATGATATTTTGCAATTTGTGATTTATCGTCACAAACCCAAGTTCTGAAATGATGTTGGCCCCAGTCACAACAAACTTTCAGTCAAACTACTACTAACTAAGCTTATATAAAATACACATACGCAACAGAATATATTAGTAGATCAAGTAAAGTCTCAACAAAATTTATTCTAAAAATAGTAGATGAATCACAAAATTTTGCCCCAGCTTTCAAATAGGCATCTAGAAATGATCTGACAATATGCTGTCTATGACAGAGCCGTGTTCTTATCAGCACTATACACCATATTTTAATGACTAAATGTGAATAATATACCTGGCTAGGGGTCAACGGTCGTAGCTCCCAGTTACTCATCCGTCGTTGTTTGTTTAAGTGACCTCCCAGTACAGTCTGCTTCAAATAAAGAGCCCCTGTGGTTATTTATATCATAACAATAATTCATACTGAGAATTATAATTCACGGATGGCAAATCATAACAAAACATGCCTAATTAGTTTTAGTTGATATGAAATCGACATTTACAGTGACTGCATAACTAAAAGGAGACAGAAGGAAATTCATATCCTGCATACTTATGCTGTCTTCCTTTTTCTGTGTTTTAGAAGGTCAAAAGGATGTACTTTATATAAAACATAAAATTCATGACTAAACCTTTTGCATTTCCATACCTTTGTAAGGCCAGAAAGGCCATCCTTAGAGGATCCATAAAGCTTTTGAAGGTCCAATACACTTTCACAGAATTGAAAACACTCCAAATCTTTATAGGACTTGAAAAGCTGCTCCAGATCATTGTGAAAAGCATAACCTTGAAGAAATTCAACCAGCAACAATTCAATCTGTCAGTAAGCCCCAAATGGCCTATCTAAGAAACTAACTATACTCTTCCCACAGAAAATCAACTATATTCTTCTACCAGCCAAAAAACTGCCCAAATACAGAAGCATCATACCCAACTTCAAAATGTTAGGAGAATGAAAAATAAATTTGAGGCACATATCCAATGCATCAGCTTCTGTCTCAGACAGTGTCATCAAGTCAAATATTAGGACTTCTTTGCCAGTAGCAACCTGTAAAATAGAAACCTGAAAGGAAGCCATTTAAAATTGTGTCAGATTATTGTGTCCATTACCCCATTCTCTATAACACTTTAATGCCTAGTTGACGTAAATTGAAACTTATAGTTTGGTATTCAATTTTATTTTCTCTATTATAACACCTTGAAATATAACGATTAGCATCTCAATTGGCTTCAAGTCCATATCATGGAGCAGACAAGAAGCTAGGGAGTTTAGAAGCTTGTTAAAAAACCTAGAAGTAGCTTTGAGAAAAGTAGTCAAAACCATGCCAATTATGAAAAAGAAATTAAAGATGTATTCTGCATTGTCAATGGAATTTGGTTTGGTCAGCTTTATATTTGTTTTTTCTGCTACAGAATTTTTATAACACTGAGACTGGATTTGGAAAGCCTATCCATTACTCGTGACATCAAATCATGATGATTAGTATTCTCATTGAAAATTAAGAATACAGTGCCTTAACCTTACACTCAGATAAGTGATTGTTCAATATCGTTCAGACCCAGTGGCCAACATCAGTCTTAAGGTGAGAATATAACATGTAATTAAAGGGTGAAAACAACATAACTAGATAGCTAATTTTTTGTGTAGTTTTAATTGCTTTTGATTCTTTCTACACAATAGTCAAATAGTGTCAACTAATTTAAATATATACTATACATGTTAACACCTACCATATTAAATCAAATTTCTGATCACTTCTGTGACTTAAAACAGTTGGCAGTCAACCTAAACAAGACTAAGGTGATGATCATGAACACATCAAAAAGTAGTACCCTTTCTAATTCAGTTTTTCTATTGGGGTGAGTAGATTGCGATCACCACTACTTACACATACTTGGGGGTTCAAATAACAAGTCCCTCCCTTAATCTTTGGCCAGCTTCACAGTCATGGCTTCGCAAGGAATATGCATCTCTCAGTCTTGGAATGCCAATTTTTCCAACAACACTTCCAAGACATAGCTGCACAAATGCACCTTTCTGATTGCATTATCAGACCCAAAGTCCTTTACAGATCTGAGATTTGGGGACTGAATCTAGTGTGAAATTGGGCTTGCATTGAGAGGGTCCAAACTATTTTGTTTCAGTGATTTATCCAAATAACAGTTCCCCAATGTATTGTTCAGGCTGAGTTTGGTTCTAATACTCTTTGCCTTGAGAGCATATTCACAATTATTTTTCAGATTCATTCCTTAGATCAATGGATGACCGCACCTCAGACTAGGAGAGATATCCATATTTAGATTGAATGGATTTCCTCTAGGAGCAATTCTAGTCTTCAGCATGGCTGGTAGTTGATGAGGCCAAGAAATGCCTCATCCATAAACACTTTTTGATACAGTCTACTGATTTGAATTACCCTTTTTATTATGTTTCTATGCTGATTTTGGGTAAAATGCATTATGTATTTATGTTTTGCATATTCTGAAATGTTAAAGTGCATATATTCTATTTTACTGTTTATTTCTGCAGTTTCACCTATTTTTCAGCTAATTTATCAATAGGAATTCAGAATCAGTAATAATTGTTGAGTGCTGGGTGCTTAGTAATAATGTTCCTCTATTTTGAACTAATTCAAATGCAAAAGGCGCCAAGGAACTTGTCCCCTGTAGCTGACTATGCAGGAAAATAGGGTAAGACTGTGACAGTTCCAGCCAGCTGTACATTGACAGCAGGGCTTGGAAACAGTCACTCCAGCACGTGCCACCCATGCAATAGGATAAGGGAAAACCATCCAGGTGGTCTAAAACTTCCTCCTTATGCGTTTGGAGTATGAAAAAGCAACTAAATTTCACCTCCCTATTATTCCGGAGCAGTGCAGGAATAGTAGCGCAGGAATAGGGAATAACACAGGAACAACAAAAGATGGTCAAAAAGTGACAAATCGGTAAAAGAAATTATTGGCAATTGACCAGAAAGTTGTCCCAGCTCGTGTTAACTGATTTCCTCAATGAATGCAGCTTAATAAGGTTGAATGGATCAAGTTTTGACAAAGCAAGCTCATGCATTTCAGGAAACAGTTGTGCAAACAGTTGTAAATCCCTGCAAATCAGCAACCAAGCATATCAGCATTAGATTATAAATAAGAGAGCTCCCAGCACGGTTGAGCATATAGATATAGATAAATATTAGACTTAGAGAATTAAGCAATAGAAAAGTGCAGTTGTTTTTGTAGCAGAACGATTATCTCGAGGTTTTTCCTGCATTACTCGTAATGCATTTCCAGATTTAATAAAAGGTGCAGTTTTCAGTTATCAAGTAGCATTTTGAGTTGATGGTTAGCATTTAGGTTTCTTTAGCATAATTCTTCACCTTCATCTGGTTCTGGAAGCAAGGGCCACTTGCAGGACCAGAGGAAGGCAACTTCTGACAGAAATCTTGCTAATTTCTTGCTGCAGCAAGTTAGCAGAATTCTGCCAGTTTTCATTTCTTTAGCAGCTTTAAATTCAGATTTCAGGCTTGACAACATTTTTCCATCATTCCATGCAAGTTCAATATTTCTGTTTCAGATTTGCAGTTTTCTGTCATTATCCAGATTTGCAGCAATTTCCAGTTTTTTGTAATTTACTGCAATTTCCAGATTTGTGACATTTCCAGTTTGCAATAGATGTTAATTTGATTTTATAGATTTATAACATGCTCAGAGAAATTGTAGTTAGTTTATCCTTCTACAACTGTGTGTGATTTCAATTCTGCAATTTACTTTCTGTCAATTTAGCAACATTTCATTTCCTGCTCTTTCAAATTCTGCAATTTCCATTTACGGCAGTTTTAATTCAGTTTTTATCTTCTGCAATTTGATCTCCAGTTCTAGGAGTTAAAGGTCACACAAAACCCCCAAAAACACTAACTGATCTACCAATAATTCCTGTTCTTGAATGAATTGAACCTGCAACTGTGACACCTTCTATCGTATACAGCCTTTGGACACCGCCCTGGACTGACACATATAATGATTAAATGATGAATGAACAACGACACTCATCATTTTTGATGTCGTTGTCGGGGACTAATAGGTGTTGTTAGAAAAAGTGAAACAGGTCAAGAATTGTGTTACAATCCTTGAAATACTGCATTTCAGTTTATTTAGTGAATAGGCATGAATGCATAGGCTAAGGGACGAAAGAGGGAGGTTTATCCGAAGTGGCTCTGAACCACCAAAGCGACTTGCTCGGTTAGATGAAGAATTGCCTACATTTGAAATCCCTAGGGAAAATAAGCCAGACATACCTTCTTCCTTAGATGCATTTTTGGAAAAATTAGAAAAAGAGCTTTTTGAAGCACTTGCTGCTAAACATTCCCCTCAAACTGGACTATTCCTATCATACTCTAGAAAAAAACAACTATGGCCGCAGCAGCAGCACCCCCAGGTGGATATGATAATCTTGATGATCCTCCTAAGACTTTTGAGTATCCCATAAGATTGGATCCACTTCTAGATGCCCCCATGAAAACAATTTCTCCATCCATATTACCAATCTTCAGGGAAACTGTTTCAGAAGATCCTGATCAATTTCTATTTGAATTCAAGGTGTTATGTCAAACTTATGACTACATAAATGATAATCAGAAATTGAAATTGTTTCCTTCCACACTTAAGGACGCTGCTCTCCGATGGTTCATGAGCAATCTTGAACCTAACTCAATCCATACCTGGGATGAAATGGAGACCGCATTCTTAAATAAATATCAGGATTATTGTAGAGTAAGAAACAGGAAAGATGAGTTGTTTAGGATCAAGCAAGAAGAAGATGAGAGTCTAGAAGATTATCTTGATCGCTTTGCCTTTGTCCAAAAGAGATGTGGTCCTGTAGAACCTGATTTCTTAAAGCCTATTTTCTTAAGAGGATTGCAGGAAGAATCTAGGGAAGTGTTAGATTTAATGGGAAAAGGAGACATAGATCAACTTGACCTTGAAGATATTGTGGAATTATGTAAAAACTATTCCCGCACTCACCACCGGAGAAAGAAAAGGAATTCTGGCAATAATGACATAAAGGAGTTGATGGAGGAAATGGCCAATTTAAAAACTGATATCCTTGTTCAACTTAATTCTGCATTAGGTGAGAGAAACACAAAATCCAATTCCACACCACCTTTGGCAATTTATTGCCCAAGATGCAGGAATAAGCATGCCTTGCAGGATTGCCCTTTAAACAAAACTTCTATTTGTGGAATTTGTTCCAAGGAACATTCAACAGATAGATGTCCTTTGTTGCCTCATCTAAAATCTGTTTTGGGCACCCAAATAGAAGAACTTAATGCTATTGGGCAGAGATCCGGTGGTGGCTATACACAATATCCCAATGTTCCTCGGTTTCCAAACTAGGGACAATCTCCTTGGAATATGAATATGCCATGGGGACAGGCAGAAGCTTCTGCACAACCTTGGAACCAACCTTGGACAACTCCTCCGGATTGGTCACAATCTGGATGGATGAACCCACCTTGGCATACCATGCCTCCACAATGGACACAACAAGGACAAATATGGGGACAACAATATCAAGGACAACCATATCCACCACAGCAATATCCATCCTATCCAGGACAACAAAGATATCAGGGACAAACTCAAAACTTGCTGCCTGCTCCTAATCCCAATTTTTAGGGAAGAACACAACATCAACAAGCACAACCAGTAAAACAACCTCCACTCCCAGCTCAGCCTGTGACTAACCCAAATAATGCCAGACAAACAGCCCCTGTTTATGAGGCTGAGTCTGAAGACACTGCTGCAGTTCATGTACTTGACTGTAGTAACATCCAGCTGCGTTCAGGAAAGATTTTATCTGAACCTGTTCCACCCACCATTGAAGAAATTAATGAAAAACAAGAACCTCCAATTCAAGAAGCACTGCAACAAAAACAGAAAGAAGAAAAAATAGCAAAAATGCAGGAATCTTCTCCAGTAGCCTTACCATACCCTGAAAGGTTTGATCATGTTGATACTACCCCTGAATCAGAATTAGTAACAGAACTCAAAAAGATGTCAATTTCTCTTCCTTTGCTGCAAGCAATAAGGGATATACCTTTAATCAAAAAGACTATTCAGGAGTTATGTATCAAGAAACCTGGTAAAAAAAAGAAAGCCTTTCCTAAAACTGTTCAGGTAGAAGGGAAATTAGCTGATCTATTAGTTGGGAAACTAGTTCCTCCCAAGTATGGTGACCCAGGTAGTCCAGTAGTTACAGTTACTATTGGAGTGATGCAAATTCCTAATGTGCTAATTGATCTTGGAGCTGCAATTAATGTAATGACCAAGGATATAATGCAAAAACTGCAGCTCCATAATCTCAGTCCTACCACCACAGTTTTGGAAATGGCAGATAGGTCAGTAGCTAAACCAGAAGGTATCTTAGAGGATGTAGCCATTAAAGTCTCATCTTGGGAATATCCTGTAGACTTCTTGGTGTTGCAGCCTAGAACTTCAGTCAATGGATACCCTATCATTCTAGGACGACCTTGGCTAGCTACTGCAGCTGCTTTTATAGACTGCAGGTCAGGGGAAATGACCATTTCTAATGGTATTGACCTGCAGAAAATTTCTTTGTATCCACCAGCTCAACCTTCAACTAAATTTTCTGGACAAATTTGGTATCCTGAATCTGATGAAGAACAGGAAACCATTGCTACTTTGGCTACAGTTGTAGTGAAAGAACATATTGAAGAAATCACTGCACCAGAAAGAGAAATATTTGAGAATGAAACTGTCCTAGTCGAAACATTACAATCAGAAGGACTAGCTGATGATCAACTTCTTGTTCATCGGTTGTTGTGGAATGAAGAGATACACAGTTTAGAACCTGTGTCATCCATGCCCAGTCAAAAGAGATCATTCACACTACCACATGGATGGCATCATCATCTCCTTAACACCTTCAAATGTCCTCTGATTCCATCAGGTATCACCTCTGAGACAGATTCTAGAACATTTCATACTCTGTAGCCACATCATTGTCCATTAAATGCATTGATCAGTAGCTATGAAGCAGCTAATTCTATCTATCCAGGGATCAAACAAATTGAAGTTCAGCCAAGAAAATTTTTGAATATTAATAGCTGGCTCACTGATGACCAGGAATCCAAACTGTTTTCAGTTTTGCAGAAACATGTTCAAGCTTTTGCTTGGAACTATAAGGACATGATAGGCATTCATCCTGAGGTATGTACACATAGGATATACACAAAAGATGTAAAACCAGTAAGGCAACCTCAGAGACGCTTGAATCCTGCCCTAAGAGAGATTGTGAAAGAAGAAATTGAAAAACTCTTAGATGTTGGATTCATTTATCCAATTTCAGATAGTAAATGGGTTTCACCACTGGTCATTGTGCCAAAGAAAAATGGTAAAATGAGAGTATGTGTAGATTATAGAGAATTAAACAAGGTTACACATAAGGATCATTTCCCATTACCCTTCATAGACCAAGTATTGGACACCCTTGCTGGAAAGAAATTTTTCTGTTTTCTAGATGGTTTCAGTGGATATAACCAAATTCAAGTTGCCCCAGAAGATCAGGAAAAGACTACCTTTACATGTCCTTGGGGAACCTTTTCTTATAGAGTTTTACCCTTTGGATTATGTAATGCTCCAGCAACATTTCAGAGAGCTGTTTTAGCAATTTTTTCTGATTTAACCAATGAAAGTGTTGAAATTTATATGGATGATTTCACAGTGTTTGGCGATAGTTTTGAATATGCATTAGAACAGCTTGAAAAAGTACTAATTCGCTGTGAAACATACCACCTATCTCTTAATCCTGAGAAATGCTTCTTAATGATGGAGGAAGGAATTGTTCTTGGACATCATATCTCTTCTTATGGAATCAAGGTTGATCCTAAGAAGGTTGAAGTCATCAAAAACCTCCCTCCTCCACAAACTCAGACTGATGTACGCGGTTTCTTAGGACACATTGGTTTTTATCATAGGTTCATTGCTAATTTCAGTACCATAGCAAATCCCATGTTTGCCTTGCTCATGAAAGATTCTGAATTTGTTTGGTCTTCTGAATGTCAAAATTCCTTTGAAAATTTAAAGGAGAAGTTAACCACTCCACCTGTACTAAGAGGTCCTAATTGGGAGTTACCCTTTCATATTCAAACTGATGCTTCCAATAATGCTATTGGGGCTGTGTTAGGACAGATTGAAAATGGGGAACATTATGCGATATATTATATCAGTAAAAACTTGACAGGAGCTGAGAAAAACTACACTACCATTGAAAAAGAATTCTTGGCGGTAGTCTATGCTATTAACAAATTTCGACACTATATCACAGGGTATCAAGTATTCATCCATACGGATCATGCTGCAATCAAATATTTGATGAATAAACCATTGGTTAGTGCAAGAATTATTCGCTGGTTGATTCTGTTGTAGGAATTTGATGTTACCATAGTAAACAAACCCAGAAAATCTAATGTAGTTGCAGATTTCTTGTCAAGAATACCAAATGCAGATACAGGGGAAGTTGTGGAAGATACCTTTCCAGATGAAAAGTTGTTTGCTGTCTCTGTACAATCTCCATGGTTTGCAGACATAGCTAATTACTTAGCTACAAGGAAGATTCCTCTTCACTTTACCTCTAAACAAAAGAAATAGTTAATCAAGCAAAGCTCTTCTTTTAAATGGATAGAAGGATTATTGTTTAAATGCAGTCCTGATCATGTTTTACGTAGGTGTATCCGCCAGGATGAAGCATATGACATCCTACGAGCATGCCATGATGAACCCTCAGGAGGGCATTATTCAGTCAAAAGCACTATTCGCAAAGTCTTGGGTACCGGATACTATTGGCCATCTTTGCACAAAGATGTAAAAAGGTACGTAAGACATTGTGATGCTTGCCAACGAATGGGAAAACCTACTTTTACTAGTGAAATGCCATTACAACCTCAAATAGGAACAGAACCATTTGAAATATGGGGTTTAGATTTTGTAGGACCCATTAATCCTCCTTCCAAAGGCAAAGTACATATCTTGGTATGTACTGATTATGTTACCAAATGGGTAGAAGCTCGTGCCTTTAAGCATGCTCGTGAAGAGAAAGTTGCTGATTTTTTGTATTCACAGATTTTTTTGCGTTTTGGAGCCCCACAATCCATCACCACAGATCAAGGACCCCAGTTTACTTCAAAATTTGTTGAAGCTTTCACTCAACTCTATCAAGTCAAACACAGAAAATCCTCACCTTATCATCCACAAGCCAATGGCCAAGTCGAGGTGACTAATAGAGAATTAGAACGAATTCTGACCAAAACCATAGCAGTCCATAGAAGGAATTGGCTAGACAAGTTACCAGAAGCTATTTGGGCTTATAATACCACTTGGAAATCCACCACTGGATTTACCCCATATGAATTAGTTTATGGAAAACAACCTCTTTTGCCTATTGAATTTGAATTACTAACTCTTCGAACTACTTTGGAAGTAGGTATTGATCTATCACAGGCACAAGAAGATCGCATTCTGCAACTTGATGCATTGGATGAACTACGCATGGATGCCCTACATCAGACAGAGATGATCCAAGCACAAAGGAAGATGTGGCATGATAGTCACATTCAGCAACAAATATTTCAGCAAGGTGACTGGGCCTTGTTGTTTGATTCACAATACAAGGACTTCCCTGGAAAGTTGCAGACCAGATGGCTTGGGCCGTATCAAATTGAGGAAGTGTTTGACAATGGAGTTGTTCGCCTCACACCAATTGATGACTCACAATGCAAATTGGTGGTAAATGGACATCGTCTTCGTATGTACCATAAACCACAAAACAAGGAAGAATTTCTTAAGCAATTGGAAAGTTTGGATGTACACATTTGGGAAGAAAGCTCTTCTTCCATCTCGAATTCAGCAGAATGATACAAATTATAAAAAAAAAAAAAAAAGAAAAAAATAATAATAAAAACTCAGAAAGTGAAAACCTCTTTGAGGCGCTCCTGAGTTGGGTTTACATGAAAACCGGGATTCCGGCATGTTTACCTAATTGGTTTCATCCTCATTGTTCCATGACCATTGTTTCATCTATTTTCAGATTGCACCTGTCTTAGTGCAAAGATTGATTAGCTGGAGATATCAGCAGGAGCACCCTGAAATATAGATATAATGGTTTTAACAGGTATGTGTCTTTTCATTTTCTGAATAGTGTAAATCATTAGTATATAGTGTATTTATCCGTGATTAGTATAAAGCATAAAAAAAAGGGGAATCAAAAGTAGAAAGTGTTTTACAAATGCCTCTGCCTAAATTCTGCTCTAGAATGCAAAAATAACTACGCCGGAATCAGTAAACAGAAGAGCGTAGGAATAAACTGTTTTATTCTCAAAAGCGCAGGAATAAACAGTTTATATCACTAAGCGCAGGAATCAATCACTAAGCGCAGGAATAAGTCATTAAGGGCAGGAATGAAATTTTGGGTAAAATTTGATGACACATGGCCAGCGGTGATTTATTTGGTTGGAAAAAGGGATTACAAGTCTCGGATTCTATGCAGCATGTGAAAGGTGGCAACCATAACGAAATCAAGCGACAATTAAGGGTTAACGACGTCGTAAATGCTGCCACGACATTCTGTGTGTTCCGAAGCAGTTTCGACACTGGTAAAATGGTTAAAAAACCCTAAAAATAGAAAACACCGACGCAGATCGTAAAAATTTATAGCCACCGACATACAGAAAGCAGCAGAAGGTACCATGGGCGGAAAGAAGGTTAGAGCAGAACCTGAGAACATCAGTTACCTGGAAACAGATGCTGCCTCCCTGCAAATTTTTACCAATGGAGGATTTTTGCCATTTCTACGCAAATTCGATGGCTATTCTGAGGGCCTGGCGGCAGAATTCGCACGCACATTCCGAAACAACAGAGTGCATATTGGCGGGATGTCTATCCAGGTAACCCCCGAAATACTTAGTCAGGTTACTGAATTTCCCCTTCAAGGTGTGCAAATTATTAAAACCGACAGAAATATTTTAACAGACCTAGTGAATCAATTTAAGGAAGAAGGGGACAACCAAATAGAATTTTTAATGAATAAAAATGTGTGTAAAGGGGTCAAAAGGTCTAGCTTGCCGGCTCCTTGGGATGATGTAGCAATGTGGGTTATGAGGTATCTTACCTGTGACGGCCAGTTTCCTGTTGTCTCTGGCCCACACCTCCGAATCCTCAACCACCTACGACATGGAGCAGCCAAACCCGAACTTAGGGTAAACATTCCTTTGTATCTTTACCAAGAACTGAAAGCCATGGCCCTAAAGTATCAAGCAGGGAAGGGAAGCCCGAAACATCATGGGCTAATTAAACTCATCTGCAAATACCATTTCAGGGGAAACCCTGGGAACTTTGACCGTTTCTTCTCTCCATGGGCAGAAACTGATGATTCAAACCCTGCACCAGAGGAAGAGGAAACAATGGGAGAATCAGAAGAAAATCCTCAACCAGAGCCCTCTGAACATAGAAGTTCCCCTTTACCTGACAGTCCCCCATCTTCCAGAACTAGGAGGCAACATGCATCAACATCTGAATCCCAGTTAAAAAGAAGAAGAGTGACATTTGCAAACAATGTACAGCCCAGCAGAGAGACTGGGGGTTCTAGTGAGCAGGCATCTGCTCCAGAATCAATAACAGAGCCCATGTCTATTCCTGACCCAACAGAACAATCTGCAGCTACTCTAGAACAAGCAAAAGCTACATCTGCTCAGGAACACCCAAAACCAACAGGGTTGAGAAGGTCTGCAAGACTTCAAAAAACAAAAATCTTGTCAGATACACCAGTACATATTGCAGATCCAATCAGTTTGTCAGAAGAAGAGGAAATTGGGATAGATAGTTCACAGGAAGATGCACAGGAAATAGAAAGTACAGATAGAGAAATACAACCAATGGAACTAGACCTAACCATGGAAACAACTGTAATAAGCCCTGTCTGTCCATTGGTTGATTATACAGACTCTGAGTCTGAAGAGCATCTAAACTCTGATACTGAACCAGCTAGGATTGAGGAGCATATTCCCATGTATTCTAAGTCTGACAAATATTCTAAATTTGAAGAATATACTGAGTCTGAGACACATTCTACGTCTGAGGAAGAAGTTGACATCCACACTCAGTTGCATGCTGCAAGGAGTGTTATTAAAACCCAGACCAAATGGATTGACCAAGCTGAAGAAGCCATGAAAGAAAAAGATCAGCAAATTTTTTTGCTGCAGCAGCAGGTTCAGGAGTTGCAAAACAAATTGCTGCAGTTGGAAAATCAGTCCACAGGATTAACAGAGACAACACCTGTTGAGTGGGCTCAAATTCTCCTAGACTTGGCTTCCTCAGAGGATGACATAGCACAGGCACAGAGATCACCTGTTGCAGGTGAAGTAGGAGTAGAAGCAGCTGATGGTATGCCTCCTCAAGAAGATCCATCTGAAATTTTGATGCAGAATGACAGTCCCCCTCAGCAGGACATTCAAACATTTTCTGTGCAGGACCAAACAGTTGCAGCTCAGGAACAAGTGTCTACACTCTCTCCTCTGGCACAAATGCTTCCTCCTGACAATCCAACAGTTACAGTAGTTACAGCAGAACAGGGGATACAGACAGATTTGCCAGCTGCAACATCAACTGTAGAAGTTGGTGTACAGGTGAATATAGTGGCCCAGATGCAACCTATTCTGAGGCCCCCAAACACAGTGCCTTTAACTAAGTATAATGAGGACCTAGCCTATTGGATGACTCAGTGCCATCAGCTAGAAGGGAAAATTGCAACTTTGAACTCTACCTCAGCCAAACTAGCAGAGAAAGAAAAAGAAGTCAACAGGTTGAAAACACAGGTAAAGAATGTATGTCAAATTGCAGAGTATGCAATACAGTGCAGAAAACCACCTAGGTTCTATAGCCTCCTACTCAAGGAGAGGTACCTTCGTTGGCAGATTATGAGATTGGTTTCTGAACTGCCTCACCAGTTGACCACTCCTGCAGAATTTGTGGAAGCCTTTGTGCAGAGTCCAATAGAACAGCAGAACTTATTATGTGAGTTATTTTTACATAACTTCTTCTTGCCAACAGAGAGCATGTTTCTGCCTCACATTTATACAGGAGATTTACAACTGAGGGCCTTTATGTCCACCTTACAAAATAATATTTATTGGGACTCAGAGAAAAAGATAGCCAAGGACTTAGAATCACAAGCAGTTTTACTTGTCAGGCCTGCTCCTCTCAATCACAGGGACTGTACCAGTAATCACTATTCCTTCATGAGGGATCCCAGAATGAGACAACTTTATCTAGGAAATCTGCAAAAAGGTATAACTCAATTTCAAAATTTTTGTGCAGATTTCTTTGATGATGTTGTAGCAGCATGCAAGAACAGGTGGGGTGAATTGTCTATTTCCCTACAGAAACGGGAGCCAATTTCTCCCACTAACCTGTTTTGGTCAAGGAGAAGGGCAGAAGGTATTATATACATTATTTCAGAAATCAAAGAACAATGGATAGGGCTAAGATACAGAATGCCTCTGGTTATCACTCCTGTCCCCTATTTCTTTGACAGTGATCCACAGCCTGACGAGGACTTCCAACAATGGTTTCAGTCTGTAAAAATAGTCAGTGGATTCTACAAAATTGGTGGTGCATTGTTAAAATTCCATGAAAGATGTCTGGATTTGGACCTTTGTGCTTCAGTAGCTGCACAAAATGCATGAGGACATGCATTACCATAAGTTGGGAGGAAAATGATGAGGCCAGGAAATGCCTCATCCATAAACACTTTTTGATACAGTCTACTGATTTGAATTACCCTTTTTATTATGTTTCTATGCTGATTTTGGGTAAAATGCATTATGTATTTATGTTTTGCATATTCTGAAATGTTAAAGTGCATATATTCTATTTTACTATTTATTTCTGCAGTTTCACCTATTTTTTAGCTAATTTATCAATAGGAATTCAGAATCAGTAATAATTGTTGAGTGTTGGGTGCTTAGTAATAATGTTCCTCTATTTTGAACTAATTCAAATGCAAAAGGCACCAAGGAACTTGTCCCCTATAGTTGACTGTGCAGGAAAACAGGGTAAGACTGTGACAGTTCCAGCCAGCTGTACATTGACAGCAGGGCTTGGAAACAGTCACTCCAACACGTGCCACCCATGCAATAGGATAAGGGAAAACCATCCAGGTGGTCTAAAACTTCCTCCTTATGCATTTGGAGTATGGAAAAGCAACTAAATTTCACCTCCCTGTTATTCGGAGCAGTGCAGGAATAGTAGCGCAGGAATAGGGAATAGCGCAGGAACAACAGAAGATGGTCAAAAAGTGACAAATCGATAAAAGAAATTATTGGCAATTGACCAAAAAGTTGTCCCAGCTCATGTTAACTGATTTCCTCAACGAATGCAGCTTAATAAGGTTGAATGGATCAAGTTTTGACAAAGCAAGCTCATGCATTTCAGGAAACAGTTGTGCAAACAGTTGTAAATCTCTACAAATCAGCAACCAAGCATATCAGCATTAGATTATAAATAAGAGAGCTCCCAGCACGGTTGAGCATATAGATATAGATAAATATTAGACTTAGAGAATTAAGCAATAGAAAAGTGCAGTTGTTTTTGTAGCAGAACAGTAATCTGCAGGTTTTTCCTGCATTACTGTAATGCATTTCCAGATTTAATAAAAGGTGCAGTTTTCAGTTATCAAGTAGCATTTTGAGTTGATGGTTAGCATTTAGGTTTCTTTAGCATAATTCTTCACCTTCATCTGGTTCTGGAAGCAAGGGCCACTTGCAGGACCAGAGGAAGGCAACTTCTGACAGAAATCTTGCTAATTTCTTGCTGCAGCAGGTTAGCAGAATTCTGCTAGTTTTCATTTCTTTAGCAGCTTTAAATTCAGATTTTAGGCTTGACAACATTTTTCCATCATTCCATGCAAGTTCAATATTTCTGTTTTAGATTTGCAGTTTTCTGTCATTATCCAGATTTGCAGCAATTTCTAGTTTTCTGTAATTTACTGCAATTTCCAGATTTGTGACATTTCCAGTTTGCAATAGATGTTAATTTGATTTTATAGATTTATAACATGCTCAGAGAAATTGTAGTTAGTTTATCCTTCTGCAACTGTGTGTGATTTCAATTCTGTAATTTACTTTCTGTCAATTTAGCAACATTTCATTTCCTGCTCTTTCAAATTCTGCAATTTCCATTTACGGCAGTTTTAATTCAGTTTTTATCTTCTGCAATTTGATCTCCAGTTCTAGGAGTTAAAGGTCACACAAAACCCCCAAAAACACTAACTGATCTACCAATAATTCCTGTTCTTGAATGAATTGAACTTGCAACTGTGACACCTTCTATCGTATACAGCCTTTGGACACCGCCCTGGACTGACACATATAATGATTAAATGATGAATGAACAACGACACTCATCAGTAGTCAGAATTTATTTCTCTTTTTAGGTTAGTTGGAATCTCCATAGCTAGATTACCTCCATTCAAATACTTTTGAAATGCTCCTCCCCATCTCATTGATAAGGTCAATTAATAAGGAGTTAGAGATGATGTTTATCAACAATATATTAAGATCACTTGGGTTGCTCTGTGTCCACCTCTTAATCCTCAGTTGGACTTCTACACTGAAAATTTCATGAGGATTGAGATAGAATTATTACTCATCCTAATTAAATCCAAATGACATTGGACATGTTGTAGCCTCACAATTCATCTTAGTCAGCTCAGATTTTGATGGTATCAATTGCAAGTGGAAAACAGACCACCATATTCTTCAAGAGGATACCGTATGTCATATTTGCTCTCTCCAGGAGATGAAGACAAAAGAACATTTCATCTTCAGATGTCCTCTTTATCATTTCATGAGGATTGAGATAGAATTATTACTCATCCTAATTAAATCCAAATGACATTGGACATGTTGTAGCCTCAAAATTCATCTTAGTCAGCTCAGAGTTTGATGGTATCAATTGCAAGTGGAAAACAGACCACCATATTCTTCAAGAGGATACAGTATGTCATATTTGCTCTCTCCAGGAGATGGAGACTGAAGAACATTTCATCTTCAGATGTCCTCTTTATCATGAGAGTCAAGGAAGGTACTATTGCTTGTATAGAGACTCATGTGGATTGCTTGCCACTTTTTGCATACTTTTGGATTTTCCTATGTCTAGAAGAAGTAGGTTGTGCCCTGTTAAGTTGCACAACTCTGAACCATATCTTATCCAATGCCATTACCTGAGTTAGGAATTTGACCTTCATGTCACGCTAATGGGCCCCATCGATGCATATCACATTGTCCAAAATTGTGCACATGCTTTGTTTGACATTTGTCCCACTACTTGAAAAAGGATTCAATATAGTGTGAATGTAATAACTTTCAATTAATTTATATAAAATAACCAATCAAAATGCTATATTGGATTAAATACATCAAAAGTGCAATTTACAGTAACCAATTATGAATTTTTGTCTCGTATGTTATGGGATGCAGCCCTTGACTACTTTCCCCACCCAAAGCCTATTTGTCACATTGTTGATTTCCCCATGAGTTGTTGGTATGATGAGGAATGTAAGTCCATGCATAAAAATCTCCGTTTGAGCCTCCAACTGTATCTTCCATTCGAAGGGAATATAAATGCCTCATTCAACATAAGAAGTGAGAGTTTCTTGATGCTACGTGTTGTGAGCTTCTAGATGCTCTTCATCACTCTCCCAAAGACTTTTGGCGCACTCTTCTTCGCAGGAAGCCCCATCCCATATGCATAAATGACAAGTCTTGGGTCTCCCATGCTAATTCTTTATATGATATCCCAAGGCAGCCCACCATTCATATCCCCCTCCCAAGCAACATCTTGTCACCTCTTCTCTTCAAGGGACATCAAAAGAGCTATACATAAATTACGCACTAGCAAGGCTGTTGATTTTGAGGGATTTCAGGCTGAGTTCTTGAAATATGTTGTTGAAACCCTTGGCCATCCCGTTGTAGAATTATTCAATGAGGTTGTTTGTTTTGGATTCCTTGCCTCCTGGTCATATTATCCACTCCATCCACAAATTTGGGGACTATTCAGATCCAAATAACTACATAACTATCATGATTTGGCACACATTTGCTAAGCTTTACGCAACAATTTTGAATATGAAACTCTCAAAATTGTTGGATCAAGGAAAATCTTAGAATGGGACGGCAGGCTTGTTTTAGAAGGGATCATCAAACTATTGATCATGTTTTCACTATTAGGGCTATTATTGGGGAGGCTTGCCAACGGTCCTCTAAAGTGTTTTGTTGTTTTGTAGACTTTAAAAAAGGCCTTTAACACCATTCTGAGGCATCTTTTATTTCAAAGACTACATGACATTGGCATCTCAGAGCTCTTTATCACTGCCATCAAGAGACTATGTGAGGTAGTAGTTAGCCGTTTTTAGATAGCTTTTGGTTTCTCAAAGGATGTCCAAAGCACCATTAGCGTCAAACAAGGTTGTTCTCTTTCTTCTTCACTCTTTGGGATCTACATTGATAAACTTGAAGAATTTATTCATCAAAACACACATGTTGATAATGGTTGCCTTGTACATGCTTGATAGTTATATTGTTTTTTGCAGATGATGTTCTTGATCATACTCCTGAGAGCCTACAAAGATAGTTGGATGCTCTTGCTTGTTTTTGTGACTTAAAATATTTGGTAGTCAATCTTAGCAAGACTAAGGTGATGATCTTTAACACATCAAAGAGTACCCTATCTAAGTTTCAGATCTTCTATAAGGGCAACTCCATTGATATCACCACTACTTACACCTACATGGGGCTTTAGTTTATAGTCCCTTCCCTTAATCTTTGACCAACATCTTTGCAAGGGATACACATCTCTCTTAGTCTTGGAAAAGTCAATGCTTCCAACAACACTTTCAAAACATACCTACAAAGATGATCCTCTTTGATTGCATCATCAAACCCATTGTCCTTTATGGATTTGAGATTTGGGGTCCGAGTCTAGGGTGTGTTGATTGGGCTCTCATTTAGAGGGTCCAGACTATTTTGATTCAGCAATTTATCCAATTTAAAAGAACAATTCCCCAACGTATTGTTCAGGTTGAGTTTGACACTCATCCTCTTTGCTTTAAGAGCATATTCGAAAATATTTTTCAACTTCATCACTCTACACCTCAAGCCATGAGAGATACCCCTATTTGGGGCTTTGCTCCTCAAAATGCATCACCTCTAGGGGCTCATTTTTTCGTCATCATGGATGGTACTCAAGTTATTTTTCTTCTTCAATCAATTGGCATCTCCATAGATCAATTATCTCCTTTCAAATACTCTTTAAATGCTCCTCCTTGCCTTATTCTTGATAAGAGGGTAAATAAACAAGCAGTCAGAGGTGATGTTTATTAACAATAATATATTCAGATCACTTGGGTTGCTCATCTCAACCTCCTAGTCCTAAGTTGCCCGTCTACACTAAGCATTTCGTGAGAACGAAGAATGGCATTATTACTCATTATAATTATGTTGAGAGACATTAGATACTTATCCTTAGGATTCCTCTTGGTTAACTCAAAGTATGTTCACAATAGATGAGGTTGGAGACGGACCACCATATTCCCCGAGGGGAAGGGGTATGTTGTCTTTGCTCTATTCAGGAGGTGGAGGCTGAAGAACATATGTTGTCTTTGCTCTATTCAGGAGGTGGAGGCTATCTTGACAAAAGATGCTTGGCTATTTAACTCTAGGATGTTATCACTCTTCAACATCAGTTATTACAAGGGAGATAGACTACTACTTGACTATTACTCGTCATAATTATGTCGAGAAACATTAGATACTTAGCCTTAGGATCCTCTTGGTCAACTAAGAGTATGCTCACAATATTTTTGGGTGGAGACGGACCACCATATTCCTCAAGAGGATGGGGCATGTTGTCTTTGCTCTATTCAAGAGGTGGAGACTAAAGAACATTTCATCTTCAGGTGTCCTATTTATTATGAGATTCGAGGGAGGTACTATTTCTCGTATAGAGACTCAAGTGGATAGCTTGCCACTTTTTTCAACTATCTTGACAAAATATGCTTGGCTCTTTACCTCAAGGAAGCTATCACTCTTCGGAATCGGTGATTACAAGGGAGCTAGACTACTACTCGACTAGTCACCTCATTATTTCACTCTATCTTTGCAGTCAAGAGTAATAAGTGCTCATTTGAAGCCACAACTATCCAAAATGTTAATGACAAATCTATGCACCCTTGTATGCATACAAGAGTGGCATTCTTATGGGGTCGAACTCCATGTCCTCCTAGGATTATTTAACTAGACCCTCTTAGTTTTGGGCATTCTCTTGGAATGCATCATCAGATTCTTTGTTGGCCCTTTTAGAGTGGTGACAACAACAACTATGCTTCTACTTTACATCCCACAATAGATTAATGTTAGCGCTTGGATCCATTGGAGTTGCTTTTTATCTCTATGGTACCTCAACTTCTAGCTCTCTCTTAATCATTACTTATAACATGTTAGGGTTTATCCATTTTGGAAAACCCTTGGGACTGTAATTTTATGTCATTCAGTTATTCCACTTTAGAGTAGTTTACACTAGATTCGTTACTCTAGTTTAGCTTATTTTTGTAGTACTCTATGGTTACTACAACACATTGTAATTTGTAACAGATCTTTTCAATGAGTTCCACTGACCTACTTTGGCCATCTATGGACATTAATAGAATTGTCTTATCTTTGTTCATAATTGAATCCTATCAAGGTAATATTAAAACCAATATATTAATAGCATTAGTTATGGAAAGGAAAGAACCAACATTTTCAAGACTATTGAAAGGAGTTTCATGGTATGGATTCCAAGCTTGTAATTCATGATGATGAAAAAGTAAAAATCCTTAGTGCCATAATATCATCAAATTCTATATCCTAACAAAGTTGGAGTTGCTTAAGATCAACAATTTGGGAAACCAACTATAGGTTATTTTCTATCTCTATAGTACCTCAACTTCTAGCTCTCTCTTAATCATTACTTTTAACATGTTAGGGTTTATCCATTTTGGGTAACCCTTGAGGCTGTAATTTTATGCCATACAATTGTTCCACTTTAAAGTAGTTTACACTAGATTCTTTACTCTAGTTTAGCTTATTTTCGTAGTACTTTGTGGTTACTATAATGCATTGTAATTTGTAACAGTTCTTTTCAATGAGTCCCATTGGACTACTTTGGTCATCTGTGGACATTAATAGAATTATCTTATCTTTGTTCATAATTGAATCATATCAAGGTAATATTAAAACCAATATATTACTAGCATTAGTTATGGAAAGGAAAGAACCAAACATTTTCAAGACTGTTGAAATAAGTTTCATGGTATGGATTCCAAGCTTGTAAATCACAATGTAAAAACCCTTAGTACCACAATCTCATCAAATTATATATCCTAACAAAGTTGGAGTTGCTTACAATCAACAATTTGGGAAATGCCTACAACACTAATGTTGAGAATAAATTCCATGTCTCGTGTTAAGGCAAATAAAACTCTACAAAGACATTTAAAGATTGAAATAGTGTAAAGTTTGCCTTCAAGTTGTAGCATTGTTGATATTACTGTCAATTGCACCAACAATATCAAGCTTCAAGTTTAGTATGACAAAAGCAGGAACATTTCTAAAAAACTTGAATCAAACTGGGCAATTGGTGTGAATTTAAAATTGAAGAGTCCAAAGCATTCCAATTATAGATGCTATAGGGAAGAACTGAAAAAAAATTCTTGCATTTTATTAGTATAAAGAAAATACACGATTGTCTCCACACACTATCGTCCCCCAACTATATTTATCTATTCTAAGATCCACATGGTAAGTGTTATTTCTACTTGAGACCTGTTGTCACATTTTGCACGGGGTGCAATGTCTTCAATATTGTTTTGTAACAGTGCTGCTCTTCTTTTCCTCCTTCCGTTTTTCTTCCCTCTCTCCCTTTCCTTTTCTTTCCCATTCTCTTTCTCTCCCCCTTTTTTCCTTGGAGTTCCCCAGTTGATTTTCCAGCTTTCCAGCAGGTCTATCTGAAATTGGCTAAGTCTGGGTGCGAAGTTCGCACTTCGCCCAGTTTTGGTGCGAAGTGCGTACTTCGCCCGCTTTTGGTGTGAAGTTCGTACTTCGCCCAGTTTTGGTGCGAAGTCCGACTTCGCCCCACTTTCTGGGCGCACCTTGCACTGGCGCGATCGGCGGTCAATGCAGAAGAAAGATAAAATGTCGGAGCAGGTCCATATGGCGGCAGACACCAGTGTTCGCCTGTGCGCAGTTCGACTTCTCAACAGAGCCGGAATGCGCCCTTGACAGGTGTACAATAGGGGAACAAACCCGGAATTTGACCAAGGCTTGAAGGCCTTCCCCGACTGCACTGATTTCTGCACGCATCCCAAGGAGCCCCGATCCCAAGCAAAGATGGATAGACTGCCCTCTAAGGCAGGCATGTGTCACACAACCATAACCCATCATCAGACAAGTGTCCAACTTCGGGATTTGAACCAAGACTGCCGACCAAAAGGGATAAGCATGGGCTGCCTGCACCGCCTGCGTTAATAGCCACATTCAAAGCTGATCTGAGGTTTCACCTGCTCCAGCTACTAGCAAGCCTGCCGACTTGAAGATTTACCCGAGCACTCCGCCACGTAGCTGTCCAGGCTTCCGGAAAGACCATGCTCTGCGGGTACAGACCTGATCCGACAAAAGGTCAGCATTTGCAGCTCTTTCGCCGCTTCGTCGACTTATGTTTGATCGGGACTCTGTGCCCATTAATGTAACGGGTGGGACTCGGGCTATAAAAGCCCATCTGAAATACATTGTAAAGGGTGGAAGGGGAATGTTTGTTAGGGAACTACTGTGCTTACTGTAACCGTGCTTCTGCTTATGATTACAATCTGTATGCCTGGTTCTGTTCTACTGTCTTTATTCTTTTATGCTGTATTTCATTATATGCCTTAGGCCCACCTGTGTCGCTGCTCGTTGATTCACTTTGGCATTTGGCGATCAGGTTCCTCTAGCATTGCTTGCTTAAAGCACCTTCTGTACTTCATTATTTAAAGCATTCATAATAAATTTGGTAGCAGTTCCATCAGTTATGTGTGACGTTGTTGGCCCGTATCTGGTGATTGATGCGATCCCCTGCTGTTAGTTCCTTGTAGGGAATGTTTGCTAGGGAGCCATTGAAGCTGTGCGGTTAAACTCTCTGCTTAATACATATACCTGGCTCTGACATCTCTAAGTTTACTTTCTACCCCTGTCAGTGTACGTATCTGGTGATTGATACGATCCCCTGCTGTTAGTTCCTTGTAGGGAATGTTTGCTAGGGAGCTATTGAAGTTGTGCATACGCTGCTGGTGTATCGGAAGTACGCCTAGGTTTTGCAGTTCCTTTTCATGCTCTGTGTTTGTATGCAGTAAGTAGCGGTGATTGGTATGTTCCCGTACTGTTAGTTCCCCCCCACCAACTTTTGGACATATTTGTATTTCTTTCTGTACATTTGTCTCTTTCCGTTCCTTTATTTCTTTCCTGTTCCCTTTAGCTTAAATCAAGCCCCCCAAAAGGAGCCGGCCTTCTCCGGAGATTGGCTCGGAAGGCATCTCTTCCTCCCGGCCTTTCATGCTGGTGGGCGAATCTGGGCGCATTAACCAATAATCCTTTCCTCATGGCAGATTCGTAACCAACAAGACCTATGATCCATGTGATTCAAGAATGTACATTATGAAGTCAACTAAATCGATGTCATATTCCAATCTCATGTCCTGTCGGGATTTCTTTCTCTCTTGAGTATATTTCTAAATTTGTTTTCTCATATATACATCGTTTCTATTGCTTAGAATAAAATTCTTCTTTTTTCTATTCCTCACTATTATATTTTTGTTACCAGTGCTATCACAAATTTGTCTCTAAAATATTTTCATCCATGAATTCAGTCTTGATTGACATGGCATTACAAAAAGAACATTAAAAATTTTCTTTGTGGAAAGAAGTTGATCTGTTTGTAGAGACAAATCAAAGAAAACAAGAATAGAAAGGAAAAAAGACTTCCAACAGTAAGCCTAAGACCTAGGTCCTGATCTAAAAAATTTGGTACATCCTTCTATGGAACAATTATGTTGATCTATTGGGAGCCAATCTTCCTTTATTCTCAGAACAACATTACCTAGTTATGTAAGATATGTACATAGGAAGAAACAAGACATTGAGTGATAACGAATTAGATGTAGACAAAGGAAAGATTTAAAAAAAGGAACAGGAGAATGGTGCAAAACACTAGACACCATGAATAGAAACAACAATGACTACAAGAAGAGTATAAAGTAAGAAGATCCACAGGCCCTGTGGAACATAGAACAAGAAATTGGAGACTACATGACATGGTGGGCAAAAACAAGTGCAAAACCTTTTGAAGAATCTACATTGCCCCCTCAATTCAAGGAATTCCTATAAGAAGTGAGTAGGGAGACCTCTTTTCAAATGAGGAAATACACACATATTAAGAAAATATCCATAGATTGGAGCAACTACTCATCAAAGATGAGTGAGAACAAGAAAAAAATTGAAAGACTCTAAGAAGACAAATAGAAGCACAGTATCAGCCAATTGATGAATAGGGAAGAATAGGAGAAGGCACGTTGAATGTAAGAACTTGGGGCAAATGGTCCACTAGGGAAGAATAGGAGAAGGCACATTGGACAATGCTTAAAAAGATACTCTAGCATGGGAGCAACCAACTATTCTACTGTGGAAAGAAACATTGCAGGGTGAGGAGTGTCAAAACATGATAGTGCTTGAACTTCCACCATGCAGGAATTAGAAGTTTTAAAAAAGAAAAGGTTGCCCTCAATGTCGAACCCAAAACTCAAAAACTTCTTACAATTCAGACACAACCTTCAATGTTTGAGAAATACAATGCCATCAAAATAATGTCCTCAATGGTAATTTTACTGTCATCAACCTTTCTTGACCTTAATTTGTGTCTATTGTCACTTCTCGTGTACACGTTGCCCATTAGATGAAACGTACAGTTGACTGCATCTTTCTAGTGTAAGGCCTACATAGGGCTATAAGCATCCTAAAGCCAATACTTCTGTCCAAATGAATTCAAAAGTATTATTTACACACAGAAGTAGACTAAAAAGATGTGATTTAATCTCCATAATAATTTAAGCTCTGACTTCAAATATTAAGAACTCAAAACACAGTTTTTTTTTTTTAAATAATTAATTTGGCGTTTGTACAGGAAGTGAATAGAATGCTCTAGAAAGCACGCTATACAATGTTACCTTATTTGGCTCCTTTCCTTTCAAATAGTTTGGTCTCCACTCACAATCTACTCCAACCATCTTGACCTCAGCAACATATCTTTTAGCCTTAATCAATCCATCAATTGTGTCAATCCATATAACATTTTCTTCTAAATCCAAATCAGACAATTGCAGATACTCAGTCCCTGTAACCTTCTTATCTGCAACCAATGAAAAGAGAAAAGCCAAAAAAACCACATTAGAAGGATTCTAAAGGGAATAAAACATTTGACATATTGAAAGCAATAATAAAATATACACATTTTGACATGTAAAATATCTCATAAAAATTAGTACTTTTACCATCATATTAGTTTATTGTCTGAAATAGAAACATAAAATTTTTTAAGCATACGTAATTGCGAATTACAGAGTATGATGAGTCCATAGATGGCATTCTAACCCGGGCCTCATATGCAAGCTTTAATGAGTCTACTCTACTATCCTTCTACATTCTACAAATTGGGATAAAATATATTTTACATAAACCCCTCTTTGAACATAATTTTGGAGGATGGTGAGGCTACCCAGAAAAGCCCAAATTTTTGTACTGAAGATGTTCAACATGGTAAAAGAATGTTTGCTGAACCCTCGTAACGTTTCTGTTAAATTTTATTTGGGTTCATTGTAGGTTATGTTCCCCAAAAGCTATTATCATGGCTTACATATAAGAGATAGTTGGGAAGATCCTTACGGAAGGTCACCTATACAGGAACTTTACCAAGTATGTTTTCTTGCTTGTAACGTGTATATGGCATTTGAGGTACCTAGACAAGTGGGGCCATTTAATGTAACCATTATAAAGAATGTAACTGCTTGTTTGGTAGAAGATTCTAGCTCGGGTGGCCACTTGCATGTGAAGCCGACCCTTGAGCATTATAATTAGGGTTACAAAGAGTCTTTAAAAAGGCAAGGGGGCATAGATGAAGGCATCTCATATTTTGTTGTATTGAAGCTTTGCTTCTAAGGAGGTTGCTCCCTCGAAGAGACCTGCAATTCTGTAAGGTGTTCTTGTTTCCTACACTATAATCTACTGCATTTCCATTTCATCTTGCAATATTGTTAATTTCAAGCTCATTTTCTGTCATTATTGCAATATTGTGTTGATGTGCCTTTATTTTACTGGAAGGTTCATAACACTATAATTCAAGGTTCCAATCCCATGGGTGAACCTTAAATTTAAGCCCATTGGGTTGAAGTCTGGCTGATGAGAATGTTTGGCTCACAAAGAGCCCACCAAGGTTCTATTCTGATGGCTGTTGTGATAATACGATTTGTAGTAATACAACAATAATGTGGTTCATTTAAACCCTATAGTACTACTGTCATGATGTCATATAGGTTGGGACAGTTTCAATCCCATTTAAACAATTTAAAAAAAAAAAAACAAAACAAGAATCATCATTGAACTCTCAAAAGACATACAAGATCTAAAAACCAAATTCAAGGATCTCCAAAAGAGTTCAATGAGATCAACCACAAGGTGGAACAACTACTCAATAATATCAATAAAAGCCTCAAGGATTTCCCTAAATGCAACAGGGAAGACATCATGAATGAGGCATATAAAATCTAGTCTAAATTCCTGGACCAAGTAGAAAGTAGCTTTAAAGATGCAAAATAGATGGGGGACCATCTCATGCGTCATTAAAAGTGAGAGGGGAACGGACAGGTTCCTCCATCTAGATAATGCAGATGATTATTATACCATGGTAAGTATCCCAATCATGCAACATACATCCATATACAATGAAGTAATACAATAAGGCAATACACAATGAGACATTGCGCTATGGAAATGAAGAAAACACAAATAAAAATCACTCACATGCACAAGTATGCAATATGTAATCAATATAGATCAAGGCATGAGGCATTATCATTCTGACTAGTCTGCAATACAATATCTGGAAATGGCCTCATTGAGCATACACTATGATCAGTGCTCTAGAGCAAGCGATAGAGTGCACATATGGTCCCTGTGGGTGGAAACTGGCAGAGGAAAACCATCATACATTCCCAATGACCTGTATAATAACTAAAATGTACCCCTACAGAACTATATACAATAGACGCCATTTGTTACACCATTTATTCCCAACACAACATAAGAGCAAAACATAGCACACCAATGCTTGGCTACTATAAATTATGCTGACCAACTTGCCTGCCTACAATTACACCCTATGAACCCATGCTCAGGTCTGTTCTTGATGCTTTGATCATGTGTGAAAGACATTGTCTCTATGACTACACAATGAGACATTGCACTATGGAAATGAAGACAACACATATAAAAATCACTCACATGCACAAGTATGCAATATGCAATCAATATAGATCAAGGCATGAAGCATTATCATTCTAACTAGTCTGCAATACAATATCTGGTAATGGCCTCATTGAGCATACACTATGATCAATGCTCTAGAGCAAGGGATAGAGTGCACATATGGTCCCTGCGGGTGGAAACTACAATATCTGGAAATGGCTTCATTGAGCATACACTATGATCAATGCTCTAGAGCAAGGGATGGAGTGCACATATGGTCCCTGTGGGTGGAAACTGGCAGAGGAAAACCATCATACATTCCCAATGACCTGTATAATAACTAAAATGTACCACTACACAACTATATACAATAGATGCCAATTGTTACACCATTTATTCCCAACACAACATAAAAGCAAAACATAGCACAACACATGCTCAGCTACTATGACTTATGCAGACCAATTTGCCTGCCTACAATTACACCCTATGAACCCCTGCTCAGGTCTGTTCTTGATGCTTTGATCATGTGTGAAAGACATTTTCTTCATGACTACAAAATGAGATGCTGTGCTATGGAAATGAAGACAACACAAACAAAAATCGCTCACATACATAAGTATGCAGTATGAAAGCAATATAGCTCAAGGCGTGAGGCATTATCATTCCGACTAGTCTGCAATACAATATCTGGAAATGGTCTCATTGAGCATACACCATAATCAATGCTCTATACCAAGGAATAGAGTGTACATATAGTACTTGTAGGTGGAGACTGGCAGAGGAAAACCATCACACATTCCCAATGACCTGTATGATAACTAAAATGTACCCTTACACAACTATATGTGATAGATGCCAATTGTTACACCATATAACCCCAACACACCATAAAAGCAAAACATAGGCCAACACATACTCGGCTACTATGACTTAGGCAGACCAATTTGCCTGCCTACAGTTTGCACCTTATGAACCCATGCTCAAGTCTGTTCTTGATGCTTTGATCATGTGTGAAAGACATTGTCTCTATGACTACATAAATTTAGTGATAGGGAGGAATTTAGATAGTGAGCTTGTCAGCATAGACAGAACATACTCTAGTTGCTAGCATGAGCGGGAAGAAAGTCAATTGTAAGAAGATACAATAATTCAAGCAGCTTAATGAACAAATTTGTTATTTGTGAAAAAAAAAAGACTTACCAAAAAAATAGAGAGATTGGAAAAAAAAGAACATGATTTTGGTTTGAAAAAGATATATTTTTATTTAAAAGGTGCCTAAATTAATAGAGATCATGTCTTGTTCATACCTGAACATGAAGGAATAGCCAAAGAATAACGATGACATATGTCAGTTGCTTTTTCCACATCACCCACTTCAAATGCCAGAGCAACCTTCAAAACGAAACAAGTTCCCCACAATTATGGTCAATCTTTCATATTCAAATTAATAAATAAAAAGAATAAGATGAAGGTTTAGCCTAGTTTGAGTAAAGCATAACAAACAGAAGAAGAATCCCATCTTACAGAACTTACAAATGAGAAAGGGAGAATTATATGAATCAACATACTACATTTGCTTAAAAATCATGTAAAGAAAAAAAAGGCAAAAGAAATAATCTTGAAATTAGGGAGTTGGAGCTGAAATTGCATAAGACCACTATCAAGAATAACAAAATATACATATTTCACTTAGATGATATGGGAAACAATTGTTATCAATCCCCCTATTGATTTTAATTATTTTTGGATCCATATGGGCCTTAATCTTTTTATCAGAGAAAACCTTTAAGAGAATCCACAAGATTAACAGTCCCACTTAATCAAGAAACCCTACAGTGTTCTGTTTTTCTTAAAGCTAGTCTATATATCAGTTCAATTGTACACCTTTTTGGATTTCAGACATTTGAACCCGCTCATGGTAAATATTTCAGTCTTCCCAATCAATCTATGGTCATTATATTTTATGATATTTTATGGACCAACAGCAAAGATAAATTTCTAACAGTTTGTTCATTGATGTTCTTGTATGACATCGGGCAGAACATTTTGAACATAAATAGTAGAAGGCTTTCAACAGTACCCTTAATTTTTGTGTCAATGTTCAACACCTGGATGTAATATAAAAGGAAAATACCATAAGCTACATATAGAGGGACAAGGCTTGCTCCTAGGCACTTTGTTTAAGATTTTTTACTATCGCTAATGTTCTTAAAAGTACATTAATTATAGTGCATGTATGTATTTTTTTAATTTTCAGTTAAATACATCACACTTTTTGTGATATTTCTACAACTCTGTGGCATAAACATTCAAATTTAAAATAAAGAAGTCTTGGATGGATCTACAAATCTGCGGCACTCTAAGTCCCACAGTGGAATTTATGATAAATGCTCAACAGAAAATAGCTTTAAAACTCACCTCCAAATGCTCCTTAACTTTCTCTACCTGTTGGAAGTAATAGTCGGTTGCAATAGCAACAGCTAGAACATTTTTGTAACCATTAATAAATGAATGTGGAGCAGCTGCTAGTGTAGGATAGTTTAGAGCAAGAGAGAGAGATGCCACGTTAGAGATACCAGCAGCCAGCTTTTCAATTAAATCATCCTCTATAAGATCAAGAACTGCTGGATCAAATACTGATCCATTGTCATACACAGCCTTAACAATGAGTCCATATGAAAATGGAGGAATACCAAGCTTGGCAAGTAAAGCTGCCTCAGAAGAGCCCACATTTTCTCCCTGCGTAATGGACTCTACAGCTGTCATACTTTCAACATTACCCTTGTTAATTTTTGTGGGAATATTCAACACCTGGATGTAATAGAAACACAAAAAAATAAATAAGGTACTGTTGGTCACAAATCTGCCACAGGAAAGGATTTTGGGAAGTATACGCGCCCTAGACCTGGACCAACATTGAAAGGCCGAGGGGAAGAGATGCCCCTCGTGCCAATCTCCGGAGAAAGGCCGGCTCCTTTACTAAACTACTTGGTGTCTTAAGCTAAGAGTGCAAGAAAGAGATAAAAATAGTAAGGGTGCAGGAAAGAAATAAAGGGAGTAAGGGAAAGAATGTCAATAGATTTTCAGAGGGAAAGAACCAGCAGCACGATTACTAGCTAATATCTTGAGGTAGCAGCAATAAATACAAATAATAAAATATGAATGAACGCCGCACTAGCTTTCCTATGTATCCTCTGGATGAGTTCCAGGATCCTCCTAATCCCTTATGCCGAAATCCAGATTTCAGAATTATGGCGATTAAGAAATAGGTGCATATAGCAGAAACACCATTCATAGGCAGCATACAAGAAGACTAACACAACATTTTTCCCTCCTATGTATCCTTCAAGAGAATTCCAGGGTTCTGTCCCCAATCATACACCTAAATCCATGATTCAGAATTACAACACATAAATGAAGACAGAATAAAAGAAATAATCATGGAAGGCAGCATACAAGAGAGAAATGAGGCCCACAGTTCTTGATATTAATCGCAGAAATCAAGTTACAGCAGCTTTCTAGCAAAAGTTCCCCCCCCTTTTCTCATTACAATACACGGGTTTTTATAGAGGACCCGACCCTCTGAGCCATCAATGCACAAAATTGGGAAGTACATCATCGAAAACCTGAGAAATCTGTTCTCGCTTCTCCCGTGACCGAGCTCTCACATCCTTTTCTACAATTAGCAGCTGCGACCGGGTCAGCCGGGGAAATTTGTATTTATGGGCCGCCTAACTCGTCCTGAATTTCTCCGGGTGCAGAGCTCGAGTGGCTGCTATGTCCGTCGGGCTCTCCTTCTGCGACTGATATTTCTTTTCGGATTGCCAAAAATGAGCCCCGGGTCTTTCGGGCAAGTAAAAATTCATTTATGAAGCACTCAATTGCCTCGAAAAGATACCCGACATTGGAGAGTGTGCCCCTAAAGTGCTTCGCCAAATTTTAGTTCGGGACCTTACTTCGCAATGGATGTGAGCCGAAGCGGGCCTAACCTCCTTGGATGTGCACTTCGCGCGAAGGACCTAACCTCCTTGGATGTGCACTGCTGCTGCATCTGCAAGATTCTACTTTCGAACTCTTTGGCCTTTAGCTCGGATTCGGCCTGTATCTTGCTTTGATTTTCCGCTGCACCCTGCAGTTGATTTACCTGTTGCTTCAAGGCATCTACTTCTTTCTTCATTTGCTCGCACTGCTTTTCTGTATCTTCCAATTTTGAGCGTGTCCTGGCTAGATCTTCCTCCAACTTAATGTTGGCGCTCTCTGCTTCGTATCGGCGCTGATTGGCAATCTTCGCATGTGTGCGGAATGTCTCTATCCTCACATGCATAGACTCGGATTCATTGTCTACATCCAAGTGCTCCAGGTCCTTGACCTTCTCTTGATAGTCGTAGTCAGCAGGGGTCATCTCGTCCAGGGGTTTTTGGACCTTGGGTATCTTCTTCACTTTGTGTAGTTTTCCGCTTTTCAGGTCAAATACAGCGCATTTTTCTTCTTTCGCTAGAGAACGCCCCCTCTTTCTCCTTGCCTCCTTGAGCATCTTGTCGGTATTCTGCCAGGCTCGGATCAACTTCTCTGCTAGAGGACGCTCTTTGATCATAGCCAATTCGTTTTCAAATGAGGTTGGGTCACCAGCCAAAGGGGTGAACAAGTACAATGACTGTATGGGTGATGCATCGCCAGTGGGTTCGGCGACAGGTGTGGTGGGGGTTTCGGTGAGAGAAACAATGGCATGCGTGACTGGGGAGCGGGAGTCGGGGTTTGGAGTTGGAATATTACCTTCGCCCTGACCAAATACTAAGGGGATGGTGGCGTGGGTGAGCAAAGTGGTGTTCGTGGACTCGTCCCGGCTTGACAACTCAAACGGGGTGGAGACGTTCATGAGGCTGGCGGGATTGTGAGACAGATTTGTGGTAGCGAAGGGTACCATGCAATGGGGCGACTGTTTAGTTTGGCAAATATTTTGGGGAGATTTATTTGAAAGAGGGGAAGGTTCTTGGGGACCTTCGGCCGGGACTACCGTAGACACGACTTGGGAAACCAGGGTAAAAGGTGAGAGATGCATACCTGCGTGCTCTAACAATAGAGCAGAAGCAGCAGCTACTTGCGTGTTTGGCTCATGTTCTTTCCCGACCTCTGTACTTCCGACCTCCTTGTCTTCTTCTTCAAGATTCCCTTCTTTTTGGAGGAATTCTTCCACATTAATGATGTCCACCTCCGAAACCGTCTCAGCCCTTTGCGACGCTGTCTCTCCGACGCCCACCTCAGTTGAGCCTATTGTAGACTGTTCGTTAGAAGCACCTGGAGGTCTGGTACGAGGTCGCTTCGGATGAGAGGGAGGCATTTGGACCTGTTCCAGTCTCTTTCTTTTCTTTTTCTCCTCCTTTTCTTGTTGCTATGCTGACCCCACAATATTTGTGTCATAACCCCCAATAGGTTCTTTAGGCAACTCCTGTTGTGTCGTTGTTGCCTCCTCTTCTTCCTCCTGCTCGAAAACGTCGTCAATTCTTCTTGGGCTTTCGCTCGAACCTGGGGGACTAGGGGGAACAAAGTCAGCGAAGGAGATGGGCTTCCAAGATCCAGCATTAGCTTCATAAAAAATTGCAAAATCCTTATCCATCTCCAAGAGCCCATATGATTTTTGCTTTTGACGATGGACTCTCATCACCCACCATTCCTTCAGTTGTTCTTCACTCCAATCCTTTAACTCTCCCCTTAAATCATCCTTCATTTTTCTCCAGAATGTGGAGTCTGGGCCTGGAAAGGGGTGCCGAATCGGGTCATATTCGACCTCTATGGTGTAAAACTCATGTCATGGGGGTAATGTTTTCATTTTCTCCAGGTGCCACTCCAAATCTCTCCCTGTGGGGTTGTTCCGCTGCTCTACTATCTCCGAGTGGGGGCAGACATGGAAGTTTTTAAATCGGAGATGGTCCCTCATTACCCCCAAGGGGTCGTAGCACCACCGCTGAGGGATCTGCAGCAAACCGAAGTCGGCAAGCTTATCCTCTAAGTAAACATGTTGTTTGAGGGCAAAAACCTCAATGACTCCCATCTTGAAGGGGAATTCACACGTGGATGCCCATTTCCGGCCGTGGCTATAAATAACGTTTGTTGTGTCGCTCTGGCGAGCAACCTCCAATGCGAATTGATATTCGGAAGGGTAAACAGGTAGTAGGAAGGGTTTCCCTGTAAATCCAAACAGGCGAACCACAAGCCCTTGTGTCAATTGAAAAACATCCCCCTTTTCCTCTTTAACTACCTTATCTCTAAGGCTTATGGGCACCCGAGGGCAAGAACATTGCATTAGCTGAATGGTAGGTCCTAAAAACTGTTGATTGAAAGCATAATATAACTCCGTCCTCGCCAGGAGGGGAGTCCATTGATATACTGGCAGAGGGGCTCCATCTTTTTCGTTTGGAGTAATAGCGATATGGGGAAAATGCTTCTGAGTATGATAGAAAAAGAGCCAAACCAAGAAAGAGCAAGGTCCAAAATACTGGCCCGTCCTAGAATTTTTCATGCTGACCAGCCGCATATGTAAGGTCCGGGCCACCCATTCCGCCCAGTCAAAGAATACCGGGTTAGTGTTTGGCCTTGATGAATCCGGAGCGTAAAACTCCCCTCGTGAAATACACTCGGCCAGCGACACTTGCCAGGGGTGTACAGAAGCATCGGTAGACAGGCCTGCGACCCACGCAATGATGGAGAAAATATTTGTGCTCTTAAAATCCTTCAGGGGGCGAGGCATTTGAGGCAGCCTGCCTGAAGGAAGCCCGTCCTTGAGGTTTTCACTTAGAAATTTTATGATATAGCTGGAAGTGGTAAACCTCTCTATTTGTTCGCTCAGAATAACAATACGAACACAATATCCTTTCGGCAGCCCTTGCTGCGGGACGAAAGCTTCTTGTACATCTTCCTTTAAGATTGTGAACAATTTGTTACCTGCGTTGTCCAAAACCTGTCTGGTGGATGGTTGATAGTTTTGTGCGATAGCATAGACTAACTCGGGACAGTGGTGCGCTGGCGGAGTCAGGTACCAGTATATCTGTGAATAATAAGCAGGGGCGCTTTTGTTCTCTCGCGAAAGTCGGCTTTTCATGAATTCGATGGTATACCGGAGTTCGGCAATGCTCTTGGAAAGTTCGGTGTCCCTTATCTTTTCCCACCCGTCAATCGGTGGTTCTGCAGGTTGCTCCTCCTCCGAATCTTCCCTTTCTTCCACAGCCTATTTTTCAGGGCGGAGGTTGAGATCGACCCTCTTGGGTCTATGCCTTCTCTCTTACCCTTTTTTACCTTTTTCGGGCCGGCTACTTCAGGTTCCTTCCTTTTCTCCTTGGAACTTTTCTTTCCCATTCTGAATTTTGGTTGCAGCAGAACCTTTGACACAGAGAATTTTGATGCAAAGAACGGGAGTAATGCAGACTTCCGGCCAGGGCCCTTATACTTGCGCTTATCAGCAGGCGAACATCTTTTCACTGCTACGACTTGGGTTTTATAGCTGTAAGTGGTAACTACCACTATTTATGGCGCCTGCCAAAATTAAATTCATATATCAGGCTGAAGAGGTTGCTTTGCTTTTTTATTGGCTTCGGGCGGCGTTGCACGCGGGTCCATGTGTTTCGAGGACTTGGCCCGGCTTTGAAAATCTAACCTTCTGCCACCTCCTACTTGGCCAAGAGTTTTAGTCATAACTAAATTCTCTTGGGATACGCCCCGCCACCTTTGCATTAATCTCACATGCCCTGAACGTTTTCCTAGGTTGCCGCTGGCACACCTTTCGAAGCACGTTTTAAATGCTTCCCGCTTTGCGCCTTATGACTATTAAATTTGGACCAGGAGGTAATAGGTAAATTAAATAAACCTTAATTAAAATATATTGCAGAGCTATTACAACAACAACAACAATAGAACATAGGAAATAGTTACTAATTTATATGAAGAGGGAAGGGAGGAAGTCGACGGAGAGGAAAAGAAGGGAGGTTGGAGGAATAAGGGGAAAGGAGGTGGAGTGATAAGGAGGAAGAGGGAATAAAGGAGGGAATGGAGGGATAAGGGGAAGAAGAGATTATTTATTTAAAAAATCATGCCGACATTTGCCGACAACTAAACTAACCTAGCCTAACCACTAAGTGTTCACACTTGCTACATTCTCCCCCTTAAAGTTGAGAGGACTGACAATACAGTCTCTCAGCTTTACAAATTGAGCTTTAGCCAGCGCCTTGGTGAAGATGTCCGCAACATTCTCCAAAGTGGGGCAATAGTGAAGCTCAACAGTTTCAGTTTCCACCATATCTCTGATGAAGTGGTACTTCATATCAAAATGCTTTGATCTACTATGGTGGACAGGATTGTATGCCAACTGAATGGCACTAATGTTGTCACAGAATATCCTTGTTGGACCACTTTGCTGCTCTCCAATTTCTTCTAATACCTTTCGTAGCCATAGAGCTTGAGTACTAGCATGAGTGACCGCTATATACTCAGCTTCTGTTGAAGATAGTGCTACTACATCTCGCTTCTTGGAACTCCAAGTTATTAGTCCTGATCCCAGACTAAAACAGTTCCCCGAGGTTGATTTTCTGTCATCAATGTTGCTACCCCAATCACTATCATTGAAGCCTACAAGCTTGATAGTGTTACATTTATGGTAATGGATTCCAAAATCCCATGTACCCTTTACATATCTAAGAATTCTCTTAGCTGCCTGCAAATGCAACTCAGAAGGGTTAGACATAAATCGAGAGACAAGAGAAACAACATACTTGAATATCAGGTCTGGTGTTGGCGAGAAACATCAAACTCCCAACCATGCTTTCGAAAGTGGTCACGTCAACTTTTGATGCTCCATCATCTTTGCTTAATTGGATCCCATGTCCAACTGGAGTTGCAACTGGTTTGCAATGCTCCATAGCAAACTTCTTAAGCATGTCCCGAACATACTTATGTTGACAGATGAAGATCCTTGTATCTGATCGATGAACCTCCATTCCAAGGAAGTAGTGCATTAAGCCAAGATCCTTCATCTCAAACTGCTCCATCATGGAGTGTTTGAACTTCATATTCAGTTTTTCATTACTACCCATGAATATGAGATCATCCACATACAAGCAAACTATGAGGATGTCATTTCCTTGTTGTAGGTAGTAAAGGGTGGGTTCATTTCTACTTTCGGTGAACCCAAATTCTTTGAAGTACCCATCAATGTGTGAGTACCAAGCTCGTGGTGCTTGCTTGAGGCCATAAAGTGCCTTCTTCAGTTTGTAAACAAGATGTTCCTTGTCTTTCTCTTCAAATCCTTGTGGTTGCTCAACATACACTTCTTCTGTCAAGTAACCATTTAGAAATGCACTTTTCACATCCATGTGTTGGACTTTCCATCCCTTATTTGCAGCTAAGGCAAGAACTGTTCTAATAGTCTCTTGTCTGGCTACAAGAGCAAAAGTCTCTTCATAATCAACTCCATATTTCTGAGTGAATCCCTTTGCAACTAGTCTCGCCTTGTGCCTTTCAATGCTACCATCAGCATTAAACTTGGTCTTGTAGACCCACTTACATCCAACACATTTCTTGCCTTTAGGAAGCTTTACCAGCTCCCAAGTGTCGTTGTTTTTTATAGAGGTTATCTCCTCTTTCATGGCATCTTGCCAAATTTTTTGAGTACATGCCTTCTCATAACTAGAAGGTTCAAGTTGTGCACTAGTTAACAAAGCATAGTTAACTTGATCTCCCCTAGGTTCCTGTTGGGAGACATCATCACCATACAGGTGCATACTTTCTAATCTGTGTAAAACAGAATCCATTTCACTAGCTTGACTCCTAGTGTATCTTCTTGAAAAATTTTATCCAACATCTGAGATGATGGATGATACTTGTAGAGTTCTCTTACCTTTGGATGGAGAATCAATGTCCATTGGTGAGGAACGTACAGATCATTGTGGAGAAGGACTTGGTGAAGAAGAGGAATCAGAAGATGAACTTGGACTTGTTGGAGGAGACTGCTTTCCTTTCTGTGGTGTCTGTTGTTGCACCTGCTGAGAAACTACATCAGTGGATTCAACATCATTGAATATTTGGGGCTTACCCCATTCTCCCCCTTCATCAAAAATTACATCCCTGGAAATCACAAACTTTCTAGTCCGAGGATTATAGAGTCTGTAAGCTTTTGTATTCTCACAGTATCCTACAAAGATACATGCCTGACTCTTTGGATCGAGCTTCTTCCTAAGCTCATCAGGAATGTGAGAATAGGCCAGTGAGCCAAATACTCTGAAATGCTTAACATTTGGCTTTTTACCATACCATGCTTGGTAAGGTGTCAGTCCTTTCAAACTTGAAGTAGGACTTTTGTTCAAGATATATACGCTGGTCCTGGTTGCATCTGCCCAATATGAATTAGTCAAATGCTTCGTCTGAAGCATAGACCTTGCCATCTCCACAATGGTGCGATTCTTCCTCTCTGCGACACCATTCTGTTGTGGAGTGTAGGCAGCGGTGAACTGCCTCTTAATGCCATGTTGCTTACGAGAAATTCACAAACTCATTAGAGGAATATTCTCCTCCCCTATCTGATCGAAGACATTTTACAAAATATCTACTCTCACTTTCAACTCTTGTTTTGAAATCGATAAAGCATTCATATGCTTCATCCTTATGTTTCAAAAAATATATCCAGCACATTCTAGTATAATCATCAATAAAGAGTAGAAAGTAAGAGTTGTTACCCAGACTACGTGTCTGCATCGGACCACAGATGTCGGTATGCACTAGCTGGAGTGGATAGCTGGCCCGCCATGCTTGTCCATGAGGAAACTTTGATCTTGCATGCTTCCCAAGAGCACACCCTTCACAGACTTCTTTACCATCCCGAACTTTAGGAAGTCCAGTGACCATGGCTTGGGAAGTTAGCATTTTCAAACTAGCAGAATTCAAATGGCCATATCTCAAGTGCCATAGAACACTTGGATTGGAAATAGCAACACTTGCTAACTTATCTCCCCCTGGTTGGCCAAACTTTAAAGGAAACAATCTATTCTTTGACATTGGCACTTGAGTAATGATTCTATTATTGTTATTTTTATCAAAAATAGTGCATTTACCCTCATCAAAAAGCAACTTGTAGTTCTTTTCTAACATTTGTCCAACACTTAAAAGATTATGTTGGAGATGGGGTGTATAATAGATATCACTTACTTGTTTGACTCCTTCTTTAGTTGGACCTGCCATAGCTCCAATGCCTTCTCATGCCAATGATTTATCATCTCCCAATTTGATGTTGGATTTGTAGGAGGAATTTAGAGTAGCAAAGAGCTCTTCTTTGCCACTCATATGGTTTGAACACCCAGTGTCCAAGATCCATGTATCATTCATGTTCTGATCTGCTTGACCATATGAGAGAAAGAGATTTGTGGCCTCTTCCTCTTCTCCAAAGTTTCCAAACTGATTGCTCTGGGCTGCTACTAGCTCCCTATGAAGTCTTAGTCCAACAGTCACGAGCATAATGGCCAAGTTTGCCACAATTGTAGCAAGATTGTTTTGACTTATCTCCTCCTTTACCTCTGCCCGATTGTTTCCCTCTATTTTGTTGTCCTCCTCTATTCTCGTTGTTGTTCACTATTGTTTGAGAATCCTCCTCTGTTCTGATTTCCTCCTCTGTTAGGAGTTCCACCTCTCCGATTATTTTTGCCTCTTCCTCTAGACTTTCCTCTGCCACGACCTCTACCTCTGCCTTCTTGAGAAGCAAAGGCTTTATCATCTCCTCCATAACTTGTGGAAGGAGATGGCTGTAATCTCTCCTCATGTGAGAGAAGTGAGCCAATGAGGGTTTCAAAAGACAGAGAAGTTAGGTCTTTAGATTCCTCTATAATGATGGCTACTGAATTCCACTTAGGAAGAAGTGTCCTCAACACTTTCTTCACTATAACTTCAGGCTTTACATCTTCTCCTAAAGTGACCATCTTATCTACTACGGCTTTCACACGCACGCAGTAATCACCAACCTTTTCATTTTCTTGCATTTTAAGAGTTTCAAACTCTCTTTTCAAGGTTTGGAGTTTAACTTGTTTGACTTGGTCACTACCCCTATAACTTTCTTGTAAAGCATTCCAAGCAGATTCAGCAGTTTTAAAAGAAGCTATTCTAGGGAAAATACTTTTATCAAGGGCGGCGTGAATGTGATAAAGGGCAAAAGAATTATTCTTCTGTGCTTCTTTTCTAGCCCTTTTATCAACACCACTCAAAACTGCCCACTCAGCAGCTGAAGGTTCAGTATATCCCTCTTCAATCACATCCCAAAGACCTTTGCCAATCAACAGAGTTTTCATTTTAATTGACCAATACTCGTAATCACCACCATTGAATTCAGGGATTGGTAAACTAGTATTGGAAGCCATTTTAGAAAGCAACTTTTATTTCAACTTCAAACAAACTGTACAAAGAAGTACAAAATAGATTACTGATTTAAATCAAATCTAGCTTTCTTAAAATGCTCACTGATTTGGCGTTCTTCTTCTTGAGGATTTCCCAAAACTGGAAAGGTGAAGTTGTCTACTTCGTCATCACTGATTATAATGACTTCTTTTGCTGCTGCTGCTGGCTCAAGACGCCTTTTGAGAACAACTCGTTCTTCAATTGCAGGTTTCACCTCCACTGGTTCTTTTTCCCCTGCTTCTGCTTTTGCTTCTGCTGGTTCGAATCGGGAGAGCGAGGTGTATAGCTCTCACTCGTTTCAACTTCGAGCACTTTGCAGGAGTATAATCTGTCACTTGATTGTCCTTCAGGCACTATTTCAACCATCTCGGATTCAACTACTCTTTGCCCGAAGATATTATCTTCAGAATCCGCCTCGTATCCAGAATCTGGTTTTCTCTGATGTGCAATCACTTGGTTTTCCAACTGACAAAACACTGTATGAAGTCCACTCTGCTGGACTTTCCTGTCAAAGGAATCAGGAGTCTCTCTTCTCAACAGAGAGAGCAATGCATAATAGCATCCAGATGACCGAATCATCTACCCAAAATTACACCGCATGCACTGGGTTACAATAATGATGCTAAAAAAAACTTTTCACCCTTTTAATTTTTTAAAACAATTTTCCAAAATTTGTTTTAATAAAGCCCTTAAAATTTTTAACAATTTTCTATATATATTTTAAATTAGTTTTTTTAAATAAAAGTTTATTTTAAAAAAACATAATAAAAAATATAAATAAAAATTATTAAATATTTTAAAAAACTTTAATTAAAAAACTAATAATGAAAAATTAAAATAAAAAAAACTTATATTTTTTTCTCGTCGTGAAATCCCCGACGGGATTCGAACTAAGGACCTCCGCGTCCTACCCGCAGGCACTAGCCGCTGCACCACGCGGCTCCGGTGAGAAGAAATGCAAACTTCCACCGTTTTAAACTCGTCGGCGTCCGCGATAAAAAAAAAATAAAAAAAACTTGGTTTTTAAACCCCGACGGGATTCGACCCCGGGACCTCTCTTCCGCCAGCAAACAACACAACCAACTGCGCTACAGGCTTCGGCGGGTAAGGAAAGGAACCACCTGTTCCTTATACCGTCGACGGGCGGAGATTTTTTAAAAAAAAAAAGTGGATTTATCCCACATGCAGTGGGAGGAAGACTATGTAGTCTTCTAATATGCGCGAAGGCGCATTAACCTCGATTGCCTTCGGGCAATCGCTCCTCAACTCTATGCTTGCTCCTCGGCCAATCTGCGTCCGCCACGTGTCTCCTTCAGACGAATCCGCTTCCGCCACGTGGACAAACCAATTTTTGCCACCGCACACGCTCGACCGCCACGTCAGCTTGCTCGCCACGTCAACACCACGTCGACCGCCACGTCAGCTCGCGATTCGCTCTGTCAGCGCTCGCCACGTGTCAGCTGCCGCCACCTCAGCGTCACCTCAGCTCCTCGAGCTGCGTGTCCACGTCAGCTCTCAGCTTCGCCTGCCACGTGTCACCTCGAAATGCGTGCCCAGCTCTGCCACCTCCTCGATCCGATCGCCAGCTCCTCGAACACGGTGCACCCTCGGGATACGTGCCCAACACGCTCGCCAGTCAGTCACGTGCGACCTCGAGATTCGTGCCCGTGCGACCTCGGGATTCGTGCCCGACACGCTTGCCCGGTTGGCTCTGATACCAAATATAGAATTCGGACCAGGAGGTAATATGAGAAAATTAAATAAACCTTAATTAAAATATATTGCAGAGCTATTACAACAACAACAACAGAACATAGGAAATAGCCACTAATTTATATGAAGAGGGAAGGGAGGAAGTCGACGGAGAGGAAAAGAAGGGAGGTTGGAGGAATAAGGGGAAAGGAGGTGGAGTGATAAGGAGGAAGAGGGAATAAAGGAGGGAATGGAGGGATAAGGGGAAGAAGAGATTATTAACTTAAAAAATCATGCCGACATTATGCCGACAACCTAAACTAACCTAGCCTAACCACTAAGTGTTCACACTTGCTACAATGACTTGGCGAAGCTGATCTTAACGAGGGACACCTCGCGGTAGACTTCCAGCGATCCACCAGTTTTCACACTTCGGGCCCGAAGTTGTTTTACTCACGAGATTCGGGTTACCTTACCGCGTCGTTGCCTGCTTCGCGGAAGATTAACCCCGAAGTGGGGATTGAGTTGCCTTTTGAGCGAAGCGCGTCTCTTTGTCTCTATCGCACTTATAGACGGGGAAATGGTTCGCTGAATCTCTTTTGAAAGTCACTTCGCTCGGCTTCCTTTTTGCGAAGTACTTCTCATGCCTTAGGCAATTGGAGGCTTCGGAGAGGTTCTTGCGTTTGCTTCTCCAGCGAAGCTTGCTGCTGAGTGAAGTTGTTTATATTCGCTTTCTCTTTTGGGCCTTGAGCATTATGAGCCACCCCTTGGTATTGGTTGTTGGCGACACACCATATTCTGGTCTCAGTCTTTATTTTGATGTTGTTTAGGCCTTCGAGGAGCCTTTTCATGTTTCAACGCCAAAGCGCTTCGCAGCGAACCAATTTGCATCAGCTACTTCACGTAAAAATTTCCCGAAGGAGGTCCCACTAGACTTGGTGAAGCCGGAGCTCATTGCTATGGTATGAAGCTGCGATCTCCTTCTGGCTGTCCTTTTAACCTTTTGAAAGTCTTCAAACAGAGTATATACAAGCGCCAATAACAAGATATTATATACAGAGGTAAAAAACTTTAAGGAATTTTTTTTTTTTTTTAAGCAATGGAAAGCCTTCAAATAAAGACCGTTTACAAAAATTGGCAAGGTCTAGCCAGCTGTGTCCTTGAGGATAAAGGAGTTGGCTGAATTTACCTTCGCAATCTCGAACGGTCCATCCCAGAAAGCGTCTAGTTTATCATGATTGCCAGGCTTGGCCTTCCAAGAGTCCCACTTCCATACCAGGTCTCCTACTCTGAATGTGCGGGCAGAGGACTTTTTCTTGAACCAATTTCGGGTGATTTGAGCATGTTTTGCAAAGTTCTGTAGGCCTTATCACGATCTTCCTCCAATTGTAGTAGTTGAGCTAGTCTATCCTCCATGGGACTGAATTCTTCTTCTTCGTTCAACAACCGCAACGCAGGAATTTCTATATGGGTTGGTAAGATAGCCTCCTTGTCGTACACCAGGGCGTAAGGCGAAGTTTTGATCGACTTCTTGACAGATATCCGATCAGCCCACAGGGCTTGATCTAGGAGAAGGTGCCAAGTCCTTCTGTTCTTCTCTATGAGCTTTCTCAGCATCCTTAACAGGGTTTTATTTGTTGATTCTGCCAATCCATTACCTTGTGGATAATAATTGGAGGTGACCTTGTGGTACATCCCATATTTGTAGGTGAATTCGTTGATCTTGGCGCCCGTGAACCCAGGACCATTATCCGTTACTATTGCTTCCGGGATGCCAAACCGGGTAATCAAGCCTTCTAGGAATGTAATGACAGTTTCCTGGTCGGCGTGTTTCGTGGGTACTGCTTCGGCCCATCTAGTGAAATAGTCGGTTGCAGTCAAGATGAACTTATGTCCTGTAGAGGAGTGCGGCGTGATAACTCCTATGAAATCTAATCCCCGTTGTTGGAAGGGCGTTTCTACCTGTATTGGTTGGAGGGGCATAGGAGCACTTTTCCCTCGGCCAGCGAACTTCTGACATTGTTCACATTTTCGACAGACTGCAAAGGCGTTGGCGAAGAGCGTAGGCCAATAGTAACCTGCCTTAATTATTTTTAAAGTTGTTGTTCTTCCTGCGAAGTGGCCCCCTGATAAACCTGAATGGAATTCACCTAGGACCCTTTTCTTACCATCTTCTTTTATGCATCTGAGAAGCACACCATCAATATTTCTGAAGAATAGGCCTTCGGGACGTGATATGTATCGGAGGGACCGCATCCTGAAGTGTCTTCGTTGCGAAGCATTCAGATGTGGAGGACATCTCCCAGTGTTGAAATATTCAACTATTTCACTGACCCAGTCTTTTTCATCTTCTTCTTGATTTGCGAAGCACTCTTCTACTGCCAAGTCATCCCACTGACAAGCTGTTACTTCGGCTGCTACGCTCTTCGCAAGTTCCTGGCATAGTGCGCGATCGCGAACCAATTTTGTAGGTCTAATTTCAATGTCAAACTCCTATATTTTGTTGACCCAACCAACCCTTTTGCTACCCAACTCTCCTTGGATAACGAAGTTGCGTACATCGGGATGAATGACGAATACTGTAACCCGACTTTGAGAGACGAAGTGTTTGAATTTCCTTAGGGATTTCATAACATCATGCACCTATCTTTCTATGAAGTTGTACTTCTCTTCATGGGGGTGTATTACCTGGCTTAGAAACGCAATGGGACGCTCTTCGCCATCTTCCCCCTTTTGTGTCAGGACTGCGACGTAACTCTCGGGTTCTCCTATAGCATATAGAATGAAATCCCTACTGTAGTCAGGGTAGTCAGGACTGGGGCCTGAGTGATTCGGGCCTTGATTTCTTCTAATGCCCCCTTTCTTTCATCCGTCCAGATGAATTCAGCGTCCTTCTTCAAGAGCTCATACATCGGCTCAATGACTTGAGCAAAGTCTGGAACAAACTTCCTTACGAAATTAATCTGGCCGAAAAACGACTGTAGCCCTTTCTTATTCGCCGGGAGTGGGAGCTTTAAGAGAGCTTCAGCTCTATCAGGATCTACGGCGAGGCCCTTCTCTGATATAACATGTCCCAATCATTTTCCTTCATTTACTGCGAATATGGACTTCTTCGGGTTAATTGAGATGCCAAATTCTCGGCATTTTTCAAATATTTGTTGTAAGTGCAAAGGATGGTCTTCCCTTTTCCAGGAGAAGACGGTCATGTCATCCAAATAGATGACAATGACCTTATTCAATAGTTCACCGCATGCTAAATCCATAGCCCTCTGGAAAGTGGCTCCTGCATTTGAAATGCCGAATGGCATTCGCTGATAAGCAAATGTTCCCCATTTAGTAGTGAATGTCGTTTTGTGTTAATCTTCATCCCTAACCCAGATCTGCTTATATCCTGAAAAACCATCGAGCAGGGAGAAACGTTGGGCCCCAGCCACTGAGTGCAAGATTTGATCAATCAACGGGAGAGGGTAATGGTCTTTTAGCGAAGCCTGATTTAGGTTGCGAAGGTCTACACATAGTCGAATGTCTCCATTTTTCTTCCTGACGGGGACTAGATTCGCTACCCAAGAGGAATGCTTTATGGGGTAAATTATCTTAGCCTCAAGCATCTTCAAGAGATCAGCTTTCATCATGACTTCGATCTTTGGGTTAACAGGCCTTTGCTTCTGCCGGAAAGGTTTGACCCCCTCCTGCAACTCAATTGTATGTTGAATCAATTGTCGATCATATCCCTTCAGGTCTTGATAAGACCATGCTACTATGTCAGGATACCTTTTGCACAAAGATCGGATCTGTTCTAGCTCTGTTGAGGTGCAATCTATCCCGAATTTTATCACTTTCCCAGATTCGAGCTCCAGATCCTGATATTGCTTGGCATTGACTTTGATTCTGTGGGAAATTGCACGATCATTTTGATCAAAAATGCTTTCTAGAGTAATCAACCCTTTTGGAACGTGGTGGTTTTTTAATTGAACCAGCCCTTCATATTCTTCATCTTCTGGGCTTCTTTCAACAGTAGCTACTTCTTGGACCAAGAAATTGATGATCTGTTCATCATTGTCGAAAATTTGCCAATGCATGTCTCTATCTGGCACAGAGGGCCTATAAATCATCCTCATGGCCTTGGGCTTGTGCACCATGTCGTCAGCTAGAGAATATCTAGCTGCGATGGAAGCCAAGACATCAGCGTGTCTATTCTTTTCTCATGGAATGGACTACAGATTGAGCAACTCGAACTGGTCAAACAAGTCCCATACTCTGTTACGGTATGCTTTGAGATAATGCTTTTTTGAGATGCACTTGTTGGTGACCTGATTACATACCAATTCCGAATCTTCGAAGACTTGGAGATGTTTTATGCCTAATTTCTCTGCTTTCTTTAGTCCTACGCATAAGGCTTCATATTCTGCTGCGTTGTTGGTGTAGCTCCAAACCAACCGGTAGCAATATTCTCTTTGCTCGCCAAACGGTGATACTAAAAGTATTCCTGCCCCGACACCATTTTTGCATCGGGTGCCATCAAAGAACAATCTCCATAATTCCCCCTGGGCACACATCTTATTTTCTAGCTTAGTGTGCTTCTCTGGTTTGGTGATAGCATAGCATCCCATTTCTGTTTCTATCATGGCATTGAAATCTGTCAGTGAAAACTCATCTTCAGAATTCAACTGCGCAAGGGATTCTTCAACTAGGTCCACCTGCTCTATTCCCTCCGCTATTGCAGGTATGAGATCACCGCTTTCCTCCTCGGACATCTTCTGTACGAGGAATGTAGACGGTTTCTCATTGTAGATTTTAACCTTCTTTCCCCTGAATGGAATTTCTAAATGTGAGTAGTCCATGGATAGGTATCCTCCTAACTTTGCTACTGTGAATTCCCTTGACAGGCACATACTAAAATATGGCTCCAGGTCAATGACCACCACCTCCTGTATTACCATAATCTGAGGCACTTTGTGCAGTCGAATAGGTATATCTTTAATTATGCCGACAGTCTTTACAGGAGTACCATCCAGTTGGAGTACGCCGTGGCTACTTCGCGTGTACTCCATTCCTATTTCCTCGAAAACCACCTTAGGCATGACTGTTGTTGCGGCCCCGGAATCAATCATACAGTTGTGGACAATATACCCTTCCATTTGTAAGGACAGGTAGAACAGAGGAGGCTTGTTTTTTCCTGTAATGGACGTGGATAAGGTTTGCACTAGGGCAAGTGGTGCTAACTTTCTTGCCTTAGTTGTCTTCAAGGATTCCTGCAACAAGTCCACTTGTCCAAGTAGCTGTAATGCATCGTACAGACTAATCTTGGCGGGTGTTTTCTTTAGCTCGTCTACGATGTTGTATACTAGGGAGTTGTGTACCTCGGATTCTTTTTTAGCTTCATACTTCGTGCGATACTGCTCTGTGGCTTCGACCCTTTGTCGTTTGGTTAGCAAAGGGATTTTAAGCTTTTCCCTAGCCTATTCTTTGGTTTCCGCCTGAGGCGGGCTTGCGGAGGCCTGTTGGGCCTTCTCTTTTACTAGCGCAGGATGAGAAACTTCGTCCGGGGCCTGGGAAGGTTGTTGTCCCTTCTCGCGATGAGTATACACCTTTAGGGGGGCCATTTGAGCAGCATCTACCTCCATTGGTCTTTTTCCCTCCCTAGTAAGGACTAAAACTTGCTCTTCTTCACCAATTACTAGGTTCTGATCTATTTGCCTGATTATATTGGCTTGACCACCAGGGCTACTACCCGACAGCGTTTGTACATAATGTTGGTGCAGCATGCAGGTATTTTCTTCATGGGGGTCATTACACGTGGAGCACCAATGTATGTAGTCAGAAGTGCTTGGAGCTTCGTCAATCACGGCATTTCTTGCCGATGACCTCCCTTGTTGTATCACTTGGTCTTTAGTGAGCGCCGGTGGGGGATATGACCTCCTTGGCGGGAACTCTGCTGTGCACGCTTCTTTTTCATGATGGTCATGTCATTAGACAAGGTTCGTACCGTGGAGTTTAGGGATTGAACCTCCTATAGTATTTTAGCCTCGCATATCTTCAGCTTTGGGGGTAGGTGGCAATGGGGCCATCGTTGGTATTGGGGGTAGGGCAGGGTGTTGGGGTGGTGCTGGTAACACGGGAAATGCTGAAGGGACAGTGGGCAGTGGTGCTGAAAATGTAGAAAAATGTATTTGTGGAGTAGCGACCTGAGCCACAATGGGGTTTGGTTTCCATGATGAGATTGGATACGCAGGGGTTGCGGAGATTTGTGAAGTAGCCGCACTTGTATACTGGGACTGAGGGAATTCTGGAAGTATGGGCATCGGCATCCTTTGAGGAAGTTTACCCACGGCTATCAAATCCATTTCCGCTTTCTGGGCCAATTCATACAGTTCGGGGAAGGTATTAATATTCAAATATCTTACCATTACGGCGATGTCAGGGTTAAAAGCCCTGAGGTAATAATACATTGCCAGCCTTCGTTGGTTGGTCGGAGTCCAGCTGGTACCCTTTGCCAAGTTCGAGCGAACCTTACGTTGAAATCAGCAATCTCCTCTTGCGGGTGTCTCTGAATCGTCGTGAATTGGTGCAAAAGAGAGGATGGATCGGCAGATTCATTGAAACCCCTCATTAATTGTCCGGCTAGCTGGTCCCATCCCGTTATAGTGTCAGGTGGTAGGGATCTATACCAGTAGAGGAGCTTCCCTCTGAGAGATAGAACCAGAAGCTTTACCATAACTCTTTCTTCTGTGATGTCGTGAATCGCTGCCAGAGAAACAATGTCTTGGATGTGTTCCAGAGCTGTCTTCCCTGTTCCATCGAATGTTGGGATTTTTTTCATAGCAGCAGGCGGAACCTGCCCTTGTCCCGCTAGATTTAATGGTCCGGAAGAATTCCATGCCGTGAACAATTTGGGCGGCGATTGTTGTTGCTACTGCTGCATTTGTTGTTGATGTTGCTGGTGTGCCATGTTTGCGCCTAGATTCCGAAAAACAGGAATTCTCGAAGTTCCTTGTTGTTTGCTAACTGGATTACTAATTGGAACGGAGGCACTTGGATGATCTAGTGAGTTAGGAGGATTAGGATGAAGACTAGCCGTTGTGCTATCCGAAGTTGGCCCTTGTTCGTCAAAGGCAGCCTCTTGCGAGGACGTTCCACGTAACAGTGATTCAGGGGTAACCAACCTGGAGCGTTCCCCGAAGGCGTCAATATCGAGTTCAAAGAACTCAGTCTCTTCTCCACTATTCCTAACTCTCCATCTTGTTTGCATGAAGGCACGGATACTTTAGTACCGGTCTCTTATGACTTTAAGATTCTCAGGTTGAACAGAGTCGCCAGATGCTAGAGTCTTTTGGCAATGAGATAAGCATCGGTTCTCACTACCACTCACAAGGTGAGACTGACCGGGTCCCACCGGGCGTGCCAGAAACTGTTGGTCACAAATCTGCCACAGGAAAGGATTTTGTGAAGTATACGCGCCCTGGACTTGGACCAACATTGAAAGGCCGAGGGGAAGAGATGCCCCCCGTGCCAATCTCCGGAGAAAGGCCGGCTCCTTTACTAAACTACTTGGTGTCTTAAGCTAAGAGTGCAAGAAAGAGATAAAAATAGTAAGGGTGCAGAAAAGAAATAAAGGGAGTAAGGGAAAGAATGTCAATAGATTTTCAGAGGGAAAGAACCAGCAGCACGATTACTAGCTAATATCTTGAGGTAGCAGCAATAAATACAAAGAATAAAATATGAATGAACGCTGTACTAGCTTTCCTATGTATCCTCTGGACGAGTTCCAAGATCCTCCTAATCCCTTATGCCGAAATCCAGATTTCAAAATTACGGCGATTAAGAAATAGGTGAATATAGCAGAAACACCATTCACAGGCAGCATACAAGAAGACTAAAACAGCATTTTTCCCTCCTATGTATCCTTCAAGAGAATTCCAGGGTTCTGTCCCCAATCATACACCTAAATCCAAGATTTAGAACTACAGCACATAAATGAAGACAGAATAAAAGAAATAATCATGGAAGGCAGCATACAAGAGAGAAATGAGGCCCAAAGTTCTTGATATTAATCGCAAAAATCAAGTTACAGCAGCTTTCTAGCAAAAGTTCCCCCCCCGCTTTTCTCATTACAATTCACGGGTTTTTATAGAGGACCCGACCCTCTGAGCCATCAATGCACAAAATCGGGAAGTACATCCTCGAAAACCTGAGAAATCTGTTGTCGCTCCTCCCGTGACCGAGCTCTCACATCCTTTTCTACAATTAGCAGCTGCGACCGGGTCAGTCGGGGAAATTTGTATTTATGGGCCGCCTAACTCGTCCTGAATTTATTCGGGTGCGGAGCTCGAGTGGCTGCTATGTCCGTCGGGCTTTCCTTCTGCGACTGATATTTCTTTTCAGATTGCCAAAAATGAGCCCCGGGTCTTTCGGGCAAGTAAAAATTCATTTATGAAGCACTCAATTGCCTCGAAAAGATACCCGGCCTTGGAGTGTGTGCCCCTAAAGTGCTTCGCCAAATTTCAGTTCGGGACCTTACTTCGCAATGGATGTGAGCCGAAGCGGGCCTAACCTCCTTGGATGTGCACTTTGTGCGAAGGGACTTCCAAAAATGGCTTTGCGAGGACGTAGTGCCGAAGCAGATATTCCTTCTCAAAACATGGCTCTCAATCTTTCATTGCTTCGCTGGAAAGGTGGGTTAAAGGCTGCTTCGCAAGATTCCTTGCCCGAAGTGGATGCTTTGCTGATGGGCTGTCAAAAATGCTTCGCTGCGAACCTTCTCCAAAACAGCTGTTCGGGAGGTTTTGGGCCGAAGTGCGTTCTTGCCTTAGAATATTGCTTTGATTTTTCAAGGGCAACTAATGCTTCGGATGAGGGAGCTTCGCACAAAAGCTAGCCGAAGTAGATGCTTCGCAGCAGCCTAAGGCGAAGTAGATTATGCTTGGAGAAATGGTTCGCCAGGAGAGAGGTCCGAAGCGGATGCTTCGCTTAATTCTTAGCGAAGCACTCTCTCAATACTTAAGAATTTCTGCATTTTCCGCTTCGCAAGGTTCTCGCCCGAAGCGACTGTTTAGGTTGCTTTGCTAGCGAAGCTTTTTCCATGCCTTAGCAAATCTTGGGCTACGATCTGAACTTTCGTGCTTTCCTTTCTTGGCGAAGCTATCCTTCTTTTTCCCGCGAAGCTCCTAAACCTAGTTTGCTTTGTGGCGAAGCTCTTACACATCCAATTCTATGTACAAGGGGATGACAATGAAAGCCAAAATTGCTAATATACTTAAAAATGTTCAAAGGAAACAAATTCATGAAAACAAAAAAAAATACTTTACAAAATTTTGATTTCCACTACCCCTCTAAGCAATGTGACAGAATTGTCAACAGGTACATATAGCGGGGAAAGGCTTGCTCCTAGGCACTTTGTTAAAGATTTTTAACTATTGCTAATGTTCTTAAAAGTAAATTAAAGTGCATTTATGTATTTCTCTAATTTTCAGCTAAGTACATCACCATTTTTGTGATATTTCTACAACTCTGTGGCATAAAGATTCAAATCTAAAAGAAAGAAGTCTTAGATGGATCTACAAATCCATGGCACTCTAATGGCCACAGTGGAATTTATGATAAATGCTCAACAGAAAGCAGCTTTAAAACTCACCTCCAAATGCTCCTTAAATTTCTCTGCCTGTGGGAAATAATACCCGGTTGCAATAGCAACAGCTAGAACATTTTTGTAACCATTAATAAATGAATGTGGAGCAGCTGCCATTGTGGGATAGTTTCGAGCAAGAGATAGAGCTGCAACATTAGAGATACCAGCAGCCACCTTTTCAATTAAATCATCCTCTGTAAGATCAAGAACTGTTGGATCAAACACTGATCCATTGTGATACACAGCCTTCACAATGAGTCCATATGAAAATGGAGGAATACCAAGCTTGGCAAGTAAAGCTGCCTCAGAAGAGCCTACTTTTTCTACCTGGTTAATGTGTTTGATAGGTGTGATAATTTCAACAGCACCCTTGTTAATTTTTGTGTGAATATTCAACACCTGGATGTAATAAAAACACACAAAAAAAATAAGGTACATATAGTGTGGAAAGGCTTGCTCCTAGGAACTTTGTTAAAGATTTTTTTACTGTGGCTAATGTTCTTAAAAGTACATTAACTAGAGTGCATGTATGTATTTTTCTAATTTTCAGCTAAATACATCACCACTTTTGTGATATTTCTACAACTCTGTGGCATAAAGATTCAAGTCTGAAAGAAAGATGTCTTGGATGGATCTACAAATCCATGGCATTCTAAGGCCCACAGTGGAATTTATGATAAATGCTCAACAGAAAACAGCTTTGAAACTCACTTCGAAATGCTCCTTAACTTTCTCTGCCTGTGGGAAATAATAGTCGGTTGCAATAGCAACAGCTAGAACATTTTTGTAACCATTAATAAATGAATGTGGAGCAGCTGCTAGTGTAGGATAGTTTAGAGCAAGAGATAGAGCTGCCACATTAGAGATACCAGCAGCAAGCTTTTCAATTAAAAAATCCTCTGTAAGATCAAGAACTGCTGGATCAAATACTGATCCATTGTCATACACAGCCTTCACAATGAGTCCATATGAAGATGGACGAATACCACACTTGAGAAGTAAAGCTGCCTCAGAAGAGCTCACTTTTTCTCCCTGCTTAATGAGCTCCACAGGTGTGATAATTTCAACGGTACCCTTGTTAACTTTTGTGTCAATGTTCAACACCTGGATGTAATAGAAAAAAAAATATCATGAGCTACATATAGAGGGGAAAGGCTTACTCCTAGGTAATTTGTTAAATATTTTTAACTATAGCTTATGTTCTTAAAAGTACATTAATTATAGTGCATGTATTTGTTCTAATTTTCAGCTAAATACATCACCATTGTTGTGATATCTCTACAATTCTGTGGCATAATGATTCAAACCTGAAAGAAAGAAGTCTGGGATGGATCTACAACTCTGTGGCCTTCTTACGCCCATAATGGAATTTATGATAAATGCTCAACAAGAGACAGCTTTAAAACTCACCTCCAAATACTCAATTTTCTCTGCCTGTGGGAAAGAATTAGTCGGTTGCAATAGCAACAGCTAGAATATATTTGTAACCATTAATAAATGAATGTGGAGCAGCTGCTAGTGTAGGATAGTTTAGAGCAAGAGATAGGCTGCCACATTAGAGATACCAGCAGCTAGCTTTTCAATTAAATCATCCTCTGTAATATCAAGAACTGCTGGATCAAATACTGAGTCATTGTCATACACAGCCTTCACAATGAGTCCATATGAAAATGGATGAATACCACGCTTTACAAGTAAAGCTGCCTCGGAAGAGCTCACTTTTTCTCCCTGCTTAATGAGCTCTACAGGTGTGATAATTTCAACAGTACTCTTGTTAATTTTGGTGTGAATGTTCAAAACCTGGATATAATAGAAAAAGAAAATACCATAAGCTACATATAGAGGGGAAGGGCTTGCTCCTAGGCGCTTTGTTAAAGATTTTTAACCGTCGCTAATGTTCTCAAAAGTACATTAATTTTAACCATCGCTAGTGTTCTTAAAAGTACATTAATTATAGTGATGTGTTTTTCTAATTTTCAGCTACATACATTCCCATTTGTGTGATATTTCTACAACTCTGTGGCATAAAGATTCAAACCAGAAAGAAAGAAGTCTGGGATGGATCTACAACTCTGGCACTCTAAGGCCCACAGTGGAAATTATGATAAATGCTCAACAAAAAGACAGCTTTAAAACTCACCTCCAAAACTCCTTAATTTTCTCTGCCTGTGGAAAAGAATAGTCGGTTGCAATAGCAACAGCTAGAACATTTTTGTAACCATTAATAAATGAATGTGAAGCAGCTGCTAGTGTAGGATAGTTTAGAGCAAGAGATAGAGCTGCCACGTTAGAGATACCAGCAGCCAGCTTTTCAATTAAATCATCCTCTGTAAGATCAAGCAACTGCTTGCTCAAATACTGATCCATTATCATACACAGCCTTCACATTGAGTCCATACGAAAATGGACGAATACCAAGCTTGGCAAGTAAAGCTGCCTCAGAAGAGTTCACTTTTTCTCCCTGCTTAATGGCTATACAAGTGTGATAATTTCAACAGTACCCTTGTTAATTTTTGTGGGAGTCTTCAACACCTGGATGTAATAGAAAAAAAAAATACCATAAGCTACATATAGGAGGGAAAGGCTTGCTAAAGATTTTTTACTGTCGCAAATGTTCTTAAAAGTACATTAAGTATGGTGCATGTATGTGTTTTTCTAATTTTCAGCTAAACACATCACCATTTTTGTGATATTTCTACAACTCTGTGGATAAAGATTAAAACCTGAAAGAAAGAAGTCTGGGGTGGATATACAACTCTGTGGCACTCTAAGGCCCACAGTGGAATTTATGATAAATGCTCAACAAAAAACTGCTTTAAAATTCACCTCCAAATACTCTTAACTTCCTCTGCCTGTGGGAAAGAATTGTCGGTTGCAATAGCAACATCTAGAACGTTTTTGTAAGCATTAATAAATGAATGTGGAGCAGCTGCTAGTGTAGGATAGTTTAGAGCAAGAGATAGAGCTGCCACATTACCAGCAGCCAGATTTTCAATTAAATCATCCTCTGTAATATCAAGAACTGCTGGATCTCTTGAAAACAGGCCTGCAAATCAGAGTACCTGTTGGCCACGGATCCGCCACCTGGGAAGGACTTGGTGTGTCAATGCGCCCTAGACCCGCAGACCAACATTGAAAGGCCGGGAGGAAGGGATGCCTCCCGTGCCGATCTCCGGAGAAGGCCGGCTCCTTTCCTAACCTACTTGGGGGGTTTTAGATAAGAGTGTAGGAAAGAGATTAAAAAGGTAAAGGGAACTGGAAAGAGATTGAAAAAGATAAGGGAACAGGAAAGAGATGTAAATATCATGCATTTCGGGTGGGGGGAGAACAAGCAGCACGATCGCAAATTTGCATCCTAACCAACAACAATTAAAACAAAACATGTAACAGAAATTGCAACTGCGATTCTATCCTATGTATCCTTCTGTTTTGTATTTTAGATCCAAATAATCACCAATGCTCAAATCTAGGATTCAGAATTCAAACAGACAGAAATATAAATGGACATGAAGCAGAAATACTAGCAGAAGGCAGCATAAAAGACAGAGACAAGAAGCAGAGCCAAGGATGCTTTGAATTAAGTAGAAGGTGGTCTGTCACAGCAGAGTCCTCTAGCAATATGTTCCCCCATCCACCCTTTACAATGAAATGGAACTGCTATATATAGTGCAAAATCCCCCCGATTACATTATGGTCCTAGTATCCCAAATCTGACAAAAGACACAAAGCTGACAAAAGCAGCAAAAAGCAGCTGATGCTCTGCAGATAAGAAAGTGATGGCAGTGAGGTCCACTTGTAAACGTGTCAGCTCCGCAACGATCTGGCGGTTGAGAAGCTAAGTGGCTTGAATGAGAGTAGATAGAATAAGACATGTCAGTCCATACCCATCCAAATAGCACTTGAGCAACCCAACTTCTGTCACATCTTGACTCGGATCACGAGACGGGACACCTGTCATCATCTGAGTTCACTGATGGAGAATAAGGGGGGGGAAGACACTTAGTTGCTCACGAATTATGATTCTGCCAGGCAGTGCACAAGAAAGGAGTGCAGTTGAGCGGGATGACTTGAAAACAGTGCAGTCGAACGAACTCTGCCTTAGCCAATTTTATCTTTCCTTGTCTTCCCGCCCGAGGGCGCACAAAAGGGGGTGCGCCGTCGGACGGCGCGGCGCACTTGGGCGGATTCCGTGCCTTAGCCAATTTTAGACATTGCTCTCCTTATGTCCGCTCGGTGGCGCATAACTTGGTCCAAGCCGCCCGACTTCGCAGCGAAGTCGGGCGGCTTCAACACTTAGATCTTTTAGGTGCTCCTTTCATCAATTGTCGCTCAATGGCGCACTTCGTCCTTGGGCGCCGCCCGACTTCGCGCAAAGTTGGGTGGTGCCAACACTTAGAAAATTTCTGGGCCCTTATCCTCTAATGCTGGCCGAGTGCGTTATAGAACATGTGCACCATCCGACTACGCAGCACGCTCAAACGGATCGCACTTAGACTATTTTCAAACGGGCCCATGCTTGCCAGCCCAGGTGCGCAAAGTGGAGCATGCGCAGCCCGACTGCGCAGCATAGTCGAGCGAAAACAAACACTTAACCATTTTTTTGGGCTCTCTTTTGCCCACTTAACGGGAATGAAGATAAACATGAAACAGAAGATGAAAGAGGTGACATTTGATAAGTGGGGAGCAGAAAGGGAGAGAAGAGGAACAAGAAAGAAGAGAGAAGAGAGGGAAAGCAGCAACCTTACAATCTTCCAAAATTAGCACCCCATGCAAAATGTGGCAACATTCCTGGCGGCTCGCGGGGTGTCGAGCTTGCCTCGACGCAATCAAACTTTGGCCTTTATCCCTTGGGCACAGATTCATTGCCTGACCCTGCACCCGTTTGTTGTTGTTGTTGCTGCTGAGCTCCCGGCTTGGGAAGTTCTTCTTCATCATCACTTTTAGCCGAATCTCCTTCAGAGTCCTCCTCTTCCTCTTCTTGCTGTGAGCCTGATGGCTCAACTCCCTCCTGTTCTTCCCGCCTGGCAGGTTCAACCTGCTCATGGATAAGCCTGTAAACGGTCCTTGCTTTGGCCCAGGTTGCGTCTTGGAAGGGCTCTAGGTCGCTGATATCCTTCAACGCTTTTCGAAATGCCGCAACCATGTGCTCATCAATAGCGCCGCACCTTGCTTCAATTTCTTGAAAATCAGCACTAATCTTGTTGAGCTTAGACATCAACTGGGTCAACTGTTCCTCTTGGATAGGCTCGGGCCAGCCATCAATCTCTGAGATATTCGCTTCATATGCCCGCCAGTCCTCCTTTATCTGCTCCAACGGTAAGATTCTTTCATATTTCAGGAAGCTCGGGGCTCCCAACTCGGAAAGGGAATGGAATGGAATGGGGCCAGGTAGACGCTCTTTTCATGCAACAATGCATCCAACCTTCTCCTGGCTACCCTAACCTTTTCTGATGTTTCAAAATAATCTTGCAAGGTGATCCTTGTATCCGCCCAATCTAGGGCAATATGTGTCATGGGTGCAAATTGGAAGTCTGTCTGCTCATATTCTTCCAGTTTCAACACCAAGTCCAGCCATTGTTGCGCTTGACATTCGGCTTCCTCTACCATAGGGTTTCCCTAGGAAGAAATTTCCAGAATTGTGGAGACAAAGCTTAATACGAGGACAAATCTGACGATACTAGCCCTGCAACTCTTCAGAAGATGGGCCCTCATCTCCTTCACCTTGTCTTTGGAGAATGCAGCGGCCTGAGATGACTTCTCTTCTAGCAGCCCCTTAATTTGCTGCAGTTCATCCTGCAGCTGGGCAACACGGGCTAGGGCTGCTTTCTTCTCCTCTGATAACTGGTAGGCTGCTGCCTTTTGGGCCGCTGTCTCCTGTTGAGAAGCTGCAAGCTGGTCCTTTAATTTTTTTACTTATTGTGCGGACTCCAGCTGTACTTTCGTTCTAGCCAAGTCATCCTCCAGATTTCTCTTCTCAACCTGAACTTGGAAGAGCTTCTCTTTGTTTTCAAGCCGCTTGACCAGGAGCTTGTCAGTTTTTCGCCGAATCCCGCCTATCTCATATTCTTCACTGATATCGTCGAAACTTGTCTCCTTAACCTCGTGCCTGTAATCCTCCTTGGTCATCTCCTACAAAGGTTTCTTGACCTTAGGTATTTTCCTTTCTGAACAAACGACTCTTCTATCTAGGTCAAAAAATAGTTGTTCAAAAGTAGAAAAATTGGACCACTATAATTCAAGTAAGATATCCATTATCCTCCATAACTCAAAGGCTAAGGGACACTCAATAAAAATATGACTAAGATTTTCCACATTCTTTCCACACATTTCACATCTAAACAAGCCATGAAAGCCACATTTCATAAGTTGCTCACTAGTGAGAACCCTTAGATGCAATAAAAGATAATTAAAAAATCTCACCTTAGGCTAGAGCTTTTGAGCCCATAGTTATGTAATTATGTCATAGGAATGGTTGAGATTATTGGAGCATAAGTCCAAATAACCTTGAGCAGCAGTATACTCACCCTTAGTAGTATTGTTCCATCTAAATCAATCCATATCATAGGACCAAGAGAAAGATATCATATGAAGGGTGTGTTGGATATATTTCCTTTTTATTTCTAGAATTTGAATAGGCCAGCCCTCAATAGGGATCCAATATCTACCAATCTCTAAATTACTAATCTGGTATCAACAATAATTAGCTACGTTTATCTATTTAGTTTGGTATAACTTCTCCATCTAGGGCCTCCAATCAGGGAACCAAGTTATCAAATGTTGGTGATTGTTTGAAGAATCTATCCAAAAATTTACCTATTGACCATTATGAATGATCCAAAATAATATTTTTTTATCAAATTCTCATCTGTTCTAAGAACATCCAAACTGGGAGAACATTTAGTAGGCAGTTGATAGCGAACAAGGTCTTTAGGACTTTTATTTTTAGCATATTTACCATGAAGATTATTGGTCCATAGGGCATTGGGGTTATTCAAAATCCTCCAATACAATTTTACAGCTAAAGCCTTATTATTTTTTATAGCAAATAAAAATCTTAACCCCCCTACATGCTTGGGAAGGCATACGGTATCCCATTTCACCAAGGTCCATTTTCTTTTCTCCTTAGTACCACTCTAGAGGAACCATTAATTGATTTGATCTAGTTATCAAAGAACTACCTTTGGGATATTCAATACAATAGAAACATAAATAGATATAGCTTGAAGAATTAATTTTACCAAGGTAATTATACCCCTTGATGAAAGCCATCTATTGGTCCACTTTCCAATTTTCTCCTTTACTCTATCCAATAACCAATTCCAATATTTTTTTTATCTCTAGATTTTGATAGAAATACTTAAATAAGTGATCAAAAGGGAGACCTTCTTATATATTAATTTACCTAGAACCATGGATTATTGTCTAGGAGAGCAATGAAATAAACTAACTCAATTTATCTTCATTGATCAATTGCCCTGTAGCATTAGAGAAATAATGAATGATTTGTTTACTTGTAGAGGCTTCCTTAACCATGACTTTGCCTAATAGATTAGAGTCATCAAAAAACTGAAGATGAGAGATAGACCAAGCTCCATGAGCAATGGTAACTCCCTCAAGGATTCTATTTTCCTTGTTTTTGGTCATAGTCCTACCCAAGCATTCAACAAGAATGATGAATCAATAAGGGGAGATGGGGTCACCCAACTTAATACCTTTGGAGCTAGGAATAACTATTAAGGGTGTCCATTGATAAGAACTAAGTAGTACATAGAAGAGGTGCATCCCATAATCTAATGTATCTAATCTTGAGAGAAGCTAAATTGCCTTATAACTTTGATGAGAAAGTGCCAATCCACTCTGTCATAATATTTGGATAGGTCTAAATGGATGAACATAAAAGGATATTTCTATGCTTCCATAGAATGGATGGGTTTTGAACAACAACTATCTTATCCACAAGTTGTGGTCCTTCCACATAACCTCCTTGTTCAAGGGAAATAATCTTATGGAAAAGAGGTTTCAGCTTCTCCACCATTATCTTGGTAATGATTTTGAGAATATTATATAAAGCTATTGGTATAAAAGCTTAGATATGTTCTACATATTGAGCCTTTGGGACTAGAGCTATATAATTATTATTGATTACCTTCAAAATATATTTGGCCTTCCTATTTTTTTCCACCACCTCTAATAAATCAACATGAAGAATATCCCATAATTCTTCATAAAATTTGATAGGAAAACTATTAGGCCATTGGGTCATCCCTTTTTGCATTTTAAAAATCACTTGTTAAAGCTCATCGATAGTCACTAGAGTAGTCAAAATAAAGTTCTCCTTAGAAGTGATAAGAGTAGGGATCCCTTGAAGGAGATTCTATTGATATTCCAAGTCAAGAGATGCGACAATGAACAATTTAGAAAATTAGTTGACTATGATAGACTTCATGGCATCCCAACTGTGGATAAAGTCTCCATAATATGATTTCAGGGAAGAAATAAAGTTGTGAAATCTATGGGCTAGAAGAGATTTGTGGAAGAATTCCATGTTTTGATCTCCTTATTTGAGATATTAGATCCTAGATTTTTGCTTCCATAAAATATCTTTTTATTTGTTTTCGTTCCTCCAACTACTTTATGAGTCTAATTTCATCTATTCTTCTACTCTCAATAAGGCCATCTAAATAGATTTGATCATTCAACTCTTCAATCCAAGCAAACATTTCTTGTTTATTCTACCTACTAGCTCCAAACTTCTCTTTCCAAATCTTGATTTTGGATTTGATGTATTGCAACCTTTTGGAAAAAGAAAACATCTTAGTTCCATACCTTGGTTTACCTTCCCGCCACCATTGCTACATTTAGGATATAAAGGAACTGTCTCTAAGCCACATTAACTAAAATAAGAAGGTGATAAAATAACGTTCGTTTTCCACATTTTAACCATGATTAGCCAATGATCCAAACCCACATTGTTAATAGTTTTCACCTTAGGAATGTGTCCATGGATTAAGAAATTGTTAGATAATAAGAATCTATCGAATATTTTCCATGATACAAGTTGAGCCTTGATTTCTATTAGACCAAGTGATGAGGCCATTATCTAGTTGGATGTCCACAAGGTGAAGGTTTATAATATACTCACTCATGAGGTTCGAACTCCCATCCAGATTCCTATTCGCCCCTCCTTTTCTCATACAAATAGAGGATGCTATTCAAGTCTCCTCCAATCAATACCCAAGCTTTAGTAAAATAGAAGATAATATAAGTTATATCCTTTCATTGTCTCTACTTTTCCTCCAAAGTAATTAGAGCATAAACAGTCAAGCAGAGCATAATTTGGTTATATTGTCTACTTTGTATAGCCACAACCAAGAGATCCCAGCTACCAACCATATGGTGAATAATGATATCTGCTGGGTCCTAGAGGTAAGAAATACCATAAAAAGCCCCATGGGAGCTAAGGGAAGCCACTTTTCTAGTTGATCAAACTTTACTTGCAATTGACTTCATTTACCTTAGAGACATCTTTATTTATTGAAATAAAACCAAATGTGGTTGGTTTGTTTGAATCATTCTTCCAATTTTATTTTATTTTGGAAGACTCCCTTTGATATGGAAATATCCAAAGTGAAGCTAATTATTCATTAGGTGCAATATAATATATAAGCTTACAATAGAATCACATAGGTTACAGTGGTTGTAACAATTTTCTAAACATGGCAAACCAATGTAACTAACATATAACAATATGTTAAACATGGATACCAAATAACTTCTAGAAGATATAGGACAACTCTAACAGTCTAATTGAACATCCTAACAAATAACAAATCTATTTCCAACATGGACATACTATGCCTTACGTATTACAATGCAAGAAAATAGGAAATAGTAATAATAATAACTTAGGCTTATAATTAAGTCTACGGTACAGTAATATCCTCAAAAATCCTCCCAACCATAGAAGCATTGGACCCCAATTCTCTCAACAAATATGGAAATTCATGGGCCATATTATGGTGAGAAATTCAATGAGCCATGTGTGGAAAGTGATCGTAACGGGTGACAAGGTATGAAGTGGAATAACCCTATCGAGTGTGATGAGTCTTCATCTCAAAAACTCTATCTATAGTGAGTGAAAGTTGACGATTAGGTTCCACTGCTGTTGTAGGGCTAATGACAGGTTTAGCTACCAAAGGAGAATCCTCATATGGTGTCTCTATAAAGCGCTAGTTATCCAAAGGAAGCCAAACTCTGTCTCCAACCTATAATAAGTGAGGACTGTGATGCTTGTGCATCACTTATTGCTGTTCGTACTAAGTCTTCTACAAGTCATGTGTTATCTTACCCTGAAGTCTCTATCGATTTTGAATGAAGGAAGTGAACTTATCTTGATCCTCCATCTGTGCAATGGTGGAAGAGGGCAAAGCCAAAGGTAACTTATATGGATTAAGTGGTTGTGTGTCCATAGATGTAACTGAAATGATACCAATGGAATGGTTGGTATCTTTCTCATGAGTGAAAGTGATGGGTTCCTTAACCACAAGCTCTTGTGATTGTTCATTTTGTGGAAGTGAAGCTTTTTCTTTATCATGATTCTTTGATGGTGCTTGTTCTTTATCTTGTGTGGGACTTATGCAATTAGGAGCCAAAATAAGTTCTTGAATTAATGGCTTACAAAATTACCTACAACTTAGCATCAAATTTGATGTAGGTGTAGTGCTTTGTATCAAATATTTTTTATCATGCAAGTCCAAAGTGTATGTGTTCTTTTTAGCATGATACACTGCATTCCTATCAAATTGATAGGGTTTACCAAGAAATAGTCCACAACAATCTATATCTGCGACATCACATCTTACTTTATCCACAAAATTATCACCAAAAGCAAAGGATATGGTGCAAGTGTGTGTGATGTTAGATGTGGATTCTACATCCTTCCACCCAAGTGCATAGGGTTGATGATGTGGCTTTGTGGGAAGCTTCAACTTCTCAACAACGGATCTCATTATGAGATTCTTCTGTGAGCCATTATCTATGATACAATCCACATAAAAATCATGTGTAAGGTGGGATCTAGTGACAAACAAATGGTCATGACCCCCTTGTACCAAAATATTAGCCATCAGTATAACTTTGTTTAGTTTACCCTTTAAAGTTGGATATTCTTCTTTTGTTCCTGTAGTAACAATGGGACCATCTTGTGGTTCCTCATATGTAGGTTGTACAAATAGGGACTACTTCTTCTTCATTATTACAAAATTAAAGCATTTAGACTTTATATGACCATACTTTTTACAAAAATAATAATACTTTGAAGAAGAAGGATATTTAGAGTTATAAGAAGAAGAATGTGCTTTAGGAGAAGTGGGAGAAGAAGAAGAATTATGGGAATAATAAGAATTATTCTTCATATTTTATTGATGTTGATTCACACCTTTGGAACTACTTTCCAGTCAAGATATGTAAGAGGCATCAACTTTCTCCTCTGCGATAATGGCATGCTTGAATACCACATCCAAAGTGAGGAAATAATTGAACTTGATTTATCTAAAAATCTGATCTTGCAATCCACAAGTGAACTTATTAATCAAATATTTTTTTGAATATTTCACACCAAGAAGAACCCTTAGCCTATTAAATTGAAAAATGTAGCCAACAACTGACATGTTATAGGCTTACCTCAGTCTATACCACTTGGTCATGAGGTCACTTTGGTAATTTGGTGGGAAAAATGTATTTTTCAGAATTTGGATCAATTCTTTCCAAGTCATGGCAACATTATGGCTTTGTCTTTCTACAATCAAAACTTTTGCTAAGCCTATGAGTTTGACTGTGGCAAAAGCAACTTGGTCATATTTAGGAATTTCAGCATAGGCGAACCAAGTTTGCATATCTAAAATCCATGTAGACAAGACATCAGGATCCCTTGATTCGTCATACAATTTGATCTCACATTTTTTTTTATTGGCATGGTTGTGATGAATTTTTACTAGGGTTACGCATAGGGTGAATTTTAATTTTGCGAATTTGGGGACCCTAGAGGTCGGCCCAATCACCCAAAAATTTTGGGATCAATTTTTTTTAGGGTAAATTCGCCCCAGTATCATAAGGTTTCCCGCCTAATTTTTGCCTTAAAATTATTAAAAAAAATTATCCCACCCAATTCACCTCTTGTACCCCATTATATATAGCTAACCCTGACAACGACACTCATACAATTAAAACATTAATTTTCTTCGATAGCGAGCGATACAGAGCAGGCGACTAACACAATGCAATGAAAGAAGGTGACTGATAGAAGGTGACTGGCACAAGGTGACTAGTAGAAGGTGACTGGCACAAGGCGACTAGCAGAAGGTGACTAGCACAAGGTGACTAGCAGAAGGTGACTGGCATAAGGCGATTGGCATAAGACTACTGGTATAAGGCGATTGGCAGAAGGTGATAGACATTAGGTGACTAGTATAATGCAACTAGTAGAAGACAACTTTTCGAAGGTGACTGGCACAAGGCGACTGACACAAGACAATTGGTAGAAGGTGACTAGTAGAAGGTGATTGGCATAAGATGACAGGCATAAGGAAATTAGTATAAGGTGATTGACATAAGACAACTAGCATAATATGACTAGCATAAGGCGAGTGGCATAAGGTGAGTGGCATAAGGTGAGTGGCAGAAGGTGAGTGGTAGAAGGTGATTGACATACAATGATAACCATTTACTGGTAAGTTTCTTTTACCATTAATTTTCCTTTTTTAAACATTTTGTTCATGGACACTCAATAAGGAGGTTTTCCTATTATTTGGGCACCAATCTCAAGCCTTCTTGGGTCAGATATTCTATTGTCTTGAACAGTAGTTCTCTTTTTACCAGTTATTTTCATTTTTAAAAATGATGTTCATGTTACTCTTCTATTTATACAGGTAAAATATCACCTATTGGTAGTGGAAAGAAGGGAGGCTAGTCTTCCGATAAAAGGAGTATCCTCAAATACTTTCATAATATTTTGAAATCTAGTCAGCCATCAACATCTGCACAAATTGAAGGTATGAACGCCTTTACTTACTAACCAATTAATTTTTGTACATTGTTAATTTTATATATAATGTCTTCATTCATTAAGAAGGGTGCTTTTTGGTTGATGGCTTTGTCCATTGTTTATCTGTATTTTTTAATAGAAGGTATGCTTTTAAATGCAATAATGATAATGACCCTAGTATTGACCCTAGTATTATCTCTACAGAAAACACTATTGACCCTGGTATGCCTCCACTTCCACATATCCACGATAATGAAAAGTCCACAGATGAAAATTTTCTTAATGAAATGGAACAACAACATGAAGAGATTCTTGAAACTAACATGTCAAATGGAAAATAAAATAATAGTTCTTATGTAGTCCCTACTTTTAGAGAATCTTCTTCTAAAAAACATAAACGTGCAAGGTTATCTAGGTGGACAATTAATAGATCATTTCAGCCTGATTGGGTATCAAAATTTCTATTTATTGAGCCAATGCTGCTAGAGAATAGTAGTGAGGAAATAACATAATTGAGATGCGTAATTTGCAGTTGGAAACACGAAAAGGATCATAGATTGCAAGTTAAGAAAGATACAGTAGAAAAACATTGTGGAAAGGTTTATATAAAAACAAAAGAAAGTGATGGACCAATACAAAAAAATTATAGGTGGAAGGATGCATCAGAGTGTGCACATATGAGATATGCACAAGAATATGATAAAGAAATGAAACAAAAGCAAACTTTGGTTGAGAAAGGTGCAACGATTCAAGCCCAATTTCAAAAAATGAATAAGTTCACTTTAGCTTCAAAAAGTTTGCAGTTTGTTATTGTACTCACTATTCTTAAAAAGGGTAGACCTATGTCTAATTTCATTGATTATAAATCTCTATTTCAACTAGCTGATGTGCAGAACTTACCCAACACCCATTGGTCAGATCGAAGTGGTTGGGAAATGGTAAAATATCTCTCATTGGTTGAGCAGGATGACCTCAAAGAGAAAGTAAAAAAAGCCAAATTCATTTCACTTTCAATTGATGAGGTGACTATTGTTGACAACACATCTTGGATTTGCATGCATGTTTACACATTGGAAAATCATTTAAGGCAACCTCATTTACTTGGAGTATGCAAGATGGTGGAAAATTGCAATGCAAAAAATATTTACAATGTTGTTGTAACTAGTTTAAAGGAAATAGCAGGAATGAATGAAATGGAAATAGCCACTAAGTTAATATGTGTCGGAGTTGATGGTGTTGCTACAATGCAAGGACACATGAATGGTCTTTGTGTTAGACTACAAACATCTATTACCCCATATTTGATCCCTATTCATTGCATGGCTCATAGAATGAATCTTGCATACAAAATTGTGGATACATTTACAAATGTAGCGAGAGTGGAAGAGCTTGTCCATGAAATTCATGATTATTTTTTATGTAGTCCAAAAATATTTTTAGAGTTTCAATAGTTTGCACTAGGAGTTACTGAAGGTAAAAAACTCTTAAAAGATGTAGATACTAGGTGGATTTCGATGTATCAACCGACATATAGAGTTTTCAAAGAATATCAATCCTTGGCAGGGTTTATGTATGCAAATCGTAGGGCAGTTGATAAGGCTAAAGATTTGCTATTTCGAATGAGTGACTTTGAAACACTTCTCACATTGTGTGGTATTCTTCCAATGTTGGAAGAAATGAATACTTTGATCAAAATTGCACAAGAAAGATCAATTTATATTGTGGATTTCATCAGGGTAAGAAAACAAATTTGCATACATATTGATACGATGTACGCATCTGGTCAAAGTTTTATGGATCCCATGTTTGAGAGTTGGAGAGCATTAACAAATGTGAATGATCCTCAAAACTTTTTGAAGTTCAATATAAATGATCATCTATGTATTAATGTCCATGAAAAGGAAATACCTTTATATTATTTTGGTCAGCGAATGGATATAGCTACAAATGAAGTTGAAAAAATACCCATAACATACAACATATTTCATGTAGTTGTACATGATACAAAAATTAAACTGAAACAAATAGCAGAATCATTGACAAAAGAAATAAGAGACCATTTTCAAAGAGATGAATTGCTTGAGGCTATGGGTGTGGTTAACTCGATGTTTTGGGAACCTTGTAATGAATACCAAATTATAAATGGTTTGTTTCTCAAATACATGGGCACTCTTGCTAGCCATTTCACTAAACGTGTGGTAGTCAATGGTATTGAAATCAATGGCATTCTCAACAAAGATCTTTTGACAAAATAATCAAACTATTTTGGAACAACAATGTCTGCTCAAGTTTCACAACTCACTAACCATCATGAAACAGGTTCTATTTCACGTTTGTGGAAAATATTACATCCCAGTAGTATCTTACAACATACTATGAGTGAATATTTTCATTTATATGAATTATGTCAAATGATGATTTTAGGATCTGTGGAAGATGAAAGGGTATTCAGTGCATTATCATATGTAAAATCTAAAGTTTGAAATAGGTTGGACAAAAATTTAGAAATTTGTTTGAGAGTATATGTGTCGACCTATGAGGTGGAGAAGTTTCCTTATGAAAGAGCTTTGGCATATTGGAAATATCTGGCAGAGAGAAGAGGTGTCATGAATACTCAAGATGATGAGGATAATGGTAACACTGATCAGACTGTGATGACAAAAATTTTGGGTATGAGTACAGAATATTTTGTACAATCTAAAAAGAGTTTGTTCCAGCTTCCAACATTATGATGCAAGGATGCTTTCATTTGATTTGATTTCACATATTATGCTATCAATTTTCAATAGAATATTGAGATTTGATTATAATTTGAGACATGTATTTTTTGATATCATTAATCATATAATATGAGATTAGACGTGCTATTGGATATTCTATCTATCATAGCCCTTTGATTTGATTATGTATATTTGGATGAAATTGGATTATTTGATTATAGATATGTTGATTATGGAACACTGGATTATTTTTATATCATAGACATGTTATTGGATATTTTGTATATCATGTTATTTAAGCCTTGTTATTGGATTATTAGTCTATGATATTCAAATTATTTAGTAGATTTGTATTGTATAAACCATTTATGGTAAAGTAAATATTTGTGCTGCATTTCAATCATTTCAAATTATTTTATAAAACATAAAAGAACATTTTATTGCATCCACATAATTCAAAATTATTTATTGCATCCACACAACTAATCAAAACATCACAATATTTAATACAAAATTTCAAAAAGATAATACAATTTTTTTGAAATTGTCTCTTTTATTGATTTCAAAAAGATACCATTCTTTTACAATTTACAAAAAAGCTATGCAACATGTTTGGTTTCTCCTCAAATAAAAAAGCAATAGTCTTCTACTTTTCTTTCTGCACGGTGCTTGAAGTTTTAGCTACATCTACCTCAATATCCTTTGCTTCCAATGCACCAACCCTTACCAAACTTTCAGTTGTAGTGTTTATCCCCGATAGCAATAAACCTTCTTCCTTCATTGGATCTTCTCTAAATGGTGCATTCAGTTCTTTCTCCTTTTATTTTAATACAACCTCCACATCCAGGCCCTTATCTTTGATAAACTTCTTCAGCCAATTGTTTTCTCTAACAATGTATTGCAATCTTTTCTTCACTTCAATAGCATTAGTCACACTAATTTTTGTAGTCTTAATCAACGTTTTCATGGCACTGACTTGCTGCTTTAAGTGTTGATAATTAGACTGCAAAATAGAAGAGAAAAAGGTTAATATTTATAAACAAAATATATTTAAGAAAAAAATGATTTTCAGTTATATGTAAAACTTACATCAACGGTAAGTCTTGCAGTTTCTGCAACTGCTACTTTTTTCTTATCTAGTGCCCATTCATTGAAATATGCCTAGGCCTCGACATTGAGGTTTTCTAATCGATCCAACATAATGGCCAAAACTTCATCATTGTATGTAGACTCGGCCTGCACGGTGCCAGATTCAGCTTTATGTAACAAAGCATCGAGCTTTTGTGGCTCATTCTCCACCTTTGAAAATAACTCCTTTCTATTTGAAAAATTCTTGTATCAGGTATTTATTGCTTTTATCAAAACCTTGGCCTGATATTCCCAATATTTTAATCTATCAATATCTACAAGTAGACTATTATTAATTGTAGCCTTACATCTATTGGCTAATAAAATAGTTTCTGAAAATTTAACTTTATCATCATCGTTCAGATGATGATGGGTGTCGACTTGCTAGGGGGAAGAGGAAACTCCTGGCATCTGCCTCAACATTCTCTTCTGCTTCATCATGGATCTCTAGACCCTGAAGCACATCACTTGCCTTTAATGGGAAATTTTCAAGATTCATATCCTGATAAATAAAATCATCATCGAGATTCCTAGAGGGCATCTGAGATGCGCTCTCTACATTTGAGAAATTCTCAAGGGTTAAAATTGGGAACACTGAAATATTAGACTGAGACACAATGTGTGTCTCATTACGACTTTTGGTTCCTCGAGGTGGTGGTGTGAGGAACTATTTCCCATGCATGCAAGATTGGTTCCTCACCGATGGGTTTGGATGGACTTGCTATGGATGGATAGGGACTTGTTGTGGCACTTGTTGTTGGTGTGTTTGTGGGTGTGCAGATGGTGGATGCATATTTTTTTAGTATTTTAAATGTAACCGATGCATCTACAAAATTTCACATGAAAATATAAATTAAAACTAGTGTAAAAAACAATGCCATAAAAAGAGATTAATTTTAACCAAACATACCAGACTCAGACTCTACAATTGTTGATGATGCAACCATTTGCCCTTGCTCTAAAAATATTTAAAATATTTTCTCAAACTAAATATAATTTTAAATCATTAAAATACATCATTTAAAATAGTACTTTTGAATAATAAGGTTACCTTGTGAGTTGGAGGTTACTTCTTCAACATCGACTGCAACACATCTAGAAGTAACAGGAGTCGTAGGTGTATGTTGAACACCATGAGACCTCCCACATTTAGAGGGAGTTATTGGTGATGATTGTGACTATGTGTCAGAATCGGTAGATGCTTCTTGAATCCTAAAGGCAACATCCCTTTTACTAGAAGATTGAGATGCTTTTTTTGCTTTCAAAAGAAAATTAGAAAATAACAAGATTGATTGAAAAGAAAGAAAACAAAGATTATTCCAAAAAATAATTTTACCTGTATTTCATTCTCCGTCATACCAATAGCCAACAAGCTTGGGTGCAATGCAGTTGGAGGAGGGCTATTTTGAAGATTGAAATATGCTTCATGAAAAAGAGAAAGAACATAGTTGTTGGTTGTTACTGCATATGAAGATTGAATTTTCTGGGCACTCAGAAGATCCTATTTAAGGCGGTTGGAAATGTGCATGGACCAATCAAATCTACCACCATCAATACATCGAATTAATAAGGACAATGCCCAAAATGGCATTTTTGTAGGTCACCCCTACAAAATAAGTCTTTCCTAGAAAAATTCAATGCAAGCATGAAGAAATTTATCTCCAACATTGGAAATGTTTAAACCCCTTTTTGACTTAGAAGAATTAACTAAAAAAAAGGAAGAACATTATTAGAAAATAGAAATTACAATAGGGAGAACATTATTAGAGAATGAAAACTACAATACATCAAAATTGAAGAAAAATAAAAACTAAATTTAAAAAATATACCTTTCAAATTGTTTGAATGGACACCATATTTGGATGCTAGCTCTTGTTTGTCATCTTCGAGTCAAGGCGTATTGGTTGTTCACCAGGTGACCATCCGTAAATGGTAACCCTATTAGTCACTACACATCTAAGGGTTTAACAGAAAAAATAATATCCTTGTTATCCACTTTGATCTGAATAGTGGACTCATCATGGTTGTAGCAACTAACTATCCTTTGCATCAAGGAGACATTGACGTTCAACTATGGCATCTTGATTACTCCTGCAACTCTAGAGGTGTAAACCCATTCAGAATCTCTTCCAAGAGTGCCAAAAATATTCTTAATGTTTGGGCAAAAGTAGTTCTTGAATGACACTTTCGAAGGCAGAGGAGAGGAAGAGCTAGCCATTTCTACACTGAAAATGATCTAAAAAATGCTCTAAAAATAGTCTGAAAATGCTCTAGAAATGCCCTAGAAAATGCTCTAAAAATTATTAGAAAACACTCTGGAAAATCCTTAGAAAACACTCTGAAAATCGTCTAAAAACACTCTGAAAATGCTTTGAAAACCATCTGAAAATGCTCTGAAAACGCTATGGAAAACACTCTAAAAATGCTAGAAAATGCTCTGAAAATGCTCTAGAAAATGCTCTGGGAAAGGCAAAAAATGACCCTGCATTTCTATTTATAGAAGTCTGCATGGCTGAAGTCTATGGATGCACGACACATGGTAGAGGAGAGGGCACGTGGCAACTCCTTATTGATGATCTTTGGTGGTCACCATTTTCCAGTCACCATCTACCACTCACTATCCACCAATCACCATCCACTAGTCACCATCTACTAGTCACCATCTACTAGTCACCATATAAAACTTATCATCCACCAGTTGCCACCTGCCAGTTTGCATTCGCTAGTTACCATCCACCAGTCATCTTCCAATCACCATATAACGCTTTCCATCTGCTAGTCACCATCTACCAGTCACCATCCACGAGTCACCATGCACCAGTTACCATATACCAATAATCATCCACCAGTCACCATCTACCAATCGCTATATAACACTCGTCATCTACCAATCACCATATTCCAGTCACCATATGCAAGTTGCCATATGCCAGTCACCATATACCAGTTGCCATATGACACTCGACTTATGCCAGTCACCATCTGCCACTCACCTTCTACTAGTTGTCATATACTAGTCATCATTTTCTAGTTACCATCTGTCAGTCGCCATATTCCAGTTGCCATATGACACTCACCTCATATCAGTAACCATATATTAGTCACCATTTGATATCCACCATCTACTAGTTGATATTTTTTGGTCACCATATGTCAATCACCTTTTGCCACTCACCATCTACCACTCACTATTTTCCAGTCACCATATGCCTATTGCCTTATGCCACTCATCATATACCACTCACCTTCTACCAGTTATCTTATTCCACTCACCATTTACCACTTGCCTTATTACGGTCACCTTATACCAGTCACATTTTGATATTCATCTTCTGCTACTTGCCTTCTACCACTCGCCTTCTACCACTCATCTTCTCCCAGTCACCTTCTTCCACTCACCTTCTACCACTTGCCTTCTGCCACTCGCCTTTTACCACTTACTTTCTGCCATCACCTTCTATCACTCACCTTATGCTACTCACCTTCTTCCATTCACCATTTCAAATTTTTGATAATTTCTATGCAAATGTTTCAAAAATTCACCATATTTTGATAAATTCTCTATAAAATTTTGAAAATTTTTCCCTGAAGTTTATACACGATTCGCCTAGAATCACTTTGATTTTATAAATAATTTTTTGGTACTACCCCTTATCCATAATATTGATTTTGACCTCACTAGGAGTTAATTGGACAACAATATCTTTCACTTTATCTGGCAAAATATCTACTACAAAAGTAAGATTTTCCATGTTTATTTTAAGTTCGGTAGCCATTTGATTATGGGTATATGCCAGACTAGGAGGATTCCAAAGTGGTTGCAAGAACTATCTAGGTATGTGGTTAGGATGATTTTTGAATTTCCTCAAGCAAAAATTACCACATATTTACAATTTGCCTTTCAAGTTACAAAAATGAGCTACTATAGTGCTTTTACAAAATTACATCAATTTTTGTAAATACAAAATTAGCACTAAATACAAGAAAATCTAACCCTTTTAATTTGCAAAAATTGAGCTTTTGGAGGAAACAATTGTTAATTTTGCAAAAATAAATCATTTTTTTTGAAAATTATCACCTTGTAGCTATTTTGGTACCAATATTTGAACTCTAATTTTGAAAAATAGCATGAAATTGCTTTTGACAAAAAAATTATTGTGGGTGATAAAAATTTATTTTATGTGGTCAACTTGCGCAGGGCCGGTAAACTACCCACGGTCAGCGTGACTGTCAACACATAAAATTCTACCACAACAATGGTCGGTCAATAGAACATAATCTTAGCCCGAAGGACAGCCAAAAATAAACCACGTCAATCCAAAGGTCAACCACAAGGTACAAATGAACGTCAACCATGTCAGCCTAAAGGAAGGATATGCCACCTTGCGTGAACTGCGCCTATGTCCCAACTAGCATGTACACTATAGCACACTCGAGGATGACCACTGAGAGGTGGTCACCTCTCTATATGTGCACGGAGGCTTTTAAAGTGCAAAAAGCCTCCCGCATACTAGATGTGGGATTAAAACATCCCAATATATATTTTTTAAAACCACTTTCCACCCTCATCTATCGAAAAATAAGGAAATTCTATTTACGTCCATCAGGAATCTATTGCAACGTGACGAGAATTTCCAACTCTATTGGAAAATTTTGAACACCGTAAAAAATGTGTAATTTCTCTTTAGAAAAAGATTTTTTGTGCCAGAAGGGTTGTTTACAACATTGGGGTAATGGTGACGAAGGTCGAAAAATCACCTCAAAGATCAAAATGGCATTGAAAATTCTAAAACTTGTCTTTTGTTCATCGGAGTCAATGCATACGATGTCAAAAAACAATGTAGATATCAAAAAATTTAAATTGACTATTATCACCAAAATGAGACGGAGATTAGATGGGCTGATAAAAATAATTTCTACCAAAAATCTAGAAACCCATCAAAATTCATGATTAACATTGTGGCATGGTTTGAATTTGATAGAATACCACTTGTCCCATGCTGAATGGGCATCTAGATTCACATCAATGATTCTAAGATCTCTACCAATAGTCCAGATAACACCACATATGTTTGCATGTTTATTGGATAATTTCTAACCTTAGGGTTGGTTTAATTTGTCTGAATATTATCATCTCCACCTATAACTTCTTCTTACCCTGCAATATTTTGCAACTTGCAGAATGTTACTATTTTCTTCGATGATCCCTGCAAGTGATGATATCCACTTAAAAATTCTACCTTGTTGTATGGAGGGCGACGATCTTCCTATAGGTTGTATACAACATTGGAGTGGAGTTTTTTGCCTGTGCAGGGTGGTGCTAGGCCAACGAACATCCAAAAAATTATCGAAATTTGTCTATAACGGGACGGGTAGTGGCTTATGAACAGTGACTAGAGTAGGGATTAAAATGCAGGGGGGTGCAGGAAGGTATCAAGAAGGAAAAAACCAGAGGTGGGGTGGTGGGAAGTAGGGTAGGGTATGCCTTGAGCTCGGTGGCTAATTGTCTGCCTCGTCGGATTCAGCAAGAGCACCTCAATAGGCTAGAGCCTATTTTTAACTAAAATATCAATAAGATATTAATATTTAAAATTTTATGCAAGATGAATAGCCCGTAATTTCCATGTAAGGGCTCAATTATTTTCTTGCATGAAAATAATTTTTTTTACCAATATTTTTCAATCATGGCAAATCTGGTGCTCTCTCAAAAAGAAGTTTCAATGTTTCTTTTGGCCAAAAATTGGCCTTAAAATTGGTGCAACTACCCTTCAAATATCTTGATCTCTCTGATATTTAAAGCAAGCACTTAATATCCAAACAAAAAAAATTTCTTGCTCACGCAAGGTAAGTCAGGTTTACCCTCTAGTTTTTTGTTAGAGGTAAATTCTACCCTTTGCCACCTCTAGGGCTTCATAAAACTAATGTTGTGGTTAGCCTCAATCCAATTTCATGCAAGCACCTACCTAGGATCTGATGCACTAGCTACAAAACCCAACTAGACACCTAGAAATGAAGTGGCAACTTACCCTCCTTGCAAAAATTATCCTTTAGCTCTGATTACCAGTGATATGGAAATATTCAAAGTGAAGCTAATTATTCATTAGGTGCAATAGAATATATAAGCTTACAATATAATCACATAGGTTACAGTGGTTGTAATAATTTGCTAAACATAGCCAACCACTATAACTAAAATATAACAATATGCTAAACATGAATGCCAACTAACTGCTAGAAGACAAATGACAACTTTAATAGTCCAAATGAACATCCTAACAAATAAAAAATCTATTTCCAACATGGACATACTATGCCTCACGTATTACAATGCAAGAAAATAGGAAATAGTAATAATAATAACTTAAGCTTATAATTAAGCCTAAGGTACAATAATATCCTCAACATACTTTGATTCCTCTAATATTCCAAGTGATGATCTTCATTAATAAAAGGGTTAAAGAAGTTGGTAAAGGCATTAATCTTACCTTCCTCTACAAGCTTTTTATCTTCTTTTACCATATGATGTTGATTAGTCTTGTGGTATGCCCTTTTGTTAGTGTCCATCTTTATTGTTTTTCTTGTTTGTTGTCTTTACCCAATTTAATCGGGGATAGCTTCTAACCTTGAAGTATATATATATACACAACCAAAGAATTATTAGAATGTTCAACAAACTCTGTCTTGGGATCTAAAGTATTTGAAGTTTTAGCATTTAAAAGATTTTTCTTCTTGTTTATGTTTTCTCCTTTATTTTTCCATTGAAAATATTTGATTTTGTGGTTTGTCTTTGCATCCTTCCTTGCATATTTAAACTACATATCTAAGTTTTCTATCTCCATTATGTCATCTTCATCACCTAGGAGGTTATTTGTGGAAAAAATTTCAAACATATTAGTTGAAAATATCACTTGATATTTCATAATTGTTTTTTTGGTGTGTTCTGCTTCTTAGGCATTTGGAAACCTTCTAATATTGTGTTCTCTTTCTTTTGATCTATAATATTATTTGGAAAAACACTAGCTAAATTACCAAATTCATGGCATATTATCAATAAAAAGAAATGTTCTCGTAGTCCATTTCTTGCTCCGAAGTGTCCCCAAAATGTAATGAGATCTTTTATGGAAGGATTTGTTGAAATTCATTAAGACACAAATTTGAGAATAAACAATGTGTTCAAAATTGTGTGTACAGTCAACAGTCATCATGAAAGTTCCAAGGGATATTTCTCATTATAGAAATTACATCTAGATTTTAAAATTCAATTGGAAGGTCAAAGAGTCTAACTCACACAATTCCTGTCAAAGGAATCTCTTATTCAACTTTAAATTTAATGTGCCAAGGCTTATGAAAATTCTTACCCTTCCAAAGAACTATGTTTCTATTGAAATATTTTATCTCTATATTCATCATTAATAAAAATAATAATTAAAATTACCATTTAGATAAATAGAAATTTATGACTCACCTTGTGTATTATAGTATTTTGCAACCCATACTTTGAAAGCAGATAGGTTTGGATGAAAACCCAATAAATGGAAAATTAGTTCTCTTCTCTCTAGATCTTCTAAGCAATCTTGAATGTCATCCATTTTTAGCTTAACAATTGGGGTTCTATTAGGTACTCTTAGACATCTTGACTCAATTTTTTGGGATCAATATTAGGTATTCTTAGATGTCTACGAGAAGCCTTAAGATTAATGTTAGCATTATTCTAGGACTGTCCACCATGGAGGGCATCCTTAAAATTCATTTTTAAGGATGAATCCCTAAAATTCTTACCCTTGAAAGGGATTTCCATAATGGATCTATTTTGGGGGTGTTCCTTAGCATCAGGACTACTTGAGTTTTGAACCATTTTTCTTTTCCTAAGAGTCTTCTCTTAATTGATTTGCATCTTGAAAATTGTTTCTAGGTCTCTTTAATCCATGCCTTGGACACCGAGGAGAGGTGTGATTTTTGTTTTCTCCTTGGAAAAAAAATTGGAAGCAATTTTTAATCAAGTCCATAGCATGAATATTTGCTAAATAAAATATTCCTAACCCATCATGGGTCTCCTACAACATATCCAACGTTTATCTTGGGCAAAAAGAACAAAAAATAAATAAATTGTTCAGTAGGGTCCATAGGCCCCAAAAAATAGCCTTTTCTACCGCCTGTGCTCGACCCATAGATAAAGCCCTCATACAATCACCTTCAAAACCCCATATCCCAAAGGCACATTATTATTAATATCAAAGTAGCAACAATATATGAAACTAGATAGGAGATTGTTTTTCTAGAATCATGAATTGATAATTATTAGTTTTTAAATATATATATATATATATATATATATATATATATATATATTTTAAATAAAAAGTTTATTTAAATAATTTTATTAATTAGGGAGAAAAGGTTTTTAAAAAATTAGAAAGACCAGAGTGGGGGTTTAATTAATAAGATCACAATGTGTGATTGGATGAGGTTTAATAATATAAAAAAATGAGTGAGGGTGTTTAATAATAATACAATAAACTATGAAAGAGGGGGGTTTAATTAAAAAAAATATATATAAACCTTATACATAGAGGGAGAAGGATAGAAAGACAAATGCAAAAGGGACACTTGCTTTCTCTATTAATATATTTTTTGAATATGTTGAAAAGTTGGGGGTATATCAAGGCCACCCTTCCTGTGAATTGAACTTGGGTCTCCATTAGGAAAGCCCAATACCTTTTGCCATTGTGGTGGCCCTATCAAGATACTTTATATATAATTAAATTAAATTAAATTTAATTTAATTATCAATTAAATTAGAGAGAGGATTTGTGTTGAATAATTAAAAAAAGACTAATTAATTTTAGGAAATCAAATGTATCTTTTTGGAAGAGATATTTTGAAAACCTTTATTTCTCTACTAAAAATTGAAACTTCATTTTCAAGACACCAAATATCTTTGTTAATTTCCACTGGTTCCAAAATTATGCTATGATACCACTTATTGTCAAACTTTATTCTTATTAATAGAAATCATTAGTTAATATGCAGAAATATCAAATCATTAACCCACAAATAATTATCCACATAATGAGATAAAAATAGATAATACCCTTAAGGTAGGGCAACATCAATAATACTCCTTACGGAAGGAAAACTCTATAAGATCTCCAAAGATGAGAGTGCCACTTAGAGAGGGCAAAGTCTCATAAGCCACTTTATGGGTAAATATGATAATAAGCAATATCCCATATGATTGATCTCCATGATGATTACAATGACAATATCCCTTCTTTATATACCCATCTTCTAATTCTACTTTGGAGAGCCAACTACTAATATAATATAATATAATATTATAATATAATAAACCTTGGGTTATGTGTGGACCATGCAAACCCTTATACAATATAATATCATATCCCCATATACCTATTCCTAGGTACCATAATATTTTTCCAAATAGTATATGCTATGGAAATTAGTGTTGTTGGAAAAAAGAAACCTTTGCAAAGGGTCAACGTAGTACATGAAAGAGAGTACTATTTTAATATTTCATTTGTTAAAATTGTTTACACACTTGCGTATATACTAAAGAGGAGTCCTACTATGATACTTTCTATGATCATAGCTGAGGAAGCATGGTGTAGTAAACAAATCCCTAATTAGCTAATTTGTGAGTCTTTGGATGTAATAATATTCATGTGCATATTGTCTAAAGACTTGTATTTTTTTTATTGGTGGAAAAAGGGGTATTGAAAGGGTACCCAAACCTTTTACAGACAAGAAAGAGCCCCAAAAAAAGGTCTGCCAAAAAAAACCTAGAAACTATAAAGAAGAGGATCTCTCAGATCCTAAATAGAGAGAAGGAAAGTCGAGAAAAATAGAAACTACAAAAGATGAAAAACATTGTAACCAAAAAACCAGAGGATGAGCAATCAAAAGTTAGTCCTGATCTATTAGGAACCTACTATTAAAATAAATACTCTCACACAAGTATTTGAAAATAAATATATATCACAACACACCGAAATAAAATGTACAATATGAAAGTATATTGCAGAAAATGAACAATCTCACAATAGCACTGAATCACAAGAATCTTCAAGGGGGAAACCTCATTCAATACTTCATTCAATTATGCAAAAGATACATACAATATTACCCCTCATATTTTTAGGGATTTCCTCTAGCACCTAACTCCCAAGGTTGTCTTACATGCAAAATGCCACCCAGGCTAGAATCTTCTACCTGCAATCAGTTACATTCTTGAAAAATGGTTTTGAGTGGAAATTTTTCCCAATTGCAAAATCACCATCACAGTTAGGATTTTGATTAGAAAACCCTCTCTTGCAAAGAAAAGAAGTCTCTCCAAGGTTCTTTGTATGTAATGTATTCTTGTAATCCAGTGAAGATGTATCAAATAAGTTCTAGGAATACCTTAGTGATTTACACGTAACTGGTAACAAGGGGCCTATGTTGGTTTATTTTATTATGCTATGCTATTGATTGTTCATGAAACTAAAAAGAAAAGTAAAATGTGATTGGCCCTCATATGATCACAATGCAAAAGCCTTAGTTCTTTTTATCTTGAATTATTTTAGGTAGATTTTATCTTCATTTGGTTAAGCATATTTTAACCAAGTTTTATCTTAAATCCTTCTTTGAGCATGAAATAAAGATTAAAATCTGATCTAACCAAAAAGCATGCACCCATCTATTGTATTAATCAAATTCAATCATCCAAGCATAAAATAATGACAATATTACGTAGATTCAACAAAATAAATATTTCTTGTATTAATATTTGCAAATAATCCCTAATTACAATCATGCCCCTCTTAGGGTCACTCAAATGATGATACAATTAATACAATGCCAAAGCCCTCAACAGGGTAGGCGCACTAATGTTGCTTTTCAACTAGTCACAAACTGCTCGAGGGTGGAGTTGCCCTCTTCTTCACATTGAGGAAGAAACTTAATGGTTGAATCTCCTTTGAATCTATTCCCTGCAATCAAGAAACAATATAAAAGTGTCAAAAAGATAGGCATCCTCTCATGATGAGGCCCTTTTGGGAAAAATGCATAAATATGCCATTAATAATGTATAATCAAGAAAACGTGAAAATAATTTCTAAACTATGTTAATTGGATCAATATTTATGTAATTGCATAAAGGAAGACAATAGCTAAATAAGGAATGGACTAATTACGTCAAATAGAGCATGAAAGCACATAAAGAATCCATTAAAGCCTACTTAATGCAAATGAAATGAAACTATTCTAAAACTAATTCTACCGGTCAAAAATCTTCTAAACTACAACTGAACCTTAGAAATGAATAATTTAAACTATCTAGCCAGACAAAAACAAAAATAGTAAGGTGGCGATACCTTTGTTGCAAAACGTAGCTCTGGTGAGCGATCTACGCTATAAACTACGACTGAAAGCCATGATTAGCTTTCTGATAGGTTTACCCTCAATTTCAAGGGTTGCGGGCTTGACCTCCTTATCCAAATTGATGTTCAATGGTCACCTTCGGTGTCCTTAGACTGATTTGGTGGTTGATTCGCTATGAGGGGCCTTCGTTTTCTTGTATATGTGCTTCTTGGCTCTCCTAGGCTCCTAGGGCATCCATAATGTAATTTATCATGAATATTGGAAAGTAGGAAGGGATTAAGTGCAATAGATCTCTCTTATTATACTCGATTGAGTGTACAATTCGACAGGGCTTCACTGCTCAAATCTCCAATGCTCTCTCATTCTTTGTCCTAATTTTGAGGGGTACTTATAGGACTATCCAAGGGCTAGGGGTGGCTTCATAGAGAAGCCAATATCAAGAAGTATGGTTAGGAAAGTTGGATTGGAAGCTTCCATCCTCTAACCATCATCTTCTAGATCAAAAGGTTGTTCAAACCGATTTGGATCGAATGAAATCCAATTGAACTTCAGTTAAGATCGCATGTTACGACTATAGTCTGGACTATAAACCGTAGGTCTCAGTTGCGGTTCAGCCTATAGACTGTAGGTTTGGGCTACGATTTAGACTGATTAGGCCATGGATCCCATATTGAGTGGTTAGAATCACTGCTCTATCTTGGAGTTTGTCCAAGATCCTCCATATGGTTTTGTAGCATGTCCATATGAGTAGTCGCCTTGAGATGACGTGTTTTAGGTGTCTATAGATGCCCCTTTTGAGATGTGTTGTGAGATTGAACAACGCAGAGAAAAAAAATACCTCCTAAAACAATGTCGAAGGTTCTATGATGATAATTAGTTAGACCAACATTAGATGCCTCTTGTCCAACAAAAGGATGCGCATCCTGGAATCATTGCTTCCAACTGGGTGAAAGGCTTACATTTGAAAAACTTGTGCCCTTATCATCTCATTTGGTGCTGCTATGCATTCCAAAGGTATCTTCTGACCCATAGATTCGAAAGACGGAGAACAATAAGAAAAGTCATATTTGTTATTTACCTCAAGAAAATGGGTAAGCTTATGATAGTTGTTGACAATGATTCGCAAGGACGAATACAATTTTGAAAAGATCAAGGGATCTGTGATCTATGAGATCTTTTGTTGATTTTTATTATGATTTGAATTTATGACTACCCCCTCAAGCGATGAGTCGATGAGGGTAATGACAATTATTAAAGTGACGATGTTGCTTGACCACCATGGATGATCTGAACAAATTTATATTTGAGCAAATTAATGTGTTGGCTAGGCCTAGTTTAGCTTTTGATTCCAAATGTTAATAGTAATTGCACATTCCTATCCCATGGAGCAGTTGGGCTACAATAGCCATCTTAGGGAATCAAAATGAGGCAATTCCAATTAGATTTGTGTTGAATCAAGTTATTGATGATTTTTTGAACAGATGTCATAGGAGACATGACATGAAACGCCTCATTCCCATGGAGAAGTCTAGCCGTGAAGGCCTTCTTAGGGGTTGAAAAGAAGCATATCATATCAAAGATGATAATTTTACCCCAAATTTACTTATGGTAATTTACTCATCTTGTCGGATTGCATGGAGCGCAAGTCGCTGCAACTGCCAAGTGTATATGGTAAATTACTGAATACAAGGTACATTTGGTGTTTAATTATTTGATTTTTTTGTTAATTTTAAATTTTTGAATTGATCCTGGTGCTCTGAACATCACCAAATTTGCAAAATTGATTGCTCTTTTTGAAAATTTGATCCGTTGGGAGTCATTAATTTACCTTTTTAAACCTTTCCACGGTGGGTTTTTACTAAATTTGCTACCAGTTGCAAACCGCGGCTAGGTTTTGTGGTTCCCTATTGCAATTTTTGGAATCACGGCTAGGGCCTATAGTCCGCGTGAAATAAGAAAATATTATAAAAGGCTCAATTTTTAAATTTACTTCATTATTCCTTGACAGTGATTGGAAATTTTAGATCTCTGACAGTGAAAACTAAAAACTGACCTAAAGCCCTACCAAACTCTTACACCCACACCCTACACACTGCATGATGGTAGACCATGGGCAAGCTTCATATAGCCGAGGCCGAGGTGAGGGCAAGGTAATTCAAAATCGAGACCTCGCATCCATTACTAGTAAAATTAACCTCATTAAGAAATTGGCTAATTGAACCTAATTAAACTACTGGTAACGAACCTCATGTTAAATTAGGATAATGTAGGTTTTATTTATTTATTTTTTTGTTTTTTTAGCCGAGGAAATGACCCCGGTAGGATCTTAGTTAGAGACTACAGGTACCAGCTGCGGTTCCCAATTGAAATTGACCGTTGGGATTTTAAATGTGGATCGCAGCTGGCAGCTGCGGTTCCCAATTGATCAATTGGGGACCACAGCTGCCAGCTGCGATCCACATTTAAAATCCCAACGGTCAATTTTTGACCGCATGCGAACTGCAGGGTTGATCCATGGTTCGCAGACTTTAGGAAAATTTTATCAAATTTTTAATTTTTCCAAGGTTTTATAAGTAGTTAATGTCATTTAATGCATTTTTGACTTGGCTAAGTGACATTTTTTATTTTTATGACTACCTGATGACATGTTTTTGTACTTTTATCAATTTTTCGATGTTTTTAATGCTTTTTAGGTCATTTTAAAATGTTTTTTCTTATTTTTAGTTAGATTTTTCCTTATACTATGCTTTTATTTCAGAGGTTGACCTCTAGAGCTCGCGAGCCCGAAATCCTTAAGACTCTCCATGGACAACTCACTCCTAGGGAGCAGAGATTGTTTGGAGCTGTCAACTTTGGCTATGTCTTGGATCTACCCATGATTAGGGTGGATCAGGCTTACTTGACTGTGTTGGCCCAACATTGGAATGCGCAGACCAACACATTTCACCTGCCTATAGGTGAAATGACTATGACCTTGGAGGATGTTTATAGGATCTTCAAGATCCCCATTGATGGCGAGGCCATTATCTCTTCTACTTCTAGGGCTAAGGGGCCCATTTTTTATGCTATCTTCAATGATCAGATCCAGGAGGCTCAGCACAGTATTGATCATGGAGGTCGTCTTTATGCACATTGGATACTGGTAGGGGAAGAACATCTTCTCTGTGTGGGAGGTCGTATTTATGCACCTGGTGGTGCAAGTTGTTCTTCCAGACTCCTTGGGTGTGAGGATTCCCTAGAACCTCTTGGCCACTATCCGGAGAGTAGTTCAAAGCTCAGCAGATCAACCACTATGACTGGCCTGAGGGAGTACCTTGCTATGTCAGTTATATAGAGATATTTATCATATTACTAACCTAAGCCATCAGGACATCAACTACATCTTGTTACTTTAGATTTGGGTCTAGCAGCACATCAGGATAGAGTGTCCTAGAGAGCTAACACTGTACATCTTAGATATTAACGATGACCACCAGTGCTATGCATCTTGCTGGCCTCATGAGGAGGAGGGGTTTAGGAGCAGGGTCCATGCTGGTGACACCTAGCATTACATTACATGACTCACATCACTCGGCCAAGATGATATTGAGTGGCTATCATACATGGGTTGAGGCAGGCGAGTGGCTTCGACAAGCTCACTAGGACAGGTGGCTACTAGGCCAGAAGGCCTATATTAGAGAGTATCAGTTCTACTCTCACATCCTATGTTAGTTTAGCATAGTGTAGGACATATTGGAGATCCTATTTGTGTACCGACGCTTGGATTTAGAGCTACCATGGATTCAACCTTCGGATCTAGGGGACAAGCTAGATGAATTCTAAGATTCTAGGGTTGATAGGTACGCTACCACCCTAGGATATGATGGATGGTGGTCCTTGATCTAGTGGCATGGATCAGGGCCTCTATGTAGAGTGCCAAACTAGGTAGAGGTAGAGGTGGATCCTGACGGGTGCAGGGTGCACCAACGAATAAAGGACGAATGGGGCACATAGGCCACCATCAAGGAGGCTCCTGAGATCGACCCAAATGATGAGGCTTTAGAGGAAGGTGAGGTCCGTCCTAAAAACATAGAGGGGCTTCTCCTAGAATAGGTTGCTAACTTGTAGAGTCAGCTCGATAGATATGTTACATAACATATGGAGCAAGACACCACTATTGCCACTCTGAGGGCACAAATGATTGACAGATATTGCATACTAACTCAAGCAGAGTAGTAGATTACTAGTTTGAAAACAAGGGCCATGACAGTAGAGGCCTAGGTCAAAGAGCTCACTAATGCACATGACTTGGCACAGGCACAACGGGGTGAGGTAGTGGTAGAGAGGGATATGCTTAGGGTACAGATGGGGGCTCCTCCACCCTCTCAAGTGGTCATGTGACCTCTAGCTATTCCTTCAGCTACATTTCTAGGAGGTGATGATCCTATGGAAGAGGTTAGGTGGCTCACTTCCCTCGTAGAGGAGGGAAATGACCTATGCGATGTGAGGGCAGCTCCAATCTCCCAATTGGAGGGCTTCATCATACTGAGGGTCTTAGAGGTTCCTGAGGATAGATATGCTACTAGGTATTAGAGTACCAGGTCTACGACCTCAGGACAGTCCATGACTAGCTCCATCCAGAGGACTCATAGGACAGAGTGGATGCATAAGTCCTCCAACACACATGGTGGCAACTATCACAGGAGTCACAAAGAGACAGGTGTGACATCGAGTCACAAGACTAGTCGCCTAGGCATACTGGTGTCTCGTGTGCTAGGCCTATTTGGGCTAGGTGGTACACATGGCCCTCATCAAGGTGCACAACAGGCATCAGAGCTGACTATAGATTAGGCTCCAAGTCACAAGGCTGAGGGAGGTGGTGAGAGCTCTAGTTCATGGGGAGCAGGCCAGAGCTAAGAATATATCTAATCATTGCCACATTTTGCATATGTGCTATTTTTTGTGTAAGGTCGAGGACCTACATGATTGTAGCCTGCAAGTATTTTATACTCTTCTGATGTACTATGAGACACACACACACACATATATATATATACATATATATATGATCTGATAATTTATGTCTCATTATGTGTAATTGTATATTTTTAAATTTTCTATTTATGTTATGCACATGGATGCAATTATTATGTTAATTTGATGCTATATGATGTGATGTATGGATGATATGCAATAGATAGCTATTTAATTTATGATGATCATGATATGCAATGATCTATATGCTTAGATGTGCTATTTATGATGGATGCATATGGATGCAATGTTTTATCTTAACACATATTTGATATTTCTTTATTGTATGCATTAATGTATGTAATGATTTATTTACACAATGGTGATCTAATGTAAATGAATCTGTATGCTTTAATCACTTAACACATAAGGAATGAATGCAAATATGTTTATCAATCTAATGGATGACACCACAGAATGTATAAAAATCATGAATGTAATTGAAAAATCCTAAAGATAAGAATTTAATCAATTAATCACCCATATATAGAATGCAATGAATGCAGTTGTATGATGCGAATGATATAATGCATCATTTTATTTTCTTTTGCAAAGTTGAAAAATATGCACGATATAGTCAGTGGTTGTCTAAATATTATTTCTAATATCCATCCAGTATCTATCCTATATTTTGATTGTGCTTTATATTATAATGTATCATGGACTCGATACTTTGCAATTTGATGATTTTATATGTTTCACGATATTTGATATTTTGTTGCTATGAGATAAATTTTTAAGGTTTTCCATGAGACTCAAACACCCTAATAGACTTATAAAAAGTTGCATACTAAACACACTAGACTTCTGAGATAAAAGGCTTTTGCTAGGATAGGCCCTAACTGTTCATTACCCTATGCATGCTCTTGATTATTTTAAGATAAGACATGAACGTTCCCCGATGTCAGGCGGGATTATTTCAGCCCATTTCTAAGATAGGGGTACCAAAAATGTCTTATCCAATCCCAAGTTTAGATTTTAGTTGGACTAAGCCACTAGGCAATGTAGAACATCTAAAGCTAGCTCTTCCACATTCAAACATTAGTTTGCCCACAAGTGAGATGCAAGTGTATCAAACATATTGTCATGCATAAGGTACAGTAGTGCCAATAATTCCAAGGATTCAGGCTCATTCCTTTCTATCCTTCAATTTTTGGGATACTTGCTCATATATCGTGAAGCAAGGAAGTCGATTCCATATTCATTCTAAACTGTCTCTGGATCTTCATTTGATCCCTGTTCGACCTAGATTTTGGATTTTCATTTGATCTCCACTCGAACTTTTATTTATGATCTTCATTTGATCTTCACTTTGAACTTTGATTTAAGCCTGTTTTCTGATCTTCATTCAATCTTCATTTTTTGGCATTTACATTTGATAATTTTCTTCAAAAAATTTCCTTTGAAGGATTTACTTGGAAAAAATATTTCTGGTATATCGATTGAGGATATCGATCTTATGATATCAATATGGGATATCAATCTGGGAATTTGATCTATGATATCGATCTAGGGTATCAATCATGAGGACTAATATGGGATACCACTCTGGGATATTGCTCAGTTTATCATAAGCAAGGGATTCTGAATAGGGAACTAACATGTCCTTTTGCCAACTACCAACATTTCCCATACCGTTCGCATAGAGGGATAAGCAAGACTAACTCTTTTCGCTTTAGGATACTCGGTCCTGCTTCACAGATTTCATCTTCCCCTAGTCCTTGTTAGGATTGTTTAATTTGTTGATTAGTGATAGGCTTATGATATGCTAAGGACTATACTAACTGAACCTTAGCTACAAAAGCAAAGCAAGCTTTCTACCAACTCTTGATAAGACCACTAGGTATGGTTGAGTGACCGAAAAACCCTAGTATATCTCCGTAGCAACATTATAGGTTGTGTTAAAAAACATAATTAATCACATGAATTATGGATCATGATAAATGCAGAGATGCATGATTTAAACACAAATGTGGTATCATTTTTAAGACTCACAAACATAATCCCTCCTACTATAGAATGCAATGGATGATGAATGCCTATATGCAATGCAGTAATGCAACAAATGCATGTGTGAATGCAAAATTCAAATGCAAATGCAATTTTTTTTGGATTTTTATGCTTTACCAATATTTTTGGATTTTATTGATTTTATAATTTTTATTGGTTTTGAGCCTCATATCTGACCAAACGGTGAGTACATGACTCTGGAGCCTTTAGATTGACCAAGTGATTCTTAGGAACCCTTAGAGATTTTAGGATTGACCAAAGGGATTATGGTTACATTTGGGGCATTTTGGGATGACCAAGCGATTTTGAGAATCCTTGGAGCTTTTGGGTTGACCAAGTAGTTTTTTAGCAACTCTTGGTGCATTTTGATTGTCCAAACTACTCATAAATAAGCTTGGAGATTTTTAGGATGATCGAGTGATTATAAGCAAACCCTCAGAGCCTTTGAATGACATGACCAAGAAATTTTTGAAACCCTTGGAGCCTTTGACTGACATGACCAAGCGGTTTCTAAAACCCTTAGAGCCTTTGACTGACACAACCAAGTGGTTTCTAAAACCCTTGGAACCTTTTGGGATGACTAAGTAGTTTTCAAAAAAACCCTTAGAGCTTTTTGAGGTTGACCAAAGGGCTTACATATGCCTTTGGGGCTTTTTTTTTTACCAAACTACTTATGGGAGTGTTTGGAGCCTTTTAGGATGATCGAGTGGTTACAAGCAACCCTCAGAGCCTTTTACTATTATCTTCAAGCATAAAACACCTTAATATGGATGATGTTGAGAGGTTAAAGCTCTTCAAAACCCCCTAGCGACATTAGGCGATAGGTACCCAGACCAATATTTTCATACATGATGTAGGGTCCTATCTAATTAGCCACAAATTTGTCTCGCATATCTAGCGGTAAATTAGGGTTTTGTTGGTTCTATTTCAAGACAAAGTACCCAACTTCAAAGTATCTCTGGTGGACTTTGATATTGTAAACTCATTTTAGTCACTCCTGATAAATGCGGAGAAGCTCCAAGGCATTCACACGATGTTCATCAAGTAGCATCATTTGATCCAATCGAGCTTGTCACGTAGTTTCATCATCGATGAAATTTTTCAATACGACATGCAACATTGGAATTTCTAATTCCAAGGGCATAATGGCCTTAATGCCATATACTAGTGAGAATAGTGTTGCCCTAGTGGGCATCAAAATACTAGTTCTGTAAGCCCATAATGCAAGGGATAGCTGGATATGCCAGTCTTTGTGGTTTTCTTATACCATATTTCAAGATTGCCACCACTGTCTTATTTGAAGCTTTAGCCTACCTTTTTGCTTGCGGATAGTATGGAGTTGCAAAACTGTGTTTGATTCTATATTTAGATGTCAAAGCTCTCATAGTTTTATTCTTGAAATACATTCCATTATCCGATATTATTTTGGATGGAATTCCAAAATGACTTATGATATGCTCCAGTATAAACTCTGCTATACGAGCTCTAGTTATCATTGTTAAGGGTATTTATTCCACCCACTTTATAAAATACTTAGTAGCCATGATTATGAATGTATGCTGGTCCGATGATGGAGGAGAGATATTGCCTATAATATCTAATCCCACTGAGAAAATGGCCAAGCCGCTTGGATGGGCTGTAAGGCCTACGATGGCAACTGTGTAAGATTAGCATGATGATGACATTTAATGCATTTATTGACATACACCTTGCACTCCTTCTCCATAGTCGGCAAATAGTAGCCTATTCGAAGGATGCACTTGATGATGGCCATGCCGTTGAAATGGCCACCGCATGTGCTTTCATGAGCTTGCAAAATTGCCCATGATGCCTCTTGGGCTCTAAGAAACGAAGGAGAACTCCATCATAGCCTCATCGGTACATGATGTCTCCTATTAAGACATATTTAGCCACTTTCTATTTAAATGTGCACTTTGTGGCACGTGATAATTCCTCTAGAATTATACTAAGATTCAGGAAGTCTTTAATTTGCAAAATCTAATTTTGATAAGCCTTAGCTTCGATTGCTAAGACGACTTGCTTCCCCTGCATATTTACCTTTGTAAATGTAGACTCGAAAACAACCCTGTGGTGAATGGTAGTACCACTCCCCATAGGACTCTAAGAGGTTAATGAACCCTAGGGTGCCTTCTTAAAAAAGTCTTTAGCTTTGTAGAACCATTCAGATTTTGGTTCTACACTGATCATGTTGATCGATTCTCTGTTATCATAGGCTGCACGCTCTACTACTGGATGTGAGAGCGTCTTGACATGGATGGTATTGAAATCATCAGATATATTATGAGGGATTACATATCCCAAAGAAGCCATGGTATCTACGAACCTATTTGAAGATCAAGGGATTGCCTCGATGTCATGCCATTCAAATTTAGCCAAATATGTGTCAACTACATATTTATAGGCTTTCAGTATGGGACATCAAAACTAAAAAACCCCCTTGACTTGATTTACTATGAGAAAGGAGTCACAAAAGATGTTCAATCTCTTAGTATTCATGGCGACGACTATGTGGAGGTCTAGCAATAGGGCTTCGTACTCAACATTATTGTTGGTGTACAGAAAATCCAACTTGAATGACAATAACATTGGAGCTCCTTGTGACGTGAAGAACACTATTCTGGCACCACCCCTTTCTCGCACTTCAAACCATCAAAGAACATAGTCATATCAGCATTGTTATTTGGTTCTTTGGGTTCGGGAGCTTTAGATATGACAAATACTACATCGTTCAAAAGCTCAATTGTTAGAGGCCTATTATTTGACAGTGGTGCCTTAGCTAATTGATCTGCTATGACCTATCCCTTAATGGAATTATAGCTTATGAATTCCAGATCGAATTCCATCAATAGCATGATCCACTTCATAGTACGCATATTGTGATACGTTTTACTCATCATGTATTGCAAATTATTATTTTTGGATATAATATATGTCGTATGACTTAACATATAGTGTCACAATTTCCTTGTAGCGAACACTATTGCTAAACATAATTTTTCCACATATGCATACCCGAGCTCATAGCTCACCAAGGTTCGACTAATATAATATATGGCCTGTTATTTGCCTTGCATGTTTTTTGGTCTAACATGGTTCCCAATGCAAAGTCAATCATTGATATATATAGCAAAAAAGGCACCTCTAGACTTGGTGGAGCTAGCACTGGAAGCATTGCCATGTATTGCTTTATTTTAGTGAAGGCTACCTTGCAGTCCTCATCCCAGTTAAATGGGACTCCCTTATGTAGCAGTCGATTCATGGTTTGACATTTATCTAATAGTTGAGCAATAAATCGCTTTATCGATGCTACCTTGCCCTGAAGGCTCCTTAATTACTTATATTGGTGGGAGGACGAATTTCCAAAATGGCCTTGACCTTCACTGGGTCTACTTCGATGCCTCTCTTAGAGATGATGAATCCTAGTAATTTTTGAGAAGTTACACAAAATACACACTTCTTAGGATTCAACCTGATATTGTGCTCTATCAGACGATCAAAGACTTTTCTTAAGATCTATGCATGCTCTTCTCATAGCAATGACTTGGCCAACAAGTCATCAATATAATATTCTAGGATTTTATGTATATAGTCATGAAAAATGTATGGCATGGCCTGCTGATATGTGGTACAACATTTTTGAGGCCAAATGACATAACTTTGTAGCAAAATGTTCCCCATGGCATTATAAACATGGTTTTATGCTGGTCTTCGGGTTTAATCCAAATTTGATTGTAACAAAAAAAATCATCCATTAAGGAGAGAATTTCGTGACTTGCAGTTGCATCTACGAGAGCATCAATATTGGGAAATGGAAATGAATATTTGGGTGTTGCCTTATTTAGGTCTCTAAAATATGTGCAAATATGGATTCTTCCATCGGGTTTTCCCATGGGTACCATATTGGACACCCATTATGGATAATCGATGGAGATCACAAATTCCACATCCAACAACTTTTGTAGCTCATCTTTCACCATTAAGGCTACTATTGGGTGTATTTTTCTAAGCTTTTGCTTGATCGACTTCTTCGTCAGATCTAGTGAAAGGTTATGCATAACCAATTTTGGATCTAGACCTGGCATATCCTGGTATGTCTAAGCAAATAAATTTGATATCTCTTTCAGTAGAGAGATGAGGGTGGCCCGATCATATAGAGTGAGACTCTCTCCAAATTTAACCTTATTTGTACTGGTGGGATTATTACTGATATCCACCTCAAAGTTTTCCTCTACTGGAATATGTGATCCCTCCTCAAGTTAGTGAGGCGTAGGAATCAGATGGATGTCATCAGCCGGGTTGATCAGTTCCACGTTGGAAGCATTTTCAGCATGATAAACATCATATGCATAGCCTGGTGCAAAATGAAAAGGTTGCAACATTTCTTCATTAGGGAAGAAATATTTAGGCTCAACGGGTGAATCAACATGATCCCAATCGATAGCATCTTTGTTAAGATACAACGGTTTTGATGGATCTGCTGTATTGCGGAGTGGAGTGGTCAAATCAATGGAGACCATTTTTATGGAATGGAATAGATCTCCAAGACCACACAGACCAAATTCTACAAAATCTATGTAGTACTCATACCCATGATCTGGCTCTAATGGCATAGGCACAAAGGGGTCTTCCCTATGAAGACTACGAACAACTAGATCCTCCCTATGCATTGAATGCAAAATAGGACCATTTAGCTCACAGATCTCCATGTAGGTTGGCAAAATGGGATTAACCAACTGATGAATTTGATCCAAGTTTAACTGTCTTTCTCTCAAATGTAGACCAACACATAGTTGTTGATAGATCTCATCTATGTCGATGGGTTGATGATGGTAACATAAATAAGGAGGACCAAGGTAGGCCCTCTCTAACTCATCTTCTTCATCATTTTCATAATATAATTCTTCATTCACCCCACTCCTAGGGGGCGCTCTTGTAAGTGCGGCCCCATGAATCTGATCGCTTGATCACTGTCATCACTATCTAGATAAACCGAATAATTGTATCATAAGTGTGACATCACCAAGAAATCTAGCTCTGCTTCTTTCCTTGATTGATCAACATTGGGAAGGATCTCTTCAATAACCTATGTTGATTAAAATAGCAATAAATGATGTGCATGCTAGGGCCTTTCATAAGCACCATCGACTTCATCCCCAGATTCATCATTGTTTGAGGATTCCTCATCTACATCATAATATGGTCCACTAATATTAGAGGTGGACTTCTCTCCATCTTCGTTACATAGATCTCCTAGCTCGAGATCACATACAGTAATGGGGTTACACCCCTACACATCTGTGTCATTGATTGCATCATGGGTTTGGTGTCCTAGCTTATCTATGGGGTTCAATTTTGTCTCAGTTTGCTCGAGGATCCCTTCATGATGATCTTCGAGTGGCTCAACGGTGATGACAAATATCATAGGGTGATTCCTCTAGAAACTAGAAGGATTCGAATGATATGGATTAAAATCCACATTGTCCACCATACTAAGGTACAAACAATCTAGGGATACTACGAGCAAATCGTCCTGCCCCTATATCTGTAACCCTAAACTGAACCTATCAGTAACTAACTGATAACGAGGTTCCAACGGAGTCCTCCATCCTTGTTATTAGAGACCAAGGCCATATCCATGTAAATGATACAAATCAAAGATACACATGGTATACTCGTGGTTGGATAGATAATGAACATTTACAGTGAAAGGTTCGTCATCATCTTCATCCATGGGCTCTCACGTTGGAAGCTGGTCTAGCCCCACATAGATGAAATTAGTCTGATTAGGTGGCTCTCCCAATGGAACTAACAATCCAACTAGGTAACGATGAGCATATGGTTGGCCCTTCTCTTACGTAGTATTTAGAATCATTTTGAAGGTTACATTCTGCACAAAGTACTCACCTAATCTGGTGTTGGCGAGATGTATAGTCACCCGCGATGCGGATGACTCTATTGAAGATGCAAGTGAGGTAGGCTAAGGTGCATCCTCAAATTTGTCTTGGGGTTCCTCAACTTCCATAGGAGTGGGAACCTCCTCGGTGACTGGCTCGGTCTCACGCTCCTCTTTCTCACCCATTCTCACCTTCAACTTCCTGTCATCACGATGCATGACTGATGTCGATGGTTTTAGGGAAGTGGCAGTGGTGTGCTCTGATCTATGTGACACATATGGCATTGGTTGAGCACAACTGTTGGTTTACCTCCTAGTTTCTTTATCGACGATGACGGTTGGACATCCAAGTGCATTGACAAGAGTATGAAACCCCTAGGAAAATCCTCTAGGTTCATGAACTTAAATGGTTCTTCGTCCAATACCACTACATGAACCTGTCCCTCATGAATATACACACACTAATGTAATATCGAGGGAACACAACGCATTTCATGAATCCAAGGTCTATCGAGTAATATATTGTAATGCATGGCCCCTTCTATCACATGACACATCACAGAGATGGTCTTCAAACCTACTTGCACAAGCAGGATAATTGTGCCAACATTCACACATAGTGCATCGTTAAATGCTCTTAATGTAAATGTAGTGGGCACAATGTGTGATTTAGGTAGCTTCAAATGACTCAACACCTTGGTCGTTATTATGTTGATCGATGAGCCAGTATCGATCAAGGCCCTATTAAATGGCATGTGATTAACACATGTGATTATGTGCAATGGTGGATCGATCATAGTTTTAGAAACCGTCCTTATATCATGATCATAAAATTGGATCATCGGTTACTGACACTACTATACATGTCCCACGAAATTAGTAAATACTTGTGCATCCTAGGACTGTACTTCAATGGACCTCAAAATGTCCATAAGAGTCTCCTTGTGCCTCGGGGACTGTTGTATTAGCTCATATATCAATAACTTCATAGGAGTTGTCTGCAGGTTTTGGACCAACCTGCTCCTTATGGTCACCATCGATCTTGTTGGTGGGCCTAGAATATTTTGCATCGGTCGCTGATTTGACATGGCTTGTATTGAATAGGAGCACATGGTTGATTATGTTGTTCATATCTCCCATGCCTAGTGATAACATTCACCATGCCTACGAACCCCTAGGTAGGTGGTTTGACTCGCACCTGGTTGACCTGGCCAACGTTGTTGCGAGGTGCCTCATGATTTGGCAAGGGGTTTTTGTAAATTCCCATATTATGGTTATCGGGTGCCTACAGGTTGTGCGGTACTACAAGCTCACCTTTGTCAATAATATTTTGCACCATATGTTTGAAAGTTTAGCAAACCTCAATGTCATGGACTTTCGTTCGATGAAAAATACAAAACAAATATTCTTGTTACCCCTTTTATTTGGGTTGATTGGGGTCTACCATATTAATTTTGGGTAATCTAATTGCTTTGGTCTCGCATAGTTGATGGAAAATCGATGTTAGCGATTTCGTAAATGGTGTGAACTGGCAAGGTGGGTGTTGATATTTGTTCTTTCCCTTATAATTGTTGTTGCACTTATCATACTGCGCAGGAGGAGGTTGGGCCTAATAATTCTATTTATGTTACCCCTTGTTCTCCCTCTGGAGATTTAGCACCACTTTATTCACATGGGCTTTCTTACCTTGTTGTTTTGTGGCACTCTTCTTTTATCCCTCTCTCATGTTTTTGAGATTCAAGTTGCCTTCCTGCAACTTGATGTCCTCAATCACTTTGGCTTGCGCTAAAGCATCTTTGAATGTAGGATAATACTATAGCTACAACAGTAACGAGATGTGTTTGACACAACTCTTCATAAACTTTAGGTTTAACTCTATGGTAGGAATAGGGAATGGCAACTTTGCTATTAGTCTCTTTTTGTATTGCTTTATAAGCTTGTCATCGCACTAAGCTAGTGCATCCAGATAAAAAATATTGGCCTATTTCTTGGTGTCGAAGGAATAGCATTCAAGAAAGGCATCAACTAATTGCTCAAAACTAGTTATGCTATGCTTCTTTAACTAATTGAACCACTTCTAATCTATATCAGAAAGTGGCATGATGAACGTACATAACAATAATGCATCATTGCTTGCTATTAAAAAACAAGCATTCAGAAAGCGTGTGACATGTTCCTGTGCATCTTCATCACCCTTAAAATTGTCCAACATGGGCATATCAAAATGATCAGGGTAATTCGAAGTGGGCATCGAAGGATCCAAAGGCTCATTATGAATTTTCCTTAATGTCGACTTTTGAATAGCCACACATTGTCTCTCGATGGATTTTATTTTCTCAACAAAGGTATTATAGGCCTCTGAAGATAGAAAGTCTTCATCCCTAAGTTGACGTTGAGGTGGCTTAGGAGGTATTGTATTCCTTGTACAAGATGGATGGTATTGCTCTTCCTCCTCCTCAGCTTGGGATCTCTCAGGATATTCTTGCTCGTATCCATATCCCTCTTATTCTTCATGCTACCTCTACCTCTAATTATCGAGTGATGGTGGCTACTCCCTCTATTCGGTACTAGCATGAGTACAAGTGTCTCTTTGATCTTGATGAATATAAACTTGCGAAAAAGCCTTCCTATATACACGTTCTCTATGCTCATCATGAGGCTATAGGACAACCCTAGCTAACCTATCCACCTGCTTCATGCACTCCTTCTGGGTAAGGATACACTCTTCGTGCATGTGTTGATCATATAATCTCTATCTAATGAGACTCTACACTTGAATATTTTCATCTTCAATGCACTGCCTCTCTAGGCGAGCATCCTCCAATTGATATTGGAGTAGTTACCATTTCTACTCCAATACTAGTCGATGTGATCTATCGATCTAATTGGTCATGGGAGGCCTCTAGTATCCCTGATCTGTATGAGCAACCTTGTGGGTTTTATACCCATCAGATTGATATATTGTGCCTTTACCTCTATCTGTGAAGATAGCATTAGCATCTTGTTGTATCCTATACTATGAACCACCATGTGTAGATAGTGGGTGTGTGACATGAGGGCACTTAGAAGCCTCTCCATGCTCTCTAGTAGTCTTGATGACACTCACACTATGCTCACTCAAGGCACGAGTGGGTGGAGCAGAGGGCTTGCAACTTAACTACTCTAAAAAACTACCTAGATCCTCTAACTGTCTAGACCACCATTGCTCATGCGGCGGTGTGCCATTAGCTCCCACATTTGATATATTAATGGTGATATTGCATGGTGGACCATGCATGGGAGTATGGTTAGACCTATGCTCGGTAGTGAGCCTCTCTACCTGCCCCTGAATGGGCAGATATTTAGTCCTTATATACTAATAAAGTGGAGGCATGGATCATCCTATGGACTTAGTATGTAGGGGCACCAATCTGGTCATCTACACAACAAGATCTTCTGTCGATCCCGTGGACGTGCATGTAGTGTGGTATCGATAATGGCTCTCGAGTGGAGCACCCTCATGCTGAGAGGCTTCCTATTCTATCCTGTGCCTAGAGGAGTGTACTAAAGCTCCTCTATCTAGGGTATGCTCTACAAGCTCCCCTTGTGTAGAGTTATATCCTCTAATGCTTGTCGAACGATGTTCAGTTTGTGGTTGAGGAATTGACACATGTTTCTATGAATTGGTTAGGGGTTGGTCATTGATGTTAGGTTTAAACCTTGTTTGACCACCTCGTGTATCCACCATTGTGTACCTAGCATCTAGATGTATATTTTATTGTTAGGCAAACAAGGTGTACAATAATGATTATCTCGTATTAAATTTTGAAAGTGAGCCCTAAACTATTTGATGTGTTCTCAAGATTTGTTGTATCAATGTAGAAACTCTTATCATGTTTTGCAAAAATTATTGGATTTTATTCTTAGTGTAATGGCTTTCACCTGTACGCTCGCAGGTCAACATCTTGGCTATGAAATCCAAGTCATGTAATTCAACCTATAATGTGTAGAAATGAAGCCCACACATGGTCAGGGAGCACAGGTCCTCCCAAATCCTCACCCGTTTTTCCCTAGTCAGTGTTATACCCTCTGTAGAGAATACATGCAAATTTTCTAGGCTACAAAAGGTTCTTAGATCTGGTATTGGTCTAATATCCAAAAGGTTCATAGGATTTGGGCCAATGGATGGAAGTTACGCCCACCGTCGTTGAACCCTACTGGTGGTTGGATGTCAAGCCCAAATCACTAGCGTTTAAGTGCCAAGTGTTGTGTGTGGTTCCTTTTAATTTGCATGAAATATAAATACATAAGACAATAGTCAAATGATTCTTCTCTATATGTAATACAATAAAAAAAGAATGTTTCACATTAAAAAAGTATGCATGATTAATTTCATATGATATTTATACTAACTATAAAATGGCCACTGATTGAGCCTCAAGCAAGAAAATAGAATACAAAAGATATCCTAGCACACTAGATACTAGGGTGGACTGCACTCAGAGGACTTATGCGCATATTACCAATTATGTTGTCTTTCGTAATTAGTCAAATTTATTTTACATTATGGAATTTAACAGACAGTAAAAACATATACAGAGAGTGATAGTGGGACCTAGCTCAAGTCCGCATCCGAATAAGCTTTATCCCTCTACTGTTTGTTGTGTCTGCTGTAAACCACAGGTTTGATCTACAATTTTGACTATGGCCCGTGGGTTGAACCTGCGGTTCAATTATTGGCCCATAATTGATAGCTGCGGTCTGTACCTACAAGTCAGAAAGGTCAAGAACACATAGTCAGATGCTATTTATGTGGATTTCCATCGTGATTGCCTTCTGATATAAACAAAAAGCATGCACCCATATATTGTATTAATCAAATTCAATCATCCAAGCATAAAATAATGACAAGATTGCATAGATTCAACAAAATAAGTGTTTCTTGTATTAATATTTGTAAAGAATCCCCAATTACAATCACACCCCTCTTAGGGTCACTCAAGTGATGATACAATTAATACAATGCCAAAGCACTCAATAGGGTAGGCACACTAATGTTGCTTTTCAACTAGTCATAAACTGCTCTAGGGTGGATTTGCCCTCTTCTTCGCATTGAGGAAGGAACTTAATGGTTGAATCTCCTTCGAATTTGTTCCCTGTGATCAAGAAACAACATAAAAGTGTTAAAAATATATGCAACCTCTCATGATGATGCCCTTTTGGAAAAAATGAATAAAGATGCCATTAAGAATGTATAATCAAGAAAGCGTGAAAAGAATTTCTAAACTATGTTAATTGGATCAAGATTTATGTAATTGCATAAAGGAAGACAACAACTAAATAATGAATGGACTAATTACGTGAAATAGAGCATGAAAGCACATAAAGAATCCGTTAAAGCCTACTTAATGCAATTGCAATGAAACTATTCTAAACCTAATTATATCGATCATAAATCTTCTAAACTACAATTGAACCATAGAAATGACTAATTTAAACTATCTAGCTAGACAAAAATAGAAACAGTAAGGTGGTGATACCTCTGTTGCAAACCACAACTCTGGTGATCGATTTGCATGGTAAACCGTGGCTGAAAGCCACGATTAGCTCTCTATTAGGTTTACCCTCAATTTCAAGGGTAGTGGGCTTTACCTCCTTATCCAAATTGATATTCAATGGTTGCCTTCGCTATCCTCAGACTAATTTGGTAGTTGATTCACTATGAGGGGCCTTAATTTACCCGTATATGTGCTTCTTAGCTCTCCTAGGCTCCTAGGGAATCCATAATACAATTCATCATGAATATTGGCAAGTATGAAGGGGATAAGTGCAATAGCTATCTCTCAGTATAATCAGTTGAGTGTACAATTCGACAGGGCTTCGTAGCTCAAATCTCCAATGCTCTCTCTCATTATTTACCCTAATTATGAGGGGTACTTATAGGACTACCCAAGGGCTAGGGGTGGCTTCATGGAGAAGCCAAGATCAAGAAGGGTGGTTAGGATAGTTGGATTGGAAGATTTTGTCCTCTAACCACCATCTTCTAGATCAAATGGTCGTTCAAACAAGTTTGGCTTGGATGAAGACCAACTGAACTTTAGTTAATACCATAGGTTACAATTGCGGTCTAGACTATAAATCGTAGGTCTCAGTCATAGTTCAGCATATAGATCGTAGGTCTGGGCTGCGGTTCAGATTGATTAGGACAAGGAGCCCAAATTGAGTGGTTAGAACCACTGCTCTATCCTAGAGTCTATCCAAGATCCTCCATATGGTTTTATAGCATGTCCATATGAGTATTCACCATCGAAATGATGCGTTTTAGGTGTCTACAAAATCTATCCCTAATTGTGAAACTTAAATTATGAATGGATTTAATTAATATATGATGCAAAAATGGTCCATCCTAAAATCTAAATCTATTTGTCCATGCTGTGATATTGTCTACATCACTACCATCATGTCTACTGAGTCATGTCTTCAATGGTTGATGACCATATAATATATGATGGAGTAATAAGTGACCCACCACTTGCACTGTTCATAAATCCTACATTGGTCTTTGATTCCTGCTAACAGTATTGATGTCCCATAAATTGAGGATTCCACATTCTACTCCTATTATTTTTGTTTGCCACATCACTAAAAATTCTCATCAGTGTATTGTCACCACGTAGGTGCATTCTAGTTATCCGCATCATCAAAACAATATTTGTTTTACATATGCTACCTCCATCCACATTTATTTGAGCTCTCCATATGGGAACTGCGTTAGTCTACATAATTGTCATAGATTGCCAAGAATATCCATCATAGTGTGCCATGATTTACACTGAGCCCCCCTTCTACTATGTGTTTGAGCCATCCACTACACAAGGTTCTTGTGGGTCGATGCAAATTTCCAATGATATTTACTATGGAGCATTTCCCCTATGCATGTGCTTCGTCACCGCTGTATGTCACTAGTGTCTCTAGGTATTCGAGAGGCTATATTTTTTTTTAATGGAAAATATAACCAACATTGTACCGATCTATTGCTTTGACATAGTGCTTGACCTGGTAAAAATCTCTGTTTGATTGACCACTTCCTTGTATTGCCTTGTATCCACTGTGTCTAGTTCCATCATACACCCAAGTTACCTCTACAACCTCACGTAAATCCTACCATAAGTGAGTTGTCTCGGCTCATATCCACATAAATCCACACAAATACATAACATCCCTGATGATATCACATACCGTGTATCCCCTAATGAAACCCAACATATATGATGCAGACTTGATTGAATGTGTAAAATAGTCTTTCAATCCCTGATGATATACACATCAATTAAAATAGATTATCCAACCTTCATAGTGCAATCTCATCTATACTTCAAAAACCTATTTTGATTAAAATTCATTCATTTACAGCACTGGTTAGCTTTGTGTTCGAGTTCTTTGGGATCATTGTCTGCACTTGCTAAGGTGTTTTCATCCATCCGTAACATCCATATCTAGGTTCTATTCATCCTCTGCTTCATGTATTGTGGTGCCAAGTATTTAGTCTTCATTCACATCCATAACAGTAATACTGGATACTTCACTCTTCATTCTCCAATGTAGATGACATCCGTTGTCGTTGTTGACCATCTATCGATCTTGGTTTTATTGTATTGGCATAATGCCATCTAGGATGTCTGTCATGGAGTGTATCCATCACCTACACCTTCAAGAGTCCTCCACATTTGGGTTCATGTAACCACACATCTCCTGCATGCGTTGTTTAGGGAATCCACACCTTTTTATAATTGGTACCTATAATAAAAGAGTAATGAGAATATCACTGTGATATAAAATTTAAATTAAATCGATATCATAAAGTTATGGGGGCTATTGGGAATGCTATGAAGTGAAAGCGATATTTTCATTAATGTAAATGTTATATATTTTATTATTTTTGTTTATATATATATATATTTATTTATTTTAAATTTTAATTTATATATATTTTGTTTTTTATTTTTAAAATGTGATTAAATAAAAGCTCAAATAACTTCAATTAAAACCAAAACAAGAAAACACTAAACTCAAAATTTAAAGCCAAAACAAAAATCTAAACACAAGACATTAAATATAATACTTGGAATTAAGCATTAAACCTAATTAACCCAAAAAATTTTGAAAGAAACAAAAGGAAGGACCTGACCAACAAGGAACCTTGGAAATTGAAATGTAAACATAAAGGACATGACCTAACAAAATCAGTGCTCCAAGGATACTAAAGCTCCCCCAAAAACTAGAATTTATGGTGGGTTCCCAATTTTGGGGTAAGTTGTGTAATGGCCACAACAAATGGTGACTCTGTTGGGAAATGCTCCTGAGAATTTCGAGTGTAGAACCCATTTCTAATAACAAATAAACCAAGGATTCAAAAAATATACATAATCTAGCAACACCCAAATAAGATGGGGGTAGATAGCTTCGACTAGAAACACATGAAAATTTGCTTTTGCTTAAAGTGTGTGAACATGATTTTATTTTACATGCTTGAAAACCATCCAGACTACATCCTGATTAGAATTTAGGATATAGAAATACTGCTCCTTAAAGTGAATTTTCTTAAATAGAGCCCTACTGCCAGTCAGGCATCTATAGCCCTGGTAGGGTTTATCTAAATTACCCTTGTGTTTACTTGATGTTTTGTAATGCCCTTTCTTTTCAACAAGCTTTTTCTAGAGAGAGCCCTACTGCTAGTTAGGCATCCATAGCCCCAGTAGAGTTTATCTAGACCTGGTGACTAATTTTAACATGTTTTCCTTTGCTTGATTTTTTTAATAAGGTCTTGCAAAATGCCTTATTTGAAGTTAGGGATGAAGCATATTATATTTTTACCTTGATTTGCGATCTTAAAGAATGCATTTTAATATGATGTGTTCGTGTGTAGCTTTAGAAAAATTATTTAGTATTCCAAAAATCACTACCTTAGTCCCAAATTCTAGGAGAGGTTACTAAACAACTTCATCCCATTTTTCTTGATCCACATGATAGGCAATTCACCCTTCATGAAAAAGGAACACAAAAAACAATCTAGAGGCCATTAGTAGCGACCATGAAACATCACCTCAAACAGAGGGACCAACCTCAAAACGTAAAAATAAAAAACAAACTAAATCCTAACCTAATGAAAACTGACAAGAAAGCAAAAACACTTGCCAAACCAAAACTATATACAACAATATACAATAATGCACAAGATGGTGACAAAATTTCAAGCATCATTTTCTTGGATCCCAAACTTGATTTCTATCACAAATGAAAAGAATCTTGACATGATAGGCATACAAAATTTTATGGGCAACATCCCACAATAATATTATACCTACAAGCACAAAATCCTTCAATTTACCTCTCTCACCCCACCATATTGATTTAGTTTTATTAGGAATCCCATGGTGAAGCTTTAATTCATCAAAGTGATAAAACAATAATTGATTTTCAATTGTTCCTTGTTCATTCATTAAAGTGTGGATTTCACAATTTGATTCATGATTTAGAATTAGGCTCTCCTTTTCAAATATGAGGTCTTGCAAGTAGGAGCCTATTTCTAAAAATTTCAAAGCCAAGTTATTTTTCACATCTTTAGGCCAATCATGCTTATATAACAATTTACAAGAATCTAGGATATCTACTAAATGAGGATCATTATAGGTTTTTATCCTAGATTCCATTATCAATTGTTGATGAATTTGATTCAACAATTCAAACACATCAACTTATCTTTCATTCAACAAAGCAATATTATTAGAGGTGTGAGTAGAAATCAATTCTAGTTCTTTATTAACCTCCAATGGCATTTCATCATACATAACATTTGAATCCAATGAATGATTATACAAATTTTCACCTGAAGCTTGGATGCTTGGACACAAAAGGTTAGATTCTACCTTTTGTACATTTTTATTTACCAAAACTTGGTGAGCCATTATAATATTTTCTTCTTCTTCATGGGCTTCATCATCATCATATTGTAGCCCTTCATCTTCATCCATGACCTGTTTATCAAAAACACCAAGATTAGGCACCCAATTAAACATATGCCCATCCTTTTCAAACCATAAATCTTGTCGATCAAGGGATGTGTCAAATAACACATCTCCATGATCAATTACTTGCATTGATTCTAATAAAGCCACATTTTTATCATTTGGTTCCAATTCCTTGTTAACCATCCATAGTATTTCTTCCTCAGAATCTTCAAGATAATCATGTGAATTCACACCCAAGTTTTTTGTATTCTACATATCAATGGAAATTCCATCAATAGGGGTGTGAAAAACCAGTGATTCTTCATATCTTCCCCAACCATTATAAGAATTGTCATCTAAATCCATGGGATGAAACTCTATCATGTCTTCGATAGAATATTTAGGTTCATCTATTAATTCCTCCTTCAATTCACTATCAACCACCTTTGGTGAGTCAAGAGTTTCTTCTATGGGATCAATTCTTGTATTCTGCTTTCTATGATTGTCCCAATCCTCTTTTGTGAATAATGACTCTAAGCCTTTTATTTCTAAAGGGTCATTATTTGGAACATGTTGGATTTCTTGCTCAACCACTTCAACCATTTTATTTAATTCTATGGAAGGTCCCAACCTATCACATGTTTCAATACTTGTTAGATCTAGGACTCCATTACCTGAAATCATGTTATTGTGAAAATCATTGAAATTTATCTTAGGAACATGATTCGAAAGATGATTAAGATGGGTACTCTAAAATTGATTCACACTTAAGAATGATGGTTGATTTTGAATGGTAGGTTGAGGATTTTGAAATTGATTGAAGCTTGGGAATGATTGTTGATTATGAAATTGATTCACATTCGAGGACAATGAAAGATTTTGAAATTGATTCCCACTTGAACTTGGTTGAGGCAGATAAATCATTGGGTGGGTAAGGGAGGTATTAAATGGTTGAAGATTATACGATCCAAAACCCCCACCATAATTTTGATAACTCAATTGTTGTTCAATTGCCATTGCTTGAGTATAAGCTTGGGACAAAGATGTGATTTGAGGCATCCCTCATAAATATGTGGAAGTGAATGGGTCAAGAGCATTGAGGTATACTTGGATAGCCACTCCCTCTGGAAGGACATAAGGTACCACCAGTTGAGTGTATAGCCCATGGAACCTTTCGGTGAATGACTTCAAATTTTTACTTGGTCCTCTATGAATAGTGATGAAATGATTGTACATGAGGATTGGGTCAACTAGCCTTTTGTTGAATTGATTGAGAAACATTACCTCTAGTTGAGCCCAAGAAGTGATCGACCCTAAAGGTAGATTAGTAAACCAATCGTATGCAACTTTGTCCAAGGTGTAAGGGAACATTTTACAAGCAACATCATCATACCAAACTGTTAAATGATTCACATAGATTTTGAATGCTTGAATATGTTCTTCTGTAGGCCTCATCCCATTAGACACAAATCGAGGAAGATATCTCTCAAAACCGATGGGTAAATTATGTTGAACTCTAGGTATGTTCAATGGGTTGCCTATCATCCATGGTGTAAACATGGCCATTAGTGGACCTTAAAGAATACAACTTTAACATCAATTTTGTTAGTCAAATAAATATCTTGCAAAGAAGCATGAAATAACTAACAATCCTCAAATATTTAACATATATATCATCATGTTAGCATCAACCAAAATATATGCATCAATTAAACCATGAAATTAAAGAATATTCTCCAATTTGCAAAAGGTTAGCATCAATGCATCATCAATTAGAGAATTTTCAAATCAATGAATATGATCAACAAAACCTTGTTAGCCAAGACCAATGCTTTCAAATAAATCTTTCAAGTAAACATGAACAATTTAGCATCTAAATAGCAATAAAGTAAACCAATTCAGGCCCTCCTTCTAGCACCAATTCTATTGAGTGGAAATTTTGCCCAATTGTAAAATCACCATCACAGTTAGGATTTTGATTAGAAAACCCTCTCTTGCAAAGAAATGAAATTTCTCCAAGGTTCCTTTTACTTAATGTGTGCTTGTAATCTTGTGAAGATGTATCAAATAAGTGCTAGGAATACCTTAGTGATTTGCAAGTAACTGTTAACAAGGGGCCTATGTTGGTTTATTTTATTATGCTATGCTATTAATTGTTCATGAAAATTAAAAGAAAAGGAAAATGTGATTGGCCCTCATATGACCACGATGTAAAGCCTTAGTTCATTTTATCTTGAAGTATTTTAGGTAGATTTTATCTTCATTTGGTTAAGCATATTTTAAACAAGTTTTATCCACCTTAAATCCCACTTTGAGCATGAAACAAAGATTAAAATCTATCTCTAAATGTGAACCTTAAATGATGAATGGATTCATTTAATGTTGCTTTGAGCATGAAATAAAATAATCTACATGAATAACTTGATAAATAAAATAGCCTTTGACATATCATATAAATTACCCCTCTTTGATGAAATTATAATTTTCATAAAGAGAAGTCAATTTATTGCCTTAAAAACAATGGCCTTTGAAATGCCATATAAATTAACCCTCTTTAACAATATTGTAATTTTCATAAAGAGAAGTTAATTTATTTCTTGAAAATGAAATGCAAAGCTTGAAATTTGATTTACCTTCAAAATGTGAAATTATGTCAAATTTTGAAATTACAAAATTCCTTATAAAAAAACAACTTTGAATAATTTTTATAATTTTGAAATGGCTTCAAATTGAAATTGAAATTGCATAATATGAAACATTAAAGATTATTCTAGAGACCCGTGCATCTATTTTTAGAATTTTAATTTTTTTTAATTGCCAAAGTTTAAAAAAATGCAAAATGGAAGGATTAGAAAAATAAATAATTAAAAGGTCTAGAAAATGGACCAAAACACTGAAAATAGTAAAAGCAAACTATTACCAGTATGATGCCACCTTATCCTACGAAACTGAATATGTGAGAATTTTTGAATGTAACCTAGTCTAAACAAAACTGCATTTGCACATTTCAAGATAAACTAGGTATAATATTCAATCGGAAACAAAATAAGTTTGATATTTCTAGACATTTGACAATGCTACCATTTAACTGCATAAAACATTGCCTATAAGCCTAAAAGCATGGAAAGAAAGATAGACATTAAATCAAGACATCCAAAAACAAATCTCCTCCGATCTTGTTAATAAAGTGTAAATTTTTGCAACATTTTACATTAAAAATAGGAAAATAATGTCCCTGTTACAGTAGATTTCGAGCCTCACTTCCAAAAAAGTCCAGCCCTTGTTCCTGAATATACCTCTATTTTTTAACATTTTTAGTCTTACCCCTTCGTTTCATTTTCCCCCATCTTCTTTTGGTCTTCTAATGCCTTCCTCGACGGGGGTTTCTTCTCCTTGCATAATTGCACATATCATCACTTTCATCTAGTCAAAATGTTTTAGTAATGTTTATATATGTAACGGAAATATACAACCGTAAATTTTTAATACTTTCATTAAAACCAATGAACGACTGTTATATTGCCTATGCTAAATTTAGTCAACCGACACATTACACCAATTACATTTAGTTTTACTTTTACCAATGATATTTAAATATCATGGTGTATGTAATGTAATTTCTTCTAAAATGATTTATGAGATTATATGTTGACATATTTGTCCTTCAGCTCTGTGATATCTGTATCTATTTAAAAAAAAATCAATCTACTTTTTCCTAGTGCAGTTACGCACATCACATCATCGATCTGTAGTTTCCTTCATCCGTGAGCAAAGAGGCCACTAGAAGGACCCGATGTGATACCCTTCTAAAATCATCATCTTCCCTTCATCTTTAATGCCATGATTTTTGGCATATGTACACAAGTCAGTAGAATTCATCATCAAAAATAATGCCCTCTTTGTAATAAAATCATGGTATATGGATGTTGGATTCTACGTGTCACTCTTCGCTCACTTCAATACTTTCTACCTAGGGCCTTCCATGATTGTTGATCCTATATATAACCATGGATTTTTGTTGTACATAACAAATATCCCATTAGGATTGGGTGTATTACCATCATAAAACAAGACTTCTTTATTTAAATCCCCGGTGTCTTATACCTCATGAGCTCATAATCTCCTGATGCCTCCACCGTCTATTGCAAAAATTGTGTATCTCAAAATATAAATATGCATGTCTATACTGTGATGTCGTCTACATCACTACCACCATGTCTGCTGAGTCATGTATTTGATGGTTGATGATCATATAATATTTGATGGAGTAGTAGTGACTCGCTTCTTGCACTGTTCATAAATCTTGCGTGGATGTCTTTGATTTCTATTGACAGTATTGACATCTCTTGATTTGAGGCTTCCACGTCCTCCACCTACTATTTTCATCTACCACATCACCGATAGTTCTCATTAGTGTGTGGTCACCACGTAGGTGCATTCTAGTTGTCCACATCGTCAAAACAATATTTTTTGCATATGCTACCCCCATCCACATTTCTTTTGAAGAACACAAGCTTATACTGAGAGGGAGGGGTGAACAGTATAAGACCTCTTTTTAATTTTTCCTTTATACTTCAAAATAGTAAAGAAATATACCCAAAGCAATATCAAAACAATGCACAAAATCATCCACAAAGTGACACCAATTTTAACGTGGTTCACCTAGAAGGCCTGGGCTACGTCCATAAAACTTTTCTCTAAAAGTTATCTCAAAGTTCTTTGGGAAACCTTCCTAATTACAATATTTATGAGCCTCGGCCCAAAGGAGACACCTTCCCCCAATCTAAATTTATGAGCCTCTACTCAAAGGAGATACCTTCCCCTCTGCTCTAGAAATGATCCCTTAGAAGATCAACTGCCTCTACCTCTTGCCAGCACGTGGAACTCCTTTCCACCGAAGACCTCCTGTCCTCAATGCTTAGCCTAAGAGACCTCTGCCTTCTATGATCACGTCCACAACAGCTCAGCTACCTGTACCAAACATAGTCAGTCGGTCTAGTACAAGTCTTCCTATGTCTGTTAGATCTGTCCAACTCTATGAACAAATCAATCCTCTGCACACAAGCCTTCTAAAAGACTTGCCAAATCTGTCCTTAGGTTCTCTGATAGAACCAATGTACCTCTGTCCTCAAGTTCTCTGATAGAACTATCAATCTCAGCTCACAAGTCCTCTACTAGGACCTGTCCAAATCTTCTCACAAGTCCCCACCTAAACCTGTCCAAATCTTCTCACAAGTCCCCATCGAAACCTGTCCAAAACCTACTCACAAGTCCCCACCGGAACCTGTCCAAATCTGCTCACAAGTCCCCACCGGAACCTGTCCAAAACTTGCTCACAAGTCCCCACTGGAACCTATCCAAAACCTGCTCACAAGTCCCCACTAGAACCTGTCCAAAACCTGCTCACAAGTCCCCACTGGAACCTGTCCAAAACCTCAGCAAGCTCACCAAGAAAAAACTTGCTTAGCATGAACTCACAAAGAGAATTGTTAGAGACCCAATGTGATTCAAAAACCTCATAGAAGCATAAAGAGAATTGTTAGAGACTCAATATGTTCTATACTTAAATCCCAATCTCAAATCTCATAGAAACATAAAGAGAATTGTTAGAGACCCAATATGTTCTATACTTAACTCCCAATCTCAAATCTCATAGAAACATAAAGAGAATTGTTAGAGACCCAATATGTTCTATACTTAACTCTCAATCTCAAATATCATAGAAACATAAAGAGAATTGTTAGAGACCCAATATGTTCTATCCTTAACTCCCAATCTCAAACTCAAATCTCATAGAACCATAAAGAGAATTGTTAGAGACTCAATATGATCTATACTTAACTACCAATATCAATCTCAACTCAATATCAAAAGAATAAGATAGATGTAGTAGCTTTTCTCAAGAATATAAAACACAACCCAACAATTGCCAACCATGCAATATATCATATAACTATGATGCTTATATTCTTTTCACCAACAACTAGAGTTTCATCATCTCAATGCAAGTAGCAAGACTTATTAACATGAATCCTATTGCAAAAATTCTTCTTCTTCCTAAACCAAAATTATGCATTCACCCAAAGATTCAACAATATCTTTAATGCATAAACAATCTTCAATATCCAGAAAATAAGATTTATACCAATAATACCTAGTAGACAACCTTTTCACTCCAAACTCAATTTCAGAAAATATACCATAAACAACATACATGGAAGAAGTTGCCCATACCTTTACTTTGATGAAGAAGGAGAACTCAAAATCTGTCACAACACTAACTCTCAATTTGCCACCAATTAGAGTTAGCAACTATACAATATTAAAGATCCAAATATAACACCTTATTTCTCTAACTTAGTAAAAACCACCAAAGTACAATAACATACAAAATAACACCTCTTTACACCTTATTACTCCACATAAACATTAAACATTAAACATCAATGTCAAAACAAAAAGATACCTTAACCTTATACCTCCTGTGCATTCACGACCACCATTCTATGCATACCACGACCAAAAATAAATCCCCAATGAAGAGAATCGAACTTAGCACCTCTGCCGTCTAGCACTTTCGCTTAAACACCACCATCATTGGGTCACAAGAGCCCAACGAAATAACAAACTGCTACCCTCTCTTTTATCTTTCTTTGATGCCAAGATCCTAGAAAACGTAAACGTCTTCCACAAACCAGATGCAAATAAACCACTGCCATCAAGCTAAAAGGTAAGGATACAGCCCAAGCTCAAAACCAAGATTGCCAAGTGTAGTCTCCATGACGCAGAACATGCACGATCTCAAAGACGTCGACAGAGATCGAAAATACAAAGCGAGCTCAAACGAAGACACCAAGCACTTTTCGAAGGATGTAGAGCAATGCAAGTCACAGACGCCAAGCGCAGATCGAACGAAATGATGCAAAATCAAATTGTAGATGCCAAGCGTAATTTGAATGAAACGACGTAAAGCAAATTGAGAAGCCAAGCGAAAATAAAAAAAATAGAGAACCACAAATCACAGATGTCCAAATAATAATCGGTGGTGCTCACTTTTGAAAACCATGCCCACTTGTATAGCAATTTATCCATCACTGATTGACGTCAACGCTCCTCCAACGATGGCAATAAATCGGCGACGCTTAAGGGTTGAAAGACCCTTTAATAATAATTAAAATAATAATAATTATTATTTTATTAATAATAAATTAAACATGGACCTTTGACAAAGGTATGAGTTAATTTAATTATTAATAATACACATGGACCTTTGCATTAAGTTAAGCTTGGTTTTAATAAAAACCCTTAATGAGTCCAAATGGTTTTAAGAAAAACCTTTAGCCTTGACACCATGGTTTTAATAAAAACCCTTTAACATAATGAAGCTTCTCAAGATATTCTTGACATCACACTCTTTTGAAATCAACACAAAAATGCCTTTTGACATCAATGACAACTTATACATTTTAGCAAAGGCAATGTACCCAAAGTACCGAAAATTGCCAACAATCTCCCCCTTTGTCATTGATGGCAAACCTTTACTGACAACACTTCGCAAGAGCAAAAATTGAAACCAACTGTGCTAACAACTGAGAATCTTCCTTTGAAGTTTTGCTCCCCCTGACTTGAAGCTTTCCTCTTCACTATGAAGCTCTCCCCCTTACTCATATCTCTCCCCCTTTGTCATCAATGGCAAAGGGCCACATTTGGGGCTTGGGACTAAGAATTAACCTCTTAGCTTAGTCCCTCCCCCACCTCCTGATGAGGTGATTAATTCTGGGGTGGGAGTAAAACTCCCATTAGGCACTGATCATCATCAGCGTCTATAACTTCCTTTTCGGGCATTCTCTTGAAATCTTTGTCCATATTCCTATTCCTGTCACTATTCTTGTTTTTGTTCTCATCCCTGTTTTTATCCATGCCTTGATCCTTGGACCTGATCATGCCACTGTTCCTATTCCTATATTTCAGAATTTTAGCTCTACACTGTCTGACTGTGTGACCTTCATTGTTGCACTTATAACAAGTAACAATGTTATTTCTTTTAGGCATACCTGTTCTTTGAATCCACCAGTTTTGACCAAACCTGTTTTGACCAAACCTATTCTGACCAAACCTGTTTTGACCAAACCTGTTCCTGATATTTGCCTTGCAATAAACTGCCTTATGCCCAAACTATTGACAAGAGTAGCAATACCCTTGAAAGAAATTACCACCTCTGAAACTGTCATTTACCTTCTTCACTTGAGCCATGCAATGTGAAGCCATGTGACCAAACCTATGACAAGCAAAACATCTGCCTTGAAACTTTCCTTTATTTGACCTCTTGGGTCCTGAAAACTTCTTCTTCTTCTCATTTTGAATTCTATTTTCTATTTCTGTGCATCTATCATTCAAGGACTCATGATCTAAAATACTTTCCTCATTAGAACTCTCTTCCTTTTGGAGTCTCTTACTAGACTCTCCAACTTGTTCCTTGTGAGTCTTAACAAAACCAAGACCTGTTTTATCTATTGTCTTTCTTTGACCTTTGATGAGAGACTTAACCTTTTTGGAGCTATCTTGAAACCTGTGAAGCTTATCCTTGTACCCTTTAGTTTCCTCTTTCAAAGAAGACATTTTATGTTCTAACTCACTATACTCAAGAACCTTAGACTCTAACTCATCATTGAGTTCTTGTGTCTTAGCTATAGAGAAATCAAGATTTTCAATAAGATCATCTCTCTCCATACAACATTCATCTAACTTATCCTTGAGTCTAGCATTCTTCTTTCTTTCCTTTTTCAAAGCACTAAGAGCACTAATAAGTTCACCTTTTAGATCTACTTCACCTTCCTCTATATGTTTGCTATTAGAATCATCAAAGCCTTTTTTAGATTTCTTATCACTAGAGGTGCTACCCTTTTCAAAAACCATACATGCATCTTCCTTATAGTTTTCTGAAGCATCCTCATACATACTAGAAATCAAATCATTATTTGTGCAATCATCCTCAAGGTGACCAAAATTTCCACATCTAAGACATTTCATGATAATGAATCTATGTTTTGGTTCTTCCTATTTTTCTGATATGAACAACATCTCATTTTCATTATCACTTGAAGAACTTTCACTATCACTACTAGAACACTTGCTTTGTCTAGGTAGAAACTCTTCTTGTGTTTGTGAGAATACCTCTTTCCTTGATTGTTGTGCTCATATTTGTTTTTCCTATGATGCTTGTGCTTTTCAGAATCCTTGTTCTTACAGTCCTATTTATCTTCATCACTTTCATCCTTGGCAATAGTACAGTCAGTAGCATAATGACCAAATTTTCCACAATTAAAACATCTTACATTTTTCATATTTTTGTGTTTTCTAGAGAACTTGCCTTTCTTGCTGTAATATGCCTCTTCATCACTAGAAGACTCATCACTCTCTTGAAGTTGTTTACCTTTGGATTTCTTGGTAGCCTTGAAAGCTGCCTCTTTCTTGACATCAACCTTCACTTGAGTTCTTAACTCAAATGCTGCAAGTATACTATGGAGCTTATCATTTTTCAATTTATCCAAATCTTTAGCTTCCTCAATAGCAAAAATCTTTTCACTAAATCTATTAGGAAGAAATCTTAAAATCTTATCACAAACATCATTTTCAGCAAGCTCAAGACCTAAGTCTTTCATGGAGTTAACAACCTCATCCATACGAAGCATGTAGTCACTAATATTTTCATCATCATTCATCTTGAGTTGTTCAAACATACCTTTGAAATGTCTCAACTTGGCCTTTCTGACATTTGTATCACCTGTATGAACCACCTTCAACTGATTCCACATTTCACTAGCTGTCTTGCAGTGAATCACTTTGGTGAGTTCTGCTTTCTGTAAGCCTTTCAAAATTGCATTCATTACTTTTGAATTGCTGTGATGTAGGAGCCTTTCTTCTTTAGTATTACGACCAAGTTTAGGAATAGTGTACTCAACTTCAATCACTTCCCAAACCTCATTCCCAAGTGCCATTAGATGAACCGTCATCCTTGCACTCTAAAGACCAAAATCTGGCCCATCAAGAATAGGTGCTACATTGCCACTTGAATGATCCATTGTGTTCTTTACTAGCTTTTCCTTCAAGCTGTTAAACTTTTCGAAGGCACCCGCTCTGATACCAATTGAAGAACACAAGCTTATACTGAGAGGGGGGGTGAACAGTATAAGACCTCTTTTTACTTTTTCCTTTATACTTCAAAACAGTAAAGCAATATACCTAAAGCAATATCAAAACAATGCACAAAATCATCCACAAAGTGACACCAATTTTAACGTGGTTCACTTAGAATGTCTGGGCTACGTCCACAAAACTTTTCTCTAAAATTTATCTCAAAGTTCTTTGGGAAACCTTCCTAATTACAATGTTTATGAGCCTCGGCCCAAAGGAGACACCTTACCCTGATCTAAATTTATGAGCCTCTGCTCAAAGGATATACCTTCCCCTCTGCTCTAGAAATGATCCCTTAGAAGATCAACTGCCTCTACCTCTTGCCAGCACGTGGAACTCCTTTCCATCGAAGACCTCCTATCCTCAATGCTTAGCCTAAGAGACCTCTGCCTTCTATGATCATGTCCACAGCAGATCAGCTACCTGTACCAAACACAGTCAGTCGATCTAGTACAAGTCTTCCTATGTCTGTCAGATTTGTCCAATTCTATGAACAAATCAATCCTCTGCACACAAGCCTTCTCAAAGACTTGCCAAATCTATCCTCAGGTTCTCCGATAGAACCAATGTACCTCTGTCCTCAAGTTCTCTGATAGAACTATCAATCTTAGCTCACAAGTCCTCTGCTAGGACCTATCCAAATCTTCTCACAAGTCCCCACCTGAACCTGTCCAAATCTGCTCACAAGTCCCCATCGAAACCTATCCAAAACCTGCTCACAAGTCCCCACCTGAACCTGTCCAAATATGCTCACAAGTCCCCACTGGGACCTGTATAAAACCTGCTCACAAGTCCCCACTGGAACCTGTCCAAAACCTGCTCACAAGTCCCCATTGGAACCTATCCAAAACCTGCTCACAAGTCCCCATTGGAACCTGTCCAAAACCTCAGCAAGCTCACCAAGAAAAAACTTGCTTAGCATGAACTCACAAAGAGAATTGTTAGAGACCCAATGTGATTCATAAACCTCATATAATCTTAAAGAGAATTGTTAGAGACTCAATATGTTCTATACTTAACTCCCAATCTCAAATCTCATAGAAACATAAAGAGAATTGTTAGAGACCCAATATGTTCTATACTTAACTCCCAATCTTAAATCTCATAGAAACATAAAGAGAATTGTTAGAGACCCAATATGTTCTATACTTAACTCCCAATCTCAAATCTCATAGAAACATAAAGAGAATTGTTAGAGACCCAATATGTTCTATCCTTAACTCCCAATCTCAAACTCAAATCTCATAGAACCATAAAGAGAATTGTTAGAGACTCAATATGATCTATACTTAACTCCCAATATCAATCTCAACTCAATATCAACTCAAACTCAATCTCAAAAGAATAATATAGATGTAGTAGCTTTTCTCAAGAATATAAAACACAACCCAACAATTGCCAACCATGCAATATATCATATAACTATGATGCTTATATTATTTTCACCAACAACTAGGGTTTCATCATCTCAATGCAAGTAGCAAGACTTATTAACATAAACCCTATTGCAAAAATGCTTCTTCTTCCTCAACTAGAATTATGCATTCACCCAAAGATTCAACAATAACTTTAATGCATAAACAATCTTCAATATCCAGAAAATAAGATTTATACCAATAATACCTAGTAGACAACCTTTTCACTCCAAACTCAATTTCAGAAAATATACCATAAACAACATACATGGAAGAAGTTGCCCATACCTTTACTTTGATGAAGAAGGAGAACTCAAAATCTGTCACAACACTAACTCTCAATTTGCCACCATTTAGAGTTAGCAACTATACAATATTACACAATATTAAAGATCCAAATATAACACCTTATTTCTCCAACTTAGTAAAAACCACCAAAGTACAATAACATACAAAATAACACCTCTTTACACCTTATTACTCCACATAAACATTAAACATTAAACATTAAACATCAATGTCAAAACAAAAAGATACCTTAACCTTATACCTCCCGTGCATTCACGACCACCATTCTATGCATACCACGACCAAAAAGAAATCCCCAATGAAGAGAATCGAACTTAGCACCTCTGCCGTCTAGCGCTTTCGCTTAAATGCCACCATCATTGGGTCACAAGAGCCCAACGAAATAACAAACCGCTGCCCTCTCTTTTATCTTTCTTTGATGCCAAGATCCTAGAAAACGTAAACGTCTTCCACAAACCGCATGCAAACAAACCACTGTCGTCAAGCCAAAAGGTAAGGATACAGCCCAAGCTCAAAACCGAGATTGCCAAGCACAGTCTCCATGACGCAGAACATGCACGATCTCAAAGACATCGACGAAGATCGAAAACACAGAGCGAGCTCAAACGAAGACACCAAGCGCTTTTCGAAGGATGTAGAGCAATGCAAGTCATAGACGCCAAGCGCAGATCGAACGAAACGATGCAAAATAAAATCGTATATGCCAAGCGTAATTCAAACGAAATGGCATAAAGCAAATCGAGAAGCCAAGCGAAAATTGAAAAAATAGAGAACCACATAGCGTAGATGTCCAAATAATAATCGATGGTGCTCACTTTTGAAAACCATGCCCACTTATATAGCAATTTATCCGTCATTGATTAACGTCGGCGCTCCTCCAACGATGGCAATAAATCAGCGACGCTTAAGGGTTGAAAGACCCTTTAATAATAATTAAAATAATAATAATAATTATTTTATTAATAATAAATTAAACATGGACCTTTGACAAAGGTATGAGTTAATTTAATTATTAATAATACACATGGACCTTTGCATTAAGTTAAGCTTGGTTTTAATAAAAACCATTAATGAGTCCAAATGGTTTTAAGAAAAACCTTTATCCTTGACACCATGGTTTTAATGAAAACCCTTTAACATAATGAAGCTTCTCAAGATATTCTTGACATCACACTCTTTTGAAATCAACACAAAAATGCCTTTTGACATCAATAACAACTTATACATTTTAGCAAAGGCAATGTACCCAAAGTACCCAAAATTGCCAACATCTTTGAGCTCTCTAACTATGAAATGTATCAGTCCATATAATTATCATCGATTACCAAGAATATCCATCGCAGTGCACTGTGATTTACACTAAGCCGCCCTTCCGCTATGTCTTTGAGCCATCCACTACTCTGGGTTCTTGTGGGTCGATGCAAATTACTGATGAGATTTTCTTTGGAGTATTTTCCCTATGCCTACACTTCGTCACCATTGTATGTCACCAATTTCTCCAAGTATTTAGGAGGCTATATTTTTTTTTGAAGGGAAAACATAACCAACATCGTGCAAATATATCACTTTGATATAGTGCTTGACTTGGTAAAAATATTTGTTTGATAGGCCACTTCTTTGTATTTCCTCGTAGTCACTGTGTCTAGTTCCATCATATGCCCAGGTTACCTCCGCAACCTCACGTAACTCCTACCATAAGCAAGCTATCCTAGCTCATCTCCACATGAATCCGTACAAGTGCATAACATACCTAGTGAGATTATCCACTATGTATCCCCTCATGATATTCGACGTACATGATGCAGACCTGGTTGAATGCATGAAACAATCCTTCAATCCCTAATGATATATGCATAAATTTAAACAAATTCTCCAACCTGCAAAGTGCAATCTCATCCATACTTTGAAAAATTATTTTGATTAAAATTCATCCGTTTACATTGCTGGTTAGCTTCGCATCTGAGTTCTTTGGGATCAACATCTATGCTTGCCAAGGTATCTTCATCCATCCATAACCTCCATCTTCAAAAAATATTCATCCTCTACTTCATGGATTGTGGTTCCAAGTATTTAGCCTTCATTCACATCCATAACAGTAATATCAGATACTTCATTCTTACTTCACCAATGTAGATGATATCTACCTTCATAGCTGACCATCCACCGACCTTGGTTTCATCGTATTGGCATCACATCATCCAAGATGTCCATCGTGAAGTCTATCCATCATCTCCACTTTAGAGAGTCCTCCACATCGGATTTTGTGTAACCACGCATATCCTGCATGCGCTGTCTAGGGTATCCACACCTTTTTATAATTGGTACATGTAATAAAGAAGTAATGAGAATATCACTGTGATATAAAATTTAAATTAAATTAATATCTTAAAGTCATAGGGGCTATCAAGAACGCTATGAAGTGAAAAAGATATTTTCATTAATGTAATTTTATTTATTTATTTATTTTACATTATATATTATTATTTTTGTTTATATATATAAATTTATTTAAAATTTTATTATATATATTTTTGTTTTTTATTTTTAAAAGGTGATTCAATCAAAGCTCAAATAACTTCAATTAAAACCAAAATAAGAAACACTAAAATCAATATTTAAAGCCAAAACCAAAAATCTTAACACAAGACATTAAAAATAATACTTGGAATTAATCATTAAACCTAATCAACCCAAAACACTTTGAAAGAAACAAAAGGAAGGTCCAAGCAACAAGGAACATTGGAAACTGAAATGTAAATATCAAGGATGCCACCTATCAAAATAAATGCTCCAAGGATACCAAAGCTCCCCCGAAAACTAGAATTTAAGGCAGGTCTCCAATTTTGGGGTAAGTTGTGCAATGGCCACAACAAATGGTTACATAGAAGGGCACCATTTTGTATAGGTGCTTCTTAATCCAAAACTATATAAAAAATTAAAAAATATCATCATGGATGATACCAATGTTCCACAATGACTATTACATCAAGTGTTATGATGGGGTCCTAACATGCCCTTCCCCTTCAAAAATATTTGTTCTCAAAGCTAAAGGTGAGGGAAATGCTACTAGATTTGGTGAAGAAGTTCCCATATCACATCTTTTACCAGCCATGCCACTGGACCAAGAAATCTATGATAATACTTCGACAAAGGTTGCATGATCTACAATCAAGAATACATTCAGGTTTAATAATAATTGACCCTTCCTCATCCAACTTTGGAAGTGTAGATTGCACCTGCATATTGTTACCAATAACTTATTAAGAGATAACATTGTTGAGAAAAAAATGGTGTTATGTAAAATGGTTAATTCCTATTCATTTAATTATCAATCCAAGATTTTGTAAACTTATGAGTACCTATGCATAGTATATACTTGTAGTGCAGGATATGCATTCCTATATATCAGTTGGTTTAAAAGGGGAATGTTATTCGTGTAGTTGTAATTTTAGTCAAACCATTTAAAACTAAGTGTAGAAAAATAATTTTATAAAATAAACACACTACAAATTTGAAATAACTAAAAGACAAGAACACAACTAAAAGAAACTGCACAAGGTAAATAAATTGCACACAACTAAAAGTAAAATACTGGAAATAAACATACAACTGGAAAATAAAGTACTAGAAATAAACACGCGACTAGAAATTAAAGTGCATAAAATAAACACATGACTGAAAATAATAAAGCTGGAAACAATAAAAATTAAAATAAATGAAACAAAGGAGGATTACTACCTGGAGTCGGCCCAAGTTCTTGTAGGTGTTTGCCCAATTGATTACGTAAAAATCACTCTTTTAGTCCATGCGAATAAGAACACTCAAAACTCTTTTATTGATAATGTATGTAGTACAAAATATTAAAATTTTATGGATTATTTTTTAGGAATGGTCTGCATTCTTATATAGAACATGACTGACCATTATTACAAAAATAAATTATTCAAAAATGTCTAATTTAATCACAAGTCGTGATTCACTATGATAGTTACATGCACAACTATGGTTTTTATCTATTAAAAGAGTGATTAATTCTAAAATTAATCATCAAAGATAAGAATGATTCTCCCCTATTTTGCACAACTTATTTTTAAAAATTACATGGTCGTTCGGTCAATCGGTCAACACAAAGAATATAAGTGCTATATATCTACTAAATATAGGTACCTTCCCGAGGTTAGGATATAGGTACCTTCTTGTGCTAGGATATAGGTACCTACCTCCATAGAGGTTAGGATATAGGTGCCTACCTATATCAAGATATATGCATCTACCTATGTCAAGATATAGGTGCCCACCTATGCCTAGACATAGGTGCCAACTTCCTTGTAGGAAGTAGTCGCGTTGCCCTTAGCAGGATTTAGGCACCTCCTTAATTCACTACAATCTCCTTCAAGACATCTTCGTACTTCAAAAATATTAAATTCTTTATGCATTGCTAGGTCCATGTGGGACCTCAACTGAAAAGTGTAAAAGAAGTAACAAAAACTTGCATCTATGAACACTTTCTACTAAAAACACTAGTCAAGCATAATATTTCATTTTTTATTAAATACATGCAATAATTATACAAAAAAAAATATTTTTGGTTTTAAATATGCCATACAATACCCATTAAAACATGCATAAAATGAGCATTTTTGGTACTCATTAGACTCATGGAAAATTGGATAAAATTTGGAACTAGCCAAAAAGGCTATTTTGTATGTCGTTACTCCAAGCCTTTGCAATACCTAATAAGTACCATAGTATTTGATAGAAAGTTTTTGATAACTACGCAAATGTAGATATTATTGTTTGTAGGGTTGTAAGAAAATAAAGACCATATCATAAATGACAAAGCTATGTTTAGTATGGTGTTGATATTCTTGCTATTTTATATGGTTTTGAGCCATATCCAAGTTGAGTTTGAGTTGGCACATAATGGAGTCATGCTGGCAAAGAGTGGAATCCACCACTTGAACCTTGGAGCTACCTAGAATGTAATAAGTTGGAGTTAGTGGAATCTAACCATAGAGGCTTCAAATAGAGTCACATTAGTGGTAGAGTGATAGGTGGTTTTGTACTACCATTCAATTAGAGGAAGCCACTTAGCCCAATGAGTAGGATATTTAAAATTTAAGTAGCAAATGTAGGTCTCCAGACATTTATTGATAATTTTAGTTTGGCCATTAGTTTGAGGATGGTAGGCTGAACTCATCTTAAGTTGTGTCCCATAAAAATTGAATAGTTCTTTCCAAAAGCGACTGGTGAAGGTAGGATCTTGATCAAATATAATGGATTTAGGTATCCCATGAAGGTGAAATATGGAGTTAAGGAATATTTGGGTGATAATGGATGCTGTGTAAGGGTGGGATAGGGAACAAAAGTGAGTATAGTTTGAAAGATGATCCACTATAACCAAAATAATTGATTTATCTCCATATTTTGGTAGTCCTTCGATGAAGTCCATAAATATATCTATCCAAACTTGATTAAAAATGGGCAAATTTTGAAGTGTTCTTGGATAACTTACCATTTCACCTTTCATGCATTGGTATTAATCAAAATTAGCCATAAATGTTTCAAAGTCTTGTTTCATTTTCTTCTAGAAAAAGTATGCTTGGTTCAAGTATAGAATTTGAGAAAACTTGAATGACCAGCTTTGGAAGAATAATTCATTTCTTGGAGGAGGTACTTGATTTGATACTTATATGGAATAACCAAATGATCATGAAATTGTAAATCATGATTATCCTAAATATAACCAAGGTTGGAATGAGGATCCTATTGGAGAGTGTGGATGAGAGTTTACAATGATTAATCCTTGGCTAGATCCTCACAAAGGTGATGAACCCATTGCATAAGAGAAGTAGAGATAGCATGTAACATGGCTTGATCTTCATGGATATGAGACAAGGCATAAACCAACATATTCTATTTACATTTCTTATAGGAGATGTCATAGTCATACCCCAACAATTTGGAGATCTAGTTTTGTTGTTCTAGAGTAGCCATCCTTTGTTCTAAAAAATATTTGACTCTAATGATCAGTTTTAATGAATATTTTTTGGCCAATGAGATATGGATGCCAATGGGTAATGACATGTAAAATGGTAAATATTTCCTTCTCATAAGTGGACTTACCCAAAATTTGAGAGAGTGCCTTTCTAGTGATAGCCAATGGTTGATCCTCCTACATTAAAACTGCCCCAATGCCTGTGCCTGAAGGATCACTCTCAATGACAAAGGGTTTAGAAGAAAATTACATTGCCAAAATAAGGGTGGTGGTCATAGCAAACTTCAAATAAAAAAAATGTTCTTGGCCAAATTAGTCCACACAAAAGAATATTTTCTCAACATGGCTATAAATGGAGCTGCTATCTTGTTGTATTTTTTTACAAATTGCTTGTAATATCCTATGAGACCAAAGAATCCATAAAGTCCCTTCAATGTATGAGGTTTAGGGAAATCTTGAACTACCTAGATTTTCTTAGGATCAACCTGAACACCCTCCTTAGTGACTATGTGTCCTAGATATTCAACCTTCTGCTGGAAAAGGGAGCATTTTGATTGCTTTGCATAAATTTGATGGTCAAAAAAATATTTAAGGGTTTCATAAATGGTGAATATGATCTTCTCATGTGTGACTATAGATCAATATTTCATCAAAAAGACTAAAATTATTTTTCAAAGATAAGGATGAAAGACCGAATTTATAAAACTCTAAAAGGTGGAAGGGGCATTGGTCAACCCAAAAGGCATAACCAAAAACTCATGAGTGTGAAAAGCTATTTTGGAAATATCCTTATTCTTAATGCACGTTTGGTGATATTTTAACCACAAATCCAACTTGGAAAAATATTGAGCCCCATTTAACTCATTAAGTATTTCATCAATGATATTAATAGGGAACTTATTCTTAATAGTTATTTTATTAATATTTTAATAATACATACAAAAGCACCATGTGCCATCCTTTTTTATGACTAACAACACTAGTGAGAAATAGGGGTTAACACTAGAGTGAATAATTCTAGAGGCTCGAAGTTCCTGCACAATTTTCTCAATTTCTATTTTCTACACATAAACATACTTGTAGGGGTGAACAATAGGAGGTAGAATTCCAAGAAAAATTTGTATTGCATTTTCATGTGAGCGTTGAGGAGGAAGTACTTTGGGTTCCTAAAAGACATGAGCATACCTATTTAATATACCCTATAATTTCTATGAGTGATTAGACTCCCCTTGATTAGGGGTGGTGATAGAAAAAAGCTGAGCTACCATGCCATGGGAAGATTTCTTTAACAATTTTTCCATATTATGAGAAGAAATAAATTGGAATGCTCCCACATTTGTGCCATGAAAAGTATATTCGTGTCCATCCTGACTAAATTTCATCCATGATCTTATAAAATATTGCAATATTGGTCTTCACATTCTTAACCATTATGCTCCCAAACTATATCACACCCTCCTAAGGGTAAGGTAAACATATCAGACTTAAGATTGTAGTCTCCAATTTTTAGTTTAACATTATGATATTTGCCCTTGCATGGTAGGGTGCCACCATTATCAATCATAACTTCAAAGGATTTGCACGTGGTGATGTAACAATTCCCTTGTTTGGCTACACACGGATCAATAAAATTATGTGTACTGCTAGAGTCAATTAGAATGATGACCCTTTATCCCTTGAAATCACCTTCATAGTTTGGGGGGTGTATACTCTTACTAAAGCTTGCATCAAAATTTTGGGTTGGGTTTCCTCTTGCTCAATCAATTGGTCTGTAGTATTTGTTTCTTGAGGATTCTCCTCATCCTCAAAAGATTCTATAGTGGGGACTTCATCCAAATCAAGAAAGTACAATTTTTGTTGCACACACTTGTACCCTCTAGAATATTATTCATCAAATAACTTTATACCTTTATGTTCTCCATATCCTCATAACTCAATCATTTTATAGGTGGATATCTAGTAGTAGTGCTTGGTATTGGTTTGGTAAAAAAAGATGGCTTATATTGAGGAAATTTAGAAGTGCATTTGAGGGCTTTGAATTTATATTCTACCAATTTGACCAATTATATAGCTTGTGATAGTGAAATAGATCACAACAACTTAACCTTAGCCCTGATATCATCCTTCAGTTCACTCACAAAATAACTTTGAAAAGAGTTAACACTTAAACCCATGGTTTTATTAGCATTTTTTTCAAATTGAGATTGGTATTCTCACATGGTTGAGGTCTTTTTGATTTAAAAAAGGGCTCCTGTAAAACCTTCAAACTCACTAGGATCAAAATGAGTGAGTAGGCATTACCCAAAGTCAGACCAAGAAAGATCAGGTTTGGTCATTTTGAACTATAAAAACCAATGAAGTGCATATGATTCAAAATTAAAATAAGAAATGGTCAACCATAGAAAACAATCAATATTATGAGGAGTGAAATATTGTTTGGCCTTACAAATACACCCCTGAGGATATTTTACATCAAACTTGGGAAATTTTAATTTTGGTAATATCATTCCATTGTGAGTTGGTATAATTTATTGGTGATTGCTTGTACCAATTTCTTCATGGTATTGGTTACCTGTAGAACCAACAGAGGTATGACTATCCATTTCAACCTTCATTTCCTATTGTGCAAGGGAGATTCCACTTATAGTTTCTTGGATAGTTAAGAGTTGTGATTGTATTGATTGTAGGGTTTGGTCAAATGAATTCCATACTTTGGTGCTTGCAGCGTGCACTCTATATTGAATGTCTTTGTCTAATACTTGTTGTCAAGTACCCTCAGCCATGCTTAGAGGGTGGTAACCTTTTTGAGGACTTAATAACAATAGAAAGGTGATTTCTAGGAGTTTTTATTTTTAATAAGGGTCCAAAAAATGGTTTGGGTGTGGTATATCAAAATGATCAGCTCAAAAAACAATCACAATGAGCTATTTACCACAACACTAGTTTTGGGTACCCCTGACATTTTTTTATTGTTTTTTTGATGAGTCTACTAGGGTGTTCATTTTTTCCTTTGGAGGTTTGAATCAAAAATTGAGTTTTGTGATGAACACCTTTTTTGATGATTTGTTCTAACCACTATGACCATTGACAAGTTCCTAATACTATTTTGTCCATTATCTGAGTCTGAATCTATAACAACTATTCCCTATCTATTTTTGTTCTGACTATTACAGGTAACTTTTTTGACTATCATAGGTAACTGATATCCTGATAACCCCATAATGACTATTATTGATAGAAATTCTTGACTGTAACTGATTCTAACCCCCACATTGCCCATGTTTTAGTCTTTGTAGTTTTTCCTACTTGATATACTTTTCTATAATTTTATATTATCTATTTTGCATGAAAAAATTCTGGAATAGGGATATTTTATTTGTATGCTCAACTTATGTGAAGGATATTGTAACATGTTTGAATTTTTTTAGCTGCAAGTTGAGAAAATACATAAAGACTTGGAGAATAAACTTTATTTGTAGTTTTAAAAAGAACTAGGAAATGCGAGGAAAAGGTGTATGTAATACCCATAGGCCCTCTATTATACCACAATGATAAACAATAGTGCTCGGACCAATATTTTAGAACACTACTCAAGGAGGATTCCACACATACCCTTGAGCACACTATTTGCCTCTCTAACAATACGATAGGGTAGTCTTCGAGAATGTTGTAACCTATGCACTATGTACAATACAAAGCCAAGAAAGCTTCCTAGAGATAAAATTTTATTTAATCCTAGATGTTCTCTCGATATACCCAAAGATACATGGGAGCTCAAATCTATGCATGAGTGTTGTCTGATGCCTAGGTATTGGAGCTTGATCAACCCTCACTTCACTATATATTATACAGGATATCTAACTTAGTCAATAATGATATCTCCACTATTTTAAAAACCCCAACATAGGATTTCTAACCTACTCAACTACTATAAAAAACTATAATTTTCTTAGCTTTTTACTGGATATATTTTTTTGTTTTCTTGAAATACATAAAACTGGTAAACAAAAAACTGAACATAGAAATCTTATACCTAATAGTTGAATTAGTAGAAACCATTACAGTCATGGCTGAACATGGCCCTGTAAAGTGCTATGATACCACTTGTTAAGAATCTACTATTAAAATAAATACTCTCACACAAATACTTGAAAATAAACATATATGCTCACAACACACTTGGAAATAAAATGCACAATATGAAAGTAAATTATTGAAAAGGAATTATCTCACAATAACACTGAATCACAAGCCACTTTGAGGGGGCAACCTCTTTCAATACTTCATTCAATTATGCAAACAGATACATAAAATACTATCCCTTATAGTTTTAAGGAATTAATCTAACACCTAACTCCAAAGGTTGGCTTACATGCAAAATGTCATCTGGGCTAGAATATCCTACCTAAAATCAATTATATTCTTGAAAAATGGTTACATAGAAGGGTTCCATTTGGCATAGGTGCTTCTTAATCCAAAACTATAATAAAATATTACAAAATATTATCATGGGTACTACCCACATTCCATAAGGACTATTACATCAAGTGTTAGGATGGGGTCCTAATATGATCAACATCGATAGAAGGGGTGTCCACCGCATCCTTAGGGTTGATTTCTTCATATTTATTCTTGTAGTCTTCTAGAAGGATGGTAGATTATTTAGAGAAAGTTGTGACAATATGTTTGACTCCATATAGATTGCTAATATTATTATTCAGGGATTGAAGGTAATCCTAGCTACTTTGAAATAGGATAACTTGCCTCTATAGATAGGATTTAAGGGTTGGGGGAATAGAACATTGTAGGATCACATTTTGAGATGGAGTACATAGCTAGGACAAGTTGATACATTTGGTTTATTGGGATATGGGGATAAAATCCCATGAGCCTTCAAAAATTTGCTTTGGAGTGGTCCTTTTTTTTACCTTTATATTCAAGTGCTTGGACCACCTTTGGGAATTGTTCCTATTTTTAGGGGTAGAAGCCACATCACCTTTCTATTTCAGTATTTTTTGTATAATTGTGTCCTTGTGTTGCTTAGGGGTATCCTCACTCATAATGACTTTGGTGTCATACAAGGGAAACATTTTGGCAACCACCTAGGGTCAATGCCTTCAATATGGGTAAACTCCTTAGGGTATTTTCCTCCTAAAGGCATAGGGGATCCTTGTATTGCCACCCTATATGGACTTCCAAGAACTGGTCCTAGGATCACTAGGGCACACTAGTCCTATTTCTTTACAATGTGCTAGAAAAGAATTATATGGAGTCCTTGATGAAGTGAGAATGAAGATCTCTCCTTTTGGCCTTGCCTCATTGACTTTTTGACTAATTTGAATAGGAAAGATAAGATGTTGATGCTCTTCTTATTTCTAATATTTTTTAGGAATGTGAAGTGAAAGCTCCTCATAATGGAGTTTTGGCCATCCAATGTGAAGTACTAGATGATGAGGAAGATTGCCTTGTCCTAGATATTAGGGAGAGACTCCCTAAGGATACCATTTTTGTATATGTTAAAATTATCCTCTAAGTCCTTGAAAAGAAGCAATTCAATGGCAAGCGAATACTTATCTCTATTTATGCATTCACTAGTTGAACTAAAATCCAAACCTTCAACAATCTATCACACACTTATGGTGGATTCAAGACCCCTAGCCTTGAATCTTCCATTCTACCAGGAATAAGCCAGCTCCTTTGAGAGGTCACAATCATAGCCACTATATTTCTTGAGAAATGACATAAAACTCATAGCATCCAAGATTGTCTCAATATCCTTATCCAAGGATAGGGTATTTGGATCCATTATGGTATCAATATGACCCATTTTAGGTTTATCCTAGGGGAGTAGCATATGGTATCAATAGTGAGGAGGAAATGAGAGGAATGATAAGGTGAAATGTATTGGAACATATTACATTATTTAGTACATATCAATGTACTACCTTGGGTACATTATTAGATTAGGATAATATCTTAGATTAAGGTTTGAGTAGTTACTCCATAAAATATAATAAATGCATAAGTGTTAGAATGTGAAATTATGTAAATGTGCATGTAGTCCACATGTACATGAGTCATAGGATAGGTAGTTAAAGAATCATGGGCCATGGGATATATCCCTATATATATATACCTTTGACATAAATAGGTAGAGAGAGAGAGAGAAAGTATAGTGAGTTTAGTAGGTATAATGTAGATCATGTATTATTTATGGAGTGTTCAAGTCCTCCATTATATTACATTGTACTATTTTTGTGAGCTTTCATTAATGGCTATTTTTTGAGTTATTGCATAAGTATCTCATATAATTTTCTTGCATATTATATTACTTGCTTTCTCATTTTAGATCTTGTGGTTGCATTTCATTTAATATAGATCATATAAAGCTAACAGTGGTATCAAAGCACAAGGTAGATTGATAGGAAATAGAGAGAGCCACAAGAGAGATTTAAAAGAGATAGAAAATATTATTTTCAAATTTCTAGAAATTACATTTGGCTAAAGTATTTCCACAGATTTGTAGAAAAACTTGCGAAGACTAGGACTCAACATTGATTCAACTAGATTGACAAATCAACTAGTGAAGATTTATTATCTCTAGTGTTAAAGATTTACCATTTTCAGTTTCTAATACTTTGTTTTAAAAAAGAGGAGATTAAAATAAAGTTGGTAAGTTTCCTACAGGATCTAGGAAGAGTATCTTCTCTAGAATCAATCCAACACTTAAAGAAACAAGCTGAATATTGAAGATTATGAGGCCTTAAGGAAAATATCGCATCGAAAGAGTTGTAGACCTACAGATTGTAGATTTTAGAAGAGATAAAAAGGCCAAATGATCCTTATTATAGATTTAAGGAAATAGAGACTCCAAAAAAGAGTCTAGGAGAATATTGGAGATTGGAGATCTCCATTGAAGATTGAAGACTGCAAATTGTAAAGCAAAGAAAAGAGAAAATAATGTAATAAGTTGAAGAGACCCATAGAAGTTCCCATTGAAGAATTTCAACTTTTGGAAGATTGGAGATAGAGAAGGGCTAGAAAAGGTCCTATTCCAGAGGCAATAAATTTTAGAGAACAAGGAAGGTCTCATTAAATTATTGATTAGAAGATTTAATAAGCTACAAGATATAAAGACCCTAGATAAGAGGTCTTAAGGAAGGATTGGAAGGAGAAATAAGGAGAAGGCTAGGAAAACCTCATTGAAGAATACTTGAGGATAAGTCAAGGGAGAAGAGTACTAACAAAGAGAAGCACCAAAGAAAGAAGAATTTGGGACAATTATCGCCATTCGACAACAAGCCCAAAAGGAGAAAGGAGATAGAAGAAGCCACCAAATATAAGAGATTTGTAGATTTTCATTGAATGCTTGAAGGTTGAGTTGCAAAGAAAGGAGTCTACTGATTTACAATACAAAATTAAAGCTTCCTAGAAGGAAAGCTATAGTTGCAAACTGGAGGAGTTTCCTTCCAATTTTGGGAGATTATAGGATAACATTTTAGAGGAGAAATTGACTATGTTACAATCTAAAAATTCTAGATTGAAGGACAACAAGAAGGCAAAAATTTGGGTATCATTATTATTTTCTACGTTTCAAAGTTAAAGGGAACATTTTGAAGGAGAGTTAAAGCCACCAAACTATATTTTTGGGCAGCAAGTTAGAGGAGTATTAAAGCTGTAAACTGGTGAGTTAAGAAGCTATTTTGGACAACAAGGAAGAGCTATGAATTCATCAAGTTTTAGGTAAGTAATTAGGTGATCCAAATCACCAAGATATCCATCGTCTATGGAGTTCATAAAGGTATGCAAATTTGGTGTAAAAGGTTAATTATTTTAACACTTAGATTCATCTTATTATTATGTTTCATTAAGCACCACATTAGAGTTTAAATTTTTAAAGGATAAAGTTTCAAGTTTTAAGTCTTCAACGTAGTGTAGAATATTGTTTCTACAAGGGTTAAAATTTGCACATAAGAAATAAGAGTTAGATATGATTTGAAATAAATAAAAATATCAACATCCTACCTTATATTAAAAGCATAGAAGATGTTATTCTAAAGCAAAGGTTGATTAAAATTTAGTGCATTAAGTATTAATCAAGAAAGGGAGATTAGTGCACAAAATCAAGGTTGAGTTGAAGTGTCAAAAGACACCATTGAGCATAGAAAAACTATAGAAAATATTGGTGAAGAGAAGCCACCAAAAGGAGCATTATAACCACTAGGGAATAGAGAAGAAGCCGCCATACTAAATACAAGGAATAAAGTTTCAAAAAGGAAGCAAAAAAAGTTTCAAAAATTATGGTGCAAATTAAGGTATTTTATCTTAATTATTGTAGAATTATTTACATTCCATAATAGCACCATACTTGTCTTGTCCAATGTAGCAAAATGAGGACAAAATGTAGAGTGTCTTAAGACACTAAAACAACAAGTATATTACAGTCACTAAACGATCATATCATCAAGATTGAAGAGAAAACTATGAAGTGGAGGAAGAGAGCCAACTAAGGGCTCAAGACCATAGTCTTCAAGGTGTCTAAAGACACTATATTCAATGCCATAAGTATCATAGAAGTAACACTTTTAGTGCAAGAGAGACTTACAATGGGAAGATACAAAATAAGGGCAGCATAACGTAACTCAAGTACAAGTTGTAAGAGGAATAACATAAATAGCAAATACAAGGTGTAAGTTGAATTCATCATTTATTCAATGCTTAGAGGCTAGTTGTCATGAACCACCCTTAGCAGAATTTGAACTTGATAGATTTTTCTTTGCTAATATGTTTTGCTTCAAGGAAAAATTGACATGCTATGTTTTAATTCTACAAGTATGGATGGTTTATAGGAAATAAAATATTTTAATGAAGAAATATTTGGCAATAAATGGATCATTATTTCAAGAAAGTATTTTTCATGAAATAATATGATGTTGCTAACAAATAGTGTGTTTGTACAGAAAAAAAGGTTCTTGTGGGTGTAGAAATAATAAACCACCAAGAACAAGAATGCCTAGTACAAATGATATTATGGGTTATGTTGTCAAAAAATTAAGGAAGCAACATGAATGAATGATTCACCCTTGATGATACTTTTCATAAAGTTTACACATGATAAATAAATTCCAGACTTGTGATTGCTTGTATGATTTTTAATATTTGCTTTATGACTGAATTATTAAGGATATGATCTTGGATATATGTGTATATGCATGATTTCATTGTCTTTCCTAAAGGAATAAATAGTTTATAAAGATCTATTTTTACATGGTAACATCATCTTGGAAGTGAATTATGTGTAAGTAAAATCTAATAGCTAGCATTAATGGAGCAAAGTGTGCTTGTGATAATGGCTTGAACATTGGACATGAATGATAAATGAATTTGCTAGTAGAAGGATCTAGAATATATGAAATAATGGAAGTTGGGGACTACATGGAAAAGAGGTTTTGAAATACTAGGAAAATAGGTTGGAAGAGGTGCTCATGCTATGTGGGAGAGGTGTGTACTCAGGAAAAGAAAGAGAAGGAAATGAATAGAGGTAGAAAACATTTGGCTAGGAAAGGAAGAACAAAGACGGAAGACACTGCAAGAAATTTGTGAGCTGGTATGCGATTGATACATGAGTTATCTTGCATCCGCTACAAAAACTTTAGAGTTATTATTTTTATCTTCCATTATGTATAAGCACTGCTATTTGGTATAATTTCTTCCAATCAATAATTATTTGCAAAACTGGTGTATGAAACCATAGTTCAATTGAATACCATAGGAATTATTGAAAGTGTAGATTACTTGAATAAGATTTATTTAAAAGTTGTTTGGAATAAACATATACTATCTAGGGGTGTCTCATTTGAATGTATCACCTTTCCTTAGGTGATATTGACGTTCGTTCTCTTGACATATTGATAACTAACTTTATGGATAGTGTGAATTATGGATAAACTTTTTGATAACCTTCATAAACATAGATGATGCTGGTAAAATTAGTTTTGAATAGATTACACATGTATTTGCTGGATCTTATGTTCTATTTTATTAAAGTAGCATTGCACAATATATGGATTGCTTGTGATGTTTGGTTAAAATGTGTGTTTACATTTTATATAAATCTTTTAATATATGAATAGTTGAATGAAGGAATAAACCTGAGTTTTGCTACGAGGAATCTATGGAATGACCATAAAAGATTGTTGGTGTTTCATGGTTTGGATTGTTGTGTGTATTTCATCTTAGAATCTATAGATTTTGTTGGAAATCACAAGTTGATGGGCGAATTTGATGAAATTATTACTATGCGTGCATTTAGCGTGATTGCTTTGACTAGATGAGCTATAAAGATTTATGGAGTTTCTGATTATTGGAATGATTTGGTTAGATAGAACATAAATTAACATGTTGGAATTCCTTTGCATGTGAATTGAATTACATTGTAAGTGTACAAATGTCTACTATCTAGATATGTGATTGTGTGCAATTGGAAAACATCAATAAAGGGAATGGTGCACATTTGAATGTTGCATATGAGTTTTGTAGGATCCATCTCTGATACCCAATAGATGAAAATCAATGTTCTCGATTGGTTTATTACGGAGGAAGTACATGAAGAGCGATGTACCAGGACATTGAAAGCTTTAGAAAACCTTTATCCATAGTAGTTGTGACATAGAAGAAGCTGGGCATGTTTGAGTTAACTAGATATCTTGTGTATCAGACTAATATAATTAAGAATCTATGTATTCTATTATTGAGATAACAAACTCCTTATCAGTGAAGATCTGTTTGAAAAGTGATACTACTATTTATGTGATTGAATGAGTTTAGATAGAGTAGTGACTCTTGAATTATTATGGAGATTTGAAAATATTTTTTTTGGTAGATTAAAGTGGGTTTTTGTCAAGGATCCCAAAACTTGATTACAAAGGATCATAATACAACACGAAACATCAGAATGAAACAAAAGGAATTTATCCAAGGATGGACAAAAGGATAGGCAAGGATAGCCCAAAGGAATAAAGTAAGGAACATGCAATCCTTTGCACTAGAAAAAGACGTCTTCCTTTGCACCAAAGGAAAAACGAGCAAGAAGGGAAAGCCCACTAGAAGTCCAAATTTGAATCATAAGGCACTGAACAAGGGTGGGAGAAAGTGCCAAACCTCCCCAATGTATTACAATATATTCATTAATTAAAACAAGTCTTTTGAGTTGTGATTTAATATTATCTATGCTTATATAGCTCTCTACCTATGATATTATTTAATCTAGGTGTGTTACGATAAATGAATGCATATTTTTATTCAGTTGTGTGTGGGTTTTGGTGGAATATTAATGTTGAAAAAAATCATATTTCAATTTAGTCTCATTGTTTTAACTGAAGTGTTATTACTAGAATGACCTCTAGATGGGCTTAGGGAGTCATGTAATGCATTGGTCTATCCTTAAGAGTTAGTCCCAATTCATGTAACTCCATAAGTAATGCTGATCAAGGAAAATGTAGAAGTAAGCTAATTGATATTTTTGTTGTTGTGTTAGCAGAGCACTGCGTATTAGTAGGTGAGTTTATTACATCTATTGCACCTTTAGAATGACGTCCCTTGAGCTTCTTAAAGGAAGAGAAAGTGCTACCTTCTTAGAACCTAAGCATAGCGAGCATGTCTAGGGCATGGGAGGTAGATAGTGTTGACTTCACCGAAGGATGGACAATTGGGGGATGTTGAAACATGACTAGATGCTAAGCGCACCACATAGATGGACTTGTGTGGATAAGCAAGGATTGGTATTTTCCTTTTTTATAGATTGAAAAGTGAGTATCCTTTCGATGGACCATAAAGAAATACCCTTTAAAAAGAATGAAAGATGTGATATTTTGATGGACTAAAGAAGGATAATTGTCTTGATAAATTGAAAGGAATAGAATAGTTTCTAGTGGAAGATAGTTGAATGGAGTATTTTCTTAAGACTGGTGACAAGGAAACCCATATATAATTAGGGTAGGATCTTCTCCCTTGATTGTTTATGATAGTGAGATAGATGTCCTTTTTAATTAAAGAAGTTTTTTTGGGTTCACTGTCGTTTAGTTAAGAGGCTTGCTTTAACTTTAGCTTGCTTAGAGTTAATTATATGTTAAAAAAAACTCTCAACTTCTTTTAAGGTTAGTATAATTAAGACGGGTTATGACATATTGTATTAGAGCATGGTTTGTAGTGGAATATGTTCATTATGCAAGGATTAGTCTTCAGTATGTGATAGGAAATACACTAGATATTAGTGAATAGAAGACACTAATAAAAGCAAATCTACTTGAACTGATTTGGATGTTATGGGTAAATAGTAACTATTAGGAGGAGCAATTCGAAAGGTTAAATGCTAATGAATACCTACTATCTCTTTTGGGGTGTGTCTAGGGAAGATGCCACCAAAAATAAGAAGGGGAAGTGTTGTCCCAATAACAAGGCAGACATGAGGAACCAATGCAAAAAATAAAACACCTGATGTTGGTTCAGAAAACCCTAGTGAAAGAGAAAATCTTACTGAAATAGTGGCTTTACTTCGTGAGTAGGTGGAGACCCAAAAATAGTTGTTAGATGTTGTGTTAAGTTAGGAAATGTGATCTGGTAACTCGAGAAGGGAAAAAGTGAATGAACCTCTTACAAAGGTACAACTGGCAAGAGTTGACTAGAGGTTGAGTTGGGTAAGGATATGAAATATCTAAAATATTCTAAGTCTAGTGGAGAGGAATATGGGAATAAGGCTGAGGTTTGGTTGAAGGAGATAAATATATATTATAAGTTGAATAATTTCTCCTCAATAACTTGAACATCTTATGCTATATTACACTTTCAAGGAGATGGTATAGCTTGGTGGGAAACCCTTAGTGAAGAACTAAAGCCAGTAACTGTAGTTGACTTAAAATATGAAGAATTTGTAAAATATTTTAGAAAAATATTTCTCACAAAATACTTCTATTCCTAGAAATTTGATGAATTTACTAAAATTCATCAGGGAATAAGAACAATGGAGATAAATTATCAAAAATTTGTTAAGCTAGTGAAGTATGTACCTGCTTACACTAAGAAAATAAAGATCCATAATTTTATACTTGGAGTAGATCCTAGGATAGGATCAGAAGTGGACATGCGAGAACCTGAAACATTGCAAAAGGCTTATGTATTGGTAAGGAAAACTAAAATGTATCTCAAATCCTACTTTGATTATGATGGGTTAGATGAAGAGGGCAAGGAGGCACTATGGAAAAGAAAATTTTTAGGTTTTATGAAGTGGGAACATGATAAAATAGTTAAAATAATTGCAAGACACGATGAAAAGGAAGATAGGAAACAAAAAAAAATTAGAAGAAGATTCTGAGGAAGGAAATGTAGATGCTATATTCATGGTAATAATGGAAATAGATCACCATAAAGATAGACTAACCTACCAAAAGAAGAAGGATAAAAAAGATAGATGAGATGAAAAGAACATATAGGACCAAAAGAAGGATGATATATTTACAATGGATCGTATTATGCAAACAATTATCCATAGAAAGTAGGGATGGGTTCAAAAGAAAAGGAACCAATGTACAAGGAAATTGCACCTAAGGAACTAATGTACATGATTTACATGACAACAAGAAGCTAGAATCTGGAAGTTTAGACTATACCACTGGTGATAAAAGATAAGATTTTTGGTATAAGTGTTAAAATATTATTTGATAGTGGAGCTACAAATAGTTTTATTTCCACTAGTTTAATTAAAATTTTAATAGAAAGACTAGGGATATTGGCACATGGGTGGAAGGTTGATTATGGTTTAGAATAAACCTACTTTGGGAGTTAGTGTTATACTATGGTAAAAATTTCTTTGCCTAGTTGAATGATATTAGGATGTTTATATGTTGCACCACTGCATGCCTTTGACATAGTTATAGGATTGGATTAGTTGCATGAGCGTAAAGCAGTGATTAATTTACAAGATCAATGGGTTGAATATACATATGTTGAAGGGATTATTCATAGAGTGAATAGCCTACAAGGAGCTTTCCAACCTCAAATACTTTCATCTATGCAACTCAAGAAAGTCATTAGAAAAATAGGAATGGTATATATTATTAAGATAAATGAGTTAGAGGAAGGAAAAAAGGAAAAAGTGCTTGGAAAAAACCCTTCTATTTAGGTGTTTATGGTTGTATTTATAGAAAAATTACCAATATTACCACCTAGAAGAGAATTTGACTTCTCTATCGAACTTAAAACTTGAACAAAGTCTATCCATAGGGCTCCTTATAGAATGAATCCCATAGAAATGCAAGAACTAAAGGTACAACTACATGGATTGTTGGAAAAAGGACTAATAAGACCAAGTGTGTCATCGTGGGGTGCACCAAAGTTGTTTGTAAAGAATAAAAATGGGTGCTTAAGATTGTGTATTGAATAAATAATGTTAAATAAGGTAACTATCAAAAATGGATATCCTTTGCCTAGAATCAAAGACCTCTTCAATCAACTCAAGGATGCCGAAATATTTTCAAAAATCGATTTGAAGTCAGGATACCACCAATTGAGAATTCAAGAGAAGGATACACATAATACAACTTTTAAAACTAGATATGGACATTATGAGTTCACTATATTACCTTTTGGACTAACGAATGTTCCAATAACATTCATAAACCTAATGAATAGTATCTTTAGGAAGTATTTGGATAGATTTGTTTTCATATTTTTGGATGAAATTTTGATATAATTTCCAAAATAGGATAGAGCATGATGAACACCTCAGAATAGTGCTAGAATTTTTAAGAAAAATAAGTTGTATGGGAACCTATTCAAGTGTGAATTCTATGTGACATAGGTGCAATATTTAGATCACATTGTTTCGACTGAAGGAATCACCATATATCCTAAGAAAATAGAAGCCATTATGAGTTGGCCACCACAAATGAATGTGATTGAGGTTAGGAGTTTCATGGGCTTAACTGGGTACTATAGGTGATATGTAAAGGACTACGCAAATATCACCTCACTATTAACCAACCTTCAAAGAAAAGGGAAGGATTTCAAGTGGACAAAAAAATGTGAGACAACATTTGAATTACTTAAGCAAATGCTTACTACACCTCCTATATTAAAGATAATTGATCCATAGAGAATTTTCTTTGTGTTTATAGATGCATCTCTAGAAGTACTGGGAGGAGTGCTCTCACAATAAGAAGCATTAGTAGCCTATGGATCAAGGAAGCTAAAAAAGCATGAGGTTAATTATGCAACTCATGATTTAGAGTTAGCAGTTATGGTTTTTTATTTGAAGTGTTGGTGATACTATCTAGTTGGTAGACCCTTTTAGCTAAAGATAGATCATCAGAGTCTACAATACATGTTCACCCAACCCTTACTTAATGCTAGACAGAGAAGATGGATGGAATTTCTCACTAAATATTATTTTGGAATGGAATATATTAATGGAAATGAGAATAAAGTTGTTTATGCTTTGAGTAGAAGGAAACACATTGCAGTATTATCTCATATTCATGTTGATTGGATGGACCAAGTCAAGGAAATGCAAGGTCAAGATACCTACTACAGGAAAATTCAAGAAAATATGGAAAGGAAATTAGAAGAAAATGGATATTTTAGCATCAAGGATGAGTTCCTTTGATTTAAAGATAGAATAGTAATACTTGAGAATAGTGATTTGAGGAAGATGATCATGAATGAAGCACATAGATATCCCTATTCTACTCATCAAAGAGGAGCAAAGATGAGAGAGAATATGAAAAATATATTCTTTTGGCCATGAATGAAGAGAGATATAATAGAATTTGTTGCTCAATGCCTTGAGTGCCAAAAAATAAAATCAAAACATAGACATCTTGCTGGTTTGTTATTTTTTCATGATGTGCCTACGCAAAAATGGTAGGTGATTTCTATGGATTCATAGTAGGGATACCTAATACCAAGTTCTAGCATGATGCAATTCTAGTAGTGGTCGACATACTGACCAAGGTTGCAAACTTTATACCCAGAAGTACCAATGTTGATGTAATTGCAATGAATATATTTTCCAAAGAAATATTTAGGATTCATGGTTTTTTGAAGGTAATTATATCAGATCGGGACTCAAGGTTCACCTCTAAGTTTTGACAAGCATTACACCAAGCCATTGGCACTAGGTTGAACATCAGTTCAACCTATCACCTAGAAACTGATGGATAAACTAAAAGAGTCAATCAAGTATTAGAGGACATGCTTTGCATGTACTACATGGATCATAAAATCCATTGGGAGGAATACTTGCATCTAGTAGAATTTTTCTACAATAATAGTCATCATTCGATGTTGGGCATGGCTCTATTCAAAGCTTTGTATGGCAAAAAGTGTAGGATACCATTATCATGGGATAATATAGAGGATCAGATTGTGCTTGAACCCAACATGGTTAAATAAATAGAGCAACAATTAAAGGTGACTAGAGAAAGGTTGAAGGAAGCGGTAGATAGTCTAGAAAAGTTATGTTGATCTTAAAAGATCACCCATAGAATTTGTTGTTGGAGATAGAGTGTTTTTGAGGTGTTGGAAATTTGAGCAAGTTTTGTTGTCATTAATGTTAAGAGGTTTGATGACCAGTTTTATCGGCAATGATGTCAAAAGGTTGATTCTCCAAAAAGCAAGGAGGTTGTTAAAAGAAGAAAAGGGTATAATATTTATTTTAAATATTATATGCCTAAAGAAGCTAAAAAGGTTTAAGACCCAAGAAAATAGAAGCAAGTTTAAAAAGAAATAATAATATTATAATGTTTAATATTATAATATTTGGGAGAAAGGAAAAGGTGAAGAATAACAAGGTCCAAGAAATCATTAAAAAAATATATCCATGACAAAGTCCATTGAGTAGGTTATAGAGGTTGGCAAAGGTTTTAATTTATTTAAATTAAAATATTTTAACCTAAGGTTAAAATTTTAATTTAAATAATTAATGGCACCAAAGTTCAAAGTTTCAATTCAAAATTAAATTTGAATTCGAAGGAGGGTCAACATGTTTTAATGCAAAGGAAAGAGTATTAATAGGAAATGATTTTAATTTCCAAAGCCTCTAAGAAAGTTAATTCCCATTTGTGATAATAATTCATGCGCTCTATTTTGAAGAGGAGAAGACACTTATGATATTTTTAGATAAAGCGAGGTAGAGTGGTGTTTAAATTTATTTGGCACAATAAAAATATCCCAAAGTTTTGGCTAGCACAGACAATGATTTAAGGCTTGGCTAAGGTGTTCGTGAAGGGAAGATTGTGGTTTTGAATCCCACATAGGCTATTTTGGTAAAGGATGAAAGAGTTTTGTTTTTTGCCAAAATTTGCGAGCAGTAGATATTGTATAGGATAAAGTGTCCTTTTTTTCATGCGAGAGCATAGCACAGGTGATAGCCTAGCCTTGGGATAAGGCGTTGTGGTGGCATAGGTTGTGGGTTCAAGTTTGGGTGCTGGTCACTAAGACGTGTGCAATATTTTTTGTGATGTCGGCCAACAATTATAAGGTATGCACTTTTGATTTAATTTTACCAAAGGTTTGAAATGTGAAAAGTGTTTTAAGAGCATGTGATATTAAAAAGGGCACGTGAGAATTCCTTAGTAAGTCATAAGGGTTGTTGATTAAACATTTTATTTTTGACGCTTTGAAATAAATAAAGTATGGGATATTATAAGGTGTAAACACGGAATGTTATTTTTTGTATGTTTAATATAATTTTGAGAATATTGGAGATTATAAGGTGTAAACAAGGAACTTTATTTTAATATGTGTTGAATGTAGAGGAGTAATAAGGTGCATTTGTGACTTGACATATTGACTGTATTTCTTGTATGGTGAAATAATTATTGAGGTAAATATTCTTGTGGAGATTTTGAGATAGGTTGTTGCTATCTAACCAAGAATTGGCAAAAGAATTTGGTTGTGAGTAAAACAGGTTTTGAAGATATATGTCCATCAAATAAAAAGGTATGGACACATTATCTTTTGTTTAGAGTGATTGAAATGAATGTATGAAATATAAGGTGGAGTGAAAAGGATTGATAAGTATTGTTGGAAATGTATGAGCAAGTTTAAGTGCATCTTGTTGATGGATGATTTGATTTGAGATAGAGATTGAGAATTATTTGAGTTAGGGTTTGAGACCTACATTGTGATTTTTGTTGGAAGTAGTGTGAAACACTTTGTTAGGGTTTGTAAGCAAGTTGTGTTTCATTGGTTGAATGATTGAGTGAAATTCTTGAGCATTGGATTTGAGTGATATTGAAAGTGAATGTGCAAACATTAGAAATTAGATTTGTGAAAATTATAGACTTAATGATTGAGTAGAACATATTGAGTTTTGATAGAATACATCACTCTTTATATGTTCTAGAGGTTAAATGAATTTTGAATAGAATGTGTCTAAAATGATTTAAGTTAAAGGAATTAATTTGAATATTAGATAAAGCATTTGATAATATTGTGTGCAAGATTTGAGATTGATTGAACATATCTTGTGAGCTATTTTGAGCATGTTTTGTGAGTTGTTTTGAGTATGTATTAAAAGAAGATTTGAGGCAAGTCTTGGTGAAGACTTGAGAGCAGATTAAGCAAGTTATTAAGAGGACTTGAAGACATATTTAAGGCAAGTCTTGGTGAATACTTGTAGGTAAATTTGAGAAAGTCTTGGTGAAGAATTAAGAGCAAAATTGATTGATTTATGTTTTCAAGCTTTGTGTTAAGGCTTGGGGTAAATTTGAGTAGATTTGTTTGATTGATTTGTTCAAGATTTGTATTAAGGCTTGGGGTAAATCTGAGTAGAGTTGATTGGTGATTTGATCAAGATTTATGTTAAGGCTTGAGGATAGATTTGAGGATAGAGTTTGGTGCAGATTTAAGGGCATATTTGTACCATACCAAGAAATATATTTAGGTGTAGATTTTTGCTATATCGAGGATAATGTTTAGTTTAGATTTGAGATGGATATTGAGAAGAGTTAAGAGTAAGCTTTGGAGGTGAAAGAGTATAGTAAAACAATCTCTAGTGGATAGAGATCCATTAGCTAAGGAAGTAAGGACATAGGTCTTTTGAGTGAGGACAAAGGTCTCTATGGAGAGAGATCCACAAGCTAGTTCAGTGGGGTAGAAGTCTTCTAGAAGAGTACTAGCTAGAGCAGAGGAGAAAGAGTTCTCCTATGGATAGAGTTCCACAAACCAGAGCAAGGTGAAAGTTTTCTCCTATGGAGTGTGATTCGCGAACCAACTGGGAAGATATAGTTCTTCTGTGGAGAGAGATCCACGAACCAGTTGAGGAGAAAGAGTTCTCTTGAATCAAGTTCCACAAACTAGAGAAAAGGGGAAATAGTTCTCTTGTGGAGAGAGATCCACAAATTAGAACATTAGAAAATTGGTGTCTCCTTTGGACAAAGGTCCATAAAAATTGTAATAGGGAAGTGATTCCCAAGAGATTTGTTGAGAAAATTTTAGTGGAAATATTTTCTTCATGGAGTAGCCCACATTGGGTGAACCACGTTAAATTGGTGTCTCTATTATGTGTGATGATTTATGCATTACTTTGATTACTGTTGTATATATTGCAATTGATTATATTGGATAATATTGTTTGGGAAAGAAAAGTAAAATTTGATCTTATACTGTTCACCCCCCTCTTAGTATAAGCTTGTGTTCTTAAATTGGTATCAGAGTGAGTTCCTTAAGAAAATTTTAACAACTTAAAGGAAGAGTGTACAGGAACACAAATGGCATCTAAGAGTGGATCATCAGCAAATAATACACCATTGTTCGATGGGAAAAATTATGCATTCTAGAGTGTAAGAATAAATATTTATCTAATGGTACATGGAATTGAGACATGGCAAGCAGTTGAGGATGGGTACACACCACCAGCTACTCCTCCTACAGATAAAGTTGGTAAGCTCTTACACCTATATAATTCAAAGGCAATGAATGAAATCTTGGGTGGATTACATAAAGAAGAATTTGTAAAAGTTATACATTGCACATCAACAAAAGATATATGGGATAAGTTGAAGAATTCATATGAGGGAGATAAAAAGGTTAATATGGTAAAGTTGCAAAATAACAAGAAAAAATTTGAAGACTTGAAGATGAAGGATGAAGAAGAAATTGCTACATAATTTATGTGGATGATTTTGTTAACTCTATGCAAGGACTTGGGTTTTTAGTTGAAGAATATAATGTTTATCAAAAGGTTCTAAGGTCACTTCCTATGAGGTTTGATGGAAAGATTTCAGTAATAGAAGAAACAAGAGATATTGAAAATCTAACTTTGGATGAGTTGCAAGGAACACTTACAACATATGAGATAAGAATAGTACAGTATCCTATCCCGAAGAAAGAGGTAACTTTCAAAGAACTAAAGAAAGCAAAGGATAAAAAACCTATTTCAAGTGATGAGTCAATCAGTGATGAGGAAGCTAACTACGGTAGAAGGAACACGATGAATTTAGGAAAGCACAAAGGTATAAAAATAGTAAGGTGTTTCAAATGTGGTAAATATGGTCATTATGCGACTAACTGTACAAAATATGAAAGTAACAATGGTGAAGAGAAACAAGATCCTAAGAATAGGGAAGCATGAAAATCTAGGTATTAAAATAAAAATAGGGATGGAAAAAACAAGAAAGGAAAGAAGTTTTTCCAAAGGCATAAGAAAATTTTTTATGTCGACAGGTCAGGCAAGAGTTCAAGTTATAGTGATGAAAGATCTTTAGAAAATAAGAAATGCACTTCTTGGCAATAGAAGAATAAGGAATTGCTTCTATTGAATATAAATAAAAAACGTATGAAGATGCTCTTAGAGGCAAAGATGTAAAGGAAGCATAAAAAAATTAAGAAGGAGAAGTTGATCTCTAAGGTGAGCTTATTTTTGCACCTAAGTAATTAAGAAAGGTAAGAAAGCAGAACTCGAAACTTAAGATTCAATTTCAATAATGTGATGAAGAAAAGGGAAAGCTTATACAAGATCTGACAAGTTCAATATCTAAGACAAGAAGATTTAAATAGAAGTTAGAGGCAAAAGTCTTAGAATGTGAAATATTAGAGCATGAGGTAGCTTCACTAAGGAAGGAACTGAAAGAGTCTAAAGACAAGATACATAGGTTTGTGAGAAGCTCAAAGACCTTGGATAAGATTATCAGTGTACACAGATCTTCATCAAACAAGACAAGACTTAGTTTTGAAGAGGGACAAAGAGAAAAAGGAGAGGAGTAAATCTCAATATACAAAGAAGAAGCTTTAGAAGAAGAGAGTAAAAGAGAAAGTGAGACTTATGAGGATAAGTTGAAAAATAGAAGGTTTACCAAGGAAGAAAACAATGCATAAATGAGGAACATGAAAAATCACAGGGAAGAAAGGACTAAGAGACCAATGGGTTAAAGGTAAGAATTCTTCATAGGATGTTGCTTCTCATGTAATAGGTTTGGTCATAAGCATACATAGTGCAGGACACATGAACAGAAGGAATATGGTTTCAGCAAGATAAATTTCAGAAATGGATATCTCTTTCAAGGGTATTGTCACTCTTGTAATCAGTTTGGTCATAAATAAATTAATTGCAGGGTTCATGACAGGAATGGATATGGCTTCACCAAGAGTAAATTCAAGATATTTGCACCTTCTAGGAACCACAAAATTAAGTGTTATAAGTGTAATAATGTTGGGCATATGGCTAAGTGGTGTAGAAAAAAATTTCCAGAGATAAGCAAGAACAAGAATATTCAAAAGAATCAAAAGAATTAGTTGAGGAAGAAGGTGGACAAAGAAAAACAACATTGTATGCTAGGAGTAGAGATACTCCCACCCCAAAATTAATCATGCCAAGGAGAGGAGGTGGAGGAAGCTAAGATAAGAGTCTTATATTTAGACCCAAAGGAGTCCCTTTGCCATTGATGTTAAAGGGGGAAAAAATTGAGTTAGGGGGAGAGCATTCAATCAGGAGGAGAAGTTTCTCAAGGAAGCAGAATTGAAAAAGTAAAAGGAATGCTTAAATAAAAAAGGGTTGCCATAAATGACAAAGGGGGAGATTGTTGGAAATTTGAGCAAGTTTTGTTGTCATTGATGTCAAGAGGTTTGATGTCTAGTTTTGTTGTCATTGATTTCAAAAGCTTAATTATCCAAAAAGCAAGGAAGTTGTTAAAAGAAGAAAAGGGTATAATATTTATTTTAAATATTATATGCCTAAAGAGGCTAAAAAGGTTGAAGACCCAAGAAAAGAGAAGCAAGTTTAAAAAGAAATAATAATATTATAATATCTGGACAAAACAAAAATGTGAAGACTAACAAGGTCCAAGAAATCATTAAAAAATATATCCTCGACAAAGTCCATTGAGTAGGTTATAAAGGTTGGAAAAAATTTTAATTTATTTAAATTAAAATATTATAACCTAAGGTTAAATTTTTAATATAAATAATTAATGGCACCAAAGTTCAAAGTTTCAATTTGAAATTAAATCTGAATCCAAAGTAGGGATGATGTGTTTTAATGCAAAGGAAAGAGTATTAATAGGAAATGATTTTCATTTCCAAAGCCTTTAAGAAAGTGAATGCCCATGTGTGATAATAATTTGTGTGCTCTGTTTCGAAGAGGAGAAGACACTTGTGAGATTTTTATATAAAGTGAGGCAGAGTGGTGTTTAAATTCGATTGGTGAGACAAAAATATCTTAAAGAGTTGTATAGCATAATGGCGGTCAAAGGCATGACTAAGTCATTTGTGAAGGGAATGTTGTGGTTTCAAATCCCATGCAGGATGTTTTGGTAAAGGAGGAAAGAGTTTTGTTTTTCACCAAAATTCGTGAGAAGCAAATATTGTATATGACAAAGTGTCCTTTTATTTTCATGCGAGTGCATAGGATAGGCGATAGCCTAGCCTTGGGCTAAGGCATTGTGGTAGCATAGGTCATGGGTTCGAGTTTGGATGCTGGTCGTTGAGATGTGCACAATATTTTTTGTAACATGGGCCACCAATTATAAGATATGCACTTTTGATTTAATTTTGCCAAAAGGTTTGGAATGCAAAAAGTGTTTTAAGGCCACATGTGTGAATTGCTTAGGGAGTCATAAGGGTTGTTGATTAAATATTTTATTTTTGATGCTTTGAAATAAATAAGTATTGGATATTATAAGGTTTAAACAAGGAATGCTATTTTTTGTATGTTGAATATTATTTTGAGAAAATTGGAGACTATAAGGTGTAAACAAGGAATTTTATTTTGATATGTGTTGAACGTAGAGAAGTAATAAGGTGTATTTGTGACTTGAAATATTAACTGTATTTCTTGTATGGTGAAATAATTATTGAGGTGCATATTCTTGTGGAGATTTTGAGATAGGTTGTTGCTATCTAACCAAGAATTGGCAAAATAATTTGGTTGTGAGTAAAACAGGTTTTGAAGATATATCTCCATCAAAGAAAAAGGTATGGGCACACTATATTTTGTTTAGAGTGATTGAAATGAATGTATGAAATATAAGGTGGAGTGAAAAGGATTGATAAGAATTATTGGAAATGTATGAGCAAGTTTAAGTGCATATTTTTGATGGATGATTTGATTTGAGATAGATATTGAGAATTATTTGAGTTAGGGTTTGAGACCTACATTGTGATTTTTGTTGGAAGTATTGTGAAACACTTTGTTAGGGTTTGTAAGCAAGTTGTGTTTCATTGATTGAATGATTGAGTGAAATTCTTGAGCACTAGATTTGAGTGATATTGAAAGTGAATGTGCAAACATTAGAAATCAGATTTGTGAAAATGACAGACTTAATGATTGAGTAGAACATATTGAGTTTTGATAGAATACATCAATCTTTATATGTTCTAGAGGTAAAATAAATTCTGAATATAATGTGTCTAAACTACTTCAAGTTAAAGGAATTACTTTGAATATTAGACAAAGCATTTGATAGCATTGTGTGCAAGATTTGATATTGATTGAGCATATCTTGTGAGCTATTTTGAGCATGTTTTGTGAGTTGTTTTGAGTATGTATTAAAAGAAGATTTAAGGCAAGTATTGGTGAAGAATTGAGAGCGGATTGAACAAGTTCTTAAGAGGACTTGAAGATATATTTAACGCAAGTCTTGGTGAAGAGTTGTAGGAAGATTTGAGAAAGTCTTGGTGAAGACTTGAGAGCAGAATTGATTGATTGATTTGTTCAATATTTGTGTTAAATTTTGGTATGTTGAATGCTATTTTTAGAATATTGGAGATTATAAGGTGTAAACAAGGAACTTTATTTTGATATGTGTTGAACTTAAAGAAGGAGTAATAAGGTGTATTTGTGACTTGACATATTGAGTGTATTTGAGATAGAGATTGAGAATTATTTGAGTTAGGTTTGAGACCCACATTGTGATTTTTGTTGGAAGTAGTGTGAAACACTTTGTTGGGTTTTGTAAGAAAGTTGTGTTTCATTGGTTGAATAATTGAGTGAAATTCTTGAGCACTGGATTTGAGTGATATTGAAAGTGAATGTGCAAACATTAGAAATTAGATTTGTGAAAATGACAGACTTAATGATTGAGTAGAACATATTGAGTTTTGATAGAATACATCACTCTTTATATGTTCTAGAGGTAAAATAAATTCTGAATATAATGTGTCTAAACTAATTCAAGTTAAAGTAATTACTTTGAATATTAGAAAAAGTATTTGATAGCATTGTGTGCAAGATTTGAGATTGATTGAGCATATCTTGTGAGCTATTTTGAGCATGTTTTGTGAGTTGTTTTGAGTATGTATTAAAAGAAGCTTTGAGGTAAGTCTTGGTGAATAATTGAGAGCAAATTGAACAAGTTATTAAGAGGACTTGAAGATAGATTTAAGGCAAGTCTTGGTGAAGAGTTGTAGGCATATTTGAGCAAGTATTGGTGAAGACTTGAGAGCAGAATTGATTGAATGATTTGTTCAAGTTTTGTGTTAAATTTTGGTATGTTGAATATTATTTTGAGAATATTGGAGATTATAAGGTGTAAAAAAGGAACTTTATTTTGATATGTGTTGAACTTAAAGAAGAAGTAATAAGGTGTATTTGTGAATTTCCATATTGATTGTATTTGAGATAGATATTGAGAATTATTTGAGTTAGGATTTGAGACCTACATTGTGATTTTTGTTGGAATTAGTGTGAAATACTTTGTTAGGGTTTGTAAGCAAGTTGTGTTTCATTGGTTGAATTATTGAGTGAAATTCTTGAGCATTGGATTTGAGTGATATTGAAAGTGAATGTGCAAACATTAGAAATTAGATTTGTGAAAATTATAGACTTAATGATTGAGTAGAACATATTGAGTTTTGATAGAATACATCACTCTTTATATGTTCTAGAGGTTAAATGAATTTTGAATATAATGTGTCTAAACTGCTTCAATTTAAAGGAATTACTTTGAATATTAGATAAAGCATTTGATAATATTATGTGCAAGATTTGAGATTGATTGAACATATATTGTGAGATATTTTGAGCATGTTTTGTGAGTTGTTTTGAGTATGTATTAAAAGAAGATTTGAGGCAAGTCTTGGTGAAGACTTGAGAGTAGATTGAGCAAGTTATTAAGAGGACTTGAAGACATATTTAAGGCAAGTCTTGGTGAATACTTGTAGGTAAATTTGAGAAAGTCTTGGTGAAGAATTAAGAGCAAAATTGATTGATTTATGTTTTCAAGCTTTGTGTTAAGGCTTGGGGTAAATTTGAGTAGATTTGATTGATTGATTTGTTCAATATTTGTGTTAAGGCTTGGGGTAAATCTAAGTAGATTTTATTGGTGATTTGATCAAGCTTTATGTTAAGGCTTGAGGATAGATTTGAGGATAGAGTTTGGTATAAATTTAAGGTCAGATTTATGCTAGACCAAGAGATAATTTTGTGAGCAGATTTATGCTAGACCAAGGGCAATGTTTAGTGTAAATTTGAGATAAATATTGACCAGAGTTGAGAGAAATATTTGGAGGTGATATAGTAGAGGACAAAAGTATCCAGTATATAGAGATCCATAGCCAGGGTAGTGAGGATAGCGGTCTTCTAAGTGAGGGCAAATATCTTCTGAATGAGGACAAAGGTATTCTATGGAGAGAGATCCACAAGCTAGTGTAGTGGAGGAAGAAGTCTTCTAGAAGAGCACAAGCCAAAGCAGAGGATAAAGAGTTATCTTGTAGATAGAGTTCCACAAACTAGAGTAAGGGGAAATAGTTCTCCTATGGAGTGTGATTCATGAACCAACTGGGAAGATAGAGTTCTTTTATGGAGAGAGATCCACGAACCAGTTGAGGAAAAAGAGTTCTCCTAGATCAAGTTCCACAAACTAGAGAAAAGGGGAAAGAGTTCTCCTATGGAGAGAGATCCACAAATTAGAGTATTAGGGGATCAATGTCTACTTTGGACAGAGGTCCATAAAAATTGTAATAGAGAAGTGATTTCTAAGAGATTTGTTAAGAAAATTTTAGTGGAAATATTTTCTTCATGGAGTAGCCGACATTGGGTGAACCACGTTAAATTGGTGTCTCTATTGTGTGTGATGATTTGTGCATTGATTTGATTACTATTGTTGATATTGCCATTGGTTATATTGGATAATATTATGTAGGGAAGAAAAGTAAAAGTTGATGTTATACTTTTCACCCCCCCTCTTAGTATAAGCTTGTGTTCTTCATGAGGGTGAGACCGAAGAAGAGCACTATCAAGTCCACAAAGATTGATCCTAATTTTGTAGGGCCCTTTGAAATCATAGAAAGGATTAGTCCTGTGGCATACCAACTTGCCTTACCACCCAATTTTTCCAAGATTCACAACACCTTTCATGTTTATTTGCTTAAAAAGTATGCTTCTAACCCTAAGCATTTATGGAATTTTTCTAATTTGCAGATGGCAAACCTAGATGCTATGGAGGTTCGACCAATTAGAATCCTTGAGTTCTAATATAAATCAATTATGAAAGAAATTTTAGAGCAGTGTAAGGTCCAGTGGGACTAGTGCTTTGAAAGAAACACTAGGAAGAAAGTAGCTGATATGGAAGAAAGTAGCTAATATGCAAAAGATACATTGGAATTTTGTTTTGATTGTTTTTGTAAGAAGCTTATTGTATGAAAATAGAGGATTGTGTTAAGCCTAAGGGAGGGAGTATGTCATGGCTCACCCTTGTAATACTTTGAACTTGATAGATTTTTCTTAGCTAAGATGTTTTTCTTCAAGGAACAATTGACATGATATGTTTTAATTCTACAAGTATGGATGGTTTGTAGGAACTAAAATATTTTAATGAAGAAATTCTTGGCAATACATGGATAATTATTTCAAGAAAGTATTTTTCATGAAAGAGTATGATGCTGCTAATAGACTGTGAGTTTGTGTAGAAAATAGAATTCTTGTGGGTGAAGAAAGAATAAACCACTAAGAACAAGAATGCTTGGGGGAAATGATGTCATGGGTTATGTTGTCAGAATATTGGGTAAGCAACATGAATGAATGCTTCACCCTTTCTGATGATTATTTTCATAAAGTTTGCACATGATAAAGAAATTCTAGACTTGTGATTGCTTGCATGATTTTTGATATTTGCTTTATGATTGAATTATTAGGGATATGATCTTGGATATATGTGTATATGCATGATTTCATCGTCTTTCCTAATGGAATAAATAGTTTATAAAGATCTATTTTTACATGGTAACACCACCTTGGAAGTGAATGATGTGTAAGTAAAATCTAATAGCTAACATTAATGGAGCAAAGTGCACCATAATGACTTGCACATTGGACACAAATGATAAATAAATCCACTGGTAGAAGAACATGGAATTTAAGAAATAATGACATTTGAGGACTACATGGTAAAGAAGTTCCAAAATGTGAGGAACGAAGGTTGAAAGACATGTTCATGCTATATGAGCAAGGTGTGTACTCAGGAAGAGAGAGAAGGAAACAAATAGAAGCAAAAAATATTTGGTTGGGAAAGGAAGAACAAAGATGGAAGACACTATGTGGAATTTATGAGTTGGTACACGATTGATAGGTAAGTTGTCTTACATCCGCTACAAATATTTTAGAGATCTTATTATTATCTTTCATTATGTGTATGCACTACTGTTTGGTGTAATTTATTCCAATCAATAATTCTTTGCAGTTCTAGTGTGTGAAACCATAGTTCAGTTGAATACCGTAGGAATTATGGAAATTGTAGATTACTTGAAGAAAACTTATTTAAAAGTTGCTAGGAATAAACATAGACTGTCCAAGGGTGTCTCGTTTTAATGGATCACCTTTCCTTAGGTGATATTGATGGTCATTTTATTGATAGATTGATAACTAGCACTACAAGTTACCTTTATGGACAGTGTGAATTATTGATAAACTTGTTGATAACCTTCTGAAACGTAGAGAATGTTGGTAAAATTAGTCTTGAATAAATTAAGCATGTATTTTTTATATCTTCTGCTCTATTTTATTAAAGTAGCATTTCACAATATATTGGTTGCTTGTGATGCTTGGTTAAAATGTGTGTTTATATTTTATATAGATCTTTTGATCTATGAATATTTGAACGAAGGAATAAACCTAAGTTTTTTTGTGAGGAATATATGGAATGGCCTTAAAATATTATTGTTGTTTCATGGTTTGGATTGATGTGTGTATTTCATCTTATAAACTATAGATTCTATTGAAAATCATAGGTTGGTTGTGAATTTTATAAAATGTTTATTATGCATGCATTTAGTGTGATTACTTTGACTAAATGAGCTATAAATATTTATTGAGTCTCTAATTATTGGAATGGGTTGGTTAGATAGAACATAAATGAACATGCTGGAGTTACCTTGCATGTGAATTGAATTACATTGTAAGTGTGCAAATGTTTTCTATCTAGATATGTGTGTGCAACTGGAAAGCATAAAAGAGGGAGTGGTACACATTTGAATGCTACATATGAGTTATGCTGGATCCATCTCTGATACCCAATATATGGAAATCACTATTCTCGGTTGGTTTATTGCAAAGATCATAGAGGAAGTGCAGGAGGAATGTTGTACTGAGATGTTGAAAGCTTCGAAAAATATTTTTCCATGATAGTTGTAATTCTAAAGAAGTTGGGCATATCCAATTTGACTGGATATCTCGTGCATCAGACTAATGTAATTAAGAATCTATGTATTCTTTTATTGATATAACATACTCCTTCTCAGTGAAGATGTGTTGGAGAATTGAGATTGTTGTTTATGTGATTGAATGAGTTTATATAGAGTAGTGACTATTAAATTGTTATGGAGATTTAAAAATATCGATGGAGTATGTATTACAATATTTTCATTAAATAAAACAAATCTTTTGAGTTGTGCTTTAATATTGTCTAATATTTCTAGCTCTCTACCTGCGAGATTTATTAATCCAAGTGTGTTATGATAAATGAATGCATGTTTTCATTCAGTTGTGAGTGGGTTTTGATGGAATGTTATCACTCAAGAAAATCATATTTCAATTTAGTCTTATTTTTTAACTGAAGTGTTGTTACCGAAAAGACCTCTACATGGGCTTGGGGAGACATGTAATGCATTGGTCTATCCTTAGGAGTCAAGCCAGTTTGTGTAACTCCATAAGTAATACTGATCAAGGAAAATGTAGAAGTAATCTAATCAATATTTATGTTGTTGTGGTAGCATAGTGCTGCGTATTAGTATGTGAGTTACGTCTATTACACCTTCTGAATGATGTTTCTTGACCTTCTTAAAGGAAGATAAAGTGCTACCTTATTATAATCAAAGTGTAGTGAGCATGTCTAGGGTTTAGGAGGTAGATATTATTTGAAGGACGGGTGATTGGGAGATGTTGAAACATGACTAGATGCTAAACGCACCATAAAAATGGACTTGTGTGGATAAGCAAGGATTGGCATTTTATTTTTTGCTAGATTAAAAAGTGAGTATCCTTTTGATGGACCGTAAAGGAATGTCCTTTGAAAGGAATAAAAGGTGTGACCTCTTGATGGATGGAAGAGAGAAAATCCTTTCGATAGACTTAAAGAAATAGAATAGTTGCTAGTGGAAGATAGTTAAGTAGAGTATTTTATTAAGAGTGGTGACTAGGAAACCCATATAGAATTAGGGTAGTATCTTTAGGATCTGTTTCCTTGATTGTTTGTGATAGTGAGGTAGATGCCATTTTTAATCTAAGGATTTTTCTTAGGTTCATTTTCATTTAGTTCAGGGGCTTACTTTAACTTTGGCTTGCTCAGAGTTAATTATATATAAAAAAAACTCAACTTATTTCAAGGTTAGTAGAATCGAGACGAATTTTGACACTAGTGTAACAGTTGCATTACCAAAATCAATGTCTCCTAATGTTTGTAACTCACATATTCAACCTAGCAAGAAGACTCAAGTTCAAAATCAATACAAATGCCATTTGACATGCATTTCAAAGGGAGGCAAATATGTATTAATACCTTTATCCAAGAGAGCGCATAAATCATTGCTTACACAAGTAAAGCAACATTAAGAGTAACATAATATAGTCCTAAGTGCATCAGATAATGAAGCTCATTTAATGCATAATATCATACCTCATAGACTAGAGAAGATACAATGTTTAGAGACTTGAAAGTGCAGTCAAGGTCGAACCCAATCAACACATAGCACATTACAAAGAGGTATAGTTTCATTACTTTAATATTTGCTTTCTATAAAGTGCAAGGAGTTATAAGATTATTTATCTCTAAGGTTAGTTAATTAATTTCAAGGATATATAAGGAGGAAAAATCTTAGATTATTAATAATTTAGAAATCCAATTAAAGCAAGGAGTTGATATCAGTGAGAGTTATCTCAAAGTATATTATTTGAATATTTGCAAGTTATTAAGCTAGGATATATAAGGGTATCTAATTTAAAAAATTGAAACATTATTTTGCAAATATTATCATTTTCTAAATTTGTAAATTAATGAGATATAAAGAGTACAACATCAAAATTTAGATCATTGAAATTTAGAAAATTAAACCATTGAGAATCAAAGGGTAAAGGAAGAAAAAATTAGAATTGCTTGAAAGATGTAAATTATTATACTAGTCTCTTATACAAATTTAAGGGACAAAAGGAATCCAACTATAGAGTCTTGAAGTTAGAGAACATCATCAAATTGAAAGTGCATTAAAATTATTTCTAGTTTTCACAAATAGGTAGAAATATGGTGAAAAATAGAAATTGAACATTAGGGATTCAAATCAAAATATATCTAAATAAAGCTAAGAACTTTACCAAAACTATAGTACACCTATAAGGGGTTCTACAAGACTTAAAAATTATAATTTTTTTTATCAAAAGTGATCTTATACATAATACTAGGGAGATATAAGGTAGCCAACCTCAAAAGTGTAGAAATTTTAAAAATTCTACCAAGAAAGATTATTTCAAAAAGAACTATGAAAAATATTATTAAGTATACAAGATTCAAGGAATCGAAATGGTTCAGAGATATACTTGATTCTAGAAATGATAGTGGAGAAAATACAAGTAGAAGATAAGAACCAATGTGGCATAGAAAGAGTTTTGAGAACTCATAAGATAATAATTCGAAAAAGGTAGATTCTATAGAAAGAAATTCAAATTTTATAAGGAAAGGAATTAATGAAAAATCAAGAACCATATGCAAAATATAGATACAAATATTGATCATAAAAATATCCTACAAACTTATGAAAGAATAGCTTCAATTGTGCATAGATGGTTTAACCATTTCATGAAGGAAATAGATGAACTTAATTCTCTTAAGACCAATAACGAAGAAGTTAGAATATCTTCACAATGCACTTATTATAAAAAAATTGGTCATGAGAAAGAAAATTGTTGGAGTTTCCATCCATGTAAATATTGTGGAGGAAAATCTCATTCATATTTCTTCTATTACTATAAATATAAGTACTATAAAATATTTTAAGAAAATTTGATATTAAGATTAGATTATCTCTTTCAAGTTCTTAATTCAGAAGCATATACTAACAATAAAATCAAGTTTGAAATTTTTGAAGAACAAGGAGATAGGTCATTCAGAGAATCAAAGGAAAGAAAATAGATCAATTGTGATCCACATATAACTAGCAAAGTTATAAGATCTCTACTTCATCAAGTATACTCAGAAGACTTCAAGGACAAAGATCCTACCAAACACTTTGAAATACTGAAAAGTAGTGGAATGAAGAAGACAAGGAACAACAACATAAATACTAAAGCAGTAGAAGAAGGGCTAATTCAAGCTAAATACCATTCAAAATATGAAGACCATATTGAAGACTAAGGTCTTCAATACCCAAATAATGTAATACATGAGGTGTTGAAATATATATTGTATTATTTGGTACATACTAATGTACAACATTGGGTACATTATTATATTAGGATAATATATTACATTAAGGTTTGAGTAGTTACTCCATGCAATGTAATAAATGCGTAAGTGTTAGAATGTACAATGATATAAATGTGCATGTAGTCCACATGTACATGAGTCATAGGATAGGTAGTTGAAGAGTCATGGGCCAAGGGACATATCTCCCTATATATGCCTTTGACATAGAGAGGTAGAGAGAGAGAGGAAGTATAGTGAGTTTAGTAGGTACAATGTAGATCATGCATTATTTATGGAGTGTTCAAGTCCTCCATTATATTATGTTGTACTATTTTCATGAGCTTTCACTAATAGCCATTTTTTAAGTTATTGCAGAAGTCTCTCATATAATTTTCTTACATATTGTATTACCATTATCATATAGTTAACATTTCTTGCTCATTTTAGATCTTATGGTTTCATTTCCTTTGATATAGATCATAAAAAGCTAACAAAGTAAAGAGAGTGGTTTGTAGTTTACTTGATCAATCCCCTAAATAGCAGTTTCTCTCTAAGTTGTGAGGTTGGTAATCTTCATAAATCAATCCAAATGATGTTGGAGGATGCATATACCAATCTAGAAAGATATCCATTCCCTTCCAATTTGACCACCTCCACCTCAGGGCCAACTCCTTCAAGTAGCATGAGGGAAAGATGGAGAAGATGGTACCAATGTACTCATTATGACACATGGAAGAAGCATAATCTAGGGCCAAAAGCTATCTTGAGTAGGAAGGAACATGCAACCCTCAATCACTTGAAATAAGAGCTTTAGAGAATTTATCTTCCAAGAAATAATAGAGAATAAATCTTATGAAATCATTGGTGTTAGTAGGCAACACTGCATATATTCAAAGCCAAACCAATAAGTGAAGCAAGTGAAAAGTACAAAGTCCATGAGTAGGAGAGAGAAATACCATGTGATAGGACACATTGGAAAAAATGAAGGGGCACTCAAAATGAGAGACAATAAAGCCGACCCAACTCAAGAAAATGAAATAAAGCAAAAAGGTAAAATGGCACAAGATACTAGGTATGGAGGAGAAAGGTGAGGGGTAAACCAAGGCAAAGGCTTGGAATTACCCATTAGACAACCTCAAGGGGAGAAATGGGAAAAAAGGGGGGGAAAATATAAAGTAATGGATAGAAAAATAAAACCTAGGCCCTGTCAAAGCCAATAAGACAATATGAAAGGGGGGAGAAAGAGGAACAAGGGATAGAATTTTAAAGGGACATGTATTCCAATGGGGTTCCATGGCCTAGAAAGAAGGAAGGACCACTAAAAAACCTTGAGGATAATGAAAAAAGAAGGAAAGACAACTTCAAACCAAGAGAACTCAACCAACAAGAGAAATTCCATGGGGGTGGGTTAGAAATAAAGTCAACCAGACAGGGCCTGCACACCAAGGCTATTTGATTGCAAAAGGATATGCAAGAATTTTCCACTCCAAATAGAAAGGTCTTCTTGAAAAATTTTGAGGTTGGATAAGGTGCCCATAGTTTTATTACCCTCTCTATAGACATGTTGAATCAAAGAGCTATCCAATTGTAAAATTTCTCCTTTGTATTCTTCTAAAAAAATTATATGCTCCAAGTTGAATGTTGTAATCCATTCAATGATTTGATGATGGTGAATGAATCTCCTTCAATGATCAATTTCCTAATTGGTATTTTATCTAGCAGCTTAATTCCTTGGAATGGAGATTTATCTTCTACAAAATGACTAGTTTGAATATCCATTTTTTTGTATAGGCCAAGAGAATTTAGTATTTATCATCTCTAAAGACACCACCTACCCTAGAACTTCCTAGGTTACCCTTTGCAACTTCATCAAGGTTGATACTTATCCAACTAGGAGGGGGTGAGTCGATTTAATTTGGGAATGGTCAAATTTTCTTGGGTTTGGAGATTGGTGAAGTCTGACTTGGAGACCAAGAGAGTTAGCCAAATGGGTTTCTGAGACCAAAAATTTCATATCTTTGGAGGGAATCAAGTAAATATTTTCTTTGGAAACAAAAAGGATTCTAAAATTAAAAGAGAGGGGATTCTTAATATTATTATTGAATCCTTTGTTGTTCCTTTCCTTCCATATTCCCTAGAGGAAATGGGGGAGAAAAAAGGACCATAGGGAACATAACCGCTTGCTAAAAAAAGAGGTGATCACTATGGACACAAATATTCAAGACTATTAGGTTGGACCTAGGAGATGTGAAAATAACTTAACAAAAACAAAGAACTACTTGGAAGAAGTGGAAACTAGGAAAAGGTGGTGGGAGGATTCACAACTTGATTTGCATTGGTAACACTTTTTAGGTATAAAAATTTCTCTAGAATGGAGGTTGTTAATAGTGAGGATTTTATTTTGGACCACTAACAAAAATAAAAAGTTGATTTTTGAGGTAAGATTATTAAGATAGACCTATTTAGTAGCAAAACAACTTGCCACATCCTCCTCCTCTAAGAATTAGATGGATTTGACTGAGAAAAGACCATTGTTAGTTTCTTTCCCAATCAGGGAGTCCTTGGTATTTGTATTGTGGATGAATTGAATTTTGAGCATCCTGAAGATCTCTTTTCTATCTTTCTTTTCTAGATTTTTCTTCATAATCATTTAGACCATAACTTGGAAATAAAGGCTATTGTAATGAGTCTTAAGTAAGATAACTAATAATATCAATAATCAATAAATATGATCAAATGGAATGCACTCAATTGGTTGAATGCCTCAACTTTCAAGAAGGATTGATGTGTTAGAAAAATAGGCTAGCAGTTTACATTAGCCTTATTTTTACACCCAAACTGATTATTTTTTAAGAACTCTATGGAAATTTTTAATAGTTTTGTTTAAATGAAATGTTTTATAATGAAATGTTAATAGAGTAGATATAAAAGGTAAAGTGATAATTATTGTTGTCACTTGCTATATTTATGTGTATTTCATTGGATTGGAGTGTTGTTATTTCAAACAAGTCATTTCTATTTTAATGTAGAAGGCACTATATAAAGAGGTGCAACTATAGAAATGTTCCAAAAAAAGGGACTTCTACAAATCTAGACAAGTATGGAACCAACTCAGAAGAGACGGGTGTGTTTCCTAGAAAAAAAAAGCTAGAAATCCCTTAATTTTAGAAATAGTTCCCTAAAATTAAGGCATTTCTAGATCTATTTTTTAGAAAACACACCCCTCACTTCTAAGTTGTACAAGTTGAGAAACACAGCAAAAAGCGACCTCTTGACATCAACAATAATACAAGGTAGAATATATGTAATGATAACATTACAACCTAGCTAGATAGAAAATAGTAGAAAATGGTTGAGATAACTCATATCTCCTATTGATTAGCAATAAAAATGTTTTTTATTTCTAAATTCAACTACAGTAGGACCTTTATTTTTACCTTTAATCTATAGTTTAATTTTCAAATCATGAGAGTTTGTTCTAAAATAAAGAACCTAACACATTATAAATACTAGCTCAAATATTGTATTTAGGGGTTAGAGAATGTGAATAAGAGAGGTGGTTGGTTTAGGAATAGTTGTAGAACAATTGGGGGAGGATGTGGTTGATGTGGAATTTGATGAGGTATAATGTGATCCATGAGAAAATTGTGTGAATCAAAGGGTAATGGAAAAATGCACAACGAAACATCTTCAGAGCTAGTAGTTTTAAGTGAGAGCATCAAAGTGTTCAATGAGGTCATTCTAGAAAGTGCTAGGGGAAGTAACATGGATTGAGGGGGTTTGGAAAAATCTATATGGAATGTCCATCATGGATTGAGGAGAGACACAGTCATTGTGTAGTTCGTGCTCAAGATATATGTCAAAATTATCCTCTATTGTATCGAGGATGAGGTGTTGGAGTTTATCCTCTAGAATATCAATATTATTACAATAATAACGTATGCTAGATTTATCTTTTTCTTGTTGGAAATGTGGTTCAATAATAGATGTAGGTCCTTGTTCATAACGTTCAAGACTGAAGACCAAACTTGTACCAATTAAAGCATTGAAAATAGCATAAGGCATTACCATAAACTTTGTCCTCTAAGGCTTTAGGCTTGAGCATCTCTAAAAAGGTATCGATACCTTTATATATAAAATTGGTTTTATTTATGGGTGGAGTCATGGAATGAGAGTAATAATGATACCTGTAGTTAGATGTGCATTGTAAGGATGACCAAAGTCTCTAATGGATTATACATTAGGTGGGGAGATACATGCATTATGTATTATATTATACCAAGCTAGGATTGGTCATAAATTTTAATGCATTAGGTATCCTTTGATGTGCTTGTTATCATAATGACCCTCAATGTGAAGATGAAGAAGTGGAGGACAATAGTTGGGAGGATTAAGACAGATTAATAGGAGAGAAAATCAATAGAGTACTCTAAGTAAGTAGAATGTGATGATGAGAGGAGATGATTTGTAGAAGGATAAGAAGAGGAATAGCTAGGTGGTGGCTATGAGCTACATTGTTGAGGGGTAGTTAATTGGATTGGATGATTAATTGGAGAATAAAAAATAAAAGAGATCAACATCAGAGGGCTTGGTTAGTTTATGGGTGACAAGGCTGATTGAGCTAACACATTAGGTTGGACCAGGGTAGGGGTGAATTGAATTGAAGATAAGGGTGGACCCTATAGTAGGATGACCATGTTGTAAAATTAAAAGGGATCATAATCAAGTAAAATGTGATGTACTTATCCATTACAAAGACATTTAAAGCAATGATGTAACATAGAAGGGACACATTGCATGTCCCTAATCCATGGTATTCCGAGGAGAATGTTGTATTGCATCTCCCATTTGATGATATGGCATAATGTAGGGATTTTTTGAATGTCTACATGAATAGGTAGAATTATTGTACCTCTTATAGAGCACAAAGAGCCATAAAAATCTTGAATGTCAAGGGATGGGGTGCCAATATGGCTAGGTGGAATGTTTAGATGCTTAAGGAAAATCGTAGAAAGGATTTTGATGGTTGAACCGATTTCAATTAAGACACACTTGAAGGGTATTCCATAAATGCATGCCATGATACACATAAGGGGATCTATCCCTACTCTGTCAAGAGTTGTTATTTCATGATCATAGAAAATAGTTAAAGGTTGCATGCATGTTCATAGGTTTATTGGAAGAAGATGATTATCCATAAGGTGGGGAAGAAAAGAATTGATATAAGGAGAAATATATGGATGAAGAATAGCAAAATTGGATTGGATAAGGTGTTGAGTAGAAGCGAGAGAAGGAGGTCAAAAATATGGTGGATATTAAGGATTGTAGGAAGAAATAGGAATAGAAGAAGATTTATGGAAAGGAGGAGGTTGTAGAATATCATAAGAGGAAAGCGGTAAAGATTTTTTTTGAAAAGAAGAATAGTTTCCATATGCACTATTTTATAAAGGATTTTGAGGTGGAGGATTTGAAAAAGAGGAAGTTTTGTTTGGAATGGTAGACTTGACAAGAGGAATAAAGGGATAGGATAGTGGTAGGATTTGAAGAGATGGGGGGAAGGGGATTTTAGAAAGGATTATGTAATGAAGAGGTGAAATAGGAGGAAGACATTTCATAATAATTAGGGAAGAGTCGTATGGTTGATACCATAGCCATAGTGTGGGAGGTAATACCAGTGTCTAGATATATTTGAGAGATAATGGAATCATCACCATCCAGAACTCACTAAGAATTATGTTCAAAAAACTATGTGGAGAATGAGGAGAAGATGGTAAATATAAGTTGTGATAGGATAGGTAATGTTGGGGATATTTAGGCATATATGATGTGTGTGCAAAGAGTGGTAGAAAGATTCTTTGTTCTAGTACTTTAAGGTCATGGGATGTTGTTGGTACTTTGTGTCATGATTTGTTTATGAGTCAGGGATACAATTTATGACATATTGCTCACATTTGGGTTATTTGAATAGGTTGGTAGATCTTGAGGCATAACATAGGTAGTTTTCTCATATGTGTTGGGTGGGTTGGTTGGAGGTGAAGAGACAACTCGAGAAGCTTCTACAAATAGGTATGCTTGCTTGTGTACTTGGTTTTGGATGAGGACCATGATGAATGGTGAAAGGTTGTGAAATTAGGTTGATAGGATATTTTTCCAATAGGGTTGTCCTCCTATATATATTTTATTTTTTGGATCTATTTATGTTATAGTGTGTTAAATTGTACCTATTCATACCATCAAAATATTTGCACATGTTTATGCAATTCTATGTAGGATAAGTAAAAAAAGTAGATAAGTGGAAAAAATATACACAAGAATATTTGGGACTATGTATGAGTCTATTTTTGTATTTTTGTGATAGTTGAAGAGCCCAAAAAATGCTCATTTTTTTACCGCTTTCCTTATAAAAAAATGACACTTATTTTTATAGATGTTCATGTTTTAAGAAAATTATATATATATTTAATGGTTTATTCTACATGTTATTTAATATTTATATTTAAGTGTATTTTGTGTAGATTGCTGCATTTTGGCATATTTTTTTCAAGGTCCCACTCGGACCTGGAACTTGTGATTTCATGAAGGCAAAATATTTGCTATACATTGGTGTGAAGTATGAAGTTAGGCACCCAATTCCCTTTGAAGCGCTTGACTTCCGTTTAGCACTAAACCATTAGGAGCTTGCTTCTCTTTAGGCACCTACTTCCCATTAGGTGTCTGCTTCCCATTAGGCGCCTACTTTTTGTTAGGTGCCTAACTCCCGTATTGGCGTTTGCTTCTCGAATTTTGCAGAAAAGGTGTCTGCTTCTCGAATTCTTCAGATGAGGTGCCAGATTTCCACTAAAGCCAAATTACAACATGACTCTATGATTGACAGAATAGAGTAAAATTTTAGTAACAAGCATAAATATAATTTTAGTGTTGAAATTGAACAAGGGATGATGTCAAAGATGACTAGCCACCTATTTTCTAGCTACTATGTAAAATATTTATGTAAATTGGGTAAAAAAAATATCAAATGTATTCTGGAAATAGAATACATTGAAATAGCTCACCAAGATTGTTATTTTGTTCGATTTCTTCATTCATGTAGGTAGTTGTAAAAGAGAATAATTTTTTCAATTTGTTTTGCAGATTGTAACAAGCTGTGACCACATATCTTATAAATATATAGGCCACCCCTGAAGACAAAACCCCCCAAATTTTTCCTATAAATTCTTTTGCTACAATTGTTAAATAAAACGTTTCTGAGTTATTTCCTGTTAAATCATCTAAGTGTCCGATGAATATTTAACACGAACATAACCTACTAGAAGCATGGGCCCACTTAAAATAGATTTCTTTCATTCCTTCCCTTGTTTTCTATTATTTCATTTTCTGTAGATTGATTCATTCCCCTATTATTTTTCTCTATTTTTTGTGATTTCCAATAAAGTACTATTTTACTTTCTATGTGCATTTTAGCCTTGTTTTCACAAACGTAGTATAGGTTATTGGTTTGGAATTTAGAATAAAAACTTAAACGAATATCAAACACCCTCCCAAACCATAAATATGAGGGACTCATCTCTGAAGGAAAAATTATAAGCATATATTGGGCACGACTGCTCACAATACTACGAGCTACCCTGAATTGACAATTAAATGGAGGTAATTAATTGAACCATAGAAAAACTAACCAATATTTTGCTAAATATTTTGGCATCGTTGCCAGGGATTAGCCATTGTAATTTCTAGTTCTGAAGGAATCATAGTAGCAGTAGTTTAGACTGCCTTCTCCAAAACCTTCATCTGAAACTTTGTATGAGTCCACCTAAGAATAGAGGACCGGATGGTCATTTTGTCAAAAACAAAGAAGTTGTTTTTCAAAACCCTTCTACTTCAATAGAATATAAACCTAAGACTAAAATACCTCCATCGTAATATTCACCTATGCATTGGTGAGAACATCCACTATTTTCACAGGATCCTTTTGAAATAATTCAACAAAATATTAGAGCAGGATCGAAGATAAGTAGAGTTCAATCTGAGAAAGATTTATTGAATGTCGAATGCTGGAAAGTAGTATTAGATGGAACCATCTTAAATAATGACTTAGTCATCTTATTGAAGGATAAAAGAGATGAATTAGAAGCATTGTGAGCTGCTCTAAACACAACCGATGTAGAAAATACAATAGCAGATAGAATGGCAGAAAATCCAGAGGAAGCATCCACTAGTTTTTTTTCCAATAGGATAGGTAGGAGGAGATCACAAGATGAAGCACATCTCTCCTCCACACCTTATAACCTTTAGAGGACTACCAAAAAAATATCTATATCTGTTCTTATTTAAATTTGATGTTTTATGCAGATCTATGGATTACACCACATATGCTCAAAAATTAAAACTATTCCCTTCCACCCTTAATGATTCAAATTTGCATTGGTTTATTATCTTAGGGGATAAACGGATAACTACCTAGGAATAGTTGAAGAAAATTTTCCTAGATCAATATCTATATTTTGGCAGAGCACGAGATGCAAGAAAAGTCCTATACATGACAAAAGGAAGGGGAATCTATGGAAGAATTTTGGAATAGGTTCAACTTTAATTTATAAAGATCACCCCATTCAAAATTAGGATACAGGTCCCTACGAAGCTTTTTTTTTTAAAGTACTAACAAATGAATCCCTAGAAGCCTTAAACATGATCTCTAGAGGGGATATTTACCAGCATAAAATAGATGATATTCGATAGTTGTGTCAAAATATTTCAAGAAGAAAAGGTAAGTTGACCCCTATAAATGTTAAGCAGTCAGCCACTATCACTAAAACAGAAATAGGTAACATACTTGAAGACCTTAAGAGCAAGATGTTATCATCTCTAGCTCTTCAAATGGATACCCTTCTACTTCAGAATAAGAAGCAGGAGAATGAGGCAACATTGGCCTACTTTTATCCTAAATATAGAGGCAAACACCCCAGAAATGAGTGTCCAAAAAATAAAGTTTATGTATGTGTTGTTTGTAAAAAGGATCATAAAACCAAGTTGTGTCCATAGTTAATAAAGTCTAAAGAGAAGCCTGAAGTAACAAAAGCATACTTCATGGGTAATAGGAGAAAATGACAACAGTATCCTATGGGTAACAACATGCAATCAAAAATGCCATCTTATGGGGGCAGCAATTACCAAAACCAAGGTCAAGCCCAAACACCCAATATGTATTGGTATGGGCAACAACCTTGGAATCCATTTCCCCAAGGAGTAAATCCTTAAAACCCTTACCCTTGGATGCCATACAAGTAGCCTGGGCAATAGTGGAGAAACCAAAATGCTTGAAATCAGTATCCACAACATTCTACTCCAGCTCCACTATAGCCAAGTCTATCTACACCTCTTACTTCAAGAACTCCTTAGTTACCAACACAACCAAACCCAAATAACAAACAATATCCAACATATCAGATGGAAAATGAGATGTACCCCATGTATAATATTAAGGTAGATTGTGATCCAATCTAGTTACGGTCAAGAAAATAATTAGGTGTAGAAATCACTCCTCTTTTAGAAGAAGAGGAACACATAGAGATAGGAAAAGGGGAATCACCCCTTATAGAGGAATTAGAAGAAGAATCAACACTTGTGAATAACAAAGAAGGGATTCCACATTTTCCACAAATGTTGCAGGAACCCAAGAAACCAATACAAAGTTTGATATTATCTATAGTTTAATAACTTAATGGTCACAATCCATCTCTTTTAAGCCATCATAGATATACCTATCTATGGCAAGGCCATAAGAGAGTTGTGCCTCAAGAAAACAGGGAGGAAACCAACTAAATCAATCAGTTTGGCAGGTCAATTAGCGGATATTATATTAGGAATACCTATAGTCAAAAGTACTTAGATCCAATAAGCCTTGTGTTAACTATAAAATTATAATGTTATGTTTTACCCAATACACTAGTAGATTTGGGGGCTACCATCAATGTCATACCCAGGAGACCATGCAAAAAATGAAATTGACTAATCTGAAGCCCACTAAAACTGTGTTACAGTTGGAAAAAAAGTCTACAGTGCTCTTTGAGATAATTTTGGAAGATATCACTATTACAGTGGATGCATGGGAGTATCTAGTAGATTTATTAGTACTACAATCCAAGTCTGGGTTAGATGGATACCTATTAATCTTAGGTAGACCTTGGCTGGCAATAGTTAATGCTTACATAAGTTGTAGAGATGGGCAAATGACTATTTCATATGGTTAGAACATAAAGAAACTAATCGTACATCCACAAACACAATTTATAGATTTTTTGGGAGAACTTGAGAATGAGAATAAAAAAATTTATGGTCTATCAATGATCCAACCTGTCATGACACTTGATGATTTGGGAGATGAAAATGATGAGGATAGGATGATATCTCAATTTTTTTTTAGGGAGAACCCTTTTGTCCTCCTCTTGCTTTTCCATTAGTGGAAGGAATAGACCATCATATTCAACAAATAGAAGTTGCACCTGGCAGAATGTTGAACATAGATAACAAGTTGACAGTTGAACAAAAAACCAAACTGAAACAAACATTAGAAAAACATCAAGATGGCTTTGCTTGGGAGTATTTTGACATGAGAGGAATATCTCCTAAGACCTGTACTCATAGGATATATATGGAATACTAGGTTAAACCAATAAGACAACCATAGAGGAGAATGAACCTAACTATGAAAGAAATTATCAAAGCAAAAATACAAATATTCCTCACAGTTGGATACATCTATCCCATTTTAGATAGTGAGTGGGTATCACCATTAGTGGTGGTGCCAAAAAAAAATGGAAAGTGGAGAATTTATGTTTATTATAGGTTGTTGAAAAAATAAACTAAGAAAGACCACTTCCATTTACCCTTCATAGATCAGGTCCTTTACACCTTAGCAGGTACGAAGTATTTTTCTTTCCTAGACGGGTTCAATGGATACAATCAAATCTAAATAGGGGAAGAAAATAAAGATAAAACTACCTTCACTTGTCCATGGGGGACATTTGATTATAGAGTTTTACCATTTGGTCTATGCAATGCACCTACCACCTTCCAAAGGGTAGTTTTGAGCATTTTTATAACATGATTGGAGAGACTATGGAGGAATACATGGATGATTTCACTATATATGGAGAAACTTTTGAAACCACCACATAAAATTTGGAAAAGATACTTAAATGGTGTGAGGAAACTAACATGTCCTTAAGTAGTGTGAGATGTTATATGATGCAGGAAGGGATAGTTTTAGGACATCACCTTTCTGCTGATGGGATCAAAGTAGACAGAAAAAAATAGAAGTCATCCAAACCCCACCTACTCCAAAAACACAAAAGGATATCCACAGTTTCCTAGGATCAACCAGTTACTATAGGAGGTTTATATCAGACTTTAGAAAAACTGCTAAACCTATTACCTCATTATTAACTAAGGATACAAAATTTGTCTGGAGCTGAAGAATGTGAACAAGCATTCAACACCTTAAAGGAAAAACTAATTATTGCTCTAGTGTTGAGAGGTCCAAATTGGACCATACCTTTTCACATATATGTTGATGCATCTAACAATGCAATAGGCTCAATACTGGTACATAAATATGGTGATGATTTTTATACCATCTATTATGTTAATAAAAACCTCATAGGTGTTGAACTCAATTATACTATCACATATGAGTTTCTTGCAATAATACATGCTCTTAAAAAATTTCATCATTATATCATAGGATATTAGGTTTTTGTACATAGTTATTAATAAACAATCAGATACTTAAAAAATAAACCTGAGATTAGTGGCATAATTATCATATGGTTGTTGCTTTTGCAGGAATTTGATGTGACAATAGTGGACAAGCCAGGAAAGGACAATGTGGTAGTTGATTTCTTGTCCATATTAACACCTCCAAACTATGCAGCTATAAAGGACCAATTTCCATATGAGCATTTGTTTGCTCTAAATTATCAGATACCTTGGTACACAAATATGGCTAATTATTTAGCCATTTTTAAAGTATCTTCTGTACTTTTACCCCATGAAAAATAAACTTTAATTGAGAAAAGTGTTGATTTATTATGGATTGATGGGTGCTTGTTTAAAATAGGGTCTGATCAAATAACTAAAATAACTAAAATACTGAAGGTATGCCATGATGAACCTTGCAGTGGTCATTTTGCTAGAAAAATGACTACATATAAATTATTACAAGCTGGTTATTATTGGCCTTCACTATTAAAAGATACAGCCAAGCATGTGAGCTAGTGTGATCAATATCAGAGGATAGGCAGGCCTACTATCAAAGATGATATGTCATTCCAACCACATGTTCATATTGAGCCATTTGATAAATGGGGTATAGAATTTATAGGACCTATTAATTCGTATTTAGGAGGTAAGAGGTATATCCTAGTTTGTACTGACTATGTGACTAAGTGGGTTGAAGTGCAGGATTTGCATAATTCAAAGGATAAAACTATAGCAGATTTATTATATTCATCATTTTTTATAATATTTGGTGTTCCAAGGGAGATCACAACAGATCAAGGACCTCAATTTACTTCAAGTATGATTCAAGAACTCATGCAACAATACAAAATTAGGTATAACAAAACCACTCTCTACCATCCACGGGTGAATGGGCAAGTTGAGGTAACCAACCAAGAGTTGGAAAATATCCTGACAAAGATAGTGCAACAACATAGGAAGGATTGGGCTACTAGATTACCAAAAGCAGTGTGGACCTATAGGATCACCTAGAAGACTAATACTGGTTTCACACCATTTCAGTTAGTCGATCCAAAAAGTGCTATGATGCCTATAGATTTTGAAGTCAAAACACTTAGGATTGTTGTAGAATTAAATATAAACCTGGATGATGCATAGAAATAATAAATTTAGTAGCTTAATCATCTATATGAATACCCCTTAAATTCTCTATAGAAAATAGAGATCATTCAAAAATAAAGGGCCAAGTGGCATGACCGCCACACCAGGCTAAATCAGCTTAAAGTTGGAGAATTGGTATTATTATATGATTCTTTATTCCATGAAAGGAAAGGTAAGCTCATGCAACATTGGATGGGGTGATATGAAGTGACTAAAGTCATCAACAATGGGGCTGTGAGGATCAAAACAATAGACGGTAGCAACATTATCTTAACAGTAAATGGCCATCACCTACATCCATACCATGTGTCTGAAGCATACATGATTGAGTCTGTATTAGGTATGGAGGAAACCCCAATTGATTATGATTTTATCTTGAGTTTGTAAGATGTGGACATAGTCCACATAGTCAAAAATATAATTATTCTTTTAATTTTTTATTTTTTAGTTGTATTTTTGTTTTGTACGAATAATGCTCTGAGTGCAATTATTAGGTATCGTAGGAAACCTAGGCCTAATAAGAACAAGATTCATGAACCCGCGCCTTACCAAATTTCTAAGAGAAATTACTTGTAGTAGGAGTAGCTTGTCCCCACTTAGAGAGGGGAATACTAAACTTGAATCTGCATGAGTGTTTGGATTGGTCTTTATGGATAATAAAATACTCAATTATTGCTTCAGGGGTAGATGTTGATTTTGTACCTGTTCTTCAACCAGAGCACTGAAAGGCCTGATCAACCTTACAACACATATATGAGGAAAAATTAGCACCCGTTGAATAAATAGAAGCACCCATTTGTCATTTTCTAATGGGAAAGACGCATGATTTCTATTTTATGAAAGAAGGTGCCTGATTACTATATTATGGAAAAAAGGTGCCTAAATCCCATACTGTGAAAAGGAGGAGTCTGATTCCCATTATACGTTACAAGGTGCCTAACTCTAGTATGTTAAGGACATGACACCTTCACCTTGTATTATGGCAGATCAACACTTGGTTTTTCCAAGAAAATGGTGCTCAACTTCCATTTGTCAGGACAATGGCACCAAATTTCCTGTTAAATAAATAAATAAATAAATAAATAAATTTTTTTAGTTTGTATAAAGTTTATTTTATAAGTACGACATCTAAAATTTAGCAAAAATATGTCTGCTTCCCATGTTAAGTAGAGCACCCGATTGCTAAGGCACCTACTTCCTATGATAAGTAGAGCACCCAATTTCTAAGGCACATGCTTCCCATGTTTGGCATAAGCACTTGATTGCTAAGGCACCTAATTACCATGTTAAGCAGAGCGCCCAATTCCTAAGGTGTCTACCTCCAATTTACAAGGCACCTACGCACCATAATTTAAAAATAAAGCACCTAATTTCCATATGGAAAAGGTACTTGATTTTCATCTTTTTCAGCCATTTTCTACCTTGGAAGAAAAAAATGTCAACATTGGGATGTGGCCCAAGCTACGTCAGCACCCCATGCATGTGCAAAGTCAAATCTATCATGGACAAAATTAAAAGTTGACATCCACCAACTTCCAAGGAGGGGATGTTTGTCATCCCAAGAAGATACATTTTTCCTAACTTTTATTTTGAATTTTGCAAGATGTCTTGAATAAGTCATATTATAGCTACCGAGTACCAATCACGTGGAAGATAATTCATTGTATGGAAAATATGGCCATCATCATCTGTTGTGATTTCTGTAGTCATAAAACACTAGCCAATAACAACACACCATGGATATATGTGCATATACACCCACGAAACGAATTTAGGTGCATGATTAAATTTTCTAGTTTATGTCTATATTTTTACATACACATGTGTATCTATGGAAAAGTGCCAACACAAACCCCATTATTGTCTTATCCATATGAATAACTCCACTTGGAACTGTACTACATGTCATGGCTCTTATTGGTCAATTACCTATGGTTATCACCTCTGCATAATCGGGCACATGCTCGAAGAAAACTTACCATAGATAACCATAATAACTGTTGATTATGGTAATTAACTGCCTGTGTATAAAAAAACAACTATTTTAAAAAACTACTTAACAACTACAGTAAATATACATATAAAATTAAATAAAATAGAGTGTGCAGTGCTGTAGCAATTCATGGAGAAAAACCAGAAGTGTTGCCAAGTGAACTATGAACCAAGGGAAAAGCATGGGGGAAATCAAAGAACCATGACCTCAAGAAAAGTGAACCTACCAACTTCTCAAAGAATTTTGCAGATGAGCAAATCCAATTTGATGCTATAGGATGGATGGAGTATTATTGAATGGTCAGTCAGGGGTCAGGATGCAATAGTAGCTAATGAATTTGTATCATCCATGAGGGATGGGATCATGTACATGTAGGGATTGAAGATTCCAATCACCAAAAATTATATCACCACGATGATGGGCCTCCCTCTAACGGGGGAGTACATGTACAAGGAAGATAACCTCATGCTCTATGTGTAAATATTCTTTGGGAGGCCGACCAAGCACCTCATGCATACTGGTTTACCCAAATGCCACATCCTTGAGCTCTGGAGGGTGGTCTTCAAACAGATCACACGATTATTGACTTGCTTCGGTAGGTACTCCATATTGAATGTAAATAATTTTCACTTTCTCAATCACATACTACATGGGAATAAAATCAATGTCCCACATTACCTTCCATGCCCCCTCAAGGATGAGGCCAAATGGTACCAGGTAAGCACAACATATTGCTTGGCTCACCATGGCCTAATTTTGGCTCTAGTACGATATGCGAAGTCACATAAAGATGTGATAGTTGAGGATATTGAGGGTACTAATGTAGTTCTAAGGACACAAGAAGAGGGTGAGGTGCCAATACATGATGATCAGTTGATCCAAGAGGTGAACGAACGAGAAGAGACGGTGCCTACGTCCCAACCTACAAAAACTACAAGGGAAGTAGGAAAAGCCTCATCCCTTGTTTTCCTCCAATTTTATGAGGAAGAAAGATAGGATCTATCAATCCTGATATCCATGCCAATTTCCACCAAGATTCGAAGCAGAATAACAAAGACATCTAGGGTGGTTTCGAGCTCATTAGATGATAAAACAATGATCGATGAGCTTAATAGGGAAGAGTACCTAACCAATATTTTATAGGATATCTCCAAGGGGTAAACTCCTCAAGAAGAGGTTGTAGCATAAGATTTGCCATAGAAGGGCAAGGAGGAATATTTGTAGCAATAACTATAGGTATTGAGAGAGCATGATTCCACTTGGGAATCCAAATACAAAGAAGAATGGACTCTATTTCAAGAGTTTAGGAAATAAGCTATATTGAAAATGCATGAATTGTATCAGATAATTCAAGAGTTGTAAGGGTAAATAGAATGATTGCAATTGTAGGGCAGAGTAGTGGGAGATGAGAATCCGACCAAAGTAGATGCAACAATGCAGACTGAAGGTACAAAAGAGGTGCCCCCTACTGATATAAAAATATAGCAAGGAGAGGATGCTACAATGGAAGTAGAGTAGCCTTGTTCTATATCTCATGCTATAGAACAGGTACTTCAAGAATATAAAGTTGAGGTTGAGGAATATCAAAATTTAGAACAGTCTGTAAAAAAAGGAGATGAAGAGAAGAATAATATGGAGGCTAAAGAACCTTAAATTTTAGGTAAGGAGGAAGAGCCAAAGCATTATCCAAATGATGTAGGGTACGAAAAACCTTAGGAGTAAGAAGTAGTCCTAGACGAGCAACAATTCACTGCATAGGAAGAAGAGGCTTAGTAACATACATATGCTAAAGTAGCAACAACACCAAAATACCCTGGTATGTAGCACATAAAGCTCAAATCAAAAAGTTGTAAGGGAATCTCAGTGAATATCCATAACCAGATTAAGAGTTGTTGAATTGAAGGTATTGGGTATAGAATCTAATGAGGAATGAGAGGCAACAAAGAAATTGTTTGTTGCCCAAAAAGAAAAATTTGAAAATATTAAAGAAGATATGGCAGTAGATGAAAATAATTGGAAAAATGCTTCTAAGAGGACCCACAAGGAATCAGAAAAAGAGTCTATAAAGCAATCCCATAGGTCTCCCAAGAGAAGTCCAATTGCACAACCTGAGCTATTATGGAGCTTATATGGGTCGGTAGGTGATCAAACTTCAAGGATGAAGGTAAATTTCATGAGGATGGGATTTCTAGGACCTGTGCCACTTGCAGATCAAACATCAAGCAGTAGAACCCCTTTTATGGAAAAAATAGAGTTCAAGGCTGAACTTGAGCTTGACCCAATAGGGGCTAATTTTCCCACAACCAAGGTTGCTAAGAAGTCTAGCATCCCATTTGGTGATGAAGATGTAGTGCCTATGGGTGAAGAGTTACCCCTTCACCATGAGTATTGGAAAATGGTTGATCTTGCATTCTAGAAGGACACCACAAGTTTCTCTGGTTACTATTTGAATATTGAAAAAGGTAAGGTAGCCTGGACAAGGGAATCACCCAAGAAAAAAGCAGGGCCAAGTCAGCCAGTTCGACACAACAAGCACTAGAAACAACAGGAATAGGAGGCAGCTACTCCCAAAGTAGCAAAGATGACAAGAAAAAAGTAAAGGCTGCTAAAAAGAAAAGACATAGACCAAAAGGCTTATTGGGATGTTGTAAATAAAACTGGTAACTACCAGTATAAAGTGGCATAGGGATGTGCCACCCCTTAAGCATGGGGGGATGATGATACTTGAAAATACTTATTTTTTATACCACTTTCCTTATAAAATAGCGAAACTTATTTTATAGATGTACATGTTTTATGAAAATTATATATATATATATATATATATATATATAAGTTTATTCCACATGTTATTTAATATTTCTCATTAAGTATATTTTGTGTAGATTTTTTGGAAATTGTTGTATATTGGAATTTTTTCATCAAGGTCCCACTCGGACCTAGCACTTGTGATTTCATGAAGGTAAAAAGTCTATGGTACATCAGTGTGAAGTATGAAGTCAAGCACCCAATTCCCTTTGAAGTGCCTAACTTCCATTTGATACTTAACCATTAGGCGTCTACTTCCCATTAGGTTCCTGTTTCCCGTTAGGCGCTTGACTCCTATATTGGTGCCTGCTTCCTGAATTTTGTAGAAAATGTGCCTACTTCTTGACTTCTTTAGATGAGGTACCTAATTTCCACTAAATCCAAATTCCAGCATGACTCTATGGTCGGTAGAATAGAGCAAAATTTCACTAACAAGCATAAATGGAGTTACAACATTGAAACCAGATAAGGGATGATGTCAGAGATGACTAGCCACCTATTTTGTAGCTGCTACATGAAAGATTTATGTAAATCAAGGAAAAAAAATATCAAACGTATTTTGGAAATAGAATACATTGAAATTGGTCACCAAGCTTGATATTTTACCCAATTCCTTCATTCATGGAGGCAGTTGTAAAAGAGAATCATTTTTTTGATTTTTTTTGTAGATTGTAATAGGGTGTGGCTGCATATCTTATAAATATGCAAGCCACCCCTGAAGACAAAACCCACCAAATTTTTCCTGTAAATTCTTTTGCTGCAATTGTTAAATAAAATATTTTTGAGTTATTTCCTATTAAATCGTCTAAGTGTCCGGTGAAGATTTAATGTGGGCAGAATCTATTGGAAGCATGGGCCCACTTACAATAGAGTTATTCCCTTCCTTTCCTTTGTTATTTTTTATTTTATTTTCTATAGATTAATTCATTCCCCTATTATTTTCCCATGTTTTCTGTGATTTCCAATATAGTATTGTTTTAAATTTTGTGTGCATGTTAGCCCTGTTTTCACAAGCGTAGGATAGATTATTGGTTTGGAATTTAGAATAAAAACTTCAACAAACATCAAATACCCACCCAAACCATAAATTTGAGGGACTCATATCTGAAGGAAAAATTATAAGAATATATTATGCATGGTTGCTCACAATACTACGAGCTACCCCAGGTTGACAATTAAATGGAGGTAATTAATTTAACCATAGAAAAAACTAATCAATGTTTTGCCCAACAATAGTTCTATGGAGAAAAACTTAACTAATCAAACTAGGAGTGTCACAAATAGAAAGTAAGTTTCTAAACATGTTTGTGGGTGTTATTGTGGTTGTGATGTTGACTAGTTGTGTAGTTGACAAATGATTTCTTTGTTGTTTTGCAATTTGTCAAATTTTGTAATGTTTTTTTTTATTTTTTTTGTGTTTTATGATTTTGAAAATCCTAGAATAAAGGAAATGGGTGATGGATGCACTCTATGAAGGTGTGTCAATGCATGTTTTCCTACAACATCTAAAGGCGTGCAATGAAAAACAATACAAAAATAGATGAATAGTTTCTAATGATGGATGTGGTTTGGGGTAAATTAAATGGGGGATATAGACCTCTTATGCAAGAGGTAGCATTGTCTAAACCTGCGTAGACCAAATCAACTTTCGCTTCACCCTTGGGCAGGTATAGTAAAAAATAGTAGCTATTTACTCACTAATTATATGTAGCCCTATGAGTAGGAGCATTTATTCCTAACCTACCTCGATGAGCTATCAAGGGTAGAGAGTTTTTTGGTGATGAATCCTAGAAAAATACTTGTAGGGGTTGCTATGGGGCGAGACAATTGTTGGAGATGAAAGCCAAAATCATTAGTATCAATTTGCGGATGGTGATGAAGTCCAAATAAACCAATGTATGAGAGACGTGCAAGTGTGCATGGTTGAATTTCCATTTCAGAAAACAAAGTGCAAAAATAAAACTAATATATGAAGGGAAAATGCTTTTAAATTGATTGAAATGAAATTTACTTTTTGAGAGGAAATTTAAGTTAATAAAGAGTTAAAAATATGCTAAATATAAATGAGATCTATGCTAACAACATGCAAAGAATAAGACCTTGGTTTGAGCGATATGTCGACTAAGATTTGCTTTATCACAAATCTATCCACACTAGATAAGGTAGACTAGTTAAGGCTATGCTCAAATGTCTTATAAGAGGTTTGTGTATGAGATACATAAAAATATGTTATTAGCTCAAAAAGATAAAAAAAATTGAGGTTTTCTCCATGCCTAATACAAATGTGTTTATGATAAATTAATGAAAAATACCTATGAAATACTATTTGCAAAAAGAAACTTCTAAAATATTCTAAAACAAGCAACTAAAGTTTTTTTGGTGTGTTTAATAAAGTATTAAAGCAAAAGGGATGCCTTTTGTAAAACACTAAAACAAAAGGAATGTGTTTTGTGAAAATACCCAAAGCAATTTTAGGCTTTTGTAAAACAACAATACTGAAATTGATAGCAAACCTATGATTTTGGAGAAGAAAATTTGTAGTTCTAAGCAAAGTCATAGGTCTTGTCAGTTCTTACCTATGGTCTCTAGCCTTTAGAGTTTTGTTTGGATGACTATAAAGGTCTGAATTGTGTCTTAGAATAGATCGTACCCCTTCTTCCAATCGGATCGATCATACCTATCTCTAAAATTGGAAGTAGGGGTGATTTTTTTTTGAATTTTATAGTGGTTTATAGTCTATATGCTACAATTTTTTTTTTTGGAAAGTTTTTTGCAATAGAAAAATATATAAAGTCAAATTTTGTGCAAAAACTTATAGGTTAACAAGTAATAACCTATCCAAGGTTTAAATCTCAGACCTCACTGGATTGAATGCTTGTCCCTTTCCTAGTGCTTTCGGTGGTGTAAAAGGTTTAAAATGATTGTGGCATGGTGGTTATAGGGGTGGACAACATGAAGATCTATGTGGAAAATTTTGGGATGGACAATGCAGAATACTATGGAAGTTATAAAAGCTGGACAACCTACTCGAATTCATGGCGGCTACCGATTCTACCATGTAAATTAAAAAAATAAAAAACAAGTAATAACCTAAGTTAAAAGACAAGAATCACAAGATGATATACAACTAGGTTTTATGACATGCAAGGATAGATATAAGGTGAGCGATTTCACATTGGATATGCATTTTTGTAAGTTAGTTTTGCCTAATAAGGCAAGAGGGCAAGTGATATATCAATCTATATCAAGAAAATTTATCCCCCAACTTACCTACAATAGTGAAGTTGTTGTGGACTATGTAGAAACTAATACTTTGATGTTAGGGACATAACTTTTAGAGTGCTTTGTTCAATCATATGGACCCATAAGATTACTTTGATTGTACCCCTCTATATGATCCTAGCTCATAGATTAAAAAGGCTTTTCCCTTGGACCTGAGGTGTTTTTTAGGGTTTTAGAGAGTTTTTTGTTGGTTTTTTGATACCTGTAGCATAGAAAATGACAAATATATTAGTTAGAAGCTAAAAAATTATCTTAATAATAACTAAGTGAGCTAGTCTATCCTTGATCACCATAATTATTAGAGATAGAGTATATTACATCATTTGGTTCATGTAAATGTACCTTCCTAGGAACATACTTAGGACATTAGATTACTTTAGGGGAAATTTATATAGTTACTTCATGCAATATAATAAATGCACAAGTGTCAATGTGCAAGCTATATATGTGCAAGGTGTCCATTGTACAACTAGGTATAGTGTTTTCCAAGGAACCAATCTTCCTATATAAAAAGAGCCCCATTGTAACAATCATATAACAAGCTCGTAGCATATTCATAGGTAGTAGCATAGTGTTGTATAGATAAAAATATATTGGTGATGGATGCAATGTAATCCGATAGCTTTGTTCATGGAGTGTCCATTTCCTCCATAGCTACATTGTATTTATTTTTATCATTTCTATTTATATCATATTTTAGTCATCTCATAGATTTACTTTCTTTCATATTATTCTACATCTTGTGATTGCTATCTCCCATTGCATACTACATTAAAATTTAATAGTGGTATCAAAGCCACGGTAGATCTAGCCATTGTAGATCGATAGGAAAACCACCATTATCATTGAGCCTAAGTTTTTTGTCAACTTGATGCACCTTTGGAAATACACAAGTAAGAACTGAAAGAAATATTAGTTCTAGAAATACTGAGATTACATTTGGCTAGAATCTTTCCACAAAGTTGTAAGAAAAACTTGTGAAGACTAGGAATCAACATAAAATCCACTAGATTGACCAATAAAGTAGTGAAGATCACTCAGGATATCTAAAGTTTGTTAACTATTGCCCAAAGTTTTTTATTTTGTAAAAAATTAATTCTTAGATGATTGGGACACCTCTTACAATAGAAAGGTAGGAGATTTCAATTTTGTCGAATGAAGGTCGGTGTGCCTTCATAGTTTAGAGATTAGTTCCTTATGCAAGAAAATAATACTACAAAAGAAGACTCCTAGAGAAGAGTCATGGTGAATTTAGGATACTGGAGATCTCCATTGCTAGATTGAGAACTTCATAGAAGAAGAAATGCCATAGAAGCCTTGACCTAGAAGAAAAGGCCACATAAGCCTTTTTCCATAAGAAAAGACCACAAAAACCTTCATCCTGAAGAAAAGACCACATAAGCCTTGATATTGAAGAAAAATCCATAGATGCATTGATACTGAAGAAAAGACCACATAAGCCTTGATCCTAAAGAAGACTTCAAAAGAGAGTATTTGATTTAGAAGCAGATTTAGATTTTAGTACTAATACTTTGTTGCAGGGAAACAAGATTTAGTGAGTTGGGAAACTTCCTACAAGAAAGTTAAGAAGAGTATGTTCTTCAAAATCAATCCAATACTTGAAGCAAAATTGAAGCTAAAGAGATCAGGAGAAGATATCATTGAATAACTTCCATTATTGGAAGAATAAGAAGGACTAGGAGATTCTTGCTCAAATTCCTAAGTAACAAAATCAGAGATCCAAAAGAAGATCTCACCACCAACACTTCTAGAAGTAGAAGGTTGAATAAAAGATCTCAAGGAAGACCAAAAGAATATGCAAGATCAAAGACCTTGGATATGTCTCAATGAGCATCCATTAAAAGTCTTGGAGAGCCTTACTGAAGAAATCATCAAAGGAGTTTTGAGGAGAACTCATTGGAGCAATTCACTACAGAAGATAGTGAAATATTTGGGACAATTGTTTCCATTAAAAAATAAGCCCAAAATAATAAGAAGAATAATTTGTCAAGGAGTGCCAAATATTAGAATACCTCAAGACATTTAGAATCTTGAGAAGAAGATCATACTTGAAGTCAAAATTCGACAAGAAGACTTGAAGATAGGAAAAGCCTACCAAATATGAGATACTTGAATGTTACCTCTTATAGCAAGAAGGGACCACTTTAGAGATAAATACTTCTCCAAATATATAACAAAAGGAGAATATTGCTTGAAGGATCAAATCACCAAAATCTAGGCTTGTAAACAAAAGTTCAAGATCATTTTTTGGTAAATAAGAAAATAAGTAGCAAGATTCTACTCAAAGTAGCAACTTGGTGATCTTAGACACCAAAATATAAATCCTCTACAAAATCATTCAAAAAGGTAAGCAACTATTGGTGCAAGTAGATTCATTAATTGGATTACTTATCAGATTTGTTAAAGCACCTTATATTGGATTAGAGTTGCAAAACATGAAAAACAAATTACAGTCTTCAAAAGTGCAAAAAAGGAAAAGTTCCTTTTAAGGTTCATTTTACACATTAGCTTTGGAGTTTATTAGAATAAAAATTACAAATTTCTATCAACTACCAAATATCTACTTTGGAAAGAAAAAGAAGACTAGTTCCTACAACTTTGATTGTAGTGAAATTATAGAATAATTATTGAAGATTCATATCATATTATTCTTGATTAGTTGTAGTAAATTGAGTAAGCACACTTATAAGTTATTACGAGATTTGATTGGAGTGATAAGGTGAGATTTTTAGTGCATTAAAAGTGAAATATTAGTGGGTTCATTTGAAGTACTATATTACTCTAAAAAATCTTAGTGTTTGTGTTATTGAGAAGGGCACAAAATCAGATTAGAATAAAGTGTCTAAAAACACTATTAGTGCACCAAAATCTATAAATTTTAGTGGACAAAGTAAGCCACAAAAATCAGATCAATCCTCCAAGTTTTGGAGAAGAAAATAGCGATAGAAAATTAGAAAGGGTTACCTCAAATCGAGATCGTGAGTCTTATATTCAAAGCACTATAAGTATTATATTGTATCTACAAAAGCGGTTATAAGTTTGGTTCATAAAACCAATAAAAATGAGAGTTGCATGTTGAGAAGAACTCCAAAAATCTCCCATAAAATCATAAAATCAGAACAAGTGTAAAAAGGTGCAAAAGGGGTGTTTTATATCCCAAAATTATTACATATTGTTGCACCATTATAAGCTATTTTATGTAGGTGATAAGGTAGAGTTTTAGGTGCCACAAAGGCACATTATACAAAGTTAAAACAATTGAACCCTAGCATAATCTGAGTGTAGAAAAGGATCCTCTCAAAAGGTTCACATATTTTCCATTATGGACAACCAAACCTGTAAGCCTTCAAGGGATAAAATAAGGAAATAATCATGTCATATTTGAGAGCAATAGTATCTACAAAGAAGGAAATACATAATAGGTTAAAAAATGGATAAAATAAGGCATCAATTCCAACGTGGAAAGGAGGACAAAATCAACACATTGAAGGTATAATGAACAAGTGCTAAATCCAAGGTTTCAAGCTTTGAGAAAAACATACACCAATAGAAGCACCAATATCAGCTACAAAACAGCCATTGGAAGCTCCATAGAAGCAAGGGACATCACATCTAGTGTCATCCAATGTCCTCATCGAAGCACCTACAAAAGAAATAAGTTGTTTTCTATTCAAGAAATGTAGCAAGCAAAAGAATAAGCATACGAAAGGAAATAGGAGGTATATCATTCATCTTGGAGATTTATAACAAATATTTTCATGTAAAGTACCACTTAGCACAAACCTCCTAAGAAACCATCTTCATTCATAACGTCCAAGAAAAAAAATATTACTTCAAGCGCTCATCCAAGGGAAGTTACAAAGAATAAAGAAGATCTTAAATTCATATGAGCACCACTTGTCCAAAGTTGGAAGATTCTAGGAGTGCCCATCTCGGGAGAGGAAGTCAAGCGCTCACCAAAAAGATAGTAACGTCTCATACGTTACATACAAGAGCAAGACAAGTGCTTAATAACTCCCATCTACTCCTCAAGCACCTATGAAGTTTAATTGCCATGTCACTTTTAATATTTATAAATATTCTTACTCCATTTAAAGGGTTCAATGACCAAGGGAGTTTGAAGCATACATATCCATTCAAAGCACTTCACACAGGGCTGAATTGTAGTGTGGAGGAAAGTAAAAGAGCATTTAAAGCTCTAGTCAAAAGGAGCCAAAAGATCATAGAATTTGGGTGCCATTCTTCAAGCTCCAAAACCAAGAGAAATCAAAGGCTATCCATTGGTTGAAGCATCCAAGGAAAAATATGTTGGCACTACTATCATTCATGCTCGAATACTATGCCAAAAATTATGGACATCAATGTTGCAAGGTAAGGAATAATTCCCATTATAGTTTGATTTCATTCTTGGGAGTTATAAGTATTATATACTAAGGTTGAAACTCAGAGAAATAAAACACATTGAAAGAAAAATTAAAAGGGAATTAAGAAATCAAATTAATTCAATATTTTCAATATTAAATATTGGAGTAATAAGGATTTCTATTGGAAAAATAAAATTAATAATATTTGTAAATATAATTGTGTTCTAATTTTTCTATATTTGGGGGCTATAAGGATTAGAACACCAAATTAGGTTATTGAAAATTAGAAACACTAAAATAAAATCCTAAGGGATACTGAAAGATGTTGTTAAGGTTTTTTACTAAGGTTGGAAATTTATAATATTCTTATCTCAAAATTTCACAAAATGGACAAAAGAAATCCAACATTAAAATCTTTTCAAAATTGGAAAAGTGCTTAGTTCAATATGAGTAATAAGGTGTTATAAAAGTTGATTTTGATATTTACAAAACTTCACAAAATCAACCCAAAATTTAACTACATTTATTAAAAGAACTATATCATATTCCAAAATAATTAGGGATTCATAAGGTATTCTACAAAGCTTGATAATAATAACATCTACCAAATATTATCAAGTTCTAAATCCATTGGGAAAATATAACCTTTCTACAAAACCTAAAATTCCATTAGGAATATATACTCTCATTACGAGGGAGACATAAGAAAGTCTACAAAGCCTAAGGATTAATAAAGGTTTCATCAAATCAAGCTTATATAATTCAATTAGGATTCATATGTTCTAAATTAGGGAGTCATAAGGTAGACTAAAAAGAAAACCCTATCTCATTTCTTCAAAGTCTATAGAGAATTCTACTTCTTAAAATGGGAAAAGAAATGTCATACAATGAATGTAAAATTTGCTTTGAAAGGAACCAGTCTACAAAGCATGAAAACATGTGGTACATTGACTTATGAGCCATTCATCATATGATAGGAAATATACAATGGTTTGACTGCCTTGAAGTCGTTAAATGATACAAACTAAGAATTGTAGATAGCTAAACTTATCATATGTATAGATATGGACATGTAACACCAAGCAAATCATTTCTAAATCTTCAGCTACAAAAAGTATTGTATGTTCCTGGATTCACATTCAATACTATTTCAGTAAGCAAGTTAGTAGAAAATAACTATATGATCAATTTTAGATATATGGATGGAATCAATACATGTCTCATCATGAATCAAGTTAAAATAAAACCAACATGATCAATCCATGGAAATATATATATCCTAGACTTAATGGAAATCTCACAAGATATTGTGGTGTTTCAAAAATGATGCTAATATGTTTTCAAAGGAATAGGTTGGAGAAAATGAAGAACCAATACACCACAAAAGCAAGAATAGAATAATAAAAATCAAGAATATTAGAGGACAATTGCACCATGCTCTACTCAGTCATCAACAGTCAAAACCAAATGAAGATACTCACAAAGAAAACAATAAAGGTGGCTAGAAATAAGATGAAGATGATGAACTTGAACAAGCCAAAGATCATCCAATGGAAGAAGATCCACATTTAAGACTAAAGTCTTCAATACCCAAATAATGTAATATAGGGGGTGTTAGAGATAGAGTATATTATATCATTTACATCATGTAAATGTACCTTCCTAGGTATATACTTAGGACATTAAATTACTTTAGGGGGAAGTTATCTAGTTACTTCATGCAATGTAATAAATGCACAAGTGTCAATGTGCAAGTTGTATATGTGCAAGGTGTCCCTTATACAACTAGGTAGAGTGTTGGCCAAGGAATCTACCTTCCTATATAAAAAAGACCTCATTGTAACAAGCATATAACAAGCTCGTAGCATATTCGTAGGTAGTAGTATAGTGTTATATAGAACACCATATATTAGTGATGAGTGTAATGTAGTCTAGTAGCTTTGTTCATGGAGTGTCTATTTCCTCCATAGCTACATTGTATTCATTTTTATCATTTCTATTTATAGAATATTTCAATCATCTCGCAGATTTAATTCCTTTCATATTATTTTGCATCTTGTGATTTCTATCTTCCATTACATAATGCATAAAAATCTAACAATAATGAACACTATGGAAAACATATTGGTATTAATAAGTAAAGGGTTACAAGATTGGTCCTTTTTACAAGATTACCCTATGAGAAACAAAATGGGTCTCCCAATAAGGGATCCTTCTTATAGTAAATGGTTTTAATAGCACCAAGGATATTTCGTGGAATCCTCAAAAGGATTGGAATTATTATGTGTGTACCACTATTAGTTGTGGAAGATCCTCTAAACCTACACAACCCTACAAAAAGGGTTACTAATATTGGGGGTCTGTCTCAATCAAACCCCTTATGATAGAAGACAAAATACCAAATGAAAGTATCTTATTGCATGATAAAAGTGACATAAAATAGTAATACATACTTACTTATCTGGATTGGCGATCTACTGCAAGAATTTTGGACTGAAATGGGTCTCTAGACTCATTTGTACCCTTGGGTATGATCCTTTTAGTCGTACCTATATGTACGAATGACTCTATGTTATCTAGATAGAAGGTTGTTGTGTTGTAGAGGTTCTTCTAGTGTTTTTGAAGATCTTTATCATGACGTATGACCTTCTATAACTGTAATTGAGGACAACTTACAAAAAAAGAAGGGTTATCAATAAGCTCATGTGGATATTCATGGTGGTTGAGAGTGAGTTGTGGTTGAGTGCACTTAGTATCTAGAGTAATTTTTGTAGAGTTTGGGTATGTGAATGCTTGATTCTTAGAAATGTTAGAAATGGCCCTCTATTTATAGAATTGGCCTAGACTAGGGGGACCTGAGGTGTCTTGTGAGATTTCCCCTAAGGTGGCATGGGGTATCATACCTCATAAATATATTTGAATGAGAGAAGTCGTCACCCATCCATATGCAATAAATGGGTATGGATGAGACATGAAAGTCCTCTCCTCATTATGGTATGGTGGAGGATGCCTCATACATACTTTCAATGCCTTGAATACCTTAATATAAAAGGTATTCAAATGTCATTTATGACATTGAATGCACATGGGTATGTGGAGGGGAGCAAGAGTTAAGGTCTAACCATAGTTGGGTTAACCAAGGTTAGGTTAGGGTGAAATATGCTTAGGTGGAAGATAGACTAGGGTGAAGTATCCCTAGATTAGCTTTAAGGGGTGGTCATATGGTGATTGGAGGATGAGCATAGGAAAGGGCTTAAGTGGCCAAAGTGGGCTTAAGTGGATGAATAGTGTTTTTTGAAAAATAATGTAAATTTAAAGGGGATTTGCAAATTTATCAACCGCTATAAATACATAATTATAAATGTGACATTTTTTGGTGTCTACATAACTAAATGAATTAAATGACATTGAAGCAAAGTATGAAAGAGTAAGGTTACCTATTGTATGTGTTGGCTATTATATTTCTTCAATTATGAACTATTCACCTCGATTTCAAAACTGATTCGTCAAATTTTATACATACATTTTGGGGCCGACCCATAACACATAACCTTATCGCTCATAAAGCTAGAGATATTGTGGAGTGGCTTCCTTATAATAAGGATCATTGTAAGGTGTTGCCCTACCTCAAGGGTATTATCAATCTCTATTTCATTATGTGGAATTTTATGTAATTTATTTGTGCATGCATGTTGAATATTTTTATATATTGGTGAATTATTTATTGTAATGAGAAGAGAGCTTCATAAGAGGGGGCTATAGGAGACTTCCCTAGGAAGTCCTTCACCACTTCCCTGTAGCCCTTCCCTGGTTCTGTCCTAGGTCCCTGGTCCTGTCCTAGTTCCTTGGCACTTCCTTTGCCCTTTCTCATTGGCTGGATGGTGCTGCAGATGATCTCCTTGGGGTGGGAGGTCATTGATCCATTTGTCTACCCCTTTCCTAACATTCTAGTGGGGTTATTTTTGGTGCCCTGGTTCTGGAACATCTCTGGGTTCTTCCCTAGGACTATCTTTAGGATTCCTATGTTGTTTCAGGAATCCTGTTCCTTAGAGCTCTCAGCTTTGTCCTAGCTATTTTTGTAGGTTTCTATTTGGTGCCTAGTTTCAAAGGATATTTAGGTGTGGTGCACCATGACTTGGGTCGTGCTTCATGAACAATTCTGTAGCATCCTTTTTGGTTTACCTGGAACCACGTGCTTCTTTTGTGTAGTTGTTTTTTGGGTGTCTGGTTTTGGATTTCCTATTAGGAGATCAACATTTTTCGTGGCTTGGGGAGGCGTATGGTTTTCTTGCCACTGTGATCCTACTGGGTTTCCTTTCCTAGATACCTGAAACATTTCGTTGGTGGTGTTGGAGGCCATTTTTTATTTCTGACTACTTTTTTTTTGGTCTTGGGATGGACCTATTTTTAACGCTTGCAACATGGTTCCTTGAGATTCCTTCAGTTTGGGTGCCCCTAAACCCTTCCGTGTCTTTCCCGTGGTCTGCGGTTCTGCATCTATTGCTTCCTTTGCATACTTTGGTTTTTGAGTAGTTTGCCTTGCTACAAGAGGATTTCGTGGCTTGTGGAAATCCTCAGTTTGTTGTTCCACTTTCTAGGCCTATGAGGGATGCAATTTTTTCTAAGTTTGATTGTTTTTGGTATCCTTGCTTATTTCTCATCCTTCCTTGGGCGAGATTTTCCTTGTTTGCAGTTTCTCTACTCCACCATGTGGTGAAGGGTTGTTTTTTGTAAAACTTCTGGTTTTTCGGTGTTTCCTTACCGGTTTGTGGTTTCTTCCCTGCGCGATATTGTGCACTGTTCTTTCTTTTCCTGCTTCTTGGGTTGTTTCATTTTCTGTGGATAGGCAAGAGTGCCTTGTCTTTTAAAATTCCCACCCTTTGGTTCAACAACTAGGCAAGAGTTTTTTTCAAATATCTTGTTTGGGTAAGAGTTTTAAAACTCAATTTTACCGCCTTCCCTTTTTCCTGCTGGGCGGGTTTTTCGTGTTTCTAGTTGGGCGTAGTTTTTTTGCTTTCCTGCTTTGGGCATCCTGCCCTGCTTCCTGATTTTTTTTCCTGTCTTGGATCCTGTTTTGTTTCCTGGATCCTATCCTTAGGCCTTTCCTATTGGCGGTCCTTTGGCCTTGCTTGAAGTCTTTTGACTTGTTGTAATGAGGTTTTGGGTCCCTTGATAAAAACCCACTTTAATTTAAACTATAAAAAAGAAGAAGAGAGGTTCATAACATTTACATTTGGTATAGAGTAGTGATTTTGGTAAAGTGGGGTTGTTTTTGGAGAACTAGGACACATTTTTTTAGAAATGTTTTGAGGCTATATTCTTTATTTGAGGAGGTTTTTACTCTATTGTGTATATCTTTTTGTGTACTAAAAAGCAAATGCTCATTTGTTAAATTTTGATAAATATTGAGAAAATTATGGTTAATTAGATTATTTGTGTTGTTTTTTTTGGTTGTACGAATTTTTTTTTCCAAAGAAAAAATTCTTACTAAAATTTTAGGCAGAAGATTTTTGCACAGCATGGAGATTATTTATTCAGGTTTAATTAACCATTGATCGCCAGCTGAAATCTCTGCCACACGCATATTTTAAGAAGCCATAGTGGATTTTGAATTATAATGGAAACAAATTATCAACAAGACATTAAGAATCTGTTGCCATCGCTGGAACTTCAGGGGTTTTGAAGTAGAATGCAAACAATTGATCAATATTTCTCTATACTTATGGAGGGTATTAGGAATCTTATGCCACTTCTCGAACTTCACGTGTTTTGAATAGAATGCAAACAAATGATCAATATTTCTCTGTACTTATGGAAGACGTTAGGAATCTTATGCCACAGCTGGAAGTTGCTCTTCACTGACATAAGCGATGAAGTCATCAAACTTACTCTTTTTCGAAATCCAATGTTCTAAAGGTTTTTGACTACATGAGTAAAGCGCACCTCCTTCCTCCTCGCTCCTCCTTCGAGGAAACCCACACCCCCAAAGGCCACGAGAATGAACCTCTTCCTCTATCTCCCCTTTCCTTCCCATCTCCATCCATCGCTATCAGCATTATCATAAACTATCAAGCTTTATTTACTCTCAACCTTTATAAAAAAGAATTATCATTTATCAAAAGTAGGTAACCCCAGTATAACCTTTACGCTTTCGTCTCAAGCAAATAAAAAATCATCAAATTTTCATTCCATATAATTAATTACAATACCACTATCAAATTTTCATTCCAGCAGTTCTAAATTTTTACAATATATATTTTTAAAATATATATATTTTTAGATTTTATGTCATAAATATATAAAAGGTATATTTAATACGGTGGCAACTGTGATTATCAGCAACTTGTGACTGATGAAAAGTAATAAGACCACCATGGCATTGTGATGCATTTTTCCAAAATGTTGTTGACAAGACCCAAATTCTACTCAAGCAAGTACTTCCAAACCCTCTGCCACGGCTGTTGACTTAATATTCCATTTCACACCCTTCACCCGTTGGTCGGTGGTGGACTCCACATTAACGCTTTTTCTCACTTTAAACCTGTAAATGGTTTTTTCTTTTTATTTTTTGCCATTTTTGAATAGACCTGCAAATGGTTTTAGGCCGTTGTCCGCCCTCTATTTCTCCGGTCAATACGGCGATTAGACTCTGCCTATCTTCTCCCCTGAGACTACGATGAACGCCTACCAAAAAAATCTCAGGCTAGTTTCTCTCATTTTTCCAGCTGGGCCCCTTTCCCTCTAGCTTAAATTAGACAGTGGCTTGGACGATTTTGTGTCGAATGCTTTGTTTTCTGTTGAGTTCAAGAATGGCAATATCGCAAATGGCTGGAGTGCAAATGCTGTTGTTAATGCTTTTGTTGGCCGTGGCACTCACCTTTGTCTCTGCAATCACTGCACACATTGCGCATCACCATTATATATACCTTTTATATATTTATGATATAAAAAAAAAAAAAAAATTATTTTAAAATAATATGATTTTATTAATGCTATGTAGATTGTCAAAATTTAGAACCGCTGGAATGAAAATTTGATAGTGGTATTATAATTAATTATAGGGAATGAAAATTTGATGATTTTTTATTTGCTTGAGAAAAAAGCTTAAAGGTTGTATTGGGTTATCTACCTTTGTTAGATGATAATTCTTTTTTATAAAGTTTGAGAGTTTATAAATATAAACAAATATAAATTATCTTTTTAAAGTTATGCAACCATAAATTATCTTATTTTTATTAGGTTCTAATTCCTAGAGGTTCAACTATATGATGGATTGCACTCCATTACTTGATGGTTGGATGATGGTAATCTACATAGTATCTTCCTTGAATACAAGGAAAGTTCCATTTTTGGATCTTGTTGTGGAAGCCAATGAAACTACAATAAGAATCAAATATAAAACTTTTTCTATGGTGATTCAAGAAACTAATCGCGCCAAACATGGTATAGATAGGGTGATTGCCAAAAGATAGGGGTAAACCCCTTTTAATCTACTAAAACTTAGAGCCAATTTTGGGAATTAAAGGAATTTAATGTTAGTGCCATCTAAAGCCAAAAAGAATTAATTATAACTAAAATAATAAAGTAAAAGATCAATATTAAATGATTTTCCATCTAAAATACATTTCATGTCTTTGACAATGTACAAAACAACTATAATTTACCACAAGTGCAAGCAAAGTGTAAAAATACTTTATTATTCACTTTAATTTAATTGAGGATAATTAATATCATAAGTTCTTCTTAAGAAATATATGATCTTTATTTACTTTGTTTATGTAAAAATCAAAATATTATCAATCATGCAAAACCTACGAGCAACAACCAAATTTTCTTCATTGATGTTGTGGTTTCTAGAGGTGAATAATAACTCATTTCCTCTTAAAAATAAACTATTGAAAGCATAGAACATGAAGATGTCATGGATGCATATTTTTAAATATACAGCCTAAAGCTTTTTATAAATAGACTATAATAATATATCTCTAAGCCTTTATCTTCCCTTCATTATGTATTCATGTAAAATAATTACTACCCATTAATTTAGAAAAACAACCTCATTGGTTAGGAAGGGGATATTTTCATATAGTAAAGAAATGCCATCATTTAGTGTTTAAACATCATATATTAGACAAGAAATATTATTTGTTTAAATAATGGTTCTCAATCCTATTCATTTTCATTTAGAGTTGCTTTAAGAAAATTTTAAAATATGTCTTGACATGCCAACATAAAAATCAAACTTATATCTAACTTATAGGAATTTTAAAAAATAGGGAGGTCCTATTTTCATCCTTCATATGATTTAAAAATATCCACAAATGGATTCTCAATGAAAAGTATGGTTGAATACTATCTGGATAAAGTCTTTCTAACTCAAAGATTGAAATGAATTATTTTTATTTTACAAAGAAAAACATTTTGTAACGTATATTGATCAACTAAACACAACAATAATTCACCTAAAAAAAAATTAATAAGTTAATGATCATAGAATAAAATCATACTATGTGGATAAAGTCTTCCTAACTCATTGAAATAAATTATTTTTATTTTACAAATAAAAAACATTTTGTAATGTATATTGATCAACTAAACACAAAAATAATTCACCTATAAAAATATATTAATATGTTAATGATCATAGAATAAAATTTCATGCTTAAGGCTACTATAAATCGATATTTTCTTTCTTTTTAAAGGTCATATATTGATTTTTCCTTTCATAGCACAAACAACCTATGGTGATTCCTAACTCATTTGAACATTATCTTACATTTAATACTAATTAATTTTCTTCCTATGTAAAATTCCATGTAGAGAAAATATTGATCTACATTTCTACCATACTATCTATGCTCTTTTATTTGAAACTTAAACAAGACTCCAAGAAGAATAAATATTAAAAATGACCACATTCCTTATCCTCCATTATATAATACCAAAATATATTTTATATGCTTGTGGTTGTAATTGAACTTCAAGTTCCTATTCTTGTATTAAGGATGATTTCAATAATTCTCCTTCACTATTATGTGAAAAAGTATATATGAGGCTTGTGATAGTTTTCCATTTGCCTCTGAAATATATTATAAGATTCTAGTCTCTCTTGGAGTTTATTTATACCATGTTTATGTTGAAATATATTCTTGCACATCATAGGAAAAGATCAAATTTAAAAAATACATTGAAGTGTAATCATCATTTTATATTTCTTATAACGTAAATTAATTGATCCTACTTGTATTGTATGATTCCTCTTTGTATCTTCCATAGATAAAGATATTTATACTAAGACTTAAATACTTTCTTGATTGATTATGGAATACAATACTTTTGACATACCTAGACAAAAATTATTATTACTATATATAAAAATATATAATCCTTCATACCTAAATTAGAAGTTAAACTCTCCTTCACCATTAATTTATATATGATATTCAAACTCACTACTCTATTACTTTAATCAAAATGCATTAGATGTTAGATGATATTACATTATTTGATATATACATGTGTCATGAAAGAAGTCTAAGAGTCTTCTATGCAAGTGGAAAGTTAAGAATTCAAAGGTCATATGGAAGGAAACAATCAAGAATATGAAAAGTCATCTTGTAAAACTATATCATGGAGATAAAGCTCCATAATTTGTATCTTTATTTACTCTTATTCTCAATAAATAAGAAAGTGATATTGTTTATTGTGAGTATTTGATTTATCTTGTTATTTAAGATTATAATTCATTTTATATTTGGGGATCTGTGTGATATTGTTGAGATAACCTATGATATTTTATGATAGTATAAAGACCTAAAAATCTATTAGTGGTATCAGAGCTACCACTAGACTTTGTCCAAATTGATACAGTTTATTGAAGCCACCATTATTAATTAGCTTTATCAAATTTTTATAAGGTTAATTAATAGTATTTCCACTTTGAAGGAAATGAGACTTGAACTCTATTTTAAAGTTCATATTGAGTACAAAAGGCTAGGATCCTTCCACTAGGTTTTTAGGAAAACTAGTGAAGACTAGGACTTAGCAAAAATATTAGATAGAGAAACCAACAAAATAATTATTGGTTATTCAAGGATATAGCTAACCCTAATATTGATTTGAAGATTTGTATATAAAAATAAATTCAAAATAAAATTGGAGATTTAGGGACATTCAAAGTCACCTTGATAATATTTTGGATTCTCTAGTAAGGAGGAGAATCATATTAAGTTCTTAGGTGCGACCTAAGACATTATAGTTTTTCAAAAAAAGAGTTGCAGTAGAGATTAAGCTACGTAAGTGTGAGAGTCTTCTTACAAAATTTAAAGAAAAGTTTCAAATTCTAAGTGTAGAGAATAGAAGGATTAAAAGTTGTAATGGATTGAGAAGCATTCAAAGCTTCCTAAGAAAGATAGAAGAAAGTAGCAGAAAATTTTGTAGTAGATTGAGAAGCATTCAAAGCTTCCTATGAAATATTGAAGAAAGAAGTTAAGATAAAAGTAAAATATTTAAGGCATATTGAATTTGACATTGGCCCAAGAGGTCAATACAGAAGAAAGAGACACTTATATAAAAAATAGAGGTCCTTATAGTGAAGATAAAGAAGATTTTATAGAAAATAAAGAGCTCTTATAAATATGTGGATCAAGAATCCAAGAAGATAAAGAAGAATAAATAATTCAATAGTGAGATTCAACTTTATACTCTAACATTGAAGGAAATAAGCAAATGGAATAGCCATATTACTGTATTGGAAAAGAAAAAACTATTCATCAAACTCAAGAGGAAATGCCATTTGACCAAAAGAGAAAAATATATCCAGTCTATGTTAAGAGCATAAGGTAGCACATAATAGAGCTATGTAATGGAAGATTCATGTGAAAATAATAAGAACCACACTTTGAGCACCCAAATTATAATAAGTGGCCTAAAGCAATACAAAGCAACCTGTGCATCTAAGTTCTCTTACCAATGAGTAATATATCCATCACCATCTAGACTATAAATCAAAGGTCTAACAACAAAGATCAAGAAAGAAAAAAAAAGCTAAGGAGAACAATATCATAAAGGTATAACACCAAAGTTCAAATAAGCAAGTGAAATCTAAGGAGAATAAGCTCACAAAGGTTTACAACCTAGAAAGCAAAATATGGAAAAAAGAGAAGTGCAAACAACTATGGAGAGCTAGTAGCATCTAAGGTGAAGTGGATGTGACTTAAGAGATAAGGAATGATCAGCTAGTAGATACCAAGGTGAAACAAAAGCTAAAGTACCAAGGTAACATAAGATTCCATAATGTCTAAGAATTTTGTAATATTAAAAAGTGGTTAAATAACTAACGAACATGCATAATGAGCATCTTGTAAGCGAACATTGGAGTTATGAGTATTAGAATTATGTACTTGAGGAGCATTGATAAAGTTGCCTAAGAAGGAGTTCAAAGCAAGCATTGATCAAATCCCATGCATTGATCAAATCACATAAGGAGGAGCATCAACTAAGGTGGAGATAATGGTAAGTAATAATATTACCTTTATTTATTAAGAGAAATTAGAAGATATTTTATAAGCTAAAGGATTATTGAAGATATTTACGCTTAGAATTATATAATAAATTAAAATTTTAGGAGTCATAAGGTATTTTTTTTTGTAAAATTTAATAGGAGTTATAAGGAATTAAAGTTGTTTTTTAGTTTAATTTGAAAATCATGGATCAATAGGAATTTATACATCAATTAGTTATTTTTTGAGTATTTTAAAATTTTTAGAAATTTTGAAATTGAAAAATTTATTAAAACATTATTTGAAATTTTACAAATTCATTTTTGGAGTTAAAAGATATTCTACACCAAAAGTTAGAAAATTAAAACTTTGCAAATTTCATATTGATATTATTTATAAGCTAGGGAGTCATAAGTTTTACTACTTCAAAGAAATCAAATTTGCAAAAAATAATTTATTATTTAGGATATATAAAGAAACCCTTATGGATTATTGGTACATTGACTCTGGAGCAAGTATGATAGGAAATAAACATTGGTTTAATACTCTTTAAAAAAACATGAAAAACCTATCATTATAGTAGATAGTATGATTTATGAGGTTAAAGGAGTAAGAAGTGTATTAATCAATCTATCAAATGGAACAAGAATAATTAGAGATGTACTATATGTACTTGGATTGACTACTAATCTTCTTTCAACATCTCAGCTTATGGATCAAAATATCATAGTTGAATTCAAAACTATTAAAGAAAAAAGATATGTATTATTTTTTGAAAAATAATTTGAAAAAACTTGTATTAAAACAAATATCATTTACAAGTTGGGACGAGACTTTTCCCAGCCTTAGCCAAAGAGAACACATGTTTACAATAGTAAAATAAGATTTGCATTGGAGCCAAATCTCTTAAACTATATTTCTACAATGACTGTTCACCTGTTTACAACTATAAAAGAAGATCTACATTGAAGCACAAATCTCCTAGATAGTATTTTCGGTTATCCAAATTAGCTAAGCACTGGATTTGCTCACCAACCTGCCTAATCATCTCATCCTCAATAGCCATGTCACTGTGCCACTGAACCCCTACCTCCTTCTCAGTACCCATATTAGTCAGGAAGTTTGCCACTTTATTTAGATCTCTACTCACATAAACAATATATAATTATTTTTGAACTTAGCATAAAAATCAAGAACAATTGGAATTAGTATACATTGATCTATGTGGTGCAATGAATATCACTAGTATTGGATGACATAGGCATTTTAACTATTTTTTGATGATTAATCCAAAACAATATGGGTGTATTTTATTAAATTAACGTCTAAAGCATTCAATTACTTCAAATAGTTCAAATTGCTAGTAGAAAAGGAAATAGGTAAAACAATAAAAAAAATTCAATCAGAGAGGAGGAGAATTCTTATCAAAATAATTTCATATCTTTCTAGAAACCAATGGTATAAAAATATAATGTACTACAACATATTCACCACAACAAATGGTATTATAGAAAGAAGAAATAGATCAATTATAGAAATAGTTTGTAGTATGTTAAAAGAAACAAATGTTGATCATCAATATTTGGTAGAAGCAGTTAAAACAACTATATATTCATAAAATAGATCACCTAAACAAATATTAAAGAATATCACTTCTAAAGAAGTATGGATAGGATGGAAACCTACAATAGAAAATTTTAGAATATTTGGTTGTAAATCATATATGCATATTCCAAAGAAAAATGAACTAAACTAGATGAGAAAACTATGTGCATAATATTTTTTGGTTATCATGATGAGTCAATAGGATACAAAATAATCAATCAAATAATAAAGAAAATATACATAAACAGATATGTAGTATTTGATGAAGGAATACAAAATTTTATTAAAGAACAAAAATCTAATTCATAAGCTATTCTAAGTTTTGTAAAAGAAGATGAGAAAATATGCTCATTAGATTTATAATCATAAGAAATTACAATGCTTTTATAGCACTCCAATTAGTTTGAAATCTCTACTATTATGGAGACCTTACTTGCTTCTACTATGTTTAAAAACACTCTAAACAATTCCCTATATGCTCTCACAACAAAACTGATTTCCTCTCAAATAGTAAAGTTGGTGCAACTATATTTAAATGAATTTTAAATATTTAGAACCTATATAATTTAGGTAAGATACTCTAAATTATGTTCTAGAGTCCAAAATTCTCCCCCTTAAATTTTAGGGGACTGACTAGATAGTCTCTTAGATTTATATGCTAATATTTTGCAACTCCTTTGGTGAAGATGTCCGCTATGTTGTCCAAAGTGCTACAATGTTTTAGCTCAATCACCTGTTTCTCCACCATGTCTCGAATGAAGTGATACTTCATGTCAAAGTGCTTTGACCTACTGTGGTGGATAGGATTATGTGCCAATTGGATGGCAATCATATTGTCACAATACAATCATGTAGGACCACTTTGTCTTTCTCATATTTCTTCAACTACTTTTCTCGACCATAAAGCTTGGGTACTAGCATTTGTGATTGCTATGTACTCAGCTTCAGTAGATGATAATGCTACAACAGTCTGCTATTTGAAACTCCAAGTAATTAGTCCTGACTCAAGACTAAAACAATTTCTTGAAGTAGATTTTCTATCATCTATATTGCTGCCCCAATCACTATCACTGCAGCCAACTAACTTTATAGAATTACATTTGTGGTAATGGATCCCAAAATCTAATGTACCCTTTACATATCTCAAAATTCATTTAGTTGCTTGTAGATGAAGTTCATATGGATCAACCATATACCTTGAAACAAGAGAAAATGCATATTGAATATCCGACCTTGTGTTGGTGAGGAAAATTAGACTCCCAACCATGCTCCTGTAAATGGTCATGTCAACTTTTGGTGCTCCATCATATTTTCTCAATTGGATGCCATGACTCGTTGGAGTTGCAATAGACTTGCATTGCTCCATAGCAAATTTCTTGATCATATTTGTGTTGACATATGAAGATCCCGTTACCTATTTGATGTACTTCCATACCTAGGAAATAATGCATCAAGCCTAGATATTTCATTTAAAATTCTTTTATCATGGAGTTTTTGAACTCCTTATTCATCTTAACACTACTATCCATGAATATTAGATCATCCACATATAAACATACAAAATGAATGTCTTTAACTTGTTTCATGTAGTAGAGAGTAGGTTCACTTTTTCTCCTAGTGAATCCATAATTTTGAAAGTAGCCATCAATGCATGAGTACCATGCCCTTGGTGCCTGCTTGAGGCCATACAATGCTTTCTTTAGTTTGTAGACAAGGTGCTTCTTACCTTGTTCTTCAAATCCTTGAGGTCATTGTACAAAAACATCTTCATTCAAGTACCCATTGAGAAAGGCACTCTTTACATCCATGTGCTGAATTTTCCACCCTTTGTGGGCAGCTAAAGAAAGTACTGATCTGATTGTCTCCTGTCTAGCAACAGGAGCAAAGGTCTCCTCATAGTCAATCCCATAATTCTGAGTGAACCCTTTGGTACAAGTCTTGCCTTGTGTCTTTCAATGCTTCCATCAACATTGAATTTGGTCTTGTATACCCATTTGCATCCAACACATTTTTTACCTTAAGGAAGATCCACTAGCTCCCAAGTATCATTCCTTTTCATAGAGGTCATTTCCTCTTTCATGGCTTATTTCCATACATCATGAGCACTTGTTTTTTCATAGCTATATGACTCTAACTCTACACTAGTCATTAAATCATAATTGACTACATCTACCTTAGGCTCTTGGGAGTCATCATCACTATACATATGCAGATTTTCAAGTCTTTTCAAAACTGCATTCATTTCACTAGCTTGACTTCTATTGTATCTTTTCTAGAAATTCTTATCCAACATTTGAAAATATGGATGGTGCTAGAGTATTATTTTAAATCTATATGGAGAATCAATATCCATAGGTGAAACACTTACTGATATTTGTGGAGAAGTACTTGGATTAGCATCTATTGTACTTGAAGTAGTACTCATACTTGGGCTTGGAGGACTTCCTTTGCTGTTTTTGGGCTGCACTTGTTACATTTGCTGAACTTAAGAGGGACTTGCATCATGAGATCCATCATCAAAAAAAAGTTTTTGATGACCCCATTCTCCACCTTCATCAAAAATTACATCCCTGAAGAGTATAATTTTATGTGTTTTGGGATTGTAGAGCCTATATACTTTGGAAGACTCACAATATGCAACAAAAATACATGCTTGACTTTTGGGGTCAATTTTCTTTCTTTGCTCATCAAGAATGTGGGCATATGCAAGACAACCAAAAACCTTAAAGTGTTCTACATTTGGCTTTTTGCCATACCATCCTTCATAAGGAGTAATCCCATCTAAAATAGAAGTAGGACTTCTATTCAAAATGTAAACACTAGTTCTAACAACATCAACCCAATACATGTTACTTAGATGCTTAGTTTGTAGCATTGATCTATCCATTTATACTATAGTGTGGTTCTTTCTTTCAGCCACACCATTTTGTTATGGGGTGTAGGCAATTATGAATTGCCTTTTTATTCCACAATATTTACAATATTTTAGAAATGCATTTGAAGAATACTGTCCTCCTCTATCAGTCCTGAGACTTTTTACAACAAACTCACTTTGATTCTCTAAATTATTTTTGAAATAAATGAAACAATCAAAAGCTTCATCTTTATTTTTCAAAAAATAAATCCAACACATCCTAGAGAAATCATCAATGAAAGTGAGAAAGTAAGAGTTGTTACCAATGATTTTGGTTTGCATTGGACCAAAAATGTCCGAATGCACCAATTGTAGTGGATGGCTTGCTCTCCATGCTTGTCCCTTTGGAAAATTTGATCTTGAGTGCTTTCCCAAAGCACATCCTTCACACACCTCCTTGTGTTCTTCAACTCTTGGAAGTCCACTTACCATAGCTTGAGAAGTCAACAACTTCAAGCTTGCAAAATTAAGATGACCAAATCTCAAGTGCCAAAGCACACTTGGATTAGCAATAGCTACACTAGCAAGTTGAGCACCTCCTTGTTCCCCAAAATTAAGAGGAAATAACATATTCTTTGTCATAGGTACTTGTGTAATAACTCTATTACAATTTTTTTTATCAAAAATGACACATTTTCCTTCATCGAAAATAAGCCTGTAGTTCTCCTCCATAATTTGTCCAACACTAAGAAAATTATGTTGGATTTTGGGGGTGTAATAGATGTCATTTACATTCTTGGTGCCTTCTTTTGTTGGAACCTCCATTGCTCCAATACATTCAAATTGTAGTGCCTTGCCATCTCCCAATTTTATCTTTGATTTGTAGGAGGAATCCATTGTAGCAAAGATCTCCTCTTTGCCACTAATGTGATTGGAACAACCACTATCCAAAATCCAAGTTTCATTAAGATTTTGATCTGATTTTCAATAGGTGAGGAACATATTTGAATAAGCTCCTTCCTCTTCTTCGTAGTTTCCATATTGACCTCTCCCATATTTAGAAGTCTTGGACCAACAATCTCTAGCAAAGTTACCAACCTTGCCATAATTGTAACAAGATTTCTTTGATTTGTCACCTCCTCTTACTTGATTGCCACCTTTTGATCTACCTCATCATCTTTCTTTACCTCTCCTTTGGCTTCTTCCTTTTTCTTGTCCTTCTCCTCTTCCTTGTGCATTATCACCTTATTTGGATGAGAATGCTTTCTCATCACCTCCATAGCTTGTAGATGTAGCACCCTACAATATTTCTTCATGAGACATCAAAGAACCAATTAGAGCATCAAAATTTAGAGTAGACAAATATTTAGACTCTTCAATAATGATAGCAATATGGTTCCATTTATGAAGAAGTGTTCTAAAAAATTTCTTCACCACTACTGCATTTTGATGTCTTTTCCAAGGGTTTACATTTTTTTTACAATGGCTTTCACTCTCACACAATAATCTCCTACTCTTTCATCATATTGCATCTTGAGATTCTCAAAATCTCTCTTCAAGGTTTGAAGCATCACTTGCTTCAGTTGATTTCTCCCTTGATAGCTATCTCTCAACGTTGTCCATGCTTCTAGGGTTGTTTAACAAGAAGCAATCCTTGGAAAGATGCTTTTCTCCAAAGTTGCTTGGAGATGGTAGAGAGCAAATGAGTTTTTCTTTTGGGCATCCTTTTTGCTGGTTTTATCTACTGCACTCAAGGTTTTCCAATATTAGGTTCTGCATAACCTTCTTCGACTATATCCCATAGCCATTTTCCAATAAGTAAGGTCCTCATATTGATGGACCAATACTCGTAATCTAAGATTCTAACCCATTAAATTCAGGAATGGGAAGATTGTTATTGGAAGCCATTTATGCTAATCAAAAAAACTTTGGAATAATTTAGATAGCTTCTAATACAATTTTTTTTCAATAAAGAACAACAAAATATTTTATTTTACTCAATTGACTCAACCTGTTAAGTAAATCTCTCAGAATTAACCTCTAATTGCAAAAATGCATGCTTCTTTTTATTTACCAAAGTCTCAAGCACCAAATTTATCATAAATCAACCAATACTGATTGAAACAAACTCAATTTTTTCCTGTAGACTTCTGATATAAGTATATGGAAATACACTAAATTTTAGAAGAAAATTCACACAAATGAGAAATATGTGATCAATTTACTTTTTCCCTTTCTAGATCTTAGAGTGTTTTTGAGACATCCTCAATGTTTTTCATATAAATAAATCCATATAGCTCCAAAATTTTTGAAAATTAAACTCTGTATTCTTGAGACAATAATATGAAAACCCTCTAAATTTTAGGAGAAAATTTGCAAAGGTGAAAAATATGTGATAATTTATTTTTTCTCTTTTTATCACTATTCCGGATCTAGGATTTTTGAAGAAAAAATCAATATTCACACAAATCGATCAATACAGATCCAAATGACCTAAAATTTTGTTCAAATTATGATTTTATCTAAATAATATTTCTACCAAAATTTTATAAGAAAATACCCTTTATTCCACCTTATAAAACCAATTTATTTAAAAACTAAAAATGCTAATAAAATTAGGAAATTAGCTCCCAATTACCTAAAATTTTAATTGAATCCTCTTAATATAATTATATAACAACCATAAAAATTTCATAAGCAAATACCTCAGGATGCATGATATATTAATGATTTACTCGAGCTCTTTTTTGCAACTCTGCTGAGTGCTAGCCACTTGAGTTTCTATGAAAAAGTGCATGCTTCAGATCTCTTCACACCACTCTCCATAGGTTTTTATCTATCTGAGACAACCTACTCTGATACCAAAATGAGAAAATATGCTCATTAGATTTATAATCATAAGAAATTACAATGCTTTTATAGCACTCTAATTAGTTTGAAATCTCTACTATTATGGAGATCTTACTTGCTCCTACTATGTTTAGAAACACTCTAAAAAATTCCCTATATGCTCGCACAACAAAAATAATTTCCTCTAAAATAGTAAAGTTGGTGAAACTATATTTAAATGAATTTTAAATATTTAAAACCTATATACTCTAGGTAAGATACTCTAAAGTATGCTCTAGAGTCCAATAGAATACTCATCAAGTGAATATTCAAAATCAAATATATAGGATGAAAAAAATGAAAATATAGAGAGTACTACAGTCCTAAAAAGAAAAGAACCTATATGACTTAGAGATATAGTTAAGGATTTGAAATTAGAGCAAATGCAAGATCTTACTACTAGAAGACCCCATACTCATAGTTAAAAAAAAATGAATAGGGGATTGATAAGTTCTGTAGTAGAACCTACAAAGACACTAAATGCATTAAATCATCTAAAATGGAAGGCAAATATAGAATTAGAACATGAAATATTGATGAAAAATAAAACATAGACTCTAGTTGATTTACCTACAAGAAACAAAATAGTCAATTGTGAATGGATCTACAAAATCAAATATAAAGTAGATGAGTTGCTTGACAAATACAAAGCTTGAATAGTTGCAAAGGGATACATATAAATAGAAGGAATTTACTATGAAGAAAATTTTGTACCAACAATAAAAATTCCTACTATTCAAACAATTTGTGCTTTGGTAAAACATCATGGATGGAAACTGATGTAAAAAGTACATTTCTTAATGGTGATATTAAATAAGTATATATGTCATAGATATAAATATTTGTGATTAAAGGACAAGAACACAAAGTTTGCAAATTGAAAAAATCTTTATATGGTCTAAATGAAGCACCAAAATCATGGTATATAAAGATTACTAATCATTTATTACAACATAAATTTAAAAAAGTCTATCAAATCTAAATCTCTATAAAAAATATTAGAGATGACATATTAATACTTGTGGTATATGTTGATTATATAGTAATTATAGGAAAATAAAAAAGTATGATAAATGAAGTTAAAAGGGAACTAGAGAAGGATTTTGAGATGACAATATCACATTAAAACAAATAAATAATGTAAAAATATTACTTGAAAAATAAATAATGCAAGAATGTAAATCTAAATATACTCCTATGGAGCAAGGGTATCAATGAGATAAATATGGTCTTAGCCACTATTTATAATCAATTAATTTAAAGTCTTCTATATCTAACAAATACTAGAACAAATATAGTATTTGTTGTGAACTATATTTAAATATTTATGCAAGAATCCAGGAAAAGTCATTGGAAAGCTACTAAAAAATACTACAATATGTTAGAAAAATTATATAATATGGACTAACATATAAAAGGAATGATGATAAATTTTATTTATAGGGATATTCAAAGTCTGATTATGTAAATTCTATAGATGACAAAAAATCTACATTAGGATGTGTTTTATCTTGGATCTAGACCTATTTAATGGTACAATAAAAAATAACATGCAATGGTACTCTCATCTATAGAAGTAGAATATCGTACAACAAAAGTTGTAGTATGTGAAGCACTATGGTTACAATATATACTATCAGATATAGGCATAAAAAAAAATCCTATACAGATAAATTGTGATATTCAAGGAGTACTTATTTTTATCAAATTTCCAATTATTCATGAAAGAAAAAAAACATATTGAAGCTCAATGCCATTTTATCAGGGATCATGTTCAAAATCATCATATTCAATTAAAGCATGTTCCTACTAAAGATCAAATTGCAGATATTTTTACAAAAATACTTGGTCAAAATAAATTTTAAATATTTCAAAATATACTATGTCTATCATGAAATATCAAATAATGTAATATGAGGGGATGTTAGATGATATTACATTATTTGATATATACATGTGTCATAAAATAAGGTTAAGAGTCTTTTATGCAAGTGGTAAGTTAAGAATTCAAAGGTCATATGGAAGGGAAAAATCAAGAATATGAAAAGTCATCTTGTAAAACTATATCATGGAGATATAGCTCCATAATTTGTATCTCTCTTTACTCTTTTTTTTTTTTTTTAATTTGTGGAAAACATCCCAAAAGGGATGCCACTTTCGGGTAAGACCCAAGGAGGCAGGGGTATCCATTCCGCCAAAAATGCCTAGGACTCGGACCTGGCCTACCACCTTTGACATACTCAAGGAGCAAACAAACACACAAAACCAAATTTAAAAAAGTAAATAACAACCAAAATAATAAAATAAAATAAAAACATGCTCCTTGAGTGTGTCAAAACCAAAAGCACAACCAAACACGCACAATAAGATAAAAGAAACCACAACACAAACCACATAGAAAAACACAGGAACCACATAACAAAACACAAACAAGACAAAAATAACAGAACACTACAAAGACATAACCCAAAAAAACATGAAAAATAAACACAACCAAAACCTAAAAAATAAAATAAATAAAATAAAAATAAAAACAACCAACAACAGACAATAAACAAAAACAAAAAACATAGAAAACACTCACAAAAAAAAAAATGAAATAACACAAACAAAGAGAAACCCAAGAACAAGAACGAAAAAAACACAAGAACAATAACAAAAAACATAAAAAAAAACAAAACAACAAAAACACAAGAACAACAAAAAACAACACAAAAAACACAAAAACAAAAGAACCCACCCACCTTAAAAAACTAAACAAAAAAAACAAAGAAGACAAAAGAAAAAAAAATGAACAAAACAATGACCTATCTAGACCAGAAGACTATTAATGCAAGAATCAACAGAGGAAACAAAATAAAGAATAGAATGAGCTAGGGAACTAAAAAAACCGAATGAACCAAAGAGAAACAAAAAAAAACAAGAAGAAACTAGGTACCTTCAGAACTGGAGCCATCCAAAGAAATGATAGAAAGAAGAGCTTCCCTAATTTGAGAAGCCCACCATATAGGAGGGTGGCCATAACAAGTAAGATCACCTTTGTCCAAAGCCCAATTAGCTAAAGCATCAACACTCTTGTTTTGATCTCCGACCACATGATTGTAATCAACTTTCAAAAATCCCATCCGGATTAACTGAATCTTCTCAATAATTCTTTTTATTCTCCAATCCACCTTATGATTCTTAGAAGGAGTCTTCAAGAGATTAATCATAAGTTGAGAGTCGGACTCAACTAACACCTTTTCCCATCCAACCTTAGTAGCCTCCTGAAGGCCTCTAAGGATACCATACCCCTCAGCAAGGTTATTGGAAAGAATACCCAAATTCTCAGCAAAAGTAAAAACCAGGGAGCCATCTGAAAGTCTACCAATTCCTCCCACACTAGCTTTTCCAGGGTTCCCTCTAGAGGCTCCATCAGTATTGACTTTTCCAAAATCCTTAGGAGGAGGTTGCCAATTTCTAGTCCTATCCATCTTACTAATACTCACATTCCCTTTAAGTTGGTTGCCCTTAGAAGGTTTAATCTTCAATATTTGCATCACTTGATCCCATCTTTGGTGGGAGTTTTGGGGGTGATTAAGGAGTTGATGGACCGATTCAACTAAGTTGGCTATGGTCTTTTGCCAAATATAGTGAATATCCTTCCTATCTTGATTAAAAATTTGGTTGTTCCTTTCATTCCAAATATTCCAAAGAAGAATGGTAGAACCCATCCAAACTAACTGCCTAATAAAATGATCAACACCCTCTTGATTAGGCCAATCCCTCCAAAGATGTTCAAAAGTGAAAAAATTGGACCACTGTAAGCCAAGTAAAGTTGCCATTCTCCTCCATAGCTCAGAGGCTAAAGTACACTCAATAAAAATATGGTTGATATTTTCTACATTCTCTTCACACATTTCACATCTAAAAGGGCCATGAAAACCACTCTTCATAAGTTGCTCACCAGTAAGCACCCTACGATGCAATAAAAGCCAATTAAAGAACCTCACCTTAGGCCGAGCTTTTGAGCCCACAATTGAGAAAATATGTTAGAAGAATGGTTGGGATTATTATGGCATAAGGTCAAATAACCTTGAGCAACCGAATACTCACCCTTAGTAGTGTTGTTCCATCCAAAACAATCTTTTTCATGGGACCAAGAGAGGGATCTCATATGAAGGATGCCTTGGATATCTTGTCTTTGCCTTTCCGGGATTTGAATAGGCCAATCCTCAATAGGGATCCAATATCTACCAACCTTTGAATTACCAGTATGGTACCGATAGTAATTAGCCACCTTTATCCAATTAGCTCGGTGAAGCTCCTCCATCCAAGGCCTCCAATCGAGAAACTAAGTTATCAAAGGCTTGTGACCATCCCAAGAATCTGTCCAAAAATTTGCATGTTGACCATTATGAATGATCCAAAATAAATTTTTCTTTATCAAATCCTCACCAGTATTAAGAACTGCTAAAATAGGAGAACCTTTGGTAGGAAGTTGATAGCGAACAAGGTCTTCAAGACTTTTGTTCTCAACATATTTAGCATGGAGATTATTGGCCCAAAGAGCATTGGGGTTATGCAACATCCTCCAATATAATTTAGCAGCTAAAGCTTTGTTGTTATTAATTGAAGACCAGAATCCTAACCCCCCTTCACTCTTAGGAAGACATAAAGTATCCCATTTCACCAAGGTCCATTTTCTTTTCTCCTTAGTACCACTCCAAAGGAAACGATGACTGATTTGATCCAATTCTCGAAGAACAACCTTTGGGATATTCAAAACGAAAGAAAAATAAATAGGAATAGCTTGAAGGACTGATTTTACCAAGGTGATTCTACCCCCATAAGAAAGCCACTTGTTGGTCCACTTTCCAATTTTCTTCTTGACTTTGTCCAACAACCAATTCCAATATTTATTTTTTTGCCTTTGAATATTTATGGGAATACCTAAATAAGTGATTGGAAGAGAGGTCTTCTTATATATTAATTTATCCAAGACCATGGATTCCTATCTAGCAGAGCAGTGAAAGAAAATAACTTTAGATTTGTCTTCATTGATCAACCGCCCGATAGCCTTAGAAAAATAGCTAATGATTTGCTTAATATTAGAAGCTTCCTTAATTGTAGCTTTACCTAAAAGGGTAGAGTCATCCACAAATTGAATATGAGAGATAGGTCTAGCTCCATGAGCAATGGTAACTCCCTCAAGGGTTTTGTTTTCCCTCTTTTTGGTTATAGTCCTACCCAAGCATTCAACAAGAATGATGAATAAATAAGGGGATAGCGGGTCACCTTGCCTAATACCTCTGGAAGTCGGGAAATACTCGAGAAGGCTCTGCCATTGATAAGAACTAAGTAGGAAATCGAAGAGATACATCCCATAATCCAATCCATCCAATCCTTAGAGAAACCAAATTGCCTCAAAACTTTGATAAGGAAGTGCCAATCCACTCTGTCATAAGCTTTGGATAAGTCTAACCGGATGAACATAGAAGGAGAATTTTGCATATCCATGGAATGGATGGCTTCCTGAGAAAGAACTATCTCATCTACTATTTGACGTCCTTCCACATATCCCCCTTGCTCGGGGAAATAATCTTATGCAAAAGAGGCTTCAACCTTTCTGCCATGATTTTAGTAATAATTTTGAGAAGAACATTACATAAAGCAATAGGTCTAAAAGCTGAGATATGATCAACCTCTTGAGCTTTTGGAACAAGAGTAATATAAGTTTTATTGATAACCTTCAAAATTTCTTTGGATTTCTTGGCTTCTTCCACCACCTCTAATAAATCAACATGAAGGATATCCCGGAACTCTTGGTAGAACTCAATAGGAAAACCATCAAGACTTGGGGTTTTCCATTTTTGCATTTTAAAAACTACTTGTTGAAGCTCATTGATAGTAACAGGAGCAGAGTCAAAATAGAGTTCTCCTCAAAAGTGATAAGAGAAGGGATTGCTTGAAGAACATTTTGTTGAGAAGTCGAGTCAAGAGGAGTAGCAACAAAAGATTGGAAAAGTAATCAACAACAATAGAGTTCATGCCATCCCAAGTATAAACAACATCTCCAGAATCTGATTTTAAGGAAGAAATAAAGTTGTGAGATCTTCGAGCTAGAAGAGATTTGTGGAAGAAATTTGTGTTTCAATCTCCTTCTTTGAGCCATTGAATTCTAGATTTTTGCTTCCATAATATTTCTTCTCTTTTTTCCCATTCCTCTAATTGAGTTGTGAGTTTAATTTCATCTGCACTTCTCTTCTCTATGAGGCCATCTAAACGAATTTTCTTATTCAAATTTTCAATATGAGAAATAACTTCATGTTTTTTTTATGAACATCCCAAAACTCTTTCCAGTTCCAAGTCTTGATTTTGGATTTAATGTATTGCAGTATTTTGGCAAAACAAAACATCTTAGTCCCATGCCTAGGTTTACCTTCCTTCCACCATTTTTGCACATGAGGTCTGAAGGAAATGTCTCTAAGACACATTAATTGAAAATTAAAAGGAGAGAAACTCACATTGGTTTTCCACATTTCCACCATAACTGGCCAATGATCCGAACCAACATTATTAAGAGTCTTCACTTTAGGAATGTGACCATGGATTAAGAAATTTTCGAGAGCAAAAACCTATCCAATCTCTCCATTATACAAGCTAAGCCTTGCCTTCTGTTAGACCAAGTCATAAGGCCATTATCTGGTTGGATATCCACAAGATGGAGGTTTGCAATATATTCGCTCATGAGGTTAGTACTTTTGTCCAAATTTCTATTTCCTCCCTTTTCTCATCCAGAGAGAGGATGGTATTGAAATCTCCTCCAATCAAGATCCAAGATTTAGGAAAATGAGAGATAATATGAGTAATATCCTTCCACTATCTTCTTTTTTCCTCCAAATAAGTCGGGGCATAAACAGTAATGCAGAGCATAATATGGTTGGAATGTCTACTTTGAATAGCTATAGCCAACAAACCCCAAATGCAAACCATATGGTGAATAACTACCTATTTTGGGGCCCAAAGACAAGCAATGCCACCCGAAATCCCTTGGGAACTGAGGGAAACCACTTTTCCAGCTGGCCAAATTTTAATGGCAATTAAGTCCATATCCTCCATTGACATCTTTGTTTCTTGAAGGAAAACAAGATGTGGATGATTTATCTGAATCATTCTTCTAATTTCATTTTGTTTTGAAAGACTCCCTTTGAGTCCTCTAATATTCCAAGTGATGATCTTCATTAATACCAGGGCTAAAAATGTTGGGAAGGGCATTAATCTTACCTTCCTCTAAAAGCTTTTCACCTTCTTTTACCATATGATATTGATTGGTCTTGCGACCTACTTTTTGATTAGAATCCATCTTCAATTTTTTTTCCCTATTTCTTGACTTATTCCAATTGAATCTGAGATGGCTTCTAACCTTGAAGAATGCTCATACACAACCAAAATTTTACTAGATGGTTCAATGAAGTCTATATTGGGACCTGCATTATTTGAAGTTTTGACATTTGAAATATTGTTTTTCTTGTGTAAATTTTCTCCTTTTTTTTCTCGTTGAAAACCTTTGATTTGTTGGTTTGTCTTGGAGTTCTTTCCTTCATATTTAAATTGTGTTTCTAAGATTTCAGTTTCCATTATTTCCTCTTCCTCACTTGGGACATCATTTGTGGAAAGGATTTCAAACATATTAGCAGAAGACTTTGATTGATCCTTCATTACTAGTTTGTTCTGAGTGTTCTTCTTCTTAGGTATTTGGAAACTTGCTGAGTTTATATCTTCTTTCTTTTGATCAGGAATTTTATTTGGGCAAGCACTGGCCAAATGACCATATTCATGGCAAATTCTACAATGAAAAAGAATGTTCTCATAGTCCACTACTTGCTCCCAAGTGTCTTCCCCAAATTGTAATGTAATATTTTTAGGTAGGGGTTTGTCAAAATCCATTAAAACACAAATTCGAGCATAAATAATATGTTCAAAATTTTGAGTACAATCGGTAGTCATCATAAAAGTTCCTAAAGAGTTTCCAATTGAAGAAAAAATAGTAGGATTCCAAAATTCAATAGGGAGGCCAAAGAGTCTAACCCACACGGGAGCTATAGAAGGCATCTCTTCTTCAGATTTACATTTAGTATGCCAGGGCTTCATGAAAAGCCCTGCCCTTCCAAAAAACTAAGGACCCCCTTGAAAAGTTTTCTCTCTATATTCATTATTAGCAAATAAAACAAGAAAATAACCATTTGGATAAATAGAGATTTGTAACTCACCTTTAGTTTTTCAGCTTTTTGTAGCCTAGACTTTGAAAGCAGATAGACTCGGACAAAAACCCATGAACCGACAAATTAGTCCTCTTTTTTCCAAATCTTCAATGCCAATCTGAATGTTACCCATATCAAGCTTAACAATAGGAGTTCCATTAGCCGCTTTAAGACATCCTGACTCCGTTTTCCTAGGATCAATCTTAGGCATTCTTAGAGGTTTATGAGAAGCCCTAATATTGATATTAGCATTGGGTCGAGGTCTGTCCACCATGAAGGGCATCCCTAAAATTTATTTTTGGGATTGAGTCTTCAAAATTCTTACCCTTGACAGGGGTTTTCACAGTAGAATTATTTTGTGGGTGCACCTTAGCACCAGATTCACTTGAGATATGAGCCATTTTTTGATCAACTGCTTGAAACTTATTTCATGGTCTCTTTAATCCTTGCCCTAGACACTATGGAAAGGTATGGTTTTCACTTTTCTTTTGTGCAGCAAATTGGAAGCCGTTGTCACTCAAGTTCACAATATGATCTGTTGAAAGACAAATTTCTAACCCATCTTGTATCCCCTGCAACATTTCTTGCTAAAATATTGAGCATAAACCACAAAAATATTGGCCGCTAGGGGCCGAAGGCCCTAAAAACCAACCTCTGGAGCTGTTTGCACTCAACCCAGATGAAACCCTCGCATAGCCGCTTGCCAAATATATCATTCACACATAGGGATGTGCTAGGATCTGTGTTGCTCCAAATGATATGAAAATTGGTGGAGACATTCTAGGGTTTTTCAAGCATCTACCCTCAAAATTTTAGCTCAATCCAAGTTCGGATGAGTGAGATATGGCCGAAACGAGTTTGGAAGTTTGGGCAGTCCTGCGAAAAACATCTCTACCATTCAACTACTCTTTAGATCTAGTTTCCCTTTGATTCGTCTTGAAGTTTATATCATGGCTAGAATTTTCAAAAACTTTATCCTTGTAAATCCTCTCTTTACTCTTATTATCAATAAATATGAAAGTGATATTTTTATTGTGAGTATTTTATTTTATCTTGTTATATAAGATTATATTTGACCTTTATTATTATGGCTATTTTATCTTTGGGGACCTGCGTGATATTGTTGAGATAACTTGTGAGATTTTGTGATAGTATAAATACTTAACAAGCCATCATTAGACAAATATAATAACATGATTCATGGTTTGAAAAAAAAATTGCTTGATAGACAAAAAAACCCTCTTAAATGGATAATTTAAATATCATTTATTTTGGGAAAAGTTTATGCTTAATGGAACATAATGAAGATCCACATGCACAGATATGTGGATAGGTATTGTTGATTATTTTTGTGAAAAGTATGTCACATGTAATTTAATTTAGAAATTTTACTATGGACATATATCTAAAACCTCTAGCCATCATGGTCCATCCATTTAAATTTTTTTAAATTTTTCTTTTCATTTAGAAATATTTCCTTATTTAAAACCAATAGTTTTTGATACATGCTAAGGTCATGATTCTTGACCTTAGAATGCTAACAAGGATGAATTGTCCAAACAAATATGGTATATAAAACATTCTCTTTTAGAATGACTGCATGAGAATTAAAAGTAGAATATTCATATTTCTCTTCATGGACACATTGTATTATGTCAAACTTGAATTGTAATTTTAAAATGTAGTAACTAATCTCAACCCTCATTTGTATGGTTTCTTGATTCTTCTATATATCATTTAGATTTGGTTGTTTTTTTTATTTGACCATATCATATTTTATTATGCATATGATAGGTAAATAGGAACTTATCTTCTTCATATTGGAATGTACACCTTCATACTTTATGGAGAAAAGGACTTAATATTATTTCAATAAGATCCTTAACACATGCACATACACATAATACATGCATCTTGAAAATTTTACTTTAATTAATGCAAAATATCAATGATGAGATAATATCCTTATCCATCTACCGTACTCACTTTATTCATGGTTCTACCTCCCTTGGTTGATTAAAGTTTCTTCTGCTTTTTTAGCTCTTCACACTTGGATATAAATTTGTATAGTAACTATTTTTGGGAATTTCCATATATCAATAGAAATTCTTCAATATATGCATATGATTTCACTTTAGTTTTTATATTAAACACGATGGATATTTATCTCAAGAAAAATTACCAACATAACAAATGAATTGTTTTTATAATGAAGCTTAAACTATTGTTATTTAATATCTTCTATAAACTTAGTAATATATTGAAATTGATTCCAAGAGGTCCATATAAACTATTTGATCCTACATTTCTTGTCTTAGGGTTTACATTGCTAATTTCTCTTAGATTTATTCCAAAAAAACATTTTATATTAACTTTGTGAGATAGTTAGTATGAAAAATAATATCATACCCAAATTATACTACCTTTGATATAATTAAATTCATTTAATATATAATTAATTTACTTTTCTTATATCAATATAAAAAACCACAATATTTTTCTTCTTTCAAAAATGTCACACAATAAGTTCTCCTTTCATAGCATAAATGACTTGTGGTGATCCCAAATAATGAAATATGTATACTCTTGGTTACAAATTATACTAATACTAAAAGTGATTCAAAACATATTTTTCATATATCATTATTATTGGAATTCACAAACTTTTCTAAAAATGAGTACAAGTAATCCATCCACTATCAAAAGAAAATACATATTAAGCACCAAAAATAGTCCCTATATCTAGAGATAAAATTAAATAACACTCTAAAATGAAAATGAGAATAGGGAGGGGGAATTTATATCAATACAAAAACCCCAATTAAATAATAAATTTTAACTTAAACAAACATAAAATTATGGATTAGGTTAATTATAACTTATAAAGAGGGTTTAACCATAACAAGGTTAACAATATACCATGGGTATTACATAATAATACATTATAAAATATAAATCCATTTTATAATGGAATGCACTTATCCCTATATAATACATCATACAATGTTGGACTTTGCCATGAATAAAATTATAATTCCAACACCCCCATAATCTAAACTAATGGGCAAAGGAGAGGATATTAATGAAAATAAATTCTTCCCCTATAATTGATGCTCTGTTGGGACTTTATAGTTTAGGTAGATCCTTTACAATCCCCCTCATCAGTTGGAAGATGTCCACTAATATTCAAGAACTTAGCTTCAATCCTTTGTAATTTTAGCAAGAAATTCTTCATTGGATGTCTATCCGTCTTATAGTATCCACAAGTGGTCTTTGTATTCTTAGAAGACTTAGCATAACCATTTATCCATTAGATATTATCCTACTTAGATTTAAATTCCTTTGCGTGAGCCTTCAATTTTGGATTTCCACTACAATTCCATATTGCCACTTGAAAATGAACTAGGAGAGAGAGAAAAATGATCAAAACTAGGAGTGTTTTATGATTTCAAGAACATTGGAATCATATGAACCATTAGATTCAATATATAAAAGAGGGGGAGATATTAGCATGGATAATATTCATGTATTTTGAATAATTTTTTATTTTTTACTCTAGAAGATGCATTATTTTCCCTTAGAGCTATGAATATCATAATATAGTCCTCAATATTATCAAAATCAACTAGTTTAAAAGAGAAAAGCTCCAATTCCAAGTGACTTACTTTATTAGTGTTAAATTTTCTAAAATTCCTATGCAAATTTAACCATGTCTTAGTGAGGTCATTCTCTTGTTTGATGTGGAAAATTAACTTTGCTTCAAATAACAAGGAAAATAGGCCAAGAGCTTCTTCATATCTTTGATGGCAAGTTTCATCATCATGAACATTTACTTCATATTCTTGAAAGATGCATCAAATGTTCTTACAATGTAACAAACCATTCATTTGGGTTTACCAAGTTCTATAATTTCATCCATTAAAGAAAGTAACTAAGGTTTTATGAAGTATCTTATACAATCCAACCCTAACACTATAACAAGTCTATGAACTAATGCAATAGATGTGTAGAGATGAAAAAATCATGTAAATTGAAAAAATGATTTTATATGAAAACTTATAGCCTTCAAATTTTTTTTCCTAATGGACCCAAAAATTAAAAAATATAGTCTTAAACCTTAGAAAAATTTATGCAATTGCCTATTGCCACTTGGTATCCTTTGATTTGTTGATTGTTAGGATTAAAATATAAAAAAATGAGCAATAAAATGCAAAAATAAAACACAAGAAATAATGCAACATACAATAAACACATATTTACATGGTTCACCAAATATGGGCTACGTCCATAGAGAAAATAACCAGGCATTTTATTCTATCCAAAAAATCCCTCTGTACACAGCCGTGCATCGAATCTTACAATTAGTCGCCATACAACATCCTCTTCTAAAAGTGCATTATAATTTTAGGGCAAAATCCCACCAAAAATCTACCATTCGATCTATGACCTAATATCAAATGGTACTGAAACCCCCACCAAGGGGGGATCCAAAGGATTGTCATCCCTCCCCTGGACCCCCCTAGAGGATACTAGTAGGGGAGGCTAATCCCCCCACCTCTACACCCCCCTCTTTCACATGGTGGGTCCAAGTGTGGCTGAAAACAAAGCCTCCAAATTAATTAGGCTCCACAATCAACAATCTCCCACTTGGAGATTGATCACAGTAACTCCACCGCTACTGCACTTGTTGGACTATGCTTCAACTTTGGTCTTGGAAATTTTCTCACCTTTTACTATCATGCTTGAAGACCAACTGAAACTGAGCAAGAATTCAATTTCTCCTTGGTTACTGCCTTTGTGAACATATCTATAGGATTCTAGCTAGTGTGTATCTTCTCCAGTTTTAACGGTTTATCTTCCAACATTGAGCGTATGAAATGGCACTTGGTATGTATGTGTTTAGTCCTAGAATAGAAAGCTAAATTCATTGTAATATGAATGGTACTCTGACTATCACTATATAATATGCTATTCTCCTACTTCTTTCCCAAATCCTCCATAAACCTTTATAACCAAATAATCTCCTTTCTAGCCTTTGTAATAGTAACATAACCTTCTATAATTTTGATATCTAGCTTACTATAGTTCCACCTACAGTAAAAATATACCTTGTGGTACTCCTCCTATTGTCTATATCACTTGCCATATCTGAATCGACATATCCCTATAAAGCAGTATTAGAACATCCAAAGCATAATGCCTAAGTGATAGTACCTCTCAAATACCTAAGAATCCACTTCATTGCCTCCCAATGCCTTCTTCCTAGGTTGCTCATAAACCTGCTCACAACTCCCACTACATGTGATATATCTAGCCTTGTGCACACTATCGCATAGATCAAACTACCAACTGTTGATGAATAAGGAACCTTGGACATGTAGTTTATCTCCTCCTGTATCTTAGGACACATCTCTTTGGTCAATTTGAAATGATTTTCCAAAGGTGTGCTAACAGGTTTTGCATCCTGCATACTGAATCTTTCCAACACCTTCTCAATGTAATCACTCTGAGACAATGTTAATTTGTGATTTTTCCTATCTCTTGGTATTCTCATACCAAGGATTTGCTTTGCAGCACCTAAATCCTTCATTGAAAATGACTCTGTCAGTTTTATTTTGAGTATAATTATATCTTACATGTTAGACCCTACAACAAGCATGTCATCTACATACAATAATAGGATAATATAGTTACCATTATCTAGTCTTTTAAAATAAACATAGTGGTCTGAATAACATCTACTATAACCTTGATCTGACATAAACCTGTCAAATTTCATATACCACTGTATTGGAGCTTGCTTCAGACCATATTGACTCTTTTTCAACCCGCATACTAGTTCCTCCCTTCCCTTAACCTCATACCCTTGTGGTTTCTACATATAAATATCTTCCTCCAAATCCCCATGGAGAAAAGCTATTTTTACATCTAACTTTTCAAGATGTAAATCCTCTAAATCCACTAAGCTTAAAATAGTTCTAATTGAAGTCATTTTAACAATAGGAGAAAAATTTCATCATAATCAATACCTTTCTTTTGTGCAAATCCCTTTACAACCAGTCTAGCCTTATACCTCTTTTTACCTCCATCTTATTCTTTCACCCTATAAACCCATTTATTCTACAATGCTCTTTTTATTGCAAGCAACCGAACTAGATCCTAAGTCTGATTATTTATAAGGAGTCCATCTCCTCTTTCATGCCTTACTCCCACTTCTTCTTGGTTTCTACCTGCATTGCTTATTCATATGTTTCTGGTTCACTAGGGTCAGAAAATAATACATAATATAATGAAGGGGAGTAACATACAAGAGGTCTACTTATCCTGGTATATTTTCTAACATTAATTATAAGATTTTGAGGTGCTAGTTGCTGATATTATTGATTTTCTAGCACCTTTGGAGTTTCAATTTCATCAAGCACTATGTATTCTAAGTTTAACTTTTCCTATTTATTTTCCTATAACTGATCCTTATACATGACCTTCTCATTGAATATTACATCTATAATCCTAATTATTTTATGATTTAATTAATCCAAAAAGCGATAACCAAAATTATTAACTCCATATCCAATGAAAAAATACTTCTTGGATTTTACCTCAAGTTTAGTTCTATTTTCTTTACTAATATGCATGAATGCTTCACAACCGAAAGTCTTCAAAAATGAGTAGTTAATAGGCTTACCTGTCCATACCTCTTTTGGAATCCCACCATCTAGGGAACTTGAAGAACCTCTGTTTATTAAATAAACTATAGTATCCACATCATTTGTCCAAAACTGTAAGGGCAATCCCTCATGTAATCTCATACACCTAGCATGTTTCATGATAGTCATGTTCATCCTTTTTAACACACCATATTTTTGTGGAGTTCCTAGAACTGTCTTCACTCTATGAATCCTATGGTATAAACAGTAACCATCAAACTTATTGCTACAGTACTCACCTTTATTATCATATCTGAGCAACTTTAACTTATTTCCTATCTCATCCTCAACCAAAGCTTTCTATTTCTTAAAGGTATCAAAGACATCTAATTTATTTCAAATATAATAAATCCAAGTTTTTCTAGTTGCATCATCAATACACGTAACATAATAATAATAGTCATAAAGAGATGATACCTGAGCTGGTACCCATACATTTGAATGTATAAGCTCTAGATTTTCACTCTTATTTTCTTTTCCAACTCTAATAAATCTAACTCTTTTCTGTTTTCCATAAATGCAGTACAAAATTCTAAATCAACCTGATTTAAACCTCACAACAAATTCCTTGAGTGGAGAATTTGCATCCCCTTCACACTCATGTACCCAAGCCTATGATGCCACAAAGTTGTATCTGCTCCTGTAGAAGTTAAAGTAATAGAAATATCAGTATTACCAGTACATACATATAATGTACCTTCCTTATTTCATTTTGCTAATAATAGTGATCCTTTAGCAACCTTCCACGAATTTGCTAAGAATGTAACAGTACATCCTTCACTGTCCAAATGCCCTATCAAAATTATATTTCTTCTTAAATCGGGAAGATGCGTTACCTCTTTCAACAACCATTGGTTTCCATTCTGTAACTTTATCTGTATGTTACCGTTTCCAATGATTTTACATGGTCTATTATCACCCAAATAGAACTATTGAAAATCACCTTGAACATAATCTAGAAAATATTTTCTATGGGGTGTGGCATGATATGATGCACCAGATTATAGCACCCAATAATCATTAATATTATCTAGTGAAAGGATTAAAGCATCTTGCAATACATCACCTGCTATGTTTGCTTCCTGATTACCCTATTTTTTTTTTGATTCCAACAATCTCTTTTCAAGTGTCCTTTTTACCGCAATGCTAGCATTCCAAATACTTCCATTTGGATTTGGATCTACCTTTATTTGACTTTCCATGATTTCCTAGGCTTTTTCCTCTCTCCCTTTGTCTCCCCTTGTTCTCCATAGTCAAAACATTACCTGATGTTTCACCTATACTTTTTTGTCACATTTTCTTGCTAAGGATAACTCCAATAACATCATAAAACTTTAAAGCATTTGAACCAAATATAGAATTACTCATAGCCATTACCAAGCCATTCCAACTTTCTAGAAATGAGCACAAAATCAAGATATCCCTAACCTCATCTTCAAAGTTTACTCCTATAGAGCTTAACTGATTGGTAATTGTGTTAAACTCATTTAAATGATCAGTAACAAACCCACCTTCTAAAATATGCATATTAAATAAATATTTCATAAGAAATACCTTGTTCAAAGCTGAGGATTTTTCATACATTTTAGCCAACACTTTCATTAAACCCTCAATTGTCATTTCCTTTGAAATATTGAAGGCCATCAATGATGTCGGGCATAATTGTATTGTTACTAGTGCATTTCTATCTAGAACTTTCCATTCTTCATGTATTTTCATCACCAACTTATTTGCTATTTCGTCTAATGGTAGGTAAATATCTTTCTAATAAAGATAATCCTCCATTTACATCTTCCATAGCTGGTAATTTTGGCCATTAAACTTCTCAACCCTAAATCTACTTTCACATGTCATTGCTCCCACTCTAACTAAAAATCCTCCTTTCAAGTGTGATTTTCAAATCCTAAACTTTGATACCAGTTGTTAGTCAAACCCTAGGATCTGATACCGATTGTTAGGATTAAATAATAAAACACGAGCAATAATTAAATGCAAAAATAAAACATAGAAGAATAACTCAATATAATAGAGTTGTTTCCACTTTCTATTACCCTCTCTTACACATTGTGTTCCTCCCCTTTGGGGGGTTTTCGGACATTCACTATACAGTCTCTCACATAAACCTTAAAAAATATAGTCTTAAACCTTAAAAAACTTTATGTAATTACCTATTGCCACTTGGTATCCTTTGATTTGTTGATGATGTACTCCTATATTTTGCCATATTAACTCCTCTAAATTTTAGTATATTTAATAATTACCTTATTTTCATTGGTCAAGAGGATTTAAATAGGTAAAAATTATGATTACATGGTGCTATACATGTCCATGTCATCTAAAATATTAGCCTATATTCAATTTGAAATAAAGGGAAGTTGAAATCCATTATAGAGGCTCAAACTAAAGTGTTCTCCATGCTAGGCCTAATATACTAACAACTTTCAACAATAATCAATAGAAATAATGAAGCAAGTCACCACTTTTGAACAATTTTATTTCCACTTTAGAGATCATAAAATGTAGAAGCATGTGGATCAAACATGTAACCTTATATTTCAAAAAAAGCTCCACTAGCCAATATGCCAAATATTCCATAAGTGATAGTGAGCTTATTCCTTCCATAGACAAACATGAGCCTATCTTCCTTTTATATATAGTAATGGCATAAATTAAATCTATGCCCTCCCACTCTCCATGCATAGCACAAACTACCATACCAATAGTAGTTTCAATACTAGAGCAGAACCTTTAAATATTACCACATTTAGATAAAATTTCAATCAAAATATCACCATCCTTTCCTTCAAATACATTATTGCATATGAATCAAAATCAAAATGTGAATTTGTAATTGTCTTAATTCACTCTTCTAAAGCTATAATAGCATTGTCCATAGGTGACTGATGGCACACCCCTTATCCATAGAGAATGACACCACATGCCCCTGATATGAATGGTTCCATGCTAAAGTGGGAAACACATGTAATTTTAAATTTAAAAAAATTGCAAATCTCTATTGCATCATAAAGTATCATTTCCATTTAGGATATCCTCTTTTGATATATTTTTTGTAGCATGAGAGCAAACTTCAATTTCTTGAAGGGTCTTCTAAAGAAACAAGGATTTTTTTATTTCCAAGGCTATAAAAAGATAAAAGAAAAGATTTTAAATTTATCCTAGGATTTAGAAGAATAATTGGAGGCTTTGAATGGAATGTCCAAGTGAGGCATCTCCATAGCCACTTTAATACTATATATGAATTCACAGTATTTTCTAAAAATAAATTGAAGCAATGCATCCACCTCAAATCTTATATACAAAGAATAAATGGATGAATGAAGAGACATAGATTTATGGTAACCCATAGGAACAAAAAATAATCACTAAATCCATAAATAAAATTACACATTAGTCTACTAATAAAATAAGGAGTGGCAAGGGAGTATTTATACAAATACCAAAACCCTAATTGCTTAATAAAATTTAACCTAAGCCAACATAACAAGAGGATTTAACCATCCCAATTTTAATCATCATCTATATGGCTTAAATAAGAAAATATTATAAATACTTGATACATTGTGCAATAAAATTCCTTTAGGCATATCTTATACATCATACAATATCGACCTTGGCTAGGCAAAAAATTATAATTTCAATAATTATTTGTTTTAATTCCTTTTTTAAACTTCCATGCAAATGGCATGACGATATAAAATTCTAGCATAATGTCAACATTGCTCTCTTTGGGACTTAAAAAAGACTTTAGTAAGCATAAATAAATACTAAAAGTAAATTTCTTCCTTTTTCTCCTTTATAGAATGCCAAAATATATTTGGCATGTTGTGTTCATCATTGAACTTTAACTTTCTAATCTTGTATTAAAGAGGATGTCAATAGTTCCCCTTTACTATCATATGACAAGGAATACATAAGGCTTGGATATATGGTGTTCCATTTGCTTACTTTGGAGAAATATTATAATATTTTACTCTCTCTTGCAATTGCTTAGTACCATGTTTTTGAAATAAAATATTTTTACATAACACAAAAAACTACAAAATTAAAAAAATACATTGAAGAGTAGTCATTCTCTTATATATTTTATGTATTTAACCTAAGCCAACATAACAAGAGGATTTAACCATCCCAATTTTAATCATCATATATATGGCTTACATAAGAAAATATTATAAATACTTGATACATTGTGCAATAAAATTCCTTTAGGCCTATCCTATACATCATACAATGTCGACCTTGTCTAGGCAAAAAATTATAATTTCAACAATTATTTGTTTTAATTCCTTTTTTAAACTTCCATGCAAAGGACATGATGATCTAAAATTTTAGCATAATGTCAATATTTCTCTCTTTGGGAGTTAAACAAGACTTTAGTAAGCATAAATAAATGCTAAAAGTAAATTCCTTCCTTTTTCTCCTTTATAGAATGCCAAAATATATTTGGCATGTTGTGTTCATCATTGAACTTTAAGTTTCTAATCTTGTATTAAAGAGGATGTCAATAGTTCCCCTTTACTATCATGTAACAAGGAATACATGAGGCTTGGATATATGGTGTTTCATTTGCTTACTTTAGAAAAATATTATAAGATTTTACTCTCTCTTGCAATTGCTTAGTACCATGTTTTTGAAATAAAATATTTTTACATAACACAAGAAACTACAAAATAAAAAAAAAAAAAATTGAAGAGTAGTCATTCTCTTATATATTTTATGTATTAAATGAATTGAGCCTAATTGTATTGGATATTTCTTATTTGTATCTTCCATAGTTAATGATCTTTGTACAAATAGTTAGACTATTTCTTGATTAATGGATGGAAGAAAATACCGTTAAAATACCTAGATAAAAATGGTGGTTCCTATATGTGAGAAGATATATTCTTTCATGCATAATTTAAATGTTGAACTATTTTTCACCAATTTTTTACTCATGATATTCAAACTCATTGGTCTAACACTTTAATCAACTTAGGTTAGGCATAAAAAATAACATAATTCATGATTGTGACAAATTTATTTTATAGATAACAAATGCTCTTTAATAGATATCATAATTATGATTTATGTTAGTAAATGTTTATCTTTTATGGAAGATAATAAACAATCATATTATTAGATACATGGATAGGTCATATTGATGTTTTTCAAAAAATAAATATAAAAAATGAATTAAAGTATAAATTTTATCATGAACATGCTTTAAAACCTATAGACATCATAATCCATCTATTTAAGATTATCCAACTTTTGCTTTCCCTTTAGAAATATTTTTCTTTTAATTCAAAACCAATAGCTTCTTATGCATGCTAAGGTCACAATTATTCTTCCTAAAATTCTTATAAGAATGAATATCGCAATCAAATTGAGATATATTGCATTCTCTTTTAAAATAATTACAAGAGAATAAAAAATAGAATATTTGTATTTGTTGTCCTTGTCCTATGTAGAACTTACATCATAATTTTTAAATGTAGTAACTACTCACAAAAATCCATATTTGGAAGGTTTATCTATTCTTTTATATAACATTATATTTGCTTGGATATTTATTTGACCATATCAATGTTTTTCTTATGCATGTACTAGGAAATGATGACTTATATTTTTCACATTGAAATCCAAACCTTTTTCCTTTGTGGTTAAATTATCTTTCTTAAAATATCCAAGACTCAAATGCTCATACAAAACTATTAAAATGTATATATTTATCATTCATCTCAAAACATTTAAATCAATCAATCAAATATCTCAAATATGATATAATATTTACCTACTATAGTCACTTTAGTCATGGTGCTACTTCACATGGCGGTTAAATATCTTCACACTTGCATATGAGTTGGGACATTATTTTTTTTTGGATTTTTTATCTCTTAGTGCAAATCCTTTATTATTCACATATATTTTTTGTTCATTTTTATAATATAGTTATATACAATATTAAAAAATTAGGTATGATGGCACTTTATCTTAATAAATAGATTAACTAACACAACAAATGCTTTTTCTTTTCTTGAAGCATAAACTCTATTTTTTTTCATTTCTCTAAAGTTATTAATACCTTGAAACTAACTCCAAGTGGTCTCTATAAACTATTCAATCTTACATTTCTTCTCTTAGATTTTATATTGCTAATTTCTATTATAATTACATAATCTAAAATTTGGAATATTTGTAATTTTATCTTATTGGTCAAGGTTGATAATGTGAGAACTCTTGATGTAAGCCTATGAACATGTGAAACATAAGTATATAGGCATTCCCTATATAATTCTAGGATGATTATTTATGAAAATTTATGGTTAGTTTTGATATATTCACCCTTAGTGATATCAATTAAAATGCATGCATGGTTAACCTTGGTTAAGGGTTTAATATATTGTAATTTTACCTTTAATCTAGGTTATATAAACCTAGTATTAGCAATAAATTAGGAAATATGTATTACTATAAACACCTAAAATGATTGATCCATTATATTAGTTTGTTGTGATATGAGATTGAGAGAATTCCTATGGGAACCCACCCCTTATTCCTATTTTTTATTATCTCCTTCCTCTTATTTTTTCTATATGTATTTTCTAGTTTTCTCTTTTACTCTTGTGCATTCTATTGTGTAAATGTATGCTTCAAGATGTTTTCTCAAAAATATTATAAACTCCAATATGGCATCAAAGCTAATTTATAGAAACATAATTTGATTACACAGAAATGGAGAAGAAAAAACTCCTTTTGGTTTTTGGAGGAAAATAACAAAATGTTTGAATTCAAAAAAAATTAAAAGAAAAAAACCAAGAATTTACAAGTAAATCTAACCATTTTAAGTTCAAAATTTAAATCTAGGCACATACACCACAATTGAAGCACAAGTTTTCTATCATTTTTTTCCATAAGAGAACACTCACCTTTTTTGTCTAGTAGGAAGATCAAGGGCTATTAGATGCAATACACATAATGGAACCTCTTCCAATGAGTGTGTGGTGGTTGATATTCTAGTATTTAATATTTTAAGTGGTAGACATGTTTACCATGATAGGTTTTATGTAGTTATTTCACAAAAACATGCCTTCTAAATATTCTGAACTTATGAATTAGAACCATTTAAATTTTTTCTATTGAATATTCTCCATCGATAACATTATCAACACCTTCCAGTACTTATTCTAGTCCTAATGGTATTAGTACAAAGGGGTTTCTCTAAATCAAACCAAATATTTTTTTCAATAGAATATGTGATATTATAAAATCATCAACTCTTCTCAAGAATGATAGGAAAAGTCATTTTCTTTTTTCTATGCCAGGATATCCATTTTCTATGAAATAAGATCAATCTTCATTTTGGTGAAGGTGTATAATATAGTGTTTAAAGCAATAGAATAGTGCAATAGAGGTCTGATGATAAAAGAACCTTGTACATTCTTCTTTAAGTACCTACCACATAATTTTATGGTAGATCTTATTATCTACAGTAATATGATTGAATCCCTAGAATTTTTGTTTTATTCAAGCTTCTTGTCATTGCATCCAACACATTAATTTTGTATATACTCTAATGCTAAGTTCATAGGTTCAAACTTATATAACTTCTTTTAGAGTACTAGGCTATCTCCCTCATCATGGTAGTCATATTTTCATTTCTTCTATGGAGGGTGAACATATTTTTTAGTTTATAATAGTAGATTCCTTGGAAATCGATATTTTCTAATATATTGATGTTAGCACCAATTACATGATTAAATATGGTTGATATTTATTTCTTCTATTGCATCATGCTCATATGATATTCAATGATTGTGCATTATATATTCAACATTGTCACATATTTCCTAGTCCAATGCACTTCTTTTAAAAACCACCCCATTGGGAAGGTCATAGGCTTGAGTCTCTTTTGATATCTTTATCAAAAATATTTTTATGGCATTTTTTAGGTGTTGCATAATATGATGAACCTTAGTTAAGGCATTTGGCATGGTATATATAACTTAGCATTGCTATTTATTGGTTATCATAAAATATTTTTGGAGATATTCTCACTCTTGATCATGGGTTCAAATTCCATGGTGTCTCTTTCTAACTTCTAGTGTATTGGTAGGGTTGTTTGTGAAAGCTTGGGAGAATCCTTTGTTCCAAAAAATAAAGTGCTTTCATTTTTATAGAAGTGGGTTGCTCCACTAGCTAGCACAAGTATTACAATGATATTGAATGTTCAAAATGGTAAGATCTTAAGTCCCATTTTGAATATTTGCGAAGGAAATGTATTATTTTACCTCCTTCATTTGTGTCCCCTCTTATATTTGGTTATATCACAAGGTATTTTACTCTATATATAGTGTGAATATTATACATAGATAATATATATACATGTATTTGAATGTACATATATTATGTATATATAAGGCATTTTGGTTTTATTGTTGATCATTGTATGTTGGTTTCAAATCCAAGGCATACAATGATCAACAATATTATTTAAATACTACCTACCTCACCAAAATTACCACCCACCACCTAAGAAATGTGTCAAATGAAGAAAGAGACAACTAATATAGTCCAACACAAAAGATGAGGAACTAGGCTAGACAAGATAAAGAGGCATAAAGTTATTGTTTATCAAGATACTAATGTTATGAGAATATTAACAAGGATGTCAAGGAGAAAAATGTGGTAAAAATTGGTATCTTTGAAACTTCCCATACCATGAGGTAACGATGACCACTCAGATGGACCAAGACAAGGAGCACAACCCTTTCGATGGTATCTATGTCATCCCTCATTAAAATGATACACCTAAATATTTGTTATGGTAATAAAGGGCTACTTCATTAGTAGGGTCTATAACTATCCAATTATCCCAAATCCATCTTCCCCATAGAAGGGTGGATTCAAAAAATAAACCATCCCTTCCTAGTGATTGGGATTATATTATGTGTGAAATGAGACCCAAATATAAAAAATAAGGGATGGAAGCAAAATAAACGAGGGCCAAGGCTACAAAGATAAAGTCAATAAACTTATCAAAAGTAAATTGAGCCACAAATGATTCCTCGTTCGAAGGATATGGTAGGTGTAATAGGATATTTTGGTATATTTACTATATTATGAATTATACTATTTAAAGGACCACCTCAAAGCATCAAGAGCTAAGAAAATATCAAATCTAAAGCAAAAAAGTAACCTCCACTTAAGGTTCCCAAACCTAAGGTAGTGAATTCCTTCTTTCCCTTCCTATTTCTCATTTTCCTTCCATTATTTTATATTTTTATTAAAACTCTAGTTTTTAAAATTTAACTCCATGCACAAGGATAAGGTAAGAAATCAGATTTCACTCCTTAAATAGGATGGATAGCCTTGGGAGCCACTAAATCTATAGGAAAATTTTCACTATAGTGCCACTTCACTCAAATTCAACTTAGTCGAAAGCATGATGAGATAAGACAAGACAATCAAAAGGACTTTACCACCCTTAGTTAGAATAAAATAGATCTAAGAAAATGTGGACAAGCTTAGAGGTTGTGCCAATCGTTAAATATTCCATATATGACTGATGCTCATTTTTTGCTTGAATATAGTTGCATAAGGGTACTAAGGCATGTGCGCTATTTCTTCTCAGTGCAATGGCCAACATGTTCTTCTAATGAAAGAAAGCATGTGAACAAATAGAAGGCTTTGATAAAGCCTAAAGCTAGATACATGGTGACTAGAGAAGATCCTAAAAAGGAATCCTTAGCACTTAAACAAATAAGGCTTTCCCTTGGTTGTAGAAGGATCCACCTCATATAAGAACATGTGGCAGTCACATGCATAAGAGAGAAAGTAGACAAAGGAGCAATTAAGGAAGGCATCCACCATTGACCACAAATCTTGACTTTCATGGCCAAGCATGTCATGTAAGTCATGATCATTGCCCATTATATGTGTGAGCATACCCTATTTATAAACATAGAATAGGGAGGCCATGTCTATCGTGTTAGCATGGTAACATATTCAAAGAGAAAAATATTAAAAGATTAATTGTGCAACCACCCCAACAAAGTTATAGAGATCCAAATAAACAATAGCTGATCATCAAAATACCTAGAATATTTCAACATTTATGGCCCCAAATCTAGAGATCTCAAAGCTATTGTTATATAGCTATAGAAGAATTTTTTCTATAAGAACTAAGGATATTTGTAGACCTTCTACATAGAAATTTTAAGGGAAGGAACCTCTATCATTTATAAATAGCCCCTACTTATATTATAAAAGGAATTGGGAGTTGTTTGCTTGTGCATGATACCTAACCTTATAGGATCTTCCTTTCACCCTTCTTTCCTATTATAACAAGAGGATCCTAAGACATTTATTTTTTTCTAAGGAGCATCAAACCCTCCAGGCCTCATTGTCTTGTAATAATTTAAAGCATGTTAATGGAAGCCATGACTAATTTTTCTCCAATGAGGATTTTACCTTGATTAAAAACCCTAGAGGTTGGCCCATAGGTGGTATTCCATTTTTGGTGCTTCTTGCTATTTTTCTTCATATGAGGCGTGGGTACATTTGTCTTATTAAGTCCCATAACCTAGGTTGGAAGGTGCATTCAGATATGAAAATAATAATGATGGCCAATATGTACCTCCTTCAACTCAAATAATGCACTCCTCTATTTTATTTCCCTTAATATTACTCAATAAAAAATATACTTACAAAGGAATTCTATCCATATTAGTTATCTAGAAATTAAATTAGTTTATATATATCACAAACCTTAACGATCCATTTTTAGTTTAATTTTTTTCCTCAAATAGTACCTTTAAAAATGAAGGACATACACTATTACTATTGGCTCTAAATTATGAGAAACATAGTTTTTATCATAGGTATTGATCTTATAGATTCATAACCTATTACCCATCCATCCTACATGAGTAATCCACCTAGCCCTTCTTCTAAAGCACTTATTGTGACTATAAATTTACCATTAGGGTCAAACATATTTAATATGGAGGTTGTTGCCAACTTCTCCAGGATGAAGTTTCAATACTCTCCCACACTATTCAAACTATTAAAATATTTTCCCATTGCACTAAAATATGTAAAAGGTTTAGCTATTTTGAAAAAATCTATAATGAACTATTAGCTTTTGATAATGTATTATATGGGAGATAGCAATCACAAGATGTAAAATATGCAAAAAGATAAGATAATGGAATTCTGCAAAAAGACTAAAATATGCTATTAATAGAAAGTTATAAAAATAGTACAATGCAAAGTAATGAAGGAAATGTAAACTTCATAACTCTAATGGAAACTACATTGTACCTACTCACTACTCTATAGTGAGTAACACATATACTTTATAAACACACACACACACACACTATTCTATTCACTATGGGGTCTATATATAAGAAGATAAATAACTTGGCCCTTACTCTTCCTAAATGCCTTTCCTATGAATCATCTCCTTGTAGATTTATGTCATTGCACATTGACACTTGTGCATTTATTACTTTTTTCCTCAAGTAACCTAAGATAAGCTCCTAATATAACAATGTACCCAAGGTGGTACATTGACATGTATCTAAATAATGTAATATACTCTGACACCCCCCGTATTACATTATTTGGGTATTGAAGACTTTAGTATTCACTATGGATCTTCTTCTTTTGAATAGTCTTCAGCTTGATCATGTCTTTCTTCTTCTGTTTTAGTTTTCATGTTATATCTTCTTATCTTTTCCAACCCACTATTTTTTGTTGTCAAGCATCTTTGATGAACTAGTGATCTCATAATTTTACACATTACAAGTGGATCAAAATTGATCCATTTTCTCTCCTTTGATTCTTTGTATGACCTGTTTATTTGATCTTCATTAATGTTAAGCTTGAAATTATTCTTAGTGGATGTTTCTAAAGTAAGATCCTGAAAGAAATTAATCTATTCTATGTAGTAATATTTCTTCATAAATTTTATAGTACTTATATTTATAGTAGTAGAAGAAATATAAATGATTTTTTCCTCCACAATATTTACATGGATGGAAACTCCAGTAGTTGACTTTCTCATGACCAAATTGGTTGCAATAAGTGCATAGTAAAGGTATTCCAACTACTTTGTTGTCTATTTTAGGAATATCATGTTTATCTATCTCCTTGATGAGATACTTAAACCATATGTGAATAATTAAGGATATTACATCTTTACTTATTTCATACATTTGTATGATGTATTTTTGATCAACATTATTTTCTTATTTTTGAATATGATCTTTTGTATCTTCATTAGTATAGTTATCACCAATTCCTTTTCTTGTCTCATTAGAAGATGTTTTAGAAGAATCTATTTTTCCATTACTACTAGTTTTAGAAATCCTTTTAAATCCTATCGATTCTTCTTTCCCATATGCATATTTATCCATTGGGTTATCAATTATGCTTTTAATCCATATTGGTGCTTTTATTACTAATTTATAATTTAATGTGTTAGTAGACATCCTTATAGCTCCCTAGATATAATTTGATAAAATCTTTGCTTAGATTTAGATTTTGTAGGCTTCCTTATGTCTCCCAAGTAATTTAGAATATGCTATAGGCTTTGATAATAAGCTTAGCAATAATTAGTTCACATTTTGAGTTGATTTTGTAATGTTTAAGAAGAATAATAAACCTTCAATTTTTCCTTATATCTCATAATGAAGTATGCTCTAATAAATTTTGGGTCATTACAATAAATTACTAGTGCTTGGTTAATGCTGCTTATTCCAATGCAATAGTAAATTTGATTATATCACCTTATAACTCCAACATTACCTTAATTAAAGAAAACAATATCAAATTTACCTTAGCGCTAATTGTGGATCAACATATCTTAGATTAGCTTTAGAATTCATGTATCTCAATATATCTTCAGGTAGGTTGAGACTTCAATGTACTCCTCCTTGATGTATCTCTACGTCCCTTTGAGCAATATGTGTTGCTTGAGACTTCAATGTATCTATTGGTTGGGTGAATATGAGCATTCAATGCTCTTCAACTCATATTTAATGCTACTCCTTTTGTTTCTTTGACCTTATTATCCAAAAGACCTTTGTTGTAAACAACTACAAGCTCCTTCGATATTCATGTTGTTCACTATGAGTGTCTTTCACCTGAGTTATTAATAGGGTAATATCCTCTATGTAGAGTACCTTGAGGTATTATACTCCCTTATTGATGCTTTGAACATGTGGTGGTTGGGTTGTAGATGTTACACCCTACATTTTAATGCTCAAGACGTAATGATGGTCTCTACTTTCAACATTCCTACACTCAAGATATTACTTCCTTGTTGTAATCCTTTTAACACTCCAAGGTGGGTGTTACTCTTAGCTAGCCATAAAATGTTTGTTCTTCTATTTAATGGTCCAAGGTGAGCATTATTCATTTTCTAGGATCCTTCACGAGAAGAATGTAATGCTTCTCTTCTTCGTGCCAAGTGGCACTTGCATGTTAAACTCTTCGATGTCCTATTTTAGCCTTATATATCCTCCAAAAAATGCAATTTGTTCACTTATTTTATCCAATGCTTTGCCAATGAATGCTAGCATGTAATATCATTGATAATTTTCTCCAACATTGGCTACAACTATGAACCCAACATATCTTCTAGGCAAATGATATGGCGTTTCTTGATTGAAGAAATTGGATGATTTGATGGCTTTCTTCCTCACTAGCTATTAGATGCTTGAATAAGGTAATTTTTCGTGGCCTTCCCTTGGCTTATACATGGATTTCCATGCTACTATTCTACCTTGCTTTGCAATAGGACTGTAATAGTTGCAATGCTTCCAATGTGGCTACAGGTTGACGTTGTTAGTGGGCATTACTTTGGTTATTGGAATGGTGTTTCTAGACACCTAAAACTCAATGCTTGTGAATCTTGGATTGGATTTTATTATACCTTTATTGATTCATCAATAGTAGACACTGAATATCTGTTGTGTTAGTGTCTTGAGACACTTGATAGTCTATCCTATTTTTATAGGTATATGGTGCACCAATATAATATGAATAAGGTACTTTTATTTTGCACCAAAGTTTAGTGAGTTATTTATCTCTTTTTTATTTTATTTGCTCCTTTGATATGATGGCTCCTTGTTGTATGGCTTGAGGACTAATGTAGATTTCCTTTACTTCTTAGATATGGTAGCTTCTTGCTCTACTATTTGAGAGCAATGTATTTTTTCCTTTCTTGTTAGACAATACTAGTATCTAATTTCTTCAATTGGATAATTTAGTAACAATGAATCCAAGCTAATAATCATATAACCAATATGCTAGAGAGATTAACCTTTGCACTAAATTTCACCTTCACTGTAACACTTCGTGAACATATAATAAGATTTATGAGAAAATAATGTAGTGCAACTACAATATCCTTATTACTCCTTAAAAGTAACTTGTAATATGCACTAATGATAACTTTTAAAGAACTCTTAAATGATTCTATAATCTCTACAACTTAATGTAGTCTTATTTTTTGCAACTAGATAATAGAAAGACAATATTTTCTTTCTTTCAATATATCTAACTCCTATTTTAATGTGCAAGTAAAAACCCTTAAGAGAAACTATATTCTGCACTTCCCTTGAATATTTTAGAATGCAACCTTCTCCTTGCAACTTCTAGATTTTATTAAGGTGCTTAATGAAGCTAATTAATGAACTAAATATAAGTTTTCAAGTAATGAACCCTTTGCACCTAAAATTCTTAGCTTTAATGATCTCTGAAGATGATGTAAATATTTGATGAATAGATTCACCAATTTTCTATCTATAATGGTAGTAAATTATAACTATGAAACCTTAAGTATTTTTTTGTAGATTCAAAAAACCCCTATCTATGAAATATGCCTTTTTTTGGCTATGAAAGGCAATCTATAAATCTCTTGGATTTGGTAGGTTTCTTTTTTATAATTTTTCTTTCAATATCCTTGTTGAATTATGGATTCAATTTGGGCCTTCTCAAGAATTTATAAGTCTTGAGGTCTTCATTGGTATTCTTCAAAATTTGAAATATTTATAAAATCCTTCTCCTTTGGGCTTGTTATTGGATGGTGATAATTATCCCATTTCATTCACTATCAGGAGCTTCTCCTTGGTATTTAATTTCACCAATGAGTTCTTCTAGGAACTCCTTTACTGGCTTCTTCAAAATCTACAATAAGGCTCTCCAAGCCTTCTCCTTATTTCTCCTTGAGACCTCTCCAAGGTCTTTAGTATCATAGATTCTTTGGTCTTCTAAATGTGATATTTCCTTCAACCTTCTACTGTGGAAGTGTTGGTAATGAGATCTCTCAGATATTTGAAATCTACTTTTAGAATTTGGAACATGATCTTGCTAGTCCTTCATCAGTTCTACACTCTACATAATTTTATGGATATCACCAACCTCCAATCTTTCAGAACTTGAAGTCCTTTAATGGGACCTTCTATGGGTCTCTTCAGCTTCTTCATGCTAATTTTTTAATCTGCTATCTATAGTTTTTGATGGAGATCATCAATCTCCTATCTTCTTTTAGATTATTTTTTGGAGTCTTTGGGATTAGGAACAAGGCTACTTTAGCCTTTTGTTCTTTTGCAATGTGCAAGTATACAATAGGACTTACCTTAGGTTCCTAGAACCTCCTCTTCTTTTGTTTGTTTCTTCTTGTACGATATTGATTTTGAAGATGATATTCTTTCTAGCTCTTTGTAAGAAGCTTCCAAACTTTCTTCGAATCTCCTTTTTATTGTAACCAAGTATTAGGACTATAATGAATGAAATTCTAATTGACAAATCTTCACTATTTGATTTGTCAATATAGTGGAATGAATGCTTATTCCTAGTATTCACAAGTTTTTTACAACTTTGTGAAAAAACTCTAGCCAAATACAATATCAAAATTTTTAAAAATGAGATTTGCTTCTCTCCTCTCAATCTATTTTGTGGGTCTTCCTATTCCTATATGATATATCATAGATCTGATAATACTATTAGTTTTTGATAATGTATGATATGAGAGATAGAAATCACAAGATGTAAAATATGCAAACATGTAAGATAATTAAATTCTATAATAAGACTGAAATATGCTATTAATGGAAAGTTATAGTACAATGCAAAGTAATGAAGGAAATAAAAACTTCAAAACTCTAAGGAAACTGTATTATACCTACTCACTACTTTGTAGTGAGTAGAAAATTTGCTTTACACACACACACTATTATATTAATTATGGGGCCTATATATAAGAAAATAAGTTACTTGGACCTTACTCTTCCTAACTACCTTTCCTATGACTCATGTACAATTGGACTTCTTTTACGTTTACATCATTGCATTTTGACACTTGTGCATTTATTACTTCTTCTTCAAGTAACCTAAGATAAACTCCCAATATAATAATATACCCAAGGTGGTATATTGACATGTGAAGAACATGTGCTTATACTGAGAAGAGGGGCTGAATAGTATAAGATAAAACCTTTTGATTTTCAAACCATATGATAACATAAACAATATTAAAGCAATAAACATTACACAAAGCATCACACACATGAGAGACATGATTTAACGTGGTTCACCCAATGTGGGCTATGTCCATGGAGAAAATATTTCACTAAAATTTTCTCAACAAATCTCTTGGACATCCTTCCCTATTACAATATTTATGGACCTTTGTCCAAATAAGATACCAATACCCTAATCAAGTTCATGGATATCTATCCACAAGAGAACCCTTTCTCCTTTGCTCTATTTGATGATCTTTCTAGAAGACTACTACCTCCACTACACTGGCTTGTGGATCTCTCTCCACTGAAGACCCATGTCCTCACTCAGAAGACCTTTGTCCTCATTACCCTAGCTAATGGATCTCTATCCACTAGAGACTACTATCCTCTGCTCTATCACCTCTAAATACTGCTCTTATTATGCTCTATCTCTATCTCAGATCTGTACTAAACACTATCCTCTACCCTGCACAAATCTATTCAGTATCTATCTCAAATATGCACTAAACACTATCCTTTAGTCTAGCACAAATATGATCGATTTCTATCTCAAATATACACGAAAAACTATCCTTTAATATAGCACAAATTTTCTCAATCTCTGTCTCAACTCTGCTCAACAAGTTCTCTCTAGAACTTGTCCAATCTGCTCAACAAGTTCTCTCTAGAACTTGTCCAATCTGCTCAACAAGTCTTCACCAAGACTTACCTCAAATATGCTTGTAAGATTTCACAAAAGCTCACACAAATATATCCTTAAGACCCCTCTAGTATTTACTCAAATCTACACACAAGCTCTCACAAAAGCTTTCTTAACTCTATCCTTAAGTTCCCTCTAGGACTTACTCAAAACAGTCCACTAGATTTTACAAAAACTTTATTCAAATTGCAAATCTTGCATACACAACTCAACTTAATCCTTTTAGAAAACCTCTTCAATCACACAAACAAGTTTCACTTAGAATATTTTTTAACCATAGAAACATATAGAGAATGGTAAGAGACTCAATATGTTTCACACTCACAAATCACTCTAACACTTTCAAACTCACTTTCAAATCAATTTAGAAATAAAGAATAATTTGTTTCATACAACTTGAACTATCACTCCAATACCTTCAATCAATAATGCTCATAAAATTCAACCAACCAATCACTCAATGAAACAAAGCTTGCTTACAAATCCTAAACAAGTGTTTCACAATGCTTCCAACAACTCTCACTATGAAACTCAAATCTTAACTCAAGATGATTCCAACTTCACATAACAATGATACTCATGATCTTTCACAAAACCTAGTTCAATATGGTTCTCAATCTCACATAACAATGATAATCATGTTCTTTTCACAAACCTGAATCATGCACATGAAAGCTTACTCAAATATTTCCAACAATGCTTATCAAACAATCTCACATAACAATGATACTCATGCTCTTTCACAACCCTAATCATGCACATGAAGGCTCACTCAAACATTTCAACAATTCTTATCAAACAATCCTTTTCACTCCAACTTTGCATCTCACAACATTCAATCAAATATTATTTCACTCACAAATATGATATGCCCATACCTTTTGTTTGATGGAGATTTGACCTCAAAACATGTCTCAATCACAATCAACCTCTTTGCCAATCTCAAAGTTAGATATCAAAAAAATATTCACTCAAATATTTCCCTCAAAATTATTTCACCATACAAAAATATTAAATCTTAAATACACCTTATAATCTCCAAAATTTAATTAGAAAATATTCAATTAATTCACTTCCACAATAAATTCCTTTATGCACCTTATTTCTCCTCTCAAAATAATTAACACAATATAGCTTTATTTCAAAATACAAAATATAATATTCCTTGCACACCTTATCACTCCTATCTCATAAATTCTAACCACAAAAATCAAAATAAAATATTTTAATTTTATAATCTCTTATATCTCCCTCAACAACTCACAAACCACCTTTTAATTTCAATACTATGCAATTTCTGAATTATCAAAACCTTGGCAAATTAGAATGTGAGGCACATACCTTTTATTCTTCCCAACAAAAACCTTCAGTGAGATTCAAAAACCCAACCTTGCCTCACCAAGCGCCTTCATGCAAAGCACGTACACCACTTGGGCTAAGTATCCTCATAAAATAAAAAGGGCACATGATTCCATTTTGTCTTATCTCCCTTCCAACTCAGTGCAAATAAAACAAACCTTCCCTCTTTGCAAAATTCGATCATGTGGATCGAACCCACGATCTTGCACTCGCGAACGTCCTAATGTAGCCCTCGGCTTCCACCTATGCTACCAAGCACTTTGAGATAATTTTGGCACTCCACTTCCATTTGACACCTCCTTCTGCCCATAAAACATTTTTAACACATTCAAAATTCTTTCTCTTGGACGTACAAATCACTTAGACCTTTGGGCATAAATCACATGGATGATTTTTTCAATAAAAATTTACCCCCTTTTATATTATAAGATATGCACTCCTAACAAGTCAGTGGTCTATGGAAATTTTATTTAATTTGAATTTAATTATTTAAACTTTTGACACCGTAATTAATTATTTAAATTTAAATTTTTACCTATGGTTAAAATATTTAAATTTAAAGAAATTAATACATAATATTCAAAATCTTCCAATTGGGTCTTTTGAGAACTTGTAATTTGATAACTCCTTGGCCCTCATTTTTCTTCAACTTAACCTATAACCCAGAATATTATAATATTAAATATTATAATATTATTATTTCCTTTTAAACTGCTTCTCTTTCCTTGGGGTTTCCTTTTAACCTACTTCCCTTTCCTTGGGTATTTAATATGTTTAGGCCTTTTTAGGCATATAATATTTAAAAATAAATATTATATCCTATTCCTTTAAACCTCTTCCTTGCCTTGTGAAAAAACCACCTGATGACATTAATGACAATGAAACCTGGAAATAAACCTCTTGATATCAATGACAACAAAACTTGCTCATATTTCCAACAATCTCCCTCTTTGTCATTTATGGAAACTATTTTTTCTCTTACCATTTCCTTTACCTCTTTCAGTTCTTCTCTCCCTGAGAATCTGCTCCCCTTGAATGAATGTTCTCCCCCTAACTCAAATCTCTTACCCTTTAACATCAATAGCAAAGGGCCACCTTTGGGGCTTAGGACTAAGAATGAGACTCTCAACTTAGCCCCTCCTCCACCTCCTCTCTTTGAGATGGTTAATTTTGGGTTGGGAGTAGAACTATTCCCAAATTTTCTCGAAGATACTCAAAAGTCTCTTTCGAAAGTGGCTTAGTGAAAATATCCGCAATCTGCTCTTTTGTAGCAATATATTCCAATATGACTTGCTTATATGTCACCTGATCTCTCAAAAAGTGATATTTGATCGAAATGTGCTTTGTCCTTAAGTGCATCACAAGATTATTTGAGATATTTATAGCACTTGTATTATCACACAATATGGGAATAGGGTGATCATGCTTTATCTTGAAGACCTATAAAGTTCACTTCATCCATAATACCTGTGTACAATAAGCAACTGTTGCAAAATACTTTGCCTTTGCTATGGATAGGGATACTGATACCTATTTATTACTTATACAAGAGACTAAATAGTCTCCAAGAAAGAATGCTTCTCCACTTGTGCTTTTTCTATCATCAATATTGTCAGACCAATTTGCATTTGTATAAGTTGTGAGAGTGAAATTATCACTTTTGGAAAACCAGAGCCCAAAATCCATAGTCCCTTTTAGATACCTGAGAATCCTCTTTATTGCTATTACATGTATCTCCTTAGGTGCTGATTGAAACCTTACCACTAATCCCACTGCCTGCATGATATCTGGTCTTGTAGCAGTAACATACAATAAGCTGCCAATCATAGATTTGTATAGTTTTTTATTTGCCTTAGGAGATTCATCATATTTACTTAACTTGCATCCTGTAACCATGGGGGTACTCACTTGTTTTAAATATTCTAATTTAAATTTCTTTAGCATATCCTTTATATACTTAGTTTGTGAAATAAATACTCCTTTCTTTTATTGTGAAATCTAAAGTCCAAGAAAGAAGGAAAACTCACCAAGCATAGACATCTCAAATTAATTCTGCATGCTCTTTGTAAATTTTTGACACATCCTATCATTTTTACCCCCAAAAATGATATCATACACATAGAAAACCACAATTAGTAAGTCATTACCTTCATTTTTATGTATAAGTTACTATCCACTATTCCTTTCCTAAAACCCTATTCCTGAAGGTACTTATCCAATCTTGAGTACCAAGCTCTAGGAGCTTGTTTCAGTCCATAAAGTACATTTTTTAATCTGCATACATAGTTTGGTTTACCTGTTAAGCTAAATATCTCTAGTTGCTCAATAAAAACCTCTTCTTCCAAGACACCATTTAGAAATGTTGACTTAACATCCATATGATATAATTTGAATTTTTAAAAACTTGAGAAGGCTAAGAACATTCTTATAGCTTCAAGTCCTGCAACTGGAGAAAATTTCTCATCAAAATCAATTCCCTCAACCTATGCATAACCATTGCATACTAATATTACTTTATTTCTGACTACATGACCCTCTTCATTTAAGTTATTTTTAAATACCCATTTAGTGCCAATCACATTTTTGTCTTTTGGTCATGGACCAAGTCTTGATTTTATCTATCTGATCTAATTCCTCATGCATTGCCTTAATCCATAACTCATCTTCGCTTGCCTCATTGAAGTATTTTGGCTAAATTTTGGATAACAAAGAGAAATTTTCTTGTTGATTTGATGCTATTAACCTTCTCCTTGTCTGTCTCTAATCTGGATTCCCAATTATTAGATCCCTTGGATGATGTTTTTTTTTTGGTAATTAAAGATTTATCATTAACTCGGGTTTTTCAGGTTGACCCAAAACCTTTTTACAAAAATAGCCTATGGTTGAGGAACATAAACAGAGACAAACAGAGGATCCTCTGTCCTCTACCCCAACCATTCATCCTTACCTGGGACCCCACACCCTGAGCATCCCACCCCAAATAGAGCATAACACAAAATGACACACAGGGCCTTTGCCCATCCTGACCCATCCTAGGCATTGCACCTGAACCTAGACACAACATCAACAAAAAAAAGGAGAGCAGCATGCAACCCTCTGCCCTGAAAAGAACATAAAAAATTTAAACTTGAATACCAATAGCAAATTCAGCAAAAATAGACAACCCAAGGCAGCAAAACACTAGAGAGGACCCTAGTCCTCCTCTTTGGCCTCCTCCTCCTGATCCTCCTCTTTGTTGTCTTCATTGTCCTCTGTATTCGGGTTTTAAACCATCAGCTTGTTGCTCTGGTAGCCCTCGTTAAAGAAAACCTTGGTCAAGACCTATTGCAACTCTTGCATCTGATGGTTGATGTTGGCTGCAGTGTTCAAGACGAACCTTTTCAGATCCATAATAGACAGGTCAGGACCCTCATACTCAGAGGTAATGTCCAAGATTTTGCTACTACCCTGAATTTATTTATTATTTAGTCTTATAGAGGACCTGGTGGGCGGGTCATCGATCCTGAGATGATTCTTGACTGACCCTCCCTTGGCACTTGGCTCACCCTCTCTCCTCTTGGAAGGGGAAGGTTTGGGTAACCCGAGGTTGTCTCTCCCTCTCAAACTCTCACCATGAACCCGTAGGGGATCGTCAGGGTGTAGGGGATGGAGCTTAGGTTGGGGAACATTTTTAAGGATAAATTTATAGATAACCTTAAGCAAGCCTTGGTGCATGGGTATTGAGAAGCCTTTCTTGTTGCGAGACGAGGTAATGGTGTGATTGAGGGAGTTCATAAGGAATTGTGGGATGCTAATGGGGTTTACATCCCTAAAGAAATTTACAAAGGCATAATGAAAGCTCAACAACACTTTACCAGGGTCTTTTGCCATGATAAATTTGAGGACATTCTTCATTACTGCGTTCTAGGGCATCGGTAGGTCCGTCCTTGTGAGACCGTTCTTCATCTCCTTGTAAATTTTTGGATTGTCCTTGAATTATTTCAACTCCACCTCCCAGTGGTGCTTCTGTCGATGAATCGACCTTCTCTTAATCGATTGTCAAGTAATAGTCACCAGAAGATTGGCGTTAATGATGAATTCATGCCCTCGGATCTCCACTTTGTCATACTCCCAACTCTCCATCACAGCCAACATGATTTCATCCTCCACACTCGAGAATAGGTCAAAAAATTGGATAAAATACCTATCAGTCAGAATAGCCTGAGCAATAGGCTCCATGACCACCATGCTAGGTTCAATGTAAATCATATTTGGAAGGGTTACCTTTAGATTCCTCTCAAGAGTATCATGGAGCTCTAAAATTATAGTTTTAGACATAACCTTATCGTAATAGGTACTAATATGAGGGTGGAAACTTGGCAATCCTCTACTATTCAAAGCTGGTTCCTTAAAGCTCATGCCAATTCTGGAAGCGTGTCTTCGAGCATCGTTATCTTGGAAAGTAAGCCACTTCAACATAGGTATCGTGCCACTGTATCCCTCGTCATATCTCTTAGGATCCATTATCTAAACAATAATGATAATGATGGGTGGGAGAAACCTCATGATACACCACCTTCTCTTGGAAACAACACTTGCGTATATCAAGACGTATGGAAACTTGCTCCTAATCCCACGGTAGGTCCTTATGGCATAAATGTCATATTTAGGGACAAGGTCCACCACCTCGGAGTTATGCCGCCTAGTTAACCGATCCCTTGGATGATGTTTTTGTACATACCTGGATGGAGTTTTAGGAATAAGTCTTTTCATTTCTTCTTCTTCTTCTGATTATTCACATAACTCTTTTTGACAAATTTCATCTTCCTAATATACAATTTCTTGAACTGGTTCTCTTGATCCTATATTCTCATCAATTATTACATTTATAATTTCTATAATAGTGCATGTCCTTTTGTTATAACATCTATAGGCATTGCTCTTGGTGGAATAGCCAATAAAAATACCCTCATCACATCTTGGTTCAAACTTACCCAAATGTTTCTCTGCCCATCTTATGTAGCATTTGCTTCCAAATATTTTGAAGTACTTTAAAGTAGCAAGTCTACCTTTCCAGAGCTAATATGGAGTTTTGTGATGGTTTACTCTTACTTGAGCTCTATTAATGATATATGTTGTGTGCACTACCTCTTTCCAAAAACAATCCAAAATATTAGATTCATCTAACATGTATCTGGCCATATTATTAACTGTCCTATTTTTACTTTCAACTACCCCATTTTATTGAGGAGTTCTTGCTATTGAATATTATCTTTTAATCTCATGTTGTTCACAAAAGTCTACGAACTCATTTTAGGTAAATTATCCTCCTCTGTGTGACCTTAAACTCTTAATACTTTTTCCTATTTTATTTTTGACTAACTCTTTAAAAGCTTTAAACTTCTCAAGAGCTTATGAATTTTCTTTCAGGAAGGCTACCCAAATCATTCTAGAATAATCATCTATAAACAATATAAAGTAACTTTCACATTGTAAACTCTTTGTCCTTGTAGGACAACATAGGTCAGTGTACACTAGCTTAAATGGCTTAGATGACATAAATCCTTTTGACTTGAAACTTGTTCTAGTTTGCTTCCCATGTTGACATTGTGATCAAATTATGTTTTGTGGCCTTTTAGCTTTGGTAAATCTTTGACAGCCTACTTGTTGCTTATGTTTACTATGTTGTCAAAGTTCAAATGATCCATTCTTCTATACCACAACCAACTCTCATATTCTTGTGATAGAAAACATTTTTCCCATTTAATCTCATTTAACATGTAGAGATTGTTTGTATTTATATTTGCATTTGCAATAAGTTTTCCAGTTTTAGAATTCCTAATATCACACCTACTTGTATGAAAAGTAACCATGTGCCCTTGATCACAAAGTTGGCTCACACTTAATAGATTGTGCCTGAACCCCTTGACATACAATACATTATCTATTTTTGTTTTCCTATTATATAAACTCAGAGTTCCTTTCCCACAAGTTTTTGCTGATCCATTATCATCAAATATTACTGATCCTCCATCAGTTTCTTTGAGTACAAGAAATTTACTTTTGTGTCCTGTCATGGGACTAGAACATCCATTATCAAAAAACCATTATTTTCCCTTATCCTAAACATGAAGAGTTGTTTGTACTAACATTGTTCTAGATTTCTCATGCCCTTTTATATCTTTCCTAATTGTTGATGTTGTATTATTTTTACTTGACTCAAGAAATACCATTTTACACCATCTAGCCTTGTGCCCAAAATTATTGCACTTATAACATATGACATCATTATTCATAAGAGGTGCAAAATAATTGAAATTTTTATTGACATCATTTTTAACATAACCAATGCAATGTACAACTCTATGACCATATTTGTTACATGAAAATCAAGTAACAAATATGGTCATAGAGTTGGAAGAGATTATGTAACATGTTTGAATGCCTTGGAAAATATGATCGAGTGCTTCTCCTTTTGTTGTTCTTGTGATTAACTCTTATGCATGGTTCTTCTTTGCTTTCTTATTTCCTAATGTATTTTTCTTCCAGAGTATGAGTCTCTCATCTTTGTTTGATGTCTCTGCTTCTTGAAGACTTGACTTCTCTTTCTATTTCCTTAACTTTATATATTATCGTAATTTTGTATTTTTAACTTCATTCCTTAGATAAATAATTTTTTCTTTCAATATTTTATATTATGTTTCCCTTGCTCTTAATAGATCTGTCATATCCTATTTTATTTTATTTCCTTCTTCTACCTTTATTTTGAGTTTTGTGAGAATTTGTAGCAGTTCCATATTTGCTTCTTCATCCTCTTGAATTTGATCCTTCAAACTTGAGCTTTTCTTTCTAATATTTTCCAAGTTCCTGAGAGCAGCAAAGAATTACTCTTTTATTTCAAACATGATCTCTTCTTCATTATCTAAAGTCATGTGTGTTCCTTATGGATCTTCCTCCAAGATGTTAGTCTTTTCATGGAGAGATCCACTCTGATACCAATTGAAGAACATGTGCTTATACTGAGAGGGGGGTGAATAGTATAAGATAAAATTTTTTACTTTTCAAACCATATGATAACATCAACAATATTAAAGCAGTAAACATTACACAAAGCGTCACACACATGAGAGACATAATTTAACGTGATTCACCCAATGTGGGCTACGTCCACAGATAAAATCATTCACTAAAATTTTCTCAAAAAATCTCTTGGGAATAATTCCCTATTACAATGTTTATGGACCTCTTTCTAAAGGAGATAAAAATACCCTAATCAAGTTTGTGGATATCTATTCATAGGAGAACTATTTCTCCTCTGCTCTGGTTGATGATATTTCTAGAAGACTACTACCTCCACTGCACTGGCTTATAGATCTCTCTCCACGAAAGACCCTTATCCTCACTCAGAAGACCTCTATCCTCACTGCCTTAGCTAATGGTTCTCTATACACTAAGGACTACAATCCTCTACTCTATCACCTCCAAAGCCTACTCTTACTTTACTCTGCATCTATCTCATATCTGTACTGAACACTATCCTCTACCCTACATAAATATGTTCAATATCTGTCTCAAATATACACTAAACATTGTCCTTAGGTCTAGCACAAATCTACTCAATCTCTGTCTCAACTCTACTCAACAAGTTCTCTCTAGAACTTTTCCAATATGTGTTGGCAATTTTGGGTACCTTGGGTACATTGCCTTTGCTCTAAGTGTAGATGTTGTCATTGATGTCAAGAAGGTCTTGAAGCAATTTGGTTTGATGTCAAAGAATGTGTTTTGATGAAGATTTCAGTTTGGACAGTGAGTTTCCAAGAAGATCAGAGTAGCCCAGTTGCAAAAGATCAAGAAAAAGACAAGTAAGAAAAAGTATGCAGGCGGTTGGAAAAATTGTCACGATTTCGCGACATGTTTGAGGAGAGAGAAAGTTCTAGCAAAACTGTCACGATTTCGCGACATGCTTGAAGAGAGAGAAAGTTTTGGCAAAACTGTCGCGATTTCGCGACATGTTGGCAGAGAAGGAGAGCAAGATGGAAAGTGTCACGATTTCGCGACATGTCGCATTTTCGCGACTCGAAAAGTGCAGGAAGGCAGAGAAGGAAAAGTGTCACGATTTCGTGACATTCTGCAAAGAAAGTTGTACGGACGAAAAAGTGTCGCGATTTCACGACATGATGCTGAAGAGAGAGTCCGCAGTGTGAACTGTCACGATTTCGTGACAAGATCGAAGAGAGAGAAAGTGTTAGGAATGTGGATTTGTGACATGATGCAAAGTTCCAAGTGAGGATGTCACGATTTTGCGACATGCTGCAGAGGTCGAGTTGAGGACTGTCATGATTTCGTGGCATGCTGAAAAGCTCAAAGTGAGAACTGTCACGATTTCGTGACATGCAGCGAAGGAAAGAGTTTGATATGAGAAGCATCACGATTTCGTGACAGGCAGTAGAGAAAGTGTACGAAAGCTGAAAGCGTCACGATTTCACGACAGGATGGAGGAACAACTTATGGATGCAGAAAATGTCACGATTTCGTGACAGGTTGAGATGGCAGCATTCAGTTGGAGAAAGTGTCATGATTTCACGACAGAAACAGTTAGCAAGTCTTCAACAGAAGAAGCGTCACGATTTCACGACGAATTCAGGAAGGAAGAGCTCGAAGGTGAAAGCATCACGATTTTGTGACTTGTTCCAGTTTTGCGGGCGTAAGGCAGAGAAAAGCTTAAGGCAGCGAAAGTGTCATGATTTTGCGACATGTTCCATTTTCGTTGGGGCAAGCCGAGAAAAATTTGAAGAAGCGAGAAATGTCACGATTTCATGACAGAAGTGAAGATGACGTCAGTAGAGGCAAAAGTGTCACGATTTCACGACAGAAGCAGAGAAGAAGGCCATGAAGACAGAAGGGTCACGATTTTGACGATAGGAGTGTAGATGACGTCAGCAGAAGCAGAAAGTGTCGCGATATCATGACAAAAACTAATAGGAAGCCAAAAGAAGCAAAAGTGTCACGATATCACGACAGTAGGCAAAAGAAGGTGTACGACTGTAAAAGTGTCGTGATATCATGACATGTTGTAGTTTCATGAGAAAAGCTACAGAACAACAGAGGCGGTTGAAGCCGACAGAGTTAACCTTGAGCCGATGAAGTGTAGGGTTGTGCAATCGACGTTGTTTTAGGGATATGCAGTCGACTAAGATCAAGAATCTAATCTTGAGATTGTTAGTATAAAAGGAGGGCTGCTTGGAGAGTTTGATGATCGATCGAAGTGTGCGTTCGAAGTGTGACTTTCACAGAAGCAGAGTGCGAGGAGAAGTTCGATCGTCGAAGAGCTGAGTGTGCAAAGACAGTGCTGCTATGTTTGCGTAGAAGTGCATAAGTGGATGTTTGATCGAGTGCTGTAATTACGTAGAGGTGCAATTTTCGAGGACATAAGTGCCAGACCGAAGGACTGTGTTTGGTGCAGATAAGAGGACCAGCTTTAGAGGTGAAAGAGTTGAGGACAGAGGTCTCCAGCCAGAGCAGGGAAGACAGGTGTCTTCTGTGGATAGAGTTCCACTTGCTAAGGGCAGCAGAGGCAGAGGTCTTCTAGAGGATCACCAGTTAGAGCAGAGCTAGGGGAAGGTATCTCCTTTGGGTTGGTGCCCATAAACATTGTAATCGGGAAAGGTTTTCCTAGATTCTGAGTTGATAAAATTTAGTGAAAATTTTATCCGTGGAGTAGCCCGCGTTGGGTGAACCACGTAATTTGTTGTGTCTCTTTTGTGAATGGTGGTTTTTGTGCATTGCTTTGTTTACTGCTATTGATTCTATTTTCTTTACATTGCATAATATTGAACTGCAAGTTGAATCGAAGGAAAAATTGAAAAAGCGGTCTTATACTGTTCACCCCCCCTCTCAGTATAAGCTTGTGTTCTTCAATTGGTATCAGAGTAGGTTCCTTCAAAAAGGTTTAACAACTTGAAGGAAGAACTGATTAAGAACACAATGGATTATTCAAGTGGCAATGCAGCACCTATCCTTGATGGATCAGATTTTGGTCTATGGAGTGCTAGAATGAAGGTTTATCTAATGGCACTTGGTAATGAGGTATGGGAAGTAATTGAAGATGGGTACACTATCCCTGTAAATGGTCCATACACTAAAGAAGATAGGCTCCTACATCACAACAATTCAAAAGCTATGAATGCAATCCTAAAAGGCTTACAGAAAGCAGATCTTACCAAGGTGATTCACTGCAAGACAACTAGTGAAATGTGGAAACAGCTGCAAGTGGTTCACACAGGTGATGCAAATGTCAGAAAGGCAAAGTTGAGACATTTCAAAGGTATGTTTGAACAACTCAAGATGAATGATGATGAAAAAATTAGTGACTACATGCTTCGTATGGATGAGGTTGTTAACTCCATGAAAGACTTAGGTCTTGAGCTTGCTGAAAATGATGTGTGTGATAAGATTTTAAGATCTCTTCCTAATAGATTTAGTGAAAATATTTTTTCTATTGAGGAAGCTAAAGATTTAGATAAGTTGAAAAAATATGAGCTCCATAGTATTCTTGCAGCATTTGAGCTAAGAACTCAAGTGAAAGTTGATGTCAAGAAAGAGGCAGCTTTCAAAGCTACCAAGAAATCAAAGGGCAAACAAATTCAAGAGAGTGATGAGTCTTCTAGTGATGAAGAGGCATATTACAACAAGAAAGGCAAGTTCTCTAGAAAGCACAAAAGCAAGAAAAATATAAGATGTTTCAACTGTGGAAAGTTTGGTCATTATGCTACTGATTGTACTGTTTCCAAGAATGAAAGTGATGAAGATATACAGGATGTTAAGAGCAAGGATTCTGAAAAGCACAGGTATTACAGAAAGAACAAATATGAGCACAACAATCAAGGAAAGAGGTATTCTCACAAGAACAAGAAAATTTTCTACCTAGACAAAGCAAGTAAGTGTTCTAGCAGTGATAGTGAAAGCTCTTCAAGTGATGAGGAAAATGAGATGTTGTTCATATCAGAAAAGGAGGAAGAACCAAAACATAGATTCATTATTATGAAATGTCTTAGATGTGGAAATTTTGGTCACCTTGAGGATGATTGTACAAATAATGATTTGGTTTCCAGTATATACAAGGATGTTTCAGAAAACTATCAAGAAGATGCTTGTATGGTTTTTGAAAAAGGTAGCACCTCTAGTGATAAGAAATCTGGAAAAGGCCTTGAGGATTCAGAAAGCAAACAAATAAAAAATCTTGAAAGTGAACTTAATAATGCTCTTAGTGTTTTGAAAAAGGAAAGAAAGAAGAATGATAGACTCAAGAATAAGTTAGATGAATGTTGTATGGAGAGAGACGATCTCATAGAAAGTCTTGACTTCTCTATAGCTAAAACACAGGAACTCAAGGATGAGTTAGAGTCTAAGATTCTTGAGTATAATGAGTTGGAACAGAAAATGGCTTCTCTGGAAGTAGAAACTAAAGAGTACAAGGATAAGCTGTACAGGTTTCAAGATAGCTCCAAAAAGGTTAAGTCTCTCATCAAAAGTCAAAGGAAACCAACAGATAAAACAGGTCTCGATTTTGTTGAGCCGCACAAGAAACAGGTTGGGGAATCTAGCAAGAGATTTCAAAAGGAAGAGAGTTCTGATGTAGAAAGTACTTCAGATCAAGATTCCGTGAGTGATAGATACGCAAAAATAGAAAATAGAATTTTGAATGCAAAGAAGAAGTTTACCGGACCTAGAAGGTCATTTACAAGAAAGTTTAATGGCAGATGTTTTGCGTGTCACAGGTTTGGCCACATGGCTTCGCATTGCATGACTCGAATAAGGAAGGTAAATGACAGTTTTAGGGGCCGTAATTTCTTTCAAGGGTATTGCTACTCTTGTAAATAGTTTGGGCATAAGGCAATTTTTTGCATGACTAATTACAGGAACATGGTTAGTCATAACAGGCGGATTCAAAAAATAGGTATGCCGAACAGAAATAACAGTGTTACTTGTTATAAGTGCAACAATGCAGGTCACACAACCAGACAGTGCAGAGCTGATCTTTCAAAGTACAAGAATAGGAACAGGAATAGTAGTATAAACAGATCCAAGGATCAAGGCGTGGACAAGAACAGGGATGAGAACAAGAACAAGAATAGTGACAAGAACAAAAATATTGACAAAAAATTCAAGAGAAGGCCCGACAAGGAAGTTTTAGACGCTGATGATGATCAGTGCCTAATGGGAGTTTCACTCCCACCCCTATTTTAATCACCTCATCAGGAGGTGGGGGAGGGACTAAGCTAAGAGGCTCATTCTTAGTCCCAAGCCCCAAAGGTGACCCTTTGCCATTGATGACAAAGGGGGAGAGATTTGAGTAAGGGGGAGAGATATGAGTAAGGGGGAGAGTTTCAATGTGAAGAGGAAAGCTTCAAGTCAGGGAGAGCAAAACTTCAAAAGGAGATTCTCAGCTGTTAGCACAGTTGGTTTCAGTTTTGGCTCTTAAGATGTGTTTCAGTAAAGGTTTGCCATCAATGACAAAGGGGGAGATTGTTGGCAATTTTGGGTACCTTGGGTACATTGCCTTTGCTCTAAGTGTAGATGTTGTCATTGATGTCAAGAAGGTCTTGAAGCAATTTGGTTTGATGTCAAAGAATGTGTTTTGATGAAGATTTCAGTTTGGACAGTGAGTTTCCAAGAAGATCAGAGTAGCCCAGTTGCAAAAGATCAAGAAAAAGACAAGTAAGAAAAAGTATGCAGGTGGCTAGAAAAACTGTCACGATTTCGTGACATGTTTGAGGAGAGAGAAAGTTCGGGCAAAACTATCGCGATTTCACGACATGTTTGAGGAGAGAGAAAGTTCTGGCAAAACTGTCACGATTTCGCGACATGTTGGCAGAGAAGGAGAGCAAGATGGAAAGTGTCACGATTTCGCGACATGTCGCATTTTCGCGACTCGAAAAGTGCAGGAAGGCAGAGAAGGAAAAGTGTCACGATTTCGCGACATTCTGCAAAGAAAGTTGTACGGACGAAAAAGTGTCATGATTTCACGACATGATGCTGAAGAGAGAGTCCGCAGAGTGAACTGTCGTGATTTCGCGACAAGTTCGAAGAGAGAGAAAGTTACATGTAAAATGTCATGATTTTGCAACATGATGCAAAGTTCCAAGTGAGGACTATCGCATTTTTGCGACATGCTACAGAGGTCGAGTTGAGGACTATCGCGATTTCGCGACATGCTAAAAAGCTCGAAGTGAGAACTGTCACGATTTCGTGACATGCAACGAAGGAAAGAGTTTGATATGAGAAGCGTCGTGATTTCATGACAGGATGTAGAGAAAGTGTACGAAAGCTGAAAGCATCGTGATTTCGTGACAGGATGGAGGAACAGCTTATGGATGCAGAAAATGTCATGATTTCGCGATAGGTTGAGATGGCAGCATTCAGTTGGAGAAAGTGTCACGATTTCATGACAGAAACAGTTAGCAAGTCTTCAACAGAAGAAGCGTCATGATTTCACGATGAATTCAGGAAGGAAGAGCTCGAAGGCGAAAGCGTCACGATTTCGTGACTTGTTCCAGTTTCACGGGCGTAAGGCAGAGAAAATCTTAAGGCAGCGAAAGTGTCACGATTTCGTGACATGTTCCATTTTTGCTGGGGCAAGCCGAGAAAAAGTTGAAGAAGCAAGAAATGTCACGATTTCATGACAGAAGTGAAGATGACATCAACAGAGGCAAAAGTGTCATGATTTTGTGATAGAAGCAGAGAAGAAGGCCATGAAGACAGAAGGGTCACGATTTCATGACAGGAGTGTAGATGACGTCAGCAAAAGCAGAAAGTGTCGCGATATCACGACAAAAACTAATAGGAAGCCAAAAGAAGCAAAAGTGTCACGATATCATGACAGCAGGAAAAAGAAGGTGTACGACTATAAAAGTGTCGCGATATCGCGACATGTTGTAGTTTCACGAGAAAAGCTACAGAATAGCAAAGGCGGTTGAAGCCGACAGAGTTAACCTTGAGCCGACGAAGTGTAGGGTTGTGCAGTCGACGTTGTTTTAGGGATATGCAGCCGACTAAGATCAAGAATCTAATCTTGATATTGTTAGTATAAAAGGAGGGCTGCTTGGAGAGTTTGATCATCGATCGAAGTGTGCGTTCGAAGTGCGACTTTCACAAAAGTAGAGTGCAGGGAGAAGTTCGATCGTCGAAGAGCAGAGTGTGCGAAGACAATGTTGTTGTGTTTGCACATAAGTGCATAAGTGGATGTTTGATCGAGTGTTGTAATTGTGCAGAGGTGCAATTTTCGAGGACATAAGTGCCAGATCGAAGGACTATGTTTGGTGCAGATAAGAGGACCAGCTTTAGAGGTGAAAGAGTTGAGGACAGAGGTCTCCAGCCAGAGCAGGGAAGACAGGTGTCTTCTGTGGATAGAGTTCCACTTGCTAAGGGCAGCAGAGGCAGAGGTCTTCTAGAGGATCACTAGTTAGAGCAGAGCTAGGGGAAGGTATCTCCTTTGGGTTGGTGCCCATAAACATTGTAATCAGGAAAGGTTTTCCCAGATTTTGAGTTGATAAAATTTAGTGAAAATTTTATCCGTGGAGTAGCCCGCGTTGGGTGAACCACGTAATTTGTTGTGTCTCTTTTGTGAATGGTGGTTTTTGTGCATTGCTTTGTTTACTGCTATTGATTCTGTTTTCTTTACACTGCATAATATTGAACTGCAAGTTGAATCGAAGGAAAAATTTAAAAAGCGGTCTTATACTGTTGTGTTCTTCAATATGCTCAACAAGTCTTCACCAAGACTTACCTCAAATATGGTTGTAAGATTTCACAAAATCTCACACAAATCTATCCTTAAGTACCATTTAGGACTTACTCAAATCTACACACAAGCTCTCACAAAAGCTTGCTTAAATTTGTCCTTAAGTCCCCTATAGGACTTACTAAAAATAGTCCACTAGCTTTTACAAAATATTTGTTCAAATTGCAAATATTGCATACACAACTCAACTTAATCCTTTCAGAAAACCTCTTCAATAACAAAAAAAAGTTTCACTCAGAATATGGTTTATCCATAGAAACATATAGAGAATGGTAAGAGACTCAATATGTTTTACACTCACAAATAACTCTAACACTTTCAAACTCACTTTCAAATCAATTCAAAAATAAAGAATAATTTATTTCATAGAACTTGAACTATCACTCCAATACCTTCAATCAATAATGCTCATCAAATTCAACAAACCAATCACTCAGTTCAATAAAGCTTGCTTTACAAATCCTAAACAAGTGTTTCACAATGCTTCCAACAACTCTCACTATGAAACTCAAATCTTAACTCAAGATGATTCCAACTTCACATAACAATGATACTCATGATCTTTCACAAACCCTAGTTCAAGATAGTTCTCAATCTCACATAACAATGATACTCATGTTCTTTTCACAAACCCTAATCATGCACATGAAAGCTTACTCAAATATTTCCAACAATGCTTATCAAACAATATCACATAACAATAATACTCATGTTCTTTCACAACCCTAATCATACACATGAAGTCTCACTCAAACATTTCAACAATGCTTATCAAACAATCCTTTTCACTCTAACTTTGCATCTCAAAACATTCAATCAAACATTATTTCACTCACAAAGATGGTATACCCATACCTTTTATTTTATGGAGATTTGACCTCAAAACCTGTCTCAATCACAATCAACCTCTTTGCCAATTTCAAATTTAGATATCAAAAAAAATATTCACACAAATATTTCCCTCAAAATTATTTCACCATACAAGAATATTAAATCTCATATGCACCTTATAATCTCCAAAATTCATTTAGTAAAGATTCAATTAATTCACTTCCAAAATAAATTTCTTTATGCACCTTATTTCTCCTCTCAAAATAATTAAAACAATATAACTTTATTTAAAAATACAAAATATAATATTCCTTGCACACCTTATCACTCCTATCTCATAAATTCTAACCACCAAAATCAAAATAAAATATTTTAATTTTATAATCCCTTATATCTCCCTCAACAACTCACAAACCACCTTTTAATTTCAACACTATGCAATTTCTAAATTATCAAAATCTTGGTAAATTAAAATGTGAGGTGCATACCTTTTATTCTTCCCAACAAAAAAACTTTGGGGAGATTCAAACACCCAACCTTGCCTCACCAAGTGCCTTCATGCAAAGCACGTCCACCACTTGGGCTATGTGCCCTCACATAATCAAAAGGGTACATGATTCCCTTTTGTCTTATCTCCCTTCCAACTTGGTGCAAATAAAACAAGCCTTCCCTCTTTGCAAAAGTCGATCACATGGATCGAACCCGCGACCTTGCACCCGCAAATGTCCTAACACAACCCTCGATTGCCACCTGTGCTACCAAGTGCTTTGAGATAATTTTGGCACTTCACTTCAATTTGACACCTCATTTTACCCATAAAATGTTTTTAACACGTGGAATTCTCTTTCTCTTTGGCACACGAATCACTTAGACCTTTGGGCATAAATCGCATGGATAATTTTTTCAATAAAACTTTTCCCCCTTTTATATTATAAGTTATGCACTCCTAACACGTCGATGGTCTTTGGAAATTCAATTTAATTTGAATTTAATTATTTAAAATTTTGGTACCTTAATTAATTATTTAAATTTAAATTTTAACCTATGGTTAAAATATTTAAATTTAAATAAATTAAAACATAATCTTCAAAATCTGCCAATTGGGTCTTTTTGAGAACTTGTAATTTGATAACTCCTTGGCCCTCTTTTTTCTTCAACTTAACCTGTAACCTGAAATATTATAATATTATTATTTCCTTTTAAACTTCTTCTCTTTCCTTGGGGTTTCCTTTTAACCTACTTCCCTTTCCTTGGGTCTTTAATATGTTTAGGCCTTTTTAGGCATATAATATTTTAAAATAAATATTATATCCTATTCCTTTAAACCTTTTACTTGCCTTGTGGAAAAATTACCTGATGACATTAATGACAATGAAACCTGGACATCAACCTCTTGACATCAATGACAACAAAAATTGCTCATATTTCCAACATGTACCTAAATAATGTAATATACTCTAACATGGATCTCTTGTATTACCCTACTAACCCCGTAAAAAGTGAACCCAATGAACAATTTTTAAAGTTAATCCTTCTAAAATGAAAATAAACTCTTTAAGGTATATTATTATCCCTTCTATAGATAAAAGGTGTCCTGTGAAGTAAATCTTATTTTTTAGAAAAAAAGGACAATTTTTTTTAAAGATGATGTTCCCCTATTTTTCTCATCATCATTAACATATTATCAAAGCATTTCTTATTGTTTCACAAGTAAACCAAAATCTCATCTAGAAACATGATAACAAACATATCAAAAAAATCCTAGAATGCATTATTCATAAAATTCCTCTAAAACATGTTTATACTTGGTCTTAAAAATAATCTTAAAAATAGTCAAATTTCTGAGAGAGTAAAGTCTATTCTGAAATATCCTAGTGGTAGTGAAGAGGGTACATAAAGATCTAAACAGTTGCAGGCTAATATGGTGAACAATGGTAAGGTTTCAATGATTGTTGATGATTATGATTCGAAGGATTTTTTTCTATCACCTAAGAAGTAAAAATTGGTGAAGATACAAAATCTTGGCATACTACAGGGAAAATCTAATCCAAAGAATCTTAATGCTATGGCTTTGAAGCTACAATGCTCGATAATAGATTCATGGAGGCGATGATTTCCTACATTGAGGAAGTTCTGGATCTGATAGGATGGCATGTGATGAATGGGGACAATTATCAAGATGAGGTTGGAGTGGGCCCAAGTGGGTCTAAATTTTGAGTTGTTTGTTTCTTCTTGATACTTGTATAATTTATTTTGTGTCTTGGGGCTTGCGCACCTAGTTCGTTTATCCCTGTGTGGGTTTGTTATTCTTTGTCTATTTAATTTTACATCTTGGGTTATGGGTGCCTAGTTCCTTCTCCCTTGCATAGGTTTGGATTTATTTGTTAGTTTGGTTTTCCTTAGTTGTTTGATGTCTGGTTTTGTTATCTATTTTAGATTTTTTTTTTGGTTAGTTACTCTTTGTATGGTTTCTCTTGTCCTCCTATTATTTTCGGAGGTTAGTTTCTTTTTGTAAGGTTTGAAGATCCTTTCAAAACTCCTTTCTTCCACCCTAACAAAAAAATAGTCTTAGTAATGTTATCTTCCTTTATTCTTAGTTGTGCTACCTCAATGTGAGATCCATCCTTGAGAAAAGGGTTTCTCTCTTCATATGAACAAAAAACTTATCATCCCAAGGGAGAGGGTAGTTGGTATTTACTATGGATTTATTGAATACTTGACAATCAATGCGGTGTTATAGGGTCACATCAATTTTATTTACAAATATGACTAGATCACCACACAGTGATACACTAGGTCAAGTTAAAATTTTGATAGAATTATTTTTACTTGAGTTTTAAATTTAAAATACTCAGTTGTGCTCATCCTATATGGTGCTTTTGACTATTATTCTACTCCTAGAAAAAAAATATTTGAAAATTTCAAACTTCCTTTGGAGAGGTAATCCTAGAAGCTCATTAATAAGTACACCTTAATATTCATTCAATCATGCACACTCCTCAAAGAAATGATTTTATTTTCTTCCATTTCATCTATATGTATTTTGTACAAAAGGCATCCCTTTCTCTAATTGTAATTAATCTACATTGTTCATAATTTCCTCAAAGTAATAGACTTGCTAACCATTTGTATACAAGTATTATACCCCTCATCATCCAATAATTCTATGGTTTTATCAAAATAATTGACATTGACCTTGTGTTTCTAAAGCTAATTGATATGTCTGATGAGATCATATGATAATAGGGGATCCACGTAGAGATTTTTATTTGCTATGAAGTTAGGAACTTTTAAATCATTTATAAAAAGACATTATTATAACATTACATGTTTTAGACATAAATGTAGGTTTTTTATTTATTTTAGTGAAATTAAGAGGTAAAATGAATCTTTTAGTTGCATTCATGGGGTGGTTAAACCCCTGGAGTCTCACTTTTCTTCTCTCTCTAAATGATTGTTATTTCTTGGAATGTGAGAGGTTTGAATAGCTTACCTCGTCAAAAAGCTATTCGGGATTTGGTTCAGGCACATAAGCCGGATGTTGTTTTTCTTCAAGAATCTAAATTATCGGTGGAGGGTCTATTTAGTATTGCTTCTAAACTCTGGCCTCGAGGTCTTTTTCAGTGTGTTGGGGCTGTGGGTAGTGCTGGGGGGCTTGTTAGCATTTGGAATCCGTAGAAGCTTACTCCTCTTTGGTGGGTATTGAATAAGTCATCTCTTTCTATGATAGCTTCTTGCCATGAGTCTGGAGAAGTGGTTTTGTTCACTAACATTTACGCCCCCTCGGATCTTGCTGGGAAGGTGCTGCTGTGGAATCATATTCAAAGTGTTCGAGCCTTGGTTCCATTCTATCCTTGGATTATGGCTGGAGATTTTAATGTTGTATCTAGTATTGATGAGAAGAGGGGTGGTGTGGGTACTTTGGGGCCTGCCTCTAGACTCCTTAATGATAATATTCAGGTTCTTAATCTGGTGGATATCAAGCCAAAGAATGGTGTGTTCACTTGGATGAATAAGCGGTGTGGTTCTAACTCGATCTCTGAGAGGTTGGACAGGTTTCTTACTTCTTCATTTTGGATTAGCAATTCTTGGGTTACTAACTCAACGATTCTTGATTGGAGGGGATCAGACCACTGGCCTATTAAACTTGTTATCTCTCGGCAAGAAATGGATCATCATCCAAGTTTTAAATTCCAGTTAACGTGGCTTAGGGATCCCTCTTTGTACGAGTTGATGAAAGTATGGTGGAGTCAGGGCTGTCCTTCCCACGGTACCGCTATGTACTCTTTTGTTAAAAGACTCCAATTTGTGAAATATCAACTCAAAAAGTGGAACAGGCAGTGTTTCGGGAATCTATTTCAGGCTAAAAATTTGGCCCAAAGAAGGCTTGATGTTATCACCAGACATATCAGAGATCATGGGTTAACAGAGCAGAATTTGCAGGAGGAGTCTGAAGCTTTGCATGAACTTCAAGAATGGGAGCTTCGGGAAGAGATTTTCTGGAAGCAAAAGGCCAGGGTGGAATGGTTACAAGAAGGAGATCGAAATACAACTTTTTTCTTTAACACTGTTAAGGCTCGAAGACACGGTAATGGTATTTCTTCGATTATTTCTTCTCAAGGTATTCAGTTGTCTGCTTCTCAGGATATCTCTCAGGAAGCTGTTCGATTTTTTTCTTCCTTATATTCTGAGGATTTTTGTGGGGATCATGTTGATGATCATACTATTTTGCATTGTATTCCTTCTGTTATTTCAGAAGAGATCAATGCATGCCTTCTTCAACCTATTTCCATTGATGAACTAGAAAGGGTAGTTTTCCTTATGAAGATCGGGAAAGCTCCGGGCCCGACGGCTTCCCGGTTGAGTTCTTTCAACACTTTTGGGAAATTATTAAATCTGATATTTTGAGGGTTGTTCTTGAGTCCTTTCATAACCATCACTTGTTGAAAGCTTTGAATTCCACTTTTTTGATGCTAATTCCTAAAAAGGAGGGTGCTAGCTCTTTTGATCGCTTTCGGCCTATTGCTCTCTCGCAATGTGGTGTATAAAATTATTACTAAGCCGATTGCGGAGCGTCTCAAGCCTTGGCTGGATAGAGTTGTTTCTGATGAGCAGGGTGGCTATGTGGCTGGCCGACAGATTCTGGATGGAGTGGCTATTGCTACCGAGGCGATTCATTCTATGAGCACTTCTAAGAATAAGTTTATGTTTATGAAGTTGGATATGGCGAAGGCTTATGACAGGGTGAAATGGTCTTTTCTTCACAAAATCCTCTTGGCCTTTGGATTTGATCCTTCTTGGATTGAGTGGATTATGAGTTGTATTACAACTCCCTCATATTCTATCCTAATTAATGGAAAGCCCTCTCCTTTGTTTCATGCTTCCCGGGTCTTCGGTAGGGGGATCCTTTATCTCCGTACTTATTTATAATTATGGTCGAAGGTCTGGGTCGCTGGCTTAAAGATCGAGTTCACCAGGGTCTTATTCATGGATGGAAATGGGAGAATAGTAGGCCAGCCATTTCCCATATTTAGTTTGTTGATGACACTGCTCTCTTGGGTGTAGCTTCTATTTGTGAAGCAACCAACTTTAGACATGCTTTGGACTTGTATTTGGCTGTCTCTGGTCAGGAGATTAATGAGCACAAGTCTATTATTTTATTTTTCAATACAGATCCCAGGGTTCAAGCTAGAATTGTTCAGATTCTCAGGTTTCAGGTTGGAACTCTTCCTCTTACATACTTGGGGATTCCCATTTCTGTTGGTCCTCTACCTAGGGCGGTTTGGACTAACATACTTGACAAATTTCGTAGTCGAGTTAGTCATTGGACTCATAGATGGTTAACTTTTGTTGGTCGGGTTTTACTTTTGAAGTCAGTTGTTCAGGCTTTACCGGTGTATAGATGCCTTATTCAGATTGCTCCAAGCAAGTTTTCTTCATGACCTGGATTCTCTTTCTAGGCAATTCCTATGGGCCGGCAATCTTGGTTCCTCAAAATGGAGTCTTGTTAAATGGGAGACTATTTGTCGACCAAGGCAAGTCGGGGGTTGGGTCTTCGTCTAAGCTCTCTTTCTCGGGACTCGCTTTGGCCGCTAAGTTGTATTGGCGTTGGTGTAGTAATCAAGAGCAAACTTGGGCCAAGATTATCTCCCACAAGTATCTTAGGGGAGTGGAAGGTTCAGAGATTCCTCGATACAACTTGACTGGTCGAGGATCATTTGTTTGGAATACTTTGAAAAAGGGAGCAGAGTTGGTTAAGCAGGGGTTATTCTGGATTTGTTATACTGGGTCTCGGGCTCTTTTTTGGTAGGATTCTTGGGATGGCTTTGCTCCTCTTCTTAGCGAGTTTCCACATCTTCAAGATCTTGCTCAATGCTTTTGGGATGCTGGATGGTTGAAGGTGGCAGATTTCAAAACTGTTAAGTCCTTTGGTCAGATGGTTAGTCTCCAGTGGAAGGATCCTCGAGAATGGCCTGCTGGTGGCACTATGGATGCGAGGGCAGAGCTGGCCCGTATTATCGCTAGCCATCCCTGCTCTTCTCTACCTGGGGATGATGTGCTAGCATGGGGAAGAGATAATAGAGGGATATTTTCGGTTGTCGCTGGTTATTGTGTTTTGGATCGGTAGCGGTTTGGTGAGGAGGAGGTTCCGTGGTGGAAGCAAGTTTGGAATAAGTTTATTTGGCCGAAGTGTAGTTTTTATGGGTGGCAGGCTACTCATAATCGTTGTCTCACTTGGGATAATTTTCAAAAGCGTGGGTTTGCTGGCCCCTCTTTATGCTATAACTGTGGGAAGGCTAAAGAATCTGTTGGGCATTTACTTCTCCAATGTGACTTTGCTCGACAAGTCTGGCATTATTGGTGGGGAGTATGGAATCACCCTTGTTCGCATGCTTCATCAATAGTTGATTTTTGGAGGAGTATGGGGCGGCCTCCTGCAGCCGGCTTTCTTTTTACAAGTTGGATGGAGTATTGGTCCTTCATGCATTTTTTGGCAGATTTGGCTTGAACGGAACCGTCGAATTTTCCAAGGTAAGGAGTTAACTACTTCCCAGGTCTGGCAGAGGATTTTGCGAATGATCCAGGAAACTATGTTCGCAAAATGTCAGATTATTTCTCCCGTGGACCATGCGGAACGTCGTATCATGGAAAGATTAGGCTTGATGGTTAATGGTCCTGGTCCTAATGTCTCTTGCAGACGGATGGGTCAGAATAATTGGGTGCGGAGGGCTGGAAAATGGAATCCGCCTCCTCCGGGAGTGCTGAAAATTAATACGGATGGATCTTCCCGGGGTAATCCGGTAATGCTGGTATTGGTGGTGTGGGGCGGGATAGTAGTGGTACTATCCAATTTTTTTTCTCTTGCTTTAAGGGACATCATTCTAATAACTTCATGGAAGCACTCGCAATTTTATATGCTTTGGAGCAAGGGTATGCTTTGGGTTGGCGTCGGATTGTTTGTGAATCTGATTCTCAGATTGTTATAAATTTGTTAAATTCTGGAGATAGTCTTCATGGTTGTTGGTGGTTGAGTTGGGTTGCTCGGCAAATTCTTAATATCTCTACTCACTTGGACTTCATTTCTTTTGTGCATATTCCTCGGGAGTGGAATAGGGTAGCGGATTTGTTAGCTAAATGGGCTTCTAAGTTTCAAGATGGTTGGGATGTTCAAAATTGGTCTCAACTTTCTTCTGATTGCTCTCAATCTCTCTCTTCTTTATTGAGAGCTGATATGTCTGAATAGCTTCTGCTTTTTCTTTGTATCATGAATGTTTTGCTAAGTTAATAAATTTTTACCCTCTTTTACAAAAAAAATTAGTATGGAAATAAAAGTTTCTTATAGCATATGTGATCTTTGTATGGCTACATTTTGATATTCTACATGATAATTATCCACTACCATATGAATTCAATGTGGTTGTTGTAGATGTTGGGTAGGTGATTTAACACTCTAATCCTTACATCTTTGAGGGCATTGATTAGCATAATGGTTTCCACTACAAGTAAAACATCCATCCTTGGTCCTCTTTTTACTGATATCTTTTCCATTCTTATATTCTAGAGGTCTCTTATGGTGATTCTATTGTTTGTTGGATTTGTCATATTTGAAGTTATTCTTTTACATTTTTTTCTTTTATTATTTCCATTAAAGGGTATTTATTTTGAAAACACTTTCTTGAAGGATAGGGTTAGTTGTATTTAGATAGTTTTTTTCTCCTTTAACTTATCATGGTAAGCAAATATGGATTTTAGTTTTTCTCTTGCTTGATATCCATCTAAAAGACTTGCTCCATGGCTAATGGGATATGTAAATCCATATTATTCTCTAATTGAGTTTTAAAATTGTAATAGATTTTGGTGTCCTAAGCTTTTCATCTTGTTGATACTGTGAAACATAGTTTTGGAGTTTTACGAAAAATCCCAATACTATGTCATCATTGGAATTCCCTAACTTAAGTTCTAAAACTATCATTATCTAATAAAAATCAAGTTGATACAACCACCTATGCTTGAAGAATGTAGTGAATTTATTTGAATCAATACTTTTAGCTTTCAACTCTTTCTCCACTTTTAGTTCATCCTACCAAGACTTTATCTAACCCATTAATTGGCATACTACACATACCACCTTGGTTTCTTCTACCAAATATCTAGCTTCAAAATATTCACTCATCTCAATGAGTTAGGCTTCAGGTCCATCCCCAATGGTTTTCCATTCATATTTTGGAGGAGTAATATTCTTCATATATTTGAACAACTATGTTTTAGATAATATTTATGTGGGTATTTCATATTCATCATGTACCTCATGTAATTGCATATATTCTCATTTTCCCTCCAATTATTTTAACCTTAAGAAAGTTCAACATTTTTAAAATGATAATTTTCTTCTTTCCCTAGTTCACCTTAAATTTTATTTCCTTGTTCAAAAATCCTTTTCTATATTCATGCATTACATTAAACAATTGACTTAACATATCATTTCCCTTAGTATTTTTATTAATGGATTAATTTTAGTCATTTTTGTAGAAACATTAATGAACCCACTAGGCCCTAGTTTTTAAACTAGGCTCACATAGCATATGACCTAAATTTTTATTTCTAAAATAAGATTTTATTTTATTTTTAAAACTACTTACTAATCCAAAGCATCCCATTTAATAACAAAACTTTGAAATTAAATTCATTGATACATATATTTATGCAAGAAATTGGATGAATGTATCCTTCCCTTACCTTTCTATGATCTTACTATATCCCTCTCCATTATCTAACACCATACTTATTTTCTAGATAAACCTTGTAAATAAATTCAAGGTTATCTTGATATATTTTTATCATAAAATAGAGTTTGCAGTATTTTAGTCATGGTTTATAGGTTTAAATTATTTTATTCATGCTTACATTCAATAAATCATTGAAAACATTTGATGTAATTAATGAAGTTGAGTATATGGTCAATAATTTTACTGTAGTATCAAAATATTGTAATTTTAGTGTGTTGCTAAGAATTCACATGAATAGTAAAATTTTCTTATAGTTTTGGAGCAAAATTTAAAACACGACTCATCTTTTATGGGAATAAATATATCTAGAAAACTATTTTTAATAAGTTTTCAATGTTTTTTTTTATATTTCAAGAATGGGCTATCCTTGTTACATTTAATAGTAACTATTGGCTAATAAGATGACTATTTGGATATGGCATACCATTATAGAATATTAATAGATTATAACTATCAATTGTTTGAATTTATGATATTCAATGGTTCTATTTGATACCATCAACCAAAATTATCAATAAATAATTCTTCAATTTGAAAAAGAGCTTGTGTGATAGTCATGAGTATTTGTAATCTAAAAAAATTCAAGTGTGATAATCATGACTATGCAATATTTGTCTATACTAAAGTCTAAAAGAGGTTTGAGTATGATAATGTGATAGCCTAGATCATGTACTAGTTGATAGACATGATTATGTAATATTCAACTATTCTTTAATTTCCTTAAAGTAATAGGCTTTCTAACCACTTGTACAAAAGTATTATACCCCTCTTCATCCAATCATTCTATGGTTTTATCAAAATAATTGACCTTGGCCTTGTGTTTCCAAAGCCAATTGATATGTATGATGAGATCATAGGATACTAATGGATCCACATAGAGATTTTTCTTTGCTATGAAGTTAGGAACTTTTAACTCATTTATAAAAAGACATTATTCTAACATTCCATGTTTTAGACATATGTGTAGGTTTTTTATTTATTTTAGCAAAAGTAAGAGGTAGAATAAATCTTTTAGTTGCATTCATACTAATTAGTATAGAAATAAAAGTTTCTTATAGCATATGTGCTCTTTGTATGGCTACATTTTGATATTATACATGACAATTATCCACTACCATATTCAATGTGGTTGATGTAGATGTTGGGTAGGCGATTTAACACTCTAATCCTTACATATTTGAGGGTATTTATTTGCATAATGGTTTTCACTACAGGTAAAACATCCATCCTTGGTCCTCTTTTTACCAATATCTTTTCAATTCTTATATTCTAGGGGTCTCTTATACTGATTCTATTTTTGGTTGGGTTTGTCATATTTGAAGTTCTTATTTTATATTTTGTCTTTTATTATTTGCATTAAAGGGTATTTCCTTTAAAAACACTTTCTTGAAGGATAGGATTAGTTGTATGTAGATATTTTTTCTCCTTTAACTTATCGTGGTAAGCAAATATGGATTGTAGTTTTTCTCTTGCTTAATATCCATATAAAATACTTGCTCCATGGCTAATGGGATATGTAGATCCATATTATCCTCTAATTGAGTTTCAAACCTATAATAAATTTTTGTATCCTAAGCTTTTAATCTTGTTGATATTGTGAAACACAGTTTAGGAGTTTCATGAGAATATTCCAATACTATGTCATCATTAAACATCCCTAACTTAAGTTCTAAAACTATCATTATCTAATCAAAATAAAGTTGAGACAACCACCTATGCTTGAAGAATGTAGTGAATTTATTTGAATCAATACTTTTATATTTTAACCCTTTCTCCACTTTTAGTTCATCCTACCAAGACTTTGTCTAACCCATTAATTGGCATACTACACATACCACCTTGGTTTCTTCTACCAAATCTCTAGCTTCAAACTATTCACTCATATTAATGAGTTAGGCATCAAATCCATCCCCAATGGTTTTCCATTCATATTTTGGAGGAGTAATCTTCTTCATATATTTGAACAACTATGTTTTAGATAATGTTTATTTGGGTGTTTTATATTCATCATATACCTCATGTACTTACATATATGCTCATTTCCCTCCAATTATTTTAACCTTACGAAATTTCAACGTTCTTATGATAATTTTCTTCTTTATCTAGTTCACCTTAAACTTTATTTTCTTTTTCAAAAATCCTTTTCTATATTTATCCATTACATTCAACAATTGAATTAACGTATTATTTCCCTTAGTATTTTTGATTAATGGATTCATTTCAGTCATTTTCTTAGAAACATTAATGAACCCTCTAGGCCCTAGTTTTCAAACTAGTCTCACATAGCATATGACCTATACTTTTATTTCTAAAATAAGATTTTCTTTTCTTTTAAAAACTATTTATGAATCCAATGCATCCTATTTAATAACATAACTTTGAAATTAAATTCATTGATACATATATTTATGCAAGCTATTGGATGAATGTGTCCTTCCCTTACCTTTCTATTTCTTACTAAATAGATGATAAAGGATTGCAAACACCATCATACCATGATAACTCACTTCATTTTTTTTTTATATATCCCTCTTCAATCTCTAACACCATACTTGTTTTCTAGATAAACCTTTGTAAATAAATTCAAGGTTATCTTGATATATTTTTATCGTAAAATAGATTTTGCACTATTTTCTTCATGGTTTATAGGTTTACATTATTTGGTCCATACTTACATTCAATAATCATTAAAAAAAATTGATGTAATTAATGAAGATGAGTATCTGGTCAATAATTTTACTATAGTATCAAAATATTGTAATTTTAGGCTGTTGTGAAGAATTCACATAAATATTATATTTTTCTTATAGTTTTGGAGTGAAATTTAAAACACAACTCATCCTTTATGGGAATAACTATATCTAGCAAACTATTTTTAATAATTTTTCAATAGTTTTTTAATATTTCAAGAATAAGCTATGCATGTTACGTTTAACAATAACTATTGGCTCATAAGATGACTATTTTGAAATGGTATACCATTATAGAATATTAATAGATTATAACTATCAATTAATTTAATTTATGACAGTGAATAGTTCAATTTAATATCATCAACTAAAATTATCAATAAATAGTTCTTCAATTTGAAAAGGAGCTCATGTGTGATAGTCATGAGTATTTCTAATATAAATAAATTTAAGTGTGATAATCATGACTATTCAATAGTTAGCTATACTAAAGTTTAAAATAGGTTCCAGTATGATAATGTGATGGCCTAGATCATGTACTAGTTGATAGACATGATTATGTAATATTCAACTATTCTTTAATTCAGAATATGAGTACAGATGATAATATGATAGTCATGATTATTTAATAATGTAACAAGTATGATTATGCAATAGTCAATTATGTTTGAATTTAGAAGAGTTCTACTTTAATACATAATGAGACACAATTAAGGTTATATTTATATAATACTCAATACCATATGAAAGTCAACTATTTTCATCACACAATAATCAAGATCTTTTTAAATTTAGAATAATGGTTACAATTACATTTTTCAAGTTGAAAATCTCATAAAAGGATCAAAAAGGAAAAAGTTGTATCATGAATAAATTTTGATGCTATAAGAAACTCAACCCTTATATCAAAAAAATATTTTAGATCAAAAAAAATATCCTAATAAATACTTTAATTAATTATATAAAGTTGAAAAACTACTCTGCTAGGGTTTGATGAAGAAAAATTGCTCTATGGGGATGGCAACAACTTCCGAAGGAGGTCTGAAAAATTGGAGGAATGTCATGATGGCATCGGGTCCAGCACAGAGAGTGCATGCTCATGATATTTTTTCATCTGAAAATGACTAGAAGGAACAAGATTTTCTAGTGCATGTCGGGAACCGCTTGTTAAAGAACAATGGATGTTTGGAACGATGTGAAGCCAGGCCAATTCTAGTGGTTCAACCAGACTCGGTGGCAAAATATGTGGAGTATCTAACCAAACATGCCCTTATTGGTAAATTTTTGGGTATCTTAATTTCTCTCCCCTTTGTGGAGGCTTGGATCAGGAAGACTTGGAATCTTAAAGGTGATGTGGAGGTGATGTTGAGTGCGAACAACTATTTTATGGTGGTTTTCTCTTGTATTGTAGATCGTAACAAAGCATTTGAAGGGGGTACTTATTTCTATAACCAAGTGGGACTCTTTCTTAAACCATGGCATGTGGATTTCAACCCATCAGAGGAGTGACCATCGTGGGTTCCAGTATGGGTGCGGCTTCCATGGCTCCTATTGGAATTTTGGAGAACTAATATCTTACATAAGATTTCCCTTCTACTTGGGAAGCCGGTTGGACCGTCACAACAGATAATGGATAAAAATGTAATCTCTGTTGCTCATATTAGTGTTGAAATTCACTTAAATAATCCTATTTTAAATTCTATTGAAATACAATTTGGATCAACTACATGGGTTCAAAAACTTGACTATGAAGCTCTTCCATTTCATTTCCAGATTTACCGTGAATATGGTCACCTGCAAATAAAATGCCCTAAGTTTATCTCGCTTGTGGATTCAAATCCTAGGCCATTTCAGTCTGGACAAAGTTTAGATAAAGGAAAAGCCCTGATAAAGGAAGGAGAATGGGATAAGGAAGGTTTTGTTTCGATAAAATCCTAAAATAGAGGATGAAGGGCAAACAAAGACCTTAAGGATAGCCAACTAGATGCTCTATTCAATAATTTTGAAATATTAGATGATCTTGATCAGTGCATGGAGATACCTAAAACATCGCTACCTGATGCAAATATAACAAGGCCAAATCAGATGTCTCTTCTTGAGGGGAACTTAAGGAATCAAATCTAGGGGGTTTAAATGAAGAACAAAGGGCTTTGGATCTAAGTATAGGGGACATGGTTGGGTCTAGCCCTATAAGGGAAAATATTTTGGAAAGTAGTTCAAATTTAGTTATGCCCTCTCCTACTCAGGCACTGATGCAATCATCCTTGAACTGCAAAACTCCTACGGTGTTGGGATTGTAGCAAAAAATAATTAAAAAAAGTTTTTTAGATAAGAATATGAAGGTGGGTCGAAAGAAGGACCAGGATAAAATTAAGTTAATGGGGGAGAATTTGGTGGAGTCAGGCTTGGTGAGAACATTGGAATCCCATTTTTATAACCCCCAAAAATGATTATCCTCTCATGGAATGTAAGGGGGTTGAATAGAATCCCCAGATAAAAAGTTTTTTGTGATTTGGTTCATGTGCATTCTTTGGATGTGGTGTTTATTCAGGAGACTAAATTGGCTATTGATAGTATGTTCAATATTACTCCCAAGTTTTGGATAAGGGGGCAATGCCAGTGTATTGGTGCATGTGGATATGCTGGTGGCATCGCTTGTTTATGGGATCTGGTTAAGATATCCCCTCTTACTTGGATTTCTAGCAGATGGTCTATTTCAATGGTTGGGCATGATAATTCCTGACCAAATGAAATCATCCTACTTAAAAATGTGTATGCTCTTGTTGATTACAATGGTAAAGTGAAATTGTGGAAGCACATTTGCTTTGTGAGACGTTTTGTTCCCCTATACCCATGGATTTTGGTTGGAGACTTCCACTCTATCACTTGTCTAGAGGAGAAACATGGTGGGGTGGACCGTCTCGAGCCTTTTTCTTCTGTCTTCAGTGCTCATATCCAGGCCCTAAACTTGGTTGACATCAAGCTAGATAATGGGATATTTACTTGGCACAATAGAAGGTGTGGGGAAGCTTCCATATTAGAGAGACTGGATAGGTTTTTGATATCCAATTATTGGATGGGTAATAACATAGGTGCTAGTTCTGTGATTCTAGAGGGTAGGGGATCTGATCATTGGCCTATCAAACTCTCTACTTTGGAGTTAGGGCTAAAAAAGAATCCCTCATTTAAGTTTCAACTTATGTGGCTTCATGATCCTAAGCTTCATGATTTCATGCGAGGCTGGTGGACCACTGGAAAACCTCCTCATGGCACCACTATGTATTCCTTTATGAAGCGACTACAATTTGTAAAACATAAATTGAAGAGATGGAATAGACTAAATTTTGGGAACCTTTCCTTGGCTAAGCTGGGAGCTCTTAGGAGTATGGAAGAAGCTTCAAGGAATATTAGAGATCAGGGATTCACGAAGGAGCTTCTTGTTGAGGAATATGAGGCTGCGAAAGACCTTGTTGAATGGGAACTGAGGGAAGAATTTTTTTGGAAACAAAAAGCTTGAGTAGATTGGCTTCAGGAAGGGGATAGGAACACATCCTTCTTTTATAACTTAGTTAAGGCTCACCGTAATGGTAACCTTATTACCTCTCTTGTGAATTCTCAGGGTGCCTTGCTCTCTTCTTTCAGGGATATTTTAGAAGAGACTAAGAGGTATTTTTCCTCTCTTCAAGGAGGACTCCCTATCAGATGATGAGAATGAAAAGATTATTCTAAACTGTATTCTAGTGATTGTTTCTAGAGAGATGAATGAGCACTTGATGGGTCCAATTTCCCTTGAGGAGTTGGAAAATATTGTATTCAAGATGAAAAAGGAAAAGCCCCAGGTCCAGATGGATTCTCGATTGAGTTTTATCAGGAGTTTTGGTATTTAATAAAATTTAATCTTTTGGAGGTGGTCCATGAGTCCCAAAAGAACAAAAAGATGCTAATGGCCCTAAATGCTACCTTTGTGGTGCTTATACCCAAAAAAGAGGGAGGAAATTCCTTGGATATGTTTAGGCCTATTGCTCTCTGCAATGTTGTATATAAAATCATCACAAAAATTATTGTTGAGAGGCTGAAGATATGGTTGAGCAAAATCATATCTGAGGAGCAAGGAGGGCTTGTTGCTGGCCGAAAAATCTTGGATGGGGTTGTTATTGCTACTGAATCTATTCACTCGATGGAAACTTCTAAGGAGAAAACTATGTTCATTAAGTTGGACATGGCCAAAGCCTATGATCGGGTCAGATGGTCCTTTCTTTAGAAAGTTCTTACTACTTTTGGATTTGAGGAGGAATGGATTAGATGGGTGATGAGCTATGTTTCTTCTTCCTCATTCTCTGTTCTTGTTAATAATGAGCCATCGAAGCTATTTCAGGCCTCAAGGAGATTGAGGCAAGGAGATCCTTCATCTCCTTATTTGTTTATCATTATGGTGGAAGGGTTGGAAAGATTTATCAAGTCTCAAGTCATGCAGGATCTCATTTAGGGGTGGAAGTGGGATAGTAGTTTGCCATCTCTTTCCCACCTTCAATTTGTTGATGATACTGCTTTGTTGGGAGTTGCCACTATCAGGGAAGCTGGCAATATTATACAATCTCTTGACATATATCTTGGTGCTTCTAGATAATTTATTAATGAGGAAAAATATTCTATTTTCGATCTTCAATACCCCTCCTTTTATTTAAGCTAGGATTGCTCGCATTCTAAGATTCCATATTGGGACTCCCCCCTTCATTTATCTTGGTATTCCAATTTCATATCACCCTCTACCTAGATCTTCTTGGCAGTCTATGCTTGATAAGTTTAGAAGGAAGGTGAATCACTGGACTTTCAAATGGCTATCCACTATAGGTAGAGTGTTGCTTTTAAAATATGTTGTTCAAGATTTACCCATTTATAGATGTTTTATATAAAGAGCTCTCTCTCACTTCATCAAGGACATCGATGCTTTGTCAAGATAGTTTTTATGGCCTGGAAAAATTTATCAATATAAATAGAGTTTGGTTAGGTGGGATTCTATATGTAGGCCAATGCAAGAGGGAGGCCTTGGGTTGCAACAAACAACTCTTTTTGGGCAGGCTTTGGATGCAAAACTTTATTGGAGATGGTGTACCTATCAATATCAGATTTGGGCTAAAATATTATCTTGTAAATACTTGAGAGGTATTTTTGAGGCTGAAATCCCTAGAGTTAGCTTGGTTGGGAAAGGTTCAGTTATTTGGGACACTCTAAAAAGAGGAGCTAATTTAATCAAGCAGGGTTTGTTCTGGATTTGCAATAAGGGATCAAATGCTCTTTTTTGGGAGGATTCTTGGGATAGCCACCCTCCTATCTTGAATCAATATCCTAGGTTACGTTCCCTAAGCATTTTTTTCTTGGAAGCAGACTGGTCTCGTGTGGAGGACTTTAAAAAAATTTGGTATTTTAGAAATATGGATATGTATAGGTGGAAATATCCACAAGAATGGCCCCAAGGAAGACTGGCCAAGGAGAGAGAGGTGCTTACTCTTATTATTACAAGGAGACCTTGTTATTCATTGAGGGGTAAAGATATTCTGGCTTAGAACCCAGATCCTAAGGGAACCTACTCGATAGCCTATGGTTATCAGCTTCTTGATAAGAAAAATTATGGGAGTCTTCCTATCACTTGGTGGAAAAAGGTGTGGAATAAATTTTTTTGTCCAAAATTTAACTTCTTTCTTTGGTTGGTAGCTCGTAATAAATGCCTCACTTGGAATAATGTGAGGAAGAGGATATTTTAGGGTCCCTCTTTTTATGTCCTTTGTAGTAAGAATGAGGATGAATCTTCTCATGAATTTTTCCAATGCTCCTGTGCTAGAGACATTTGGCACCGTTGGTGAAGCGCCTAGAACCATCCATGTTTTCATGTGCTGTCCTTGGTGGATTTTTGGAGTAGTCTAGGTAGACCTCCGACCAAGGCCCCCTTCCTTCGGGTGGCTTGGAATTTGGGCCCTTCTTCCATTATCTGGAAAATTTTGCTCGTATGAAACCAGCGCATATTTCAGGGTAGTTATTTGGTTGTTTAACAGATTTGGCAAAGGATCTTGTATATGGTTCAAGAAACCATCCATAGCAAATGTGATGTGGACCCTATTTTGGATTCTAGGGAGGAGAAGGTACAACAAGGCCTTGGTATATTTGGGGATGGTGTGAACTCTTCTAACCCTAGCAGGGTTCCTCAGCTTAGAAATAATGTTAGGAGATATGGTAGGTGGAGGCCACCCCCTAGAGGAGTTTTAAAAATTAATACTGATGGATCATCGAGGGTAATCTTGTACATGCTGGCATTGATGATGTTGGGAGAGATTCTACTGGTGGTGTCAGTTTTTTTTTCCATTTATAAAGGTGTTCACTCCAACAATTTTGTGGAAGCTCTTGCAATTCTTGAGGCCTTGTGGAGGGGGTTTTCTCTTGGCTGGCATAGGATTATCTACGAGTCTGACTCTCAAAGTGTAGTTAATATTTTAAACAGTAAAAGGGTGGAGGAAGTTAATTGGTAGTTGGCCTCTATAGTCGTTCAGATTCTCAGAATGAGTGAAGAGTTAAAATTTATATCCTTTGTGCATATTCCAAGGGAATGGAATGTGGTTGCTGATTACCTGGCCATAAGGGCTTCTGAGCTGCTGGATCCTTGGAGTATTGATAATTGGGAGAGTCTCTCGTCTAGGGACTCTCAACGCTTGTGGGAGTTGATCCACAAGGATGTATAGAATTAATGTGGTTTATTCTTGTTCTCTTTTCTGGGTTTCATTCTAGTCTAGTGGTTTTAGCTTGTTTGGCTGTTTATTTGAGTCCTGGTTGGAAGCTTAGTTGTACTCTGTAATCCAGAATTTTTATCAATAAATTTTTACACCTTTATTTAAAAAAAAAGTCAATGAAAATATTTATTATTGCTACAATACTTAAGGCCTTGTATAAAAAATATTGTATATTTAAAAATTATAAGTATCATGGCTTCTAAAAATTAATTTATAATAACAATAATTTCTTGTCTAGTAGCTTACAAAATGCCACACAATACAATTATTTTTCACCATGATTTATAAATTAATTTTTTCTAATTTATGATGTCTTGCTTATGGAGGAAAGAAGATATTATTGCGTGATTTATCACCTAACCAAGTTTTATTCATAGGATTATTCCAAATCTCAACATCCCTTAGTGAAATTTTGACCTTTCATAAATGTGAAAATATGTAAAATTGATTTAGCTATAGAGAACTTCAATGTGTAATGCATCAAACTATAATTTTTTTATATGAAATATATACTCATAACTAGATATTTTCTCTAGTGCAAAAACCAACTTACACATTTTGGTGATACAACTATTGTATATAGAAATAATATCCATCCATAAGAATGAATTCACATAATATTTCTAAATGCAGTTTCTACAAGTGTACATTCTAATATATTACACCTTATTCATGGTGCATAGATCTAAGGTTTAAACATTATCTGTATCCATATATAATTATATTTTCCTATCCTTCTTCTACAAGTTTTTTATAGACATGATACATTCTATTTCAAGATTTTTGATATAAGACAATCAACTATTCATTGTAGTTATAATTTCATCCATTTTACTACAAGATAAAACATGCATAAATTAGAACTAGAATTGAGTTACATCCATTTTTAGGAAGTATGACACTCAAGCCTCTAAAATAATCATAAACAAGCCATAAACAAGTAAACCAATGAGGAATAAATAAAAATCAATAAAAAGGTATACCAATAAACAGTTGTGTCAAAATTATTGTTATGAAATAAAGTATGTTTGAGGAACAACCATTATAAGTCCCACTATTATGGTTCATGAAATTTATAATAGGGTAAAACACACAATGATGGACCAAAAAGGTCAACAACATCACTCAAAGTGTGATTAATATCTTTAGCTCTCAAAATATGACTGGGTTATAGTCCTTCCTTACTAAGATAAACTAGAAATTTTTAATTCACATTTCATAAATGATTTGAAATCGCTAACATAATATCATATTTAAAGAAAACTTTCTATGCCTAAAAAAAATTAACTACTAATCTATTAGAAAAAGGATAATGATATTCACATAAAAAACATGGGGATGTGTTATGTCTTTGTGGCTTCTTGTAGATTATACTAGGTCAAGAAAAATGAATAGAAATTGCTTAGAAAGACTAGTTAAGTCGTCTAAAATGAAGAGTTCAAGGGAAACTTACTATAGTCAATAATGGAACTCATGCATTCACCTATCACCGATAATATTATCTTGAAAAACACAAGTATTCTACTTCTAAAATGGCATGAGGGAATAGAACAAACTAGACGTAGATATTCTTAATATGTAATTTTTAATTTGTGTAGAAGTTAACTTACACATATTCCCTTAGATGACATCAATAAACATGGATCAAAACCTCTAAAAAAATTCAAGCATTCAAAAGAATGCATGTGCAAAGTAACAAAAAATTACTATATGTCCTTTTCATTTATGTAGTAATTAAATGTCCAAAACCTATTATAGAACTTTATGCATAAGTTATTTTTCTAAGAACACCCATTCAATTAGAATAGTATTTGAGTAGAACTTTACAACCATAAAGCATCATCTCTCATGCAAAATAATAAGGAATACAAAGGAAAAATTGATAATTTTCTTGCTACTCTATCCCAAGAAATCATCCTTATTTATTCTACCTTATGCCCTCTTATAGTTTTGATATTTCCTCCAATAAGGGATCTCCACGTATGCAAGAAAATTTTCAAGCATTAATGTTTTGAATATTGTAGGACCTAAAGGTATTTATGAATCTCTTTCAAAAGAAAACAAGAGAAAAGAAAAATAAAAGGCTATCATGGAATATTTTGTATTACCTTTTATTTCCCCAATGCATAACATTATCTAAGAAAAAATCTCAACAATTTCCCCCTTAAAGGAAGTATTCTCCAAGAAAAAAAGCATACCCTCGTAATGAGAAAGGAAAAGAAAGAAATTTTCTTTTTACTTTGGCAACAATAGAGTTTTATTAAGGTTTTATTAAGTTTACTCATGACATGGTATGATTCCAAAGTAAGGTTAATATAACTATACTTCTCCCTAGAGGAAAATTTTAACATATTTTTCATTACAAAATACCCATAAGGAAGATGTCATCAACCCGTCTTGAAAACCATGTTAAATTTATTTTGCATTCTAATCCAAAATCCAGTTGTCAAACATTTGTCTATATATTCACTGTACACCCTTAAGGTTTCTTAAAATGTTCAAGTGGGCTACTTGCTTCGTTATGTAGAAATTTCAATAAACTAATGATTGTAGTATCTAAATAGCAGAAGTTTCGAGGCAAAAAGCGCTGATAATAAACTAGTGATTGTAGTATCTAAATTTATTTTACATGTACACAACATCCATAACCACACATGTATATGTATTAAATTATAATGATATTTTAGCAAGCAATTGCTTCAACTACTATCCTATATGCATAAGCAAGAAAATAGCTTAACAATGTTTTGTGATTTAAACAAGCAAATATACATGTCAATATGAAATTATATTTTTTAATTTTATGCGTGTGTGGTCTCTCTAGATTGATTACTTTTTATGGATCTTTTCCTATGTCCTAGATGATACCTTCTCTCTTCCATATTTTGGAGGGTGACTTGTCAACACTTACAGTAATAAGTTTGCAAGTTAGTCAATTTATATAGTTATAACTAAGTAATAATTTTAGATTGATATTCAGAATTAAAATGAATTAATGATTACTAACATGGATGGGTAGATGAAGACAACACAAATGCTTAAAATTGTATTTGACAATATATAAATATATTTGTATAACCAATGGATGAAAAGCTTTAGATTATGTATGCTTGAAAATGTGTATCCTTGAGATCTTCATGTCATATACTTCCATGGATGATTCTTAACAGAAAAAAAGAATTATTATTCATCTCACGTAACCATTGTATTAATACAAAAAATTTGGTTGGTTGCTTATAGTTTTTGTATGCTTTACACTCTTTTAGCTTTTGCATAAACAACACACATAAAGTTTATCCTTTTCATAAGAGCTTATAAAATTATTTATCCTTCGACAATAAAAGTATTTTTACACTTTTTTGTATTTATAGTAAATTATACCTATTTTGATATTACTAAAGACCCAAAAATAAATTTTAAGAAGAGAATCACTTAACATTGGCGATTCATTTAATTGTGTTGGTTTTAATTAATTCTTATTGGTTTATAGTAAGCCTAACATTAAAGTTGAGAATATCTTTTATTGTGTAACATGAGACAAGAGTTTCTATTAGGATATATCTATTTATTTGTATTATTTTTTTTTGTTATGTTATCTTTATATTTATATTAAAAAATTAGTTCAAAATAATCATATCATAAAAGATAGCAAAGAATAATTAATTTAAAAATATATATTTTATATGATATAATTTTTTTAAAAAAATATTTATGATATAAATAGTATTATATATTATTTTTGATATAAAAATATAGTAATCATTCTTATTAAAATCCATTTAAAATCTTTAATGGTAATGAAAATATTAATATATACAATATTATCAAGCTACTCAATGGAGATTAAAAGTTATATAATTTTACTTCTATTAATGAATTATACATTTGTACCCAATCATACCACATTTTTATTTTTAGTAATTAGTAAGTATTGGGTTTAAATCAGAGAATGCTCCTAACAATCTTATCAGTCTCATTTTTGTTGACCCATTTAGAAAATTCAAAACAGACTACTTCTTTTGCAAAGGATTGGTTTCCCCAAGATTTAAACTAGGTCTCTTCTTTATAAGTGCCCAACCACACTTACACTTACCAATCTACTAACCCTTATTTTTTGAGTTTGAGTTTGTTCTTACTCGCTACTAAAGGAAGCAAACGAGACGCAAATCAATTTGGATTTCTAAATAAGAGTTTTATAATGCCCTAGAAACATAAAGGCGATTTAATCAATGTATAAAATATTAATTAAAATTTTCATGGATATACCAGATTAAGAATCATTAACATTTATTTTCGGAAAAATAACGACCCATCCATAAGTTTTATGATATTTGTCTGGGCGAATATATTAATTTGTAATTTAAGTTTCTATTACATTTGTCGGGGGCAAATATGTTAATTTGTAATTTTCAGTGACGCAACATGTACTTTCGGAAAAAGAACGACCCATCCATAAGTTTTATGATATTTGTCTGGGCGAATATATTAATTTGTAATTTAAGTTTCTATTACATTTGTCTGGGGCAAATATGTTAATTTGTAATTTTCAGTGACGCAACATGTGCTTTAACAACAACACAACACAGTCGAGTAACGAAACTTTTAAAAATTTACACTTCTGGTCGAAGAAAGAGCCGCTTTAAATAGCTCTTGTGAATTAATGGCCCCATTTTTTTAGCAGTGAAAAACATCAACTCACATAAGCTCATGCCAAGTAATGAGTTCATAAGGATATCAAATCAATTGCTGGATTGGTCTTGCGATACGGCACTCCGCACTTGCTGTTTTTGACTTGCCCAATCCAATGTTCGAAATGTTTTTGACTTACTCTTTTTCGAAATCCAGTGTTCTAAATGTTTTTGAGTGCGTGCGGCTTATTGGTTGGCAAGCGGTGTCCGTGCAAACGACCAGTCACGCCCGGCTGCATTATAAGGTCGGTGCAGTTTACAGGGAAAATGTAAACTGCACCGACCTTGGTTTTTGTAAGCAGTTTTTTTATCAGGAAATGGGACCCGGATTTTAATTCGCCACTGCAGCTTGTACATTTGGTGCTTGTGCTTGTGCTTGTGTGGGTAAAGCTGCCAAACTTTTCCTCGTATCTCTGGCATGAGAGTGTCTTCAAGGCGGTGACAAAATCTATAGAAGACTTTATTTTCTTTCACAGAGCCTCAGGTTCTTTCGTGCAAATGCAATTTGTTGGAATATGTGTCATGGCGGAGAGAAGGAGCTTCCTAGCTCTGTTAAGCTAATATTTCACCTAGGGAGTTGGAATCAATCCATAGCCTATGAGAATAAGCCTTAGGCCTGTCAACAGTGTGGGAAGGGTGGCTATCACAAAAATTTTTATCCTCTGAAGAAGAATTTGAAGCCCGCTGAGCATCCAATTCCTAAAGAGAGGTGGACTCCTTGAAAGAACCCGAAGTCCAAAGCATTTTGCAATTCTAAGAGGAATCAAGGAGGATCTAAGGGGAAGGAAATTGCTTCTTCTCCAAAAGAGGTTGGTGAGAGGTGGACTCCTTGAAAGAACCCGAAGTCCAAAGCATTTTGCAATTCTAAGAGGAATCAAGGAGGATCTAAGGGGAAGGAAATTGCTTCTTCTCCAAAAGAGGTTGGTTCCCGAGGCAAGGAAGTGGTTGCTTCTATGGTGGAAGTTACTTCTGTTCCTGCTATGCTATGAAGATCGTGGATGAACCTCTTGGCAGTCTTGAAGAACCTGGGCAGGTGGTGAAGGGTGTTGAGGTCCCTCTTCAAAAATCTTTTGGGTGAGGACTTTGTTATCCAACAGATTGAGGATTATATTGCTTTCTGGACGCCCAATTCTAAGGGTCCTTCATCCTCTCCCAAGCGAGAATTGTCTCTCCTATGTCTGGTCTGGAAAGTCCCTTGGCTTCCTCTAAACCTATTCTTGAAAAAGGTTTTTCGGGACCAAAGACCAGGAGTCGCAGGAGTAAACGCATTGATATGGGTATAGTTAAGAAAGTGGGACGACCTCCAAACAAGTCGGGTAGGAAAAAAGTTACGGAGGATGCAATTGCTAATGGAGGTCAGGCTCTCCTAGTTGTGGAGAAAGGAAATGGTGATAGCCAGCTGAAATTAGATGACTTTAAGTCTCCTCAGCTCATGGAGACGGCTAAGAAACTCTTCTTTAAACCCCTATAATGAAGGTGTGTTCATGGAATGTAAGACGGCTAAGAAACTCTTCTTTAAACCCCTATAATGAAGGTGTGTTCATGGAATGTAAGAGGGCTAAATAGCTCTTCCAAAAAATGCATTCTGGCATCATTAAGAAGCGATAAATCTTCTGATTTTTTGTGTATCCAAGAATCAAAATCGACAATTCCAAAAATCTTACACATATTCCATAGATGACATCAATAAACATTATAGATCAAAACCTCTAAAAAAATTCAAGCACTCAAAAACATGCATGTGCAAAGTAACCAAAGATTTCTATATATCCTTTTCATTTAAGCAGTAATTAAATGTCCAAAACCTATTATAGAAATTTATGCATAATTTAATTTTCTAAGATCAGTTAGAATAGTATTTGAGTGGAACTTTGCAACCATAAAGCATCATATCTCAAACAAACTATTAAGGAATACAAAGGAAAAATTGACAATTGTCTTGCTACTCTATCCCAAGAAATCATCCTTGTTTATTCTACTTGATGCTGTTATAGGTTTGATATTTCCTCCAATAAGGCATCTTCACATATACAAGATAATTTCCAAGCATTAATGTTATGAATATTTTAGTACCTAAAACCATTTATGAATCTTTTTCAAAATAAAACAAGAGAAAAAAAAAATAGAAGGCTATCATGGAACACTTTGTATTACCTATTCTTTCCCCAATGCATAACATTATCTAAGAAAAAATATCAATAATTTTTCCCTTAAAAGAAGCATTCTCCAAGAAAAAAAGCATGCCTTAGCAATGAAAAAGAAAAAGAAAAAAAATTGTTTTTACTTTGACACCAATAGAGTTTTATTAAGGTTTTATTAAGTTTACTCATGACATGGTATCCTTACAATGCAAGGTTAATATAACTATACTTCTCCCTAGAGGACAACTTTAACATTTTTTTCATTACAAAATACCCATAAGGAAGATGTCATCAACGTGTCTTCAAAACCATGTTAAATTTATTTTGCATGTACACAACATCCATAACCACACATGTATATGCATTAAATTATAATGATATTTTAGCAAGCAATTGCTTCAACTACTACCCTCTATGCATAAAAAAGAAAATGCTTAGAAATACTTGTAATTCAAACAAGCAAATATACATGTGAATATGAAATTATATTTCTTTAATTTTGTGCAAGTTTATGTGGTCTCTCTAGACTAATTACTTCTTATGGATATATTTTCATGTCCTAGATGAAATCATTCCTCTTTCATATTTTGGAGGGTGACTTGTCAACACTTACAGTAACAAGTTTGCAAGTTAGTCAATTTGCATAGTTATAATTAAATAATAATTCTAAATTGATTTTTAGAATTAAAATAAACTAATCATTACTAACATGTGATATTTTTTTTTTATATAAAAATAGTAATTCCATTAATCTATTAATTTTGAAAAATAACATTGATCAATCCTGACTGAAAATGTATAGGTTCAATAAGTATTGTTTACACAAATAGGACTATTTCTTTAATATATGATCATCTGTTAATTGACGGTGCTAGTCAAAGTGGTAATATTTTTGTTTAACCTGTGAGGTTACTTTTCTAAATTGATAAGAAACAATTAGTTTACATGGATGGGTAGATGAAGACCACACAAATGCCTAAAGATGTATTTGACAACATATAAATCTCTTTGTATGACCAATGAACGAAAAACTTTAGATTATGTATACTTGAATATGTGTATCCTTGACATCTTCATGTCCTATAGTTCGATGGATGATTCTTAAGAGAAAAAAGAATTATTATTCATCTCAAGCAAACATTGTATTAATGCAGAAAATTTGGTTGGTTGCTTATTGTTTTTTGTATGCTTTGTATTCTTCTAGTTGTTGCATAAACAAAGCACATAAAGTTTATCCTTTTCATAAAAGCTTATAAAATTATTTATCCTCGTGTAATCAAAGTGGATAATAAAAGTATTTTTGCACTTTTTGTATTTATTGTAAATTATACCTATTTTGATATTATTAAAGACTCAAAATGAATTTTAAGAAGAGAATCACTTAACATTAGTGATTCATTTAATTGTGTTGGTTATAATTAATCTTATTGGTTTATGATAAGCCTAACATTAAATATGAGAATATTTTTGGTTGTGTAACATTAGACAAGAGTTTGTATTAGGTTATATCTATTTTACTCATATTATTTTTTTATTATGTTGTCTTTATATTTATATTAAAAAAATAGCTCAAAATAATCATATCATAAAAATAGCAAAGACTAAATAATTTAAAAAAAAATATTTTATATGATATAAGCTTCAATTTTAAAAAGTATTTATAGCTTAAACAATATTATATACTACTTTAGATATAAAAATATAGTATTCATTTTTATTAAAATTCATTTAAAATCTTTATGAAAAATATATTGTATATGAAACTACTCAACTGAGATTAAAAGTTATATAATTTTACTTTCTATATTTAGTGAATTATACATTTGTACGCAATCATACGACAATATATCAAATAAACAAATTTTAAAGGTGTTATTTATAAATTTAAATGTTTGAATAAAGTGACGAGTAAAGGACTCTTGGTACAAGAAGATGAATAAAGCCTGTAGTCTCCCGTTTTAAATAATTTTTGTTTTTAACTTTAATGTTAAATTTCAAGTTTATAAGAACAACTACTAATGCAACTCTAATTAGAGGTTAGAGTACGCTATACACACTTCACAGTACAAAACCCTTTGTTGCAACGACCAGGAAACCAAGCTTGACTGGAGACACCGCGTGTCGGCGAGTATGCCAGAAGCAGACAGAAACATTTGGAACACTGGATTTTTCAAATAAGTTAAAAATCTTCGATGAACTCTTAAGATCTTGAATATTAAAGAAATATACGATGTCAAGTTGCATAATGAATAAATAGCCTGACTTCATCGTCTACGTCATTTCCGCAGACCACGCTCCACGGTGATAAATTGCCTGACGTTTTTCGTAAGGATCGACAAATATTCATCATTGGTTTGCATTCTAATCCAAACCCAGTTGTCGAACATTTGTCGTAATCTTCACTGTAAACCCTTAAGGTTTCTTAAAATCTCCAAGTGGGATCCCTGCTTCGTTGCGTCGAAATTTCAACGAAATTGTGGACGTTGAATAAACTAATGATTGTAGTATCCAAATAGCAGAAGATTCGACGCGAAAAGCGCCGACAATTACAGGGTTTTTTTAAACGTGAACCTTTCACACAACAGCCATGGTTTCATCTTCTCTGGACGTTACCCCTCTCTCTCTATATATACATAATTCGGTGAAGAGGGTTCTCCACTACGCATTCCCCCCTCTATCTATATATACATAATTCGGTGAAGAGGGTTCTCCACTACGCATAATTGACGAGAGAATATGCCAAAAAGAAAGGGGGAACCTTCAGCATGCGCGGCATGCAAGCTGCATCGTAAGAAATGTACTGAAAATTGTGTCTTCGCTCCGCATTTTCCATCAAGCGATCCCCAAAATTTCTCAGCCGTCAAGCGAATATTTGGAACCGGGCATGTCATGAGAATGCTCCAAGTAAGAAATAGCAAGAAATTATTGCCTATATGCTTTCTTTTTGCGTTTTGTGATGGAACTTACGATTCTGATCTCGATTTGTAGGGTCTTCCGGACGAACGGAGAAGAGATGCTGTTAACAGTTTGGTGTATGAAGGAACCGCGAGAGTGAGGGATCCCGTTCATGGCTGCAAGAATGAAGTGGATCGACTACATAGTCGAATTGCAGAGTTAGAATTGCAGTTGGCAACCACAAGATCAGAAGTCGAGAGTATGCGTTCAGTTCACGACAGGCTTCTGTCCGCTCTTTTTCCTGGATGCAATCATGGTGGTACTCGACAAGACATGGATTCCACAATAGGTAGGCCTCAACAGAACGAATATTTCATGCTTCAGGATGAAGATTCTTTGCATTCGTGGGAACCCTTGTGGCAACTATGAAATTCACATACACGTTTTTTCTAACATCGGTTATTTTTAATCACACGAGGAAAAGGTAAGAAAAACATATACTTGGTTGCCAATCCCAGAACGTTTCTCAGCTTTCTAAAAGTTCTTTCGATCTTTGTATATTAAATATGACAATATCTAAAAGAAATCAATTCAATTGAGAACGTTTGTGATTTTCTATATTTTCAGTTAAATGAATTGCACTGTCTCCTCACCGGTATAAATATAATAATCCTAACAATGCAAAGAAAACAATTCAATCACAAAAATCCCTAGTGTCTTGTCCAGATTTTTCATATTAGTAGCGTTGTTGTATAATGAATTGTGCACGAGAAGTCTTTTATGTTTATGAATAGAGAGCTTTACATCCACCAATGCATTTAGTTTGCGTATGTTGACATGTATCCGTTATCTTATGAATAAAGAGATTTGATAAATCTATTTTAAAGATATTAATGCACATATATAATAAATACGAACTTAAGATATTTTTTTTCTTCCTTAAATTAGGTTAAACCTTAGTAACAAAGGTATCCTTTCATGTTAATAACAACTAGTTTAATAAATTTATTGTAAATATATTAACTAAAAAAATCATACAATAAAAATATAATATGCATGAAACTGCCAAACTCGTTTCGGCAATATCTTACTCATCCGAACTCGGATTGAGCTGAAATTTTGAAGGTAGATGCCTGAAAAACCCTGGAATGTCTCCACCAATTTTTTATATCATTTGGAGCAACACAGATCCTAGCGCATCCCTATGTGTGAACGATATATTTGGCAAGCGACTATGCAAGGGTTTCATCTGGGTTGAGTGCAAGCAGCTCCAGAGGTTGGTTTTTAGGGCCTTCGGGCCCTAGTGGCCAATATTTTTGTGGTTTATGCTCAATATTTTAGCAAGAAATGTTGCAGGGGATACAAGATGGGTTAGAAATTTATCTTTCAACAGATCATACTATGAACTTGAGTGATAACGGCTTCCAATTTGTTGCACAAAATAAAAGTGAAAACCATACCTTTCCACGGTGTCTAGGGCAAGGATTAAAGACATCACAAAATAAGTTTCAAGTAGTTGATCAAAAAATGGCTCATATCTCAAGTGAATCTGGTGCTAAGGTGCACCCACAAAATAATTCTATTATGAAAACCCCTATCGAGGGTAAGAATTTCGAAGACTCAGTTCCAAAAATGAATTTTAGGGATGCCCTTCATGGTGGAAAGCCTCACCCCAATGCTAATATCAATATTAGGGCTTCCCATAAACCTCTAAGAATGCCTAAGTTTGATCCCAGGAAAACGAATTTAGGATGTCTTAAAGCAGCTGATGGAACTTCTATTGTTAAGCTTGATATGGGTAACATTCAGACTCGCATTGAAGATTTGGAAAAAAGAGGACTAATTTATCGATTCTTGGGTTTTCGTCCAAGTTTATCTGCTTTCAAAGTCTGGGCTGCAAAAATATGGAAAACTAACGGTGAGTTGCAAATCTCTATTTATCCAAATGGTTATTTTCTTGTTTTATTTTCTAATAATGAAGATAGAGAGAAAACTTTTCAAGGGGGTCCTTGGTTTTTTGGAAGGGCGGGGCTTTTCATGAAGCCCTGGCATACTAAATTTAAATTCGAAGAAGAGATGCCTTCTATAGCTCCCATGTGGGTTAGACTCTTTGGCCTCCCTATTGAATTTTGGAATCCTATTATTTTTTCTTCAATTGAAAACTCTTTAGGCACTTTTATGATGACTGCTGATTGTACTCAAAATTTTGAACATATTATTTATGCTCGAATTTGTGTTTTAATAGATTTTGACAAACCCCTACCTAAAAAGATCACATTACAATTTGGGGAAGACATTTGGGAGCAAGTAGTGGAGTATGAGAACATTCTTTTTTGTTGTAGAATTTGCCATGAATATGGTCATTTGGCCAGTGCTTGCCCAAATAAAATTCCTGATCAAAAGAAAGAAGATATAAACTCAGTAGGTTTCCAAATACCTAAGAAGAAGAACACTAAAAAAAAATCAGTTATGAAGGATCAATCAAAGTCATTTGCTAATATGTTTGAAATCCTTTCTACAAATGATGTCCCAAGTGAGGAAGAGGAAATAATGGAAACTAAAATCTTAGAAACACAGTTTAAATAGGAAGGGAAGAACTCAGAGACAAACCAAAAAATCAAAGGTTTTCAACAAAAAAAAAGGAGAAAATTTACACAAGAAAAATAATATTTCAAATGTCAAAACTTCAAATAATGCAGGTCCAATATAGACTCCATTGAACCATCTAGTAAATTTTTGGCTGTGTATGAGCATTCTTCAAGGTTAGAAGCTATCTCAGATTCAATTGGAATAAGTCAAGAAACAGGAAAAAAAAATTGAAGATGGATTCTAATCAAAAAGTAGGTCGCAAGACCAATCAATATCATATGGTAAAAGAAGTTGAAAATCTTGTAGAGGAAGGTAAGATTAATGCCCTTCCCAACATTTTTAGCCCTAGTATTAATGAAGATCATCACTTGGAATATTAGAGGACTCAAAGGGAGTCTTTCAAAATAAAATGAAATTAGAAGAATGATTCAGATAAATCATCCACGTCTTGTTTTCCTTCAAGAAACAAAGATGTCAATGGAGGATATGGACTTAATTGCCAGTAAAATTTGGCCAGCTGGAAAAGTGGTTTCCCTCAGTTCCCAAGGGACTTCGGGTGGCATTTCTTGTCTTTGGGACCCAAAAGAGGTAGTTATTCACCATATTAATCTCAATATTCTTGTGGCTCTCCCTATATCCTATAAATATCCCTTGTGGATTTGATGCCACTCTTAGCTTTTTATGCTATATATTTAATGAAACAACTACCACAAGGTATAAAATGAGCATGTAATATTAAATATATGAAAAAGGAAATATACTAAGCATGTAAATAGCATGAGATACTTCTAGAAATACTCATAAATTAGCAATTAATGAAATCTCATGAAAAAACATTGCTTTGAAATGGAGATCTCAAATAGTCCATATTGCATAAATACTCTACATTGTATCTACTACTACTCTACCTTGTGCTCTCCAAACTTTACTTCACTCTCTCTATAGATACCTATAAATAATAAGATATGTATTTTGGTCTTTCACCTACCTATTCTATGACTCATGTACACATGGACAACATGCATATTTACATCATTGCACATTATAATAATACTTATCCATTTATTACATTGCATAAAATAAATACTCAAATGCCATGGTGGTATATTGGTATGTACTAAATAATGTAATATATTACAACATGTCTTACATGTAGCTAAAGTGGTGATAATATATTCTACTTTAATATCTAAAATTGCAACAATATATTAATTTTTAGAATACCAAGAAATTGCACTAGATCCTAGATGAAATATGTACTCAATAAGTGTTTTTTCTATCAATGTTTCTAGCCCAATCACTATTCATATACCCAACAAGTTCAACTTTATTTAAATTTACATAGAAAATTATATGATCTTTGGTTTCATTCACATACCTTATAATTCTTTCTTGCTTGCGAGTGTTCTTAGGTGTCTTTATAAATCTTGACATAAAACTAATTGCATGCATTATATTTGGTCTAATGGTCATCAAATACATGAGACTTGAAACCTATCCTTTATAAAATATTGAATCTACATTGTTGTTGTAGTTATCTTTAATTAATTTTTGACATATTATAATTTGTGTACAAGTTGGTTTACGATTCTCCATTATAAATCTCTTTAAATCATCTTTTGCATATTTAATTTATAAAATATAAATTTCATCTTCTAATTAGAAGACATAACTTCTAAAAATTTCATCATGCCTAAATCTATAATTTTGAATTCTCTCTTCATTTCTCTTCTAAATTCATCAAATAACATATTATTATTGAAAGTATAAATTAAGTGATATACAAACAAATAAATTAATAAAATTTTTCTTTGTTTACTTGCCTTGATATAGAGAGTGGGATCGCATGAGTACTTGATAAATTCATTTGTTAAAAATTATAAATTAATGCAACCATATCAAGCTATAGGTGCTTGTTTGAGTCCATATATTACTTTCTTCAATTTATACCTTTTTCTATATTGTCCTTAAAATTTAGAACCTAATGATTGATATATATAAACCTCTTATTTCAACACTCCATTTAGAAAGGTAGACTTAACATATTTTTGATAGAATTTCCACCTTTTTTGAGCTACCAATTCTACAAATATTCTTACTATGTCAAGCCTTACTACAAGTAAATAAATTTCATGATAATCAACTCTTGATTTTGTGAATACCATTTTGTAACTAACCTTGATTTAAATTTTTCAACATCAACATTCATATTAAATTTTGTTTTATACACCTATTTCACACAATGGTTTCTTTCCTGCTAGAAGATCCCTAAATTACCATGTTTATTTTTCTCTAAAGTATCAAAATTTTCATCCATATATTTTACCTATTTAGTATACTTAATTGAATATTCAAAGTACATAGAATCATATTTATAAAATAAGGCAAAATCAATAAACTCTACATCTTCATTTTAATTTCTTGTTACCTGATATATTTCCCATAAGCTCATTGTCTTTGATGGTGTTTGCATGATGGAATTAAACCTTGGTGATGAATTTAATGATGAAGAAGGATTTCTAGCTACATTGGTACTATTTCCTAAAACCAAGGGCTGATTTATGCTTTCTCCATTTAAATATTCCATTTCAATGCTTGTTGTCCCTTGCTAATATATTTTGTTATTCCAATTCCAAGCTTCGTCCTTAATAAATTTTACATCTCTACTTATAATTACTTTCTTTGTAATAGGGTTATATAGCCTATAAGTTTTTTATTGTTCACTATATCCAATAAAAATGCATTTCTCTCCCTTGTCATCCAATTTTCTTCTCTTTTCTTCTGGAATGTGTGCATAAGCTATACAACCAAAAATTCTTAAATGTGCAACACTTGGATTTTTGTTACTCCATGCTTCTTGAGGGATTACATCTCAAACACTCTTTTTAGTGCATCTATTCAACAAATAAACTTCACATGTAACCTCTTTTGCCTAGAAATCTTTTGGCAATGCTTTTTTTTTTAACATACTTCTTGTTGTCTCCATTATTACTTTTATTCTTCCTTTTCAAAACTCCATTTTTTATGGTGTATATATAGATGTAAATTATATTTTGATTCTATTTGCCTTATAAAATGATAAAATTCATTTTAAATGATTTACCTCCTCCATTAGTTCTTGGTGTCTTTACATAAATATTTATTTTGCTTCTCAACCAATTCTTTAAATTACTAAAATATTTCAAATACATTTAATTTTTACTTCAAGAAGAATACCCATGTATTTCAATTAAAATCATCTATAAACATCAAAAAATGTTTACTATTTCCAAATGAGCATTTTTGCATAGGCCCACAAATATTTGAGTACAAAATATCTAAAGGTTGTGAAGCTCTCCATGATTTTCTTATAGGGAATGTGTCCCTATGTTGCTAGACCGTGATACAAACTTCAAAACTTGATTCAATTACTCTATTAATGATAATCATTTATACAACAAGTTTAGACCTTTGAAACTCAAATGATCAAATCTAAGGTGTCATAATCATGAATTATGTTTTACAATAGCACTAAAGAAGAGAAAAATTTTACTTTAAATTTTTAAAGGAGACTTTCTATTATTTGTCATACTCACATTTGATATAAGTTTATTTTTACCAAATTTAATAATATAAGATCCATTTTCAAAGTATACTCTATGACCATTTTATGCAAGTTATCCAATACTTACAATATCATACTTCAATCCAGGCATATAGTAAATATCAGGGATATATTTTCTTTCTTCTTGCTTTATATGAATTAAAATATTATTTTTTTCCATAATAGAAACTTTATTGTTGTTCCCCTTATTTACTTCAGACTTGATAGTTTCATCTAATTTTGAAAATATTTCTTTATTTTCATATATGTGATTGCTAAAACCACTATCCAAGTACCAAATATTCTTTATCAACATTACTAGTTATCAATGATGAACTACATACATCCTTTCTTCCTTATTTTTATTTAAGTAAATTACCTATTTTTTTTTAAACATCTTCTTTCTACATTCATAGCTATAATATCTAAATTTCTTGCAATAATAAATTTAGAAATTTTATTTATCATATCTTTGGCATATACCTCATTGATTTTGATTGTTGCCTCTTATTCTCACTTCATGAAATTTACAATTGCTTTATCATTTATTACAATAATTTTTTCTTCCTTATATTTTGAAAATCTCTACTTCGACTTCCTTTCTATCACATTCTCTTCCTCTCTATGAACGTGAAGGTGCTTCATGAGATTCTCCCTTTTTACTCGTCTTTGAATGAGACTTGTATTTTGAATGTATGCTCCATATAGGAGTGATATTTTCAGCTTTGCCTTTGATCATGCGTTTGTACAAAATCCATTAATTCATCCACAAATTACCTTAATAGATCCTTTGATTCTTCAATGGCAATAAAGATAAAGTTAAACCTTGCTAGTAGACTTCTTAATATCTTCTTCACTATTATTTGATCTTCAATATTTTATTAATTCATTCTCATTTTATTAATAACACCCATTGCATGGCTAAATAAATCACTCATAAATTTAGAATAATTCATTCATAAATTCTCAAATTCTATTCTTAAAATTTGCAAGCTTGCTAGTTTTACTTTACTAGTACCTTGATATGAGATTTATAAGAGCATCCATATTTATTTTGAGTTAGTTTTTATTGCAATACTTGTAAAAATAGAAGCATCAACTACCTATAGAATGAAAAAAAAGGTTTTTTTATCCTTCTTATAATTTTTCTTCAATAAATCGTTTTGAGCTTAAGTGAGTGTATTATATGCCATTTGATCTATAGGTTCTACATACTCATTTTCAACTAAATTCCAAAGTTCTTGTGGCCCAAATAAAATATTCATTTATATGCTCCAATATTAATATTTTTTTCCATTAAAACATGGGAGTTGTGGTTATAATGGACTATGGTTACAATCCATGATTGAAAATTTCTCTTTACATTTTCAAAACTACTATGGAGCCTAGATAGAGTAGATAAAAAAGATGATGAAAATGGAAATGATGATGATGAAGGTGGGATTAGCAATAAAAAATAATCTTCAACATAAAACAATCAATCTCTCATCCACTTATTGCACTAAAATAGAGATAAATATAGAGATTTTCTACACTCCATAAAGAAGAATCTAATAAAGGGCTCTTTTCTCATTTTGTGCACTTAATCTACAGTTCTCTCAAACCTTAAAAATATTTCCCCTTTCTAGCATGAACCACCTTTGCCTCCACATCCACTACAACTACTTTGAGATGACCAAGAAGAAAATAAACAAAAATTACAACATACACATTCTCAATGGAAGGCTCTAGTACCAATTTGAAAGAGTTGAGACATACACACACACACACTAAAAATAAACATAGATTACATTACATAAATAAATAAATTACTACTATAACTTACAAATTATACAAGAATATTTCTTGTATTAATATTTCTTTAGATTTTTTCTACTATATTCATTCTCCTCACTTCTTCTTCTTCACTTGTAGCTATCTTCAAAAATATGACAACAAAAAATACAATGTCAAGAGAAAACTACTTTTACAACTTGTCATTTGTTACAATAAATTCAAATTAGTTTTGGGAAGTTGGAGATTATAAATATTAACACATGTACCAGAATAACTTTGATGAATTAAATTCTTCCACAAATGGTTAAAAAAATACCTTTTTAACAAGCCAAACAACATTTTAATTCTATTCAAAATTAGGTTATAATGATATTTTTTTCCATTTTTTTGATAAGTAAATATCTAGATATGTTTATGGTATTATTCTTAATTTATCTCAAAAATGTTTGTAATAGTAAATGTGTTATTAATAAAATGGATACTAGATTTTTATTGATTGAAGTGTGATCTAAAAGGAGAGTGTCATAGAGAGATAAGTTTTAAAAATGGATAGATTATCACAACTTGAATACCTTTGATTTTATTATTCTCCTTGTACTTTTGTATTTTAAGATATCTTCCACACAAATAAACAAGATTAAAATAGCATAACTAGAAAATGGATCACCTTAGCAAAGACTATGAGATAATTCAAAATTATCTAATAAAAGAATTCACTAATGAAAATAGAATATTTTGGCAAGTTGTAATCATATCCCATTCCATATATATAGGTTGGAGGGTGTGGATATATAGGTTGTAGGGTTTGGATACATTAACATTAGATCTAACAAAATATTTACCATTGAAAATCAAATGTTATGCTTAGATACAAGTTTTCATCACCGGTTGTCAGGTGTGGATATGATTCAAACAAAAATATCAACTAATTATAATAGAATATTATAAATAGAAATGAGTTTTCATTATAGTTTGTAGGATGTGTGGATATTAAAATTAGATATTCATCTTTTAACAAGGTATTTATTGATTTCTTTGAGCAATAGATTATTATCTCTCTCTCTCTCTCTCTCTCTCTCTCTCTATATATATATATATATATATATATATATATATATATATATATATATATATATAATTTCAGAAAATAGTTCAATTCATTTAGTCGAGTACAATATTGATTTATAAAACTCCTATTTTAAATATATAACTAGATATCATGACAATTTCCCAACTTAAAATCCTAATATATCTAAAATTATTCATTGTAAAATAAGGATGACATTGATAAAGTATTATGATATATTAACTAGATAATCAAGTAGCCTTGTCATAGTATGATAGTATCAATTTATATTATTATCATTAACAAATTAGATACAATATTCAAAGAGATTATTTTTCACAACTTGAATCCCTTTGATTTTATCTTCTAATTTTTTCATTGAGAAAACTCTTCTAAAACCTCATCAAGAATAATGAGAACATAAGGAGATAATTGGTCACCCTAGGAGAGAGAACAAGATGACTCAAAATGCAAAGGAGGATTCATTGATAAAGATAGAATATTTTGGATTTTTCTAACAACATTGAATCCTTTACATTAACCTTTATTGAAACCAAATTTCTTTAGAATACCATATACAAAACTCTAGTAAAATCTATTATTTTCTTTGTTTATATTTAAATTCTCAAGTATATGTAGTTTTTATAATGAGTTTAAAAGAATATATAATCTCTTATGTATTAATTATACCTTCAAGTATTTGTTTTTTATGAATAAAACCATATTATCCTTTTAGATAAGAGAATTTAGTTTTTTTTTTTTTTTAATTTATGTACCATAATTTTGTAATTATCATATAATAATGTTACAAAGGATTATGGTATAAAAATTATTAAGTTATTTCATGTAGCTTTATTAACCTTACTTATTATAGTCTTCATTGTGATAGCATCTTTAACCATAACCAACATCTTATTCTTCAACATATTCTACACAATTGAAAGAAATTTATAGGAAATAAATTTGACAAAAGTGCATTATCAAGATGGAAATAGCTCTTCCATCAAGATATTTCTCTTAAAATATTTTTTATTGTATTTTTCTGATAATTTATACCTATAATAAAAATATTTCTTAAACCTCAAGGGATATAAAACTTGACGCACATGTTTTACATTTTCAAAGCTAGTCATATAAGACAATACACCTCAAGTGTGTTATCTTTTTGCACTTAATGGATATATATATATATATATATATATATATATATATATATATATATATAAGGTGGAGAAAAGGATTTTTTAAAGGGCCTCCAAATATTTACAAAAATAAACTAACCTCCTAACACTTAATATGGACAAGAGAAACCAAATAGAGAACTAACTAAAAAAAACTAAAATAGACAACAAAATCAAAAACCAGATAACCAAGCAAACCAAACCAACAAAGAATACCAAACCCATGTAGGGGTGAAGAAACTAGGTGTGCAAGCCCTAATATGCAAAATGAAATAGACAAGGAACTCCAAATCCATGTAGGGGTGGAATAACTAGGTGTATAGACCCTAATATGCTTAATGATATAGACAACAAGCACTGAGATTAGACAAACAACTCAAAAATTGGACCCACTAGGTCCCACTCCAGCCTCATCCTTATATTTATACCCATTTATCACTAGCCACCCCATCATAGCCAGAACATCCTCGGTGTAGGAAATCATCACCTACATGGAGTCTGTCATCGAGCACTATAACTTGAAAGCTATAGCATTAAGGGCATTTAGATTAGTGTTTCTTGGCTGGAAGCCAATGTTCTAGACCCTCACCAATTTTGACTTCTTAGGAGGTGGAAGATAATCCTTCGAATTAGAATTATTAACAATCATTGAAACCTTACCATTGCTCACCATATTAGCCTCCAACCATTTAGATCTATGTGTAGAATTTTCTCTCTTGGTAGGTTACATCACCAAAGAAGTGGCTACCATAGCCTCCTAGTTTTAAAGCATATGAGCCCCTTGAGAGCAAAGAAATTGGTTAAACCACTATAGGTGCAGGGGATCTTATTAATAAATTTAGGATAGAATCACCATCCAAACCCCTCAGCTTCATAAGATGATAAAATATCATCTTTATTAGACCTTAGTGGACCGCATCAGAGGCCACCCATTTCTTAACATTGGAAATGATCATTGTCAATGATTGAAAGAGAAATGATGGGATATTCATAACTTTCTTGTATCATAGATGGTTAATAATAATGAAATGGTAGCTTCGTATAATATCCAAATTATCATTTAGAGTAAAATACTTCATTATAACTAGCACCACGTGATCCCATGGGGCTCTAAGGGAATTACATAAAAAGCCATTCTAGGTTTTTGTTATCTCTTCTTCATCATCCAGAAACATCGTACTTCTTTTTCTAGGGAGTGCTTCTCCCTATTGTGCACCAATACATCCACTATGATTCCCATCACCTTAGCTATGAGAGGTATATCAATCTCAAAATATGGTGTACCCACTCTAACCACCCCATCATACCATGAATAAGATAGATCCATCTCCCTATGGCGGCCATTAAATTTTAACAAAAACTAGAGAACATTCCCTCTTTTCAGGATCTTACGGAACTTCTTGTCCATCATAAGAGATTGTGACTCCAATATTAGAGTAGCCATCCTAACACACTTTTTGACATCACTCAGATAAATTATGACAAGATTACCACTTTTCACCTACACCTACTTACCATCAATAGAAACGAAGCCTGGGATTTTTAAGAAAATCTAACCTCTTTGCCTGTAAAATGCACAATCCCAACACATGTGGATATTCACACCCATCATAGGATGGAAGAAGGACATGGTATTAAACCATATATATATCTATAAAAATTAAGCATGGGATGGGAAAAACTACCGCTACTGATCTACCACCCACTTTTTGGGAATCAAACCCAAGAAACAATCCTTCATTCGAGACATAAAAATGCTTTGGAAAGAAAAAAATATTGGGATTTTTAAGAATATCAAATTGAATCCAATCCTAGATAAGAGGGGTAATGATTCTCAGGATACTCTCCCTACTAACAAGACATAGGTGCAAGAAGTCCCAAATTAAGTAATGATTTCTAACACTTGCATCCAACTCAACTTGCACTTATCTAGAAATAAAACCACCTCTTTGATGAGGCACATTAGAGCATACCAATGTTAATATGGACCTATCTTTTTGTTTGTCGATGAGTAGATATTAAGTCCATATATTTCCAAATCATCCCATTCCCATTCATCCTGAGGGTGCGAATCAAGGCATATATCTTCCTACATATGAAATCCTTCCTTCACAACTTAAGAAGACTTCTACTTGGCCATATGACATGCAATGTTTGCATAAATTTAATCTCTAATAAGAGTAGTTGTCCAATCATAATAAAAATGTGGTGCCACCATTTTCCTATTTCTTCTGTTATGAGTCATAATCAACGGTCACAAAAATATTATGACCAAACCATTTAAAATAAGAGAGTTGATGCTAACCAGGATTGAATTTGAATTTAATATTCAACGAGTTTCTTGACCTGAGGATCTCACTACCCATATCCAAAAAACAATAATCTCGGATGTAGTTCTATTAATTGAATGCCTGATTTTGTCTGAATTCATTATCCAAGACTCTAAGCCCATCTCAGAAATTTGATTTCTAGAACTAAATATCTTGATGAAAAAGGCCTTGATTTGCAAGAAAATCCGCAGCCTTGTTACCTTCCCTGAAGCAATGACAAAATTGAACCTCTTTTCAATTTTGAATCATTTTCCTCACTTCCAAAATGAAATTAGAGATAGAACAAAAAGGATTCTAATTCCTCTTAAGCATGTTTTTATGTTCAAAGAGTCTCCTTCTATAATTGTTTTTGCGTAATTCACCATTCCAATAGGATATTTCCATTAGTCAACCAAATCCTCCATCTAATTACGAAGAACCTAGGATATTCCCAACTCCTTAAAAAATAATCAAAACATATCAAGGGTAAAGGAGCATTGGGAAAACAAGTGTATGGTGAACTTCAATTTCCCACAACAAAGGAAGTACCTATTTGGAATACTCAGACCACTCTTTTGAAGATTATCAATGGTCAAACATTTACCCTGAATGGCTAAAATGAAAAACATATTTACCTTATGAGTAAGACATTTAATACAGACTTGATTAATAGAAAACCAAGTATCAGTTCCATAGTACAGGCATTGATAAGTTATCTTAACTAAAAATTGACCATCCTTCATAGGCCCCTAAATTAATCTATCTATGAAACCTATACTAGGGGTTAGTATCCATTTAATCAAATCTAACAGGGTCTTAAATCCCTCTCTATCCACCTAAGATAAGTTAGGAAAATAAAAAAAAATTCATCATAGGCGCTCGTTATTTAATTTGATGAAATCACACTTTCGGACCATAAAAACTTATCCTTAATTAACTATAGGCCAGTGAATTTTAGATGAGAATCAAATGGGGAGTTTGCAACCTAGGTATCTCTTTAAAAGTATATGTACTGTCCATCCTCCATAATCCATCTTCAGCATTTACAAATATATGCTCGACTTTTAGCCAAGCTAGACTAGAAGGTAAACCCCAACAAAAAAAAAAAATCTTTATAAGAAATTATTGTCATTGAGTAGATACTTAGCCTTCACAATTTTGACCTAGCTGGTATCATCATCCTAAATCAATCTCCAATATTGTTTAGCAATCAAAGCATTATTTAAAGTTTTTAACCTCCTACCTAATCCTCTTTCCTCTTTTGTGCTACAGACTTGATCACATACCACTAGATGAAATATCTTATTTTCCTTTGCCCCTGATCGTAGGAAGGAACGTTGGATATTTTCAAAATTTTCAATTTTTTTTTTCAAAATTCTAAAAAGGGATAAGAAATACATTGATATACTTTGAAAAGTGTCTTTGACTAACATAACCTTCCCGAATTGGCTTAACAAGGCTCCTTTCCAACCTGCGAGCTTATTTTGAACCCTTTTGACGATCGAATCCCATAGGGATGGTTTAGAGGTCCCCTTAAACAATGAAATTCCACTATAGACCGATGGGAGATATCTGATGGAACAATTAAAAATTTATACAATATTTCTCTACCAATCCATTGAGGTGTTAATGAAAATAATATGATTTTCCTAAAGTTTACTTTTTGGCCTACTGCTTTTTTAAAGTCCTCCAAAATATATTTTACCACTTTAGCTTGAGGAATCGAAGCCATAAAAGAGAGTAATGTATCATCTACAAATTGATGATGAGAAAGAGGATTGATGGTATGAGTCAGCCTTAAAACTTCAATAGCTAGATTAGCCCGAATAGCTCTACCCAGAGCTTCGACAAACAAGATAAAGAGATAAGGTGATAAAGGATCTTGTTAGCTTTTGAGTTAGATTGCAATGGGGGATGGTAATCACAAGCTGCAAAAAATATAAAATAAAGTAAACTCACAAGATCTGTAAAATATGCTATAATAGAAATTATGGAAATGAATATATTATTGCTATGGAGGAAATGGACACTCCATGCAAGATGCTACATAACCATAATGTGATCCATCACTAATGGATTCATCCACTACTAATATTCCTACCTACTAATTTACTTTTCAAAATATTACAATGAGGTCATCTTATAATGGAAGATAGATTCATTGATCAACACTCTACCTAGTTGTGCAAGGGACATCTTACACATTTACAACTTGCACATTGACACTTGTGCATTTACTACATTGCATTAAGTAAATAGATAAATTCCCCTTAAAGTAATGTAATTTCGTAATTATGTACCTAGGAAGGTACATATACGTGATCCAAATGATGTAATAGACTCTAACTCTAACACCCCTTGTATTATATTATTTGGGTACTGAAGACTTTTAGTCTTCAATATGGATCTTCTTCTTCATCTTGAACTTTGTATTCTTTCTTTGGATTCTTTGTAACCTATTCAATAAAAAGTGTTACATTTGTTGATAGAGCTTTCTCCTCATAATTTTTTGAGTGTTCATCTAGTTCTTCAATTTATTCTATCCTTTGAACTAGGTGTCTTTTTTATTTCCTTTTCTGTAATCCAATTGAGGTTAATTGGTTGGTTGCTGAAATTGTTGCTGAAAATATTTCCTTTGATACTATCTTGATTGAAATTGGTTCCCATTGTTTATCTGATTTACTTGATTTTGATTTCTAGGATTGTACCTACAATAACTGGTGCTATGACATTTCTTTCTACATATCTAACAATACCATGTTCTTCATCATTTGTTGATGAAACAATATTTACCTATGGATTATCTTTTGATATCAATGCAGTGTTAGTAATCTCATATTTCATAGTGTGTTCCACTTTATATTCCTCAAGGATATTGACTAAGTCATCAAAAGAAGTATCTTTATTTAAGATTTGTAAAGATGTGACCAAATTCTTATAGTTTTCTAGAAGTGCTCTTATGGTTACGTGAGTAAGAAGTTCATATTTAGGCTCCTTCCCAGGAATTAATAATTTTTTTTAATATCTTCTACCTTAGAAAAATTTATATGCTTTCCCTGCTACTCATTTTTAAGGAATGGAGTTAAGTTTGTAGATGAAGAATGGTGGTTTTATTCTTCCCTTAAAATATTTTTTCTAAGCTTGTCCAAGCTTCAGAAGATGTTTTTGCTGAACTGATATAAGGTTGTATTTCGTTAGTGATAGCAAATGTTATGATCATTAGGGCTTTTGAATCATTTTCCTCAAACTTTTGAATCTCAGTATCTCCTGTGATAGGTTTCTTTGTTTTCCCTTGGAAAATATCCTAAAATTTTTCATACACTAAGATTGCTTTAACTTTATTCTTCGATGAGAAATAATTTGGCCCTTTGAGTAGTTGATATTTATATAGGAAGAATTTATTGGAAGCCATTGTATTCCATTTATAAACTCTTTAGATTTTGTGGACTTCCTTATGTCTCCCTAATGATGAGATTTTACAAACCTAATAAGTTTTTTTTATAGGTTTTGTAGCAAGCTTACATCTATCCAATGAATTTAGGACTTGATAATTTTTATTGATGTTAATATTACCAAGTTTTGTAGAATGTCTTATGACTCCCTAGGATGTTTTGGATAGGATGTATTCTCAATATAGTGCTTTCGTAAATTGTAGTTCAACTTTAAGTTGATTTTGTAAAATTTTGTAAATATGAAAACAACTTTTCTATCTCCTTATTACTCTTATTGAACTAAGAACTATTTTCAATTCTTTGAAGAGGTTTTGAAGTTAGTATTTATTTTTCTTCCTTTAAGTGTTTTTGAGACAACACTATAAAAACCCAACTTTTGAAAACTTTAATAAACCTCTTTAAATACCCCTTTTTGGTTGATTTAATGTTTTCTAATTTCCAATTCCTATGTTTTATGTTGTATTCCTTATAACTCCCAAGTTTGAAAAAAATAGAAAATAATATTTGCAAGTAATTATAATAACAATAATAATATCCCTTATACCTCCTTGATAACTTTTGCAAATATTAATAAATCTGAAGTATGATTGTTTAATGAATATCTAATATTTCAATAGATAATAGGTTCCCTGATAACTCCAAGAAATTTATGTTAAAATAAACATAAATATTTTTACCTCAATCGCTCCTTAATGTTGTACATCAGCAGATCTATAGCTACGTGCTACATAGAGCTTATGGGCAATCAAAGCCCTCTTTGACCAATGCAAACTTATCCCTTGATTGGTGATCGTTCACTTTTACAATCTGGTGGTGAAAGATATAACAGTAGGACTTCTCCAAATGCAAGTAAATATTCATTGGTTTTATGATATCATTGTTAATGTCTTCCTTACACCATTGAATGTTGTATAGACATTTCACCTTAATGCATTAACTTGGTTTGACTACTCCCTTGCTTGGCTTGGTTTCATTTTGCTTCACACACTATTGTATTTTTTGTTCTCTAAGATCAATGTCTTAAGAAGGATGGGATTCATGAAAAGTTTCACATGAAGTATTACAAGACAACTTTTTAACATTCCTTTGATAATTATGAATGTTTATTCAACAATGATAAACATTCCTTCAACAATGAATGTTTCTTCAGTAGTGATAGACATTCCTTCGAAAATGATGAGGTTGGTGGTAACCTCTAAAGAATCTTAATTTCCTCCAACCAAATGTAACTCCATTTATGTGAGTGCTTGAATTTTGGGAGACTTAGAGTGTTTGTACCAACTGGCTTGTGCATGCAAGCCTTCTTTATAATGCTCGAAGGATGAGCTTGCAACTCTAATTTTTCCTTTATCTTTGCATCTTACATGAGCTTACTATATTTCTTGGTATGCAAGATTTATTTTGCATGTTGGCTTGGAGAGGATGTCATATGGATACATCTGGATAACTGTTGGCAATTTTGGGTACTTTGGGTACATTGCCTTTGCTCAAATGTATAAGTTGTCATTGATGTCAAGAAGCTCTTGAAGGAATCTGATTTAATGTCAAATAATTTTTTTTGATGAAGGTTACGACATGACAAGTTCAAAGGTTATTCAGAGCATGGACAGTGAGTTTCCAAGAAGACCATAGTAGCCCTTTTGCAAAAGATCAAAGAAAACGACAAGTAAGAAAAGTGTCGCGATATCATGACATATACAACAGGCAAGAAAAACAGTCACGATTTCATGACATGTTAGAGGAGAGAGAAAGAGCAGGGAAAACTGTCGCGATTTCGCGACATGTTGGAAGAGAGAGAAGAAGCAGGAAAAACTGTCACGATTTCGCAACATGTTGGTAGAGAAAAAGGCAAGTGGAAAAACTGTCACGTTTTTACGACATGTTGGCAGAGAAAGAGAGCAAGGTGGAAAGTGTCACGATTTCGTGACATGTCGCATTTTCATGACTTGAAAAGAGTAGGAAGGCAGAGAAGGAAAAGTGTCACGATTTCGCAACATATTGCAAGGAAGGTTGTATGGACGAAAAAGTGTCACAATTTCGTGACATGTTGCAGGAGAGAGAGTCCGAAAGAAAAAGTGTCACGATTTCATGACATAATGCAGAAGAGAGAGTCCGTAGTGTGAATTGTCATGATTTCACGACAAGTTCAAAGAGAGAGAAAGTAACACGAAATGTGTCACGATTTTGTGACATGCTACAGAACTCGAAGTGAGAACTATCACGATTTTATGACATGCAACAAAGGGAAGAGTCTAAAAATGAGAACTGTCGTGATTTTGTGACAAGTTGCAAAGAAGACGTACGAAAGCTGAAAGCGTCATGATTTTGTGACAGGTTGCAAAGAAAGCGTATGAAAAGTTGATAGTGTCACGATTTCACGACAGATTGAGATGGCAGCGTTTGGTTGGAGAAAGTGTCATGATTTCATGATAGAAATAGAATGCAGGTCTTCTATAGGAGAAGTGTCATGATTTCATGACAAAAGCAGAGAAGAAGGCTATGAAGACAGAAGTAAGTAAAGACAAAGTTTGCAGAGGTAGAAGTGTCACAATTTCACGACAAAAGCAGAAAGGAGGTCGATGAAGGGAGAAGTGTTGCAATATCATGACAAAAGCAAAGTTGATTCTGACAAAGTTAGAAGTGTCGCGATATCGTGACAAGAGCTTAGTTGAAGTTGAAAAAGGCTGAAGTGTCACGATATCACGACAAAAGCCAAAAGAAAGTATATGGTTGCAAAGGTGTCACGATATCGCGACATGTATTTTCATGGCAAAAGCTACAGAAGAGTTACAAAGGCAGTGAAGCCAACAAAGTCAAATTTTAGCCGATGAAGATTAGGGCTTGCAGTCGATGAAGATTAGGGTTTGCATTTGTTATAACAGCCGACTAAGATTAAAAGTTTTCATCATGAAAATTTTGTTATAAAAGGAGGGTTGTTTGGAGATTTGAAGAGGGTATGGATGTGTTGTTGAAGTGCAATGTTCGTAGATAGTGCACAGAGCAAGAAGTTTGATCGCCAAGAGAAGAGTGCGAAATTCAATCATAGTGTGTAGAGTGCATTTTGTCGAATCATTCTAAGTGTGAAAGATCACAAAGGAAGCAGAGTGTGTGAAGATTGTGTTGTTGTGATTGCACAGAGGTGCAAAGGTTGAAGTTCAATCAAGTGTGGCTGTGATTGTGCAAAGAGAGCAGAGGGCGTAGAGAGCACAAAGGGCAAAGACAAATGTGGAGTGCTGCTGCTTGAGGACAAAGGTGCATTGGTTCTTTGAGAAGAACCTGAGAATAGATTTGGTTGCTGAGCTGCTATGGACGTGATCATAGAAGGCAGAGGTCTCTTAGGCTAAGCATTGAGGACAGGAGGTCTTCAGTGGAAAGAAGTTCCACGTGCTGACAAGAGATAGAGGTAGTTGATCTTCTGAGGGATCATTTCTAGAGCAGAGGGGAAGGTATCTCCTTTGAGAAGAGGCTCATAAATTCTGATTGGGGGAAGGTATCTCCTTTGAGCAGAGGCTCATAAATTCTAATTAGGGGAAGGTATCTCCTTTGAGCCGAGGCTCATAAACATTGTAATTGGGAAGGATTCACAAAGAACTTTGAGATAAATTTTAGAGAAAAGTTTTGTGGACGTAGCCCAACAATTCTGGGTGAACCATATTAAAATTGAAGTCACTTTGTGGATGGTTTTGTGCATTGCTTTGATATTTCTTTGGGTATATTGCTTTACTATTTTGAAATATAAAAGAAAAAGTAAAAAGAGGTCTTATACTGTTCACCCCTCCCCTCTCAGTATAAGCTTGTGTTCTTCAATTGGTATCAGAGCAAAGTTCCTTCGAAAAGTTTAATAGCTTGAAGGAAAAGCTAGTAAATAACACAATGGATTATTCAAGTGGCAATGCAGCACCTATTCTTGATGGGTCAGATTTTGGTCTTTGGAGTGCAAGGATGAAGGTTCATCTAATGGCACTTGGTAATGAGGTATGGGAAGTAATTGAGGATGAGTACACTATTTCTGTACATGGTCTAAATACTAAAGAAGAAAGGCTTCTACATCATAGCAATTCAAAAGCAATGAATGCAATCCTGAAAGACTTATAGAAAGCAGATCTCACCAAAGTGATTCACTGCAAGACAGCTAGTGAAATGTTGAAACAGTTGCAGGTGGTTCATACAGGTGATACAAATGTCAGAAAGGCCAAGTTGAGACACTTCAAAGGTATGTTTGAACAACTCAAGATGAATGATGATGAAAATATTAGTGACTACATGCTTCGTATGGATGAGTTTGTTAACTCCATGAAAGACTTAGGTCTTGAGCTTGCTGAAAATGATGTTTGTGATAAGATTTTAAGATCTCTTATGAATAGATTTAGTGAAAAGATTTTTGCTATTGAGGAAGCTAAATATTTGGATAAGTTGAAAAAGGATGAGCTCCATAGTATACTTGCAGCATTTGAGTTGAGAACTCAAGTGAAGGTTGATGTCAATAAAGAGGCAGCTTTCAAGGCTACCAAGAAATCCAAGGGTAAACAACTTCAAGAGAGTGATGAGTCTTCTAGTGATGAAGAAACATATTACAGCAAGAAAGGCAAGTTCTCTAGAAAGCACAAAAGCGTGAAAAATATAAGATGTTTCAATTGTGGAAAGTTTGGTCATTATGCTACTGACTGTACTGTTCCCAAGAATGAAAGTGATAAAGATAAACAGGATTCTAAGAGCAAGGATTTTGAAAAGCACAAGCATCATAGGAAGAACAAAGATGAGTACAACAATCAAGGAAAGAGGTATTCTCACAAGCACAAGAAGAGTTTCTACCTAGACAAAGCAAGTAAGTGTTCTAGTAGTGATAGTGAAAGTTCTTCAAGTGATGATGAAAATGAGATGTTGTTCATATCAGAAAAGGAGGAAGAACCGAAACATAGATTCATTATCATGAAATGTCTTAGATGTGGAAATTTTGGTCACCTTAAGGATGATTGTACAAATAATGATTTGATTTCTAGTATGTATGAGGATGCTTAAGAAAACTATAAGGAAGATGCTTGTATGGTTTTTGAAAAAGGTAGCACCTCTAGTGATAAGAAATCTGAAAAAGGCTTTGATGATTCAGAAAGCAAACAAATAAAGGATCTTGAAAGTGAACTCACTAACACTCTTAGTGCTTTGAAAAAGGAAAGAAAGAAGAATGCTAGACTCAAGGATAAGTTAGATGAATGTTGTATGGAGAGAGATGATCTTATAGAAAGTCTCGACTTCTCTATGGCTAAGACACAAGAACTCAAGGATGAGTTAGAGTCTAAGGTTCTTGAGTATAGTGAGTTAGAACAGAAAATGGCTTCTTTGAAAGAGGAAACTAAAGAGTACAAGGATAAGCTTTACAGGTTTCAAGATAGCTCCAAAAAGGTTAAGTCACTCATCAAAGGTCAAAGAAAGACAACAAATAAAATAGGCCTTGGTTTTGTTAAGCCACACAAGGAACAAGTTGGAGAGTCTAGTAAGAGACTCCAAAAGGAAGAGAGTTCTGATGAGTAAAGTATTTCAGATCATGAGTTCTTGAATGATAGATGCGCAAAAATAGAAAACAAAATTCAGGATAAGAAGAAGAAGTTTTCAGGACCCAAGAGGTCAAATAAAGAAAAATTTCAAGGTAGATGTTTTGCGTGTCACAGGTTTGGTCACATGGCTTCACATTGCATGACTCAAGTAAGGAAGGTAAATGATAGTTTCAGAGGTGGGAATTTTTATTCAAGGGTATTGCTACTCTTGTAAACAGTTTGGGCATAAGGCAATTTTTTGCAAGGCTAATAACAGGAACAAGGTTAGTCAGAACAGGTGGATTCAAAGAACAAGTATGCCTAAAAGAAATAACATTGTTACTTTTTATAAGTGCAACAATGAATGTCACACAACTAGAAAGTGTAGAGCTAAACTTACAAGGTACAGGAACAGGAATAATGGTATGAACAGGTCCAAGGATCAAGGCATGGATAAGAACATGAATGATAATAGGAACACAAACAGTGATGAGAACAAGAACAAGAATATGGACAAAGAGTTCAAGAGAAGGCCCGACAAGGAAGTGATAGACACTGATGATGATCAGTGCCTAATGGGAGTTTTACTCCCATCGAAGAATTAATCACCTCATCAAGAGGTGGGGGAGGGACTAAGATAAGAGGCTCATTCTTAGTCCCGAGCCCCAAAGGTGACTCTTTGCCATTTATGACAAAGGGGGAGAGATATGAGTAAAGAGGAGAGCTTCAAGTCAAGGGGAGCAAAACTTCAAAGGAAGATTCTCAGTTGTTAGCACAGTTGGTTTTAGTTTTGGCTCTTGAGAAGTGTTTTCAGTAAAGGTTTGCCATCAATTACAAAGGGGGAGATTGTTGGCAATTTTGGGTACTTTGGGTACATTGCCTTTGCTCAAATGTATAAGTTGTCATTGATGTCAATAAGCTCTTGAAAGAATCTAATTTAATGTCAAATAATTTGTTTTGATGAAGGTTATGGCATGACAAGTTCAAAGGTTATTCAGAGCATGGATAGTGAGTTTCCAAGAAGACCATAGTAGCCCTTTTGCAAAATATCAAAGAAAACAACAAGTAAGAAAAGTGTCGCGATATCGCGACATATACAACAGGCAAGAAAAATAGTCACAATTTCATGACATGTTAGAGGAGAGAGAAAGAGTAGGGAAAACTATCATGATTTCGCGACATGTTGGAAGAGAGAGAAGAAGCAGGAAAAATTGTTGCGATTTCGTGACATGTTGGCAGAGAAAAAGGCAAGTGGAAAAACTATCGTATTTTCATGAAATGTTGGCAGAGAAAGAGAGCAAGGTGGAAAGTGTCACAATTTCGTGACATGTCACATTTTTGCGACTTGAAAAGAGCAAGAAGGTAGAGAAGGAAAAGTTTCACGATTTCTTGACATATTGCAAGGAAGGTTGTACAAACAAAAAAGTGTCACGATTTTGTGACATGTTGTAGGAGAGAGATTCTAAAAGAAAAAGTGTCACGATTTCATGACATAATGTAGAAGAGAGAGTCCGTAGTGTGAATTGTCACAATTTCATGACAAGTTTGAAGAGAGAGAAAGTAACACGAAATGTGTCATGATTTCGTGACATGCTGCAAAAATCGAAGTGAGAACTATCACGATTTTATGACATGCAGCAAAGGGAAGAGTCTGAAAATGAGAACTATCATGATTTTGCGACAGGTTGCAAAGAAGACGTACGAAAGCTAAAAGCGTCATGATTTCACGACAGGTTGCAAAGAAAGCATACGAAAAGTTGATAGCATCACGATTTCACGACAGATTGAGATGGTAGCGTTCGGTTGGAGAAAGTGTCATGATTTCATGATAGAAATAGAATGCAGGTCTTCTATAGGAGAAGTGTCATGATTTCATGACAAAAGCAGAGAGGAAGGCTATGAAGACAAAAGTGTCACGATATCACGACAAAAGTAAAGACAAAGTCTGTAGAGGCAGAAGTGTCATGATTTCATGATAAAAGCAGAAAGGAGGTCGACGAAGGGAGAAGTGTCGCGATATCGCGACAAAAGCAAAGTTGATGCTAACAAAGTCATAAGTGTCGTGATATCACGACAAGAGCTTAGTTGAAGTTGACAAAGGCTGAAGTGTCACGATATCATGACAAAAGCCAAAAGAAAGTGTACGGTTGCAAAGGTGTCACGATATCGTGACATGTATTTTTGCGGTAGAAGCTACAAAAGAGTTACAGAGGCAATGAAGCCAAAAAAGTCAAATTTTAGCCAACAAATATTAGGGCTTGCATCCCACGAAGATTAGGGTTTGCATTTGTTATAACAATCGACTAAGATTAAAAGTTTTCATCATGAAAATTCTATTATAAAAGGAGGGTTGTTTGGAGATTTGAAGAGGGTATGGATGTGTTGTTGAAGTGTGACGTTCGCAAATAGTGTGCACAGCAAGAAGTTCGATCGTCGAGAGCAGAGTGTGAAATTTGATCGTAGTGTGCAAAGTGCATTTCATCGAATCATTCTAAGTGTGAAAGATCGCAAAGAAAGCAGAGTGTGTGAATATCGTGTCGTTGTGATTGTGTAGAGGTGCAAAGGTTGAAGTTCGATCAAGTGCGGCTATGATTGTGCAAAGAGAGTAGAGGGCATAGAGAGCACAAAGGGCAAAGATGAATGCGGAGTGCTACTGCTTGAGGACAGAGGTGGATTGGTTCTTTGAGAAGAACCTGAGAACATATTTAGTTGCTGAGCTACTGTGGACGTGATCATAGAATGCAGAGGTCTCTTAGGCTAAGCATTAAGGATAGGAGGTCTTCGGTGGAAAGGAGTTCCACGTGCTGGCAAGAGGTAGAGGCAGTTGATATTCTGAGGGATCATTTCCAGAGCAGAGGGGAAGGTATCTCCTTTGAGCAGAGGCTCATAAATTTTGATTGGGGGAAGGTATCTCCTTTGACCAGAGGCTCATAAATTCTGATTGGAGGAAGGTATCTCCTTTGAGCCGAGGCTCATAAACATTGTAATTGGGAAGGATTCCCAAAGAACTTTGAGATAACTTTTAGAGAAAAGTTTTGTGGACGTAGCCCAGCCATTCTGGGTGAACCATGTTAAAATTGATGTCACTTTGTGGATGATTTTGTGCATTGCTTTGATATTGCTTTGGGTATATTGCTTTACTATTTTGAAATATAAAGGAAAAATTAAAAAGAGGTCTTATACTGTTCACCCCCCCTCTCAGTATAAGCTTGTGTTCTTCAATAACTTCATGATATTATGACACACTTTTGAGCTCTTATTTTGGTGGACACTCACTTCAATAGATGCCTTAGGTACATCTCTTATCTTTGCACTTGTTTGTAGGTCTTTAATGCTGATTTCTTCCTTCCTTTACCACTGGTTATAAAAAATAATACTTTATATTTTACGTAGATAACTTGTAACTAAATACTACCCTTATTTCTATGTAAGTATGATTGTCAATGCCTTATTTCAATGGATCCACTATTGCAGGTGATGCACTGCTTATAGGGCTGAATATGATGGAGGAAAAATGGTGCTTTTAAACACCTCAAATCATGGACATGTGAGCTCTTTGGTAGATATTCCTTTGGGTGTAACTATGCTAAGCTATTTTATAGCTCCTTCACTTGGCTGCAAGTCTGTTAAACAATGATGTGTAGGTCTTCAATAGTTCTTCCTTTGGTTGTAACTCTACTATTCATATGAGATTTTTGATAGTTCCTTTTCTTGGTTGTAAGTTTGTTGAACAAGGATGTGTGAGATCTTTGGTGGCTCTTCATTTTGGCCATAAATATACTACTTGTGTGATATTTTGATAGCTCCTTCCCTTAGCCGCAACTCTATTGGATAAGAATATCCTTCTGCCCCCTATAATTGGTAATGCTTTTGTTCTTCAAAGGAACAAAAGTGGTGCCTTTTGTAATATGTATTTCTTGCACAAAAATGAAGAATATTTATAATCCTTCTTGATTCTTTTGTATGATAGTCAATCTAAGATAATGAAATGAGGATTCCTATGCTCTATGCTTGAAAAGGAAATCCTTGTATTCTCATTGAATCTTAAGACTTACATGGTCTTGATTTGAGGATTCCTTCAAGGATTTCAATGGTTATTTTCTACTCCATATTTCTACTGTAATGGCGCTTATTTTTCCCATTAAAGTGTTGCATATATTTTTTTTGTGCTTCTTAACAACAAAAACTAATTTATAGCAACTAGTTAAAAAATTAACTAGAATGGTACTTAATAGATGCACTATAAATGGTAATAATAAATTCACTTTATTGCTCCACTAATTTCTCAAATAAGCATTTAATAATTCCACTACAACCTTTCAAATATAATTTGCAAATTTCACTACAAACATAGTTGTACGATCTAGTTTTCTTTTTCAAGATAAGTAATTGATAGATAGTTGTAATTTTTTAATCTAATTGACTCCAAATTAATGTGCAAATGAAACTTAAAAAGAAATTTTCTTTTTGCACTTATTTGTAGACTTATAATGCAATCTTCATCTTTGTAATTTTTGATCTATCATGAAGTGCTTTAACAAATCTGCTGAGTAATCTGAATAATGAATTCACTTGCACAAATAATTACTTTTTTATTGATAACTTTTGAAGAGAATGTAGTGTAGAGGGGGGAAAATTCCCTACCGCGTACAATTCCCAAAAAGGTTGGATCCATAAAAGGTAGAAAGCCTTATGGGGTGAACCGTGGGGGTTATGTTGTTCTCTACACTCGGTGCTAGGGGGAAGGGTTCACCAGGAATGGTTTAAGGACTCGCTCCAAGTCCTCAGGATTTTGGGATAGTTTGATGTATTCAGTTTCAAGAAATCACCTAAGTTTGGCCTTTCTAGATCTATGCTATGAAAGATAAAGGACAATGCAAAAAATAGAATGCAAGAATACAAGAGCTAACCTAATATGATTCTTCCTTTGAATGCTTGCTAACCTAGGGTTTTATCTAGAAAACCTTTAAAGCAAGGGCACAAGATAAATGCACAATATTAACCCTAGATGCACACTATATGCTTTTCACTTTCAGATGCCTAAGAATCAATATTCAGATCAGATCTTCAACCAATAAAATAATTAGAACACTTATCTTGATCGGTGGTTGATCTAGCTTTTTTTTCCTCTTGTCCAATGATATCAGAAATACCTATTTCTGCAAGATAACTTATGAAACACTTGAAAATGGGATTAGCATTAGGGGGCCTACTTAGGCCATTGTACAACAATGCTTGGTAGGGGGCAACAGTAAGCCCCCTAGGTCCTTTTAGATGACCTTTGAAAATAAAAGTAGAAATTGACCTTTGGAGAATTAATCATAAAATAACAATGCAACAACATAGAAATAGAAAATAGATTATGCTATCATGCCCTAGATGCAATTTAGAAAATACTCATGCAAATACCCCTAGTTCAGTCTTGGGTAAAATCGTACCTCATAGATAGCTGGCGTGATAACGCTACAGGCAAAATCATGCTCCATCAGAATGGGGCACGATTTCACTTCTGTGAGCAAAAACCCTAAATTAGGGTTAGCAAAGTCATGCCTCATCGGGATAGGGTGTGATTTCACTTCAGAGACACGAAAAATAAAAGATAAATGCAGAACATAAATAAATGCAGGAAACAAAGTATGCAAAACCTGATGGATGGCGCAGAAGCAGGCAAAAGAGATCGAGGTATCCAAACTGGGCACTCTTTTCCTTTCGGACCACAACGAATCCACCAACTCCACATAATCAATGTATTAATGAGATGCTAATCAAATTGTGCACTTCGAGATTAGCTTGTAGAAGAAACAAGGATAGAAAAAAATTAAAATGTGAGCACAAGTCAATCATAAGAATTTCGAGCTTAATTGTGTATCCAAAATCGTTCGTTTTTTTTTTAAGAGTGAGATTAACCCCTCCTTTTATAGATGAAAATTGAGGTGAAAAGAGTGGGAAAAGCAACACAGGTCGATGCCAAGCATGCTAGAAAAGGTTAAACCTGGGTTTTAATAATTAAAACCCTAAAATAGCAAAATTGTGATATCACTTCTGCAAAGTTGTACCCCATCGTAACCGGGTGCGATTTCGCTAAAAGGCTAAAGAAAGGCAAGGTAGGGGGAAAAGAGGCCTACCCTTGTCTAAGGCAAGGGTTAGGGACCTCTTAGGGGCTCTAAGGAAGATTGCCCACTGAAAGTGGGTCAATTTTCCATGTCTACATTTTGCCCCCTCTTTGATGCATTTAAGGCCAAGTAAATGCATCAAAGAAAGGATGTAGGCACACTCATTGGAAGAAGACAACAAGAAAAATGGGATGGCTAGTTTAGAAGAAAGGGGTGGTGCAAAAATGATGTCATTCTAGACACTTTCTTGTTTTGCATGCAAATCGAGGCATTAGGGACATTAATGCCTCTATAGGCCAGGGTGCCCCCTCGAGTTTTTATGAAGATGACATATCTCATAAAAACTCGAAAGAACTGATGTAGAAGAAGAAAGAGAGAGAAAGAACGAAAATTGAAGAAAGCAAGGGTAACAAACAAAGTTTAAAAAGGGTGAAAAAGGGTAAAACCCTAATTCATTTTCATCGTGCATTGGTAGAGAAAGGGCTTTGAGGAGAAAAAGAAATGGCATTACCAGTTCATCAAGTAGCGATCACGAGGGGTAAAGCTAGGGCACGAGAGCGGGTAAGTACCAAATTCCTCCCTCATGCAAATTTTCTCTATTTTTCATGGATTTTGAGGGTAGGATCAGGGAATTTCACTATTTTTGATGATGAAATTTGTGCTTGACCTAGGCATGATTTCATGGCCCGATCATGATTTTGCTCTAGATGAAGTATGATGAAATCATGCCTAGATAAAATCGAGCATGATTTCATGAAATCCTACCTCCTAAAATGGAGGGCATGATTTCACCAAAAACTAGAAAAAGAAAAAGGAAAAGCAAAAACAAACATAGGAGGAAAAAGAGGAAAACAAGCAACTGCGAAGTGTGAATTACAAAATTATGATCAATCTTTGTGTTTTGATTTGAAATTATAGATTTTATTATTTTTATTTTAATTTATGAAACTGATTTGATTTTATTTGTTTGTGGATGCAGCTAGGTATCCTCGAGAGTCGAGAGTGGAGGGTAGGGGCTCTGGTGGTAGAGTTGGATGCACTAGGATAGGTGGGGAGGGATCAACTAGAGGTGGTGGGGCTAGACCACCTAGCGAGGATGCCTCACATTGAGATAGATAGGGCTATGCTGATAGCCCTAGCAGAGAGGTGGTACCCGGAGTCCTCTACTTTTTGGTTACCCATAGGAGAGCTCACCGTCACACTAGAGGATGTGTGGTAGATCTTGTGGATCCCTATCAGAGGGATAGTAGTTTATAGAGCATGGGGATGGGTGGCCACACTACAATGGTTCTCGATAGGTTTTACCCACCAAGTGTGAGAGAGCACCATATCATTCGATGATCTAGTGGGCCACTATGGGGTAGATCCTTTGATCATCATGCTCTATGGGGTTGTGGTTGGGCTACTGATGTGCCATACTAGCAGGAACTTACCATGGGTGATGGTAGGAGTAGTGGTAGACATGCATGATCAGAGGGTTCGATTCACATGGGGCCCATATGTGTTGGCCCACCTATACAGGATGTTGTACAATATCATGTATAAGTGTATAGGATTGGTATGTATGACATTGCTCCAGGTGTGGTGTTGGGAGCACATCATGGTATGGATATTAGAGGTACTACTAGGCCCATTTCCCATCCTAGAGTGGCTAGTAGCATACAAGTGGTCGAGGTCCCTGGAGAGGACCATGAGGGCCTATGTAGGGAACCTACCACTAGCGAGGTGGGTGATTGATGAGCTTTGGGAGGTGAAGATCATCTAGCGGCCATGGCGGCTTCACCTTAGGTGGGTTGAGGATAGGATAGAGCTAGCTAGGATATGGAGGATCAGGTGGCTGAGGTCAGAGAAGGGGGAGCTAGAGGTCTTCATATTTGATCGAGTCCTTTGATAGCATGGGATCTTATAGGGAGTCCTAGACCTAGGGGACTACTGGTATTGGAGGGTGACCCAGGACCCAGTAGGGGTGGGAGATGAGCCAAACCTCACTAAGTGGGTTGAGGAGGATATGGATGATCCTCCTTATGTCAACTTGAGGGTAGATGATGTAGGAGTGGTTATCGGGTATAGGCGATGGTATAGAGGAGTTGTGCCCCAAAGGATCTCCCTGCTAGTATTGATATAGAGGTGCTAGGTGATGGACCTAGGCATGCAATGAGCATTCTGAGAGGTAGCTCATCGAGCCACAGAGAGGGCATAGTAGACTCCTACCACTTCGAGATAGAGGTTGACTCATGTTCGGATCCTGGTGGTAGAGGAGGCCATCCAGGTGGTAGGGACCAAATATAGGGGGTGAGGTATGCCCCCACAGATAGGGAGGCTATAGATCAGAGATCTTGGAGAGGCCTCCACATCTATAGTAGTGGCTGGTGAGAGCTAGGAGAGGAGGGATATAGAGGAGCTATGAGCATAGGTAGCCTCTCTATAGAGCCAGATGGCCCAGGTCCAGGAGGATAGGGCCAAGAGGCTAGAGGAACTATAGAGTTTGTTGAGCATCGTAGAGGCTGAGAGGGATGTGGCTTGGGTAGAGACTAGCCATCTCTAGGGAGAGATGGCTCATCTGGATGGAGAGCACTAGAGAGCTAGGGTAGAGGGGATGGCTATCATTGAGAGCATCCAGGTAGGAGGTGCGGTGCAACTTCTTCAGGTGGAGCTATGATGGATGGGAGAGAGGTTGGAGATAACCCTTTAGTGGGCTATGTTTTATGAGATGGCTTACTATGTAGCTATCCCACCAGGTCAGAGGATACCACTTCCTCCATCCCTATAGTTAGTGAGTAGATCATGGTCTTGATCATGGATGACATCGGTATCATGATAGTCCATGTCATAGCCTAGGTTGCCTCCTCCTCAGGGTGGACTAGAGGAGCTGGCTCTCAGAGCTAGGAGAGAGAGGATTGGGGATCGAGATGATGCACCAATTTTTGGATTATGGTGTGCATCCCTAGGTTGAGTGTACTGAGTCTGGATTGTGGTACACCAACCTGACATGGGGATGATGTACTCTTTTTCTCTCGAGTAATATATAGTTGCTTTTGTTGTTTTATTGTATGTGTAATATGTTTTTATTTATGTGTTTTTATGTATGCAAACTATCTTATGCAAACTATATGAAAATGGATGGATGCAAAAGGAAAGAAATGAGAAGAAGGAGAAGGATGAAGGAGAAAATAAAAAAAGGAGAAGAAAGAAGAGGAGAGAAAAAGAGGAGGAAGAAGAAGAAGAAGAAGAAGAAGAAGAAGAAGAAGAAAATCCAAAGGTCAACCATCTGAAAAGGAGAAGAACTAATGACCCATAGCATGGAACTAGCATAGGTTGCGAGGAACCAGTGTAGTTAGATACCATAGATCATTTCAGAAAGAGAGCTAGACCCACTATAGGTTTAGCACTTGTAGTAGTGTAAAAATATGTGTGGAGTCTGACCCGCTATGGGTGGTTGCTCCCTTATTGACTGCTATGAGGTGTTTACCCACTAGGATGTATGTCGAGGTCTACTAAAACTGACCAAGGAGCTTATCCTGTAATGGGGTGTTAAGCCTACTGAGTCAAAAGAGAGTATGACCCGATAGAAGATCGTAGACAATGTAATACCCACTAGGATGTATAAGTATCCCATGTGGGGTGTAATATGTAGATAAATAGTATGCAAGTGCTATCCCAGATAGGGATCTTAAAAAGACTTTGTGAATGAAAGCATTATCATGATAAAGAAATTGAGAGAAGGAGAAGAAGCAATCATAAGAAGGAAGGGAGGAGTCCCTAGGGGGATCTTTCTAGGCATCATAGTCCTAGTGAGAAGTGCAATGCATGTGAGCTATGTCCTAACTAGGTATCATCACATGCCATTGTCACAAAATCCTCAAAAATCTATATGAGCAAGTAGTCATGAACAATCAATCATGCAATTATGATAGGCAAACATGCAAGGTGTTCTTTAGATGTCAAGCAATCATGCAAGGATGACAAGCAACAATGCAATATGAGCAAGCAAGTGGATGCAATGGAAATGCAAATGCAACTACATGATTTATTTTTTTATAGAAATTGAAATCAATGCAAAATCTAAATGCACCATTCATCTTATTAAAATAAATGAGTGTGCCATGGGGTGTCGGATCGAAGATATCCCCAAGGAGTGCATTTTATCGATGATAAAAATCATGGGAAAGTTCCTCTAGGGCTCTTCTCTTGACATCCATGGCATGATAATCAACACATCTTCTAACAACACCATTCTTTTTAGTAAAACAAACATTATATAAAGATCCATCACTCTCTTGCACAGAAGTAATGTCATCTTTAGAACAAACAAAATCAATCATATTACAAGACATTAGATTTGGAGGAGAAGCAAAATTAACACTTTTATTTTTATCTATTATCATCTTTTGATATTCTATATATTCTGCATAAGTCATAAGATGGTCATCATCCTCAAAAGGCAAAGGTTGATTTTTATTAGGTATAAAACCTATACCACATCTCCCAGGCCAAATCTCAACATCCAAAGGTTCTTGAATACCTTTCTGTTGTGGTCCCAATCCTTTACCTGCATATCCCATACTAGATAGGATCTTCTTAGGAAGGGGATAATCATTAGTGAGATAACATTGAGCAAAAGAGCGCTCACTAGGAGATGGGTTGCTACCATGAATATTTTCTTCGAAGGTAGTCCCTCCGAAGACAAAGGTACATGTGCCAATGTGTACAACATCACCCTTCTTATGGGGTAAACCCATAGTTCGAGGTGATGGTGGTAGCTTGGCTAGATCCAGAAGAGGCTCTTGAAGAAACTGATTATCATGATCCAAGGATGAAGAATAGGGTTTACGTTCCTCACTCACTTTTAAATTTTGAAGATGCTCTAAAATTTGAGATGAGGAACATGGAGAAATTGTTGAATAAATAGAAGGACAAGAGTAAGATTCAGATTGAGCTAACTCTATATTTGAACAGAATTCAAATGGTCGAGGATCACTCGGAATGGTGATAACTTGATTCTTGAATTCAAATTTGAGACATTGATGAAAAGTAGAAGGGACGACCTTCATTGCATGAATCCAAGGTCACCCAAGAAGAAGATTAAAGGATGCAGGACAATGACACCACATAAAATAAAGTATCCAATATTCTAGGCCCCACCTTTAATGGAAGAGATATGACACCACAGGCCTCTTGGGACTTATTGTTGAAAGCTTTAATAATGATATCAAATTTTGTTAAATCTTCCTCTTTTAATCCAAATTTTTGAAAGAATTGATATGTACACAAGTTGAGGGATGAGCCATTATCAATCAAAACTCGCTTGATAAGGGTATCCCCAATAAGTGCAGTGATGTAAAGTGATGAATCTCCATGTAAGTTTGAGGAAGGTTTATCATCATCTGAGAATGAGACATGATGTATCCCAAAAGAACCTATGGCATCAACTATGGCATCAGGGGCAATGTCTGAAGAAACTGATTGTTGTTTTAAGAATTCCATTAAAGCATTTCTATGATCAGGAGAAGTCTACAAAAGTTCTAAAACTGATATTTTTTTTGGAGTATTAGCTAACTCTTCTTAAGATCAAATGAAATCTGTGGTTGTGGTCTCAACACTATAGGTGGAATTCTTGTAGCTGAATATTTTCTCTGATTCTCCTTTAAAACTAAATTAGGCTGTGGTGCTGAACTCTGTCCTTGCTGATTATGAGCTTGTTTCCTTGTAGTTACCCCAACCATACCAACCACATTACTATGGCATAGGGAATCATCTTGATGAGCCACTTGATTGGCTTCTTGTTGATCATGCTTTGGTAATGGATCCTTGAATATCCCCATATCTTGATTTGTTGTTGGAGCTTGTTGAGTAGGAGCCTGATTACTTGAAGTTTAGGAATTTCTTAAATCAATGCATCCTACATCAATCAAATCTTGAACCACATGCTTCAACTTCTTACAAGAGTTTGTCCAGTGTCCTTCTACTCTATGATATGTGCAATATTGACCTACCTTATACCAATGAGTTGTAGTATCTGGTTGTCTTATAGGAGGTAGTTCAATTGCCTTAGCTTCTAATAATTGCTTCAAAACTGCTTCCATAGGTATATTAAGTCTGGTAAAATTCCTTTGAGGAGGTTTTTGAAGTACAATATTTTGTAGGCTATTGGTGACATTATTAATAGGCCTACTATCATTATCACCTCCTGTATGCTTATTCTTATGTTGAGACTTAGTAGGCTTTTCTTCTTTAGTCTTAAGTTGACCTCTTCTAATGAGAGCTTGTTCCACTTTTCTTGCTAACTCAATTGCTTGATCAAGAGATGTGATAGTAGTAGTTTCTAGTGCATAAGATATATGTTCTTGTAAATTACTAATGAATATATCAAGCATATCTTTCTGAGACATAGGTTGTCTTAATCGGCCAACTAAACTTCTCCAACGAGCTAAGAATTCTAAAAAACTTTCTTCTTTACTTTGCTTCAGATCATATAGGTCTCTCATTGTCACTTCCTTTTCAATGTAAGCACTAAATTGATGAACAAACATCTCTGCAGTCTTCTCAAAGCTCTTTAAAGAATAGTTGGGCAATCGATAATACCATTCTAATGCAACTCTAGCAAGACTCTTTGGAAATGTTTTCAATAGAAGCATATCATCATAAACAAGATCATGGCAAGCTATCCTGAATCCTCTTAGATGCTCTATTGGATCTTCTATCCCTTTATAGATTGGTAAAACTGGCATAGGAAAATGCTTGGGATAAGGTCTAGCAACAACAATAGGATCCAATGGCTGACTACACATTTCCTTATAATTGTATGTAAACCTTGAAGGTTGAATCATATCCATCCTTGAAACCAATTGATTCACTATATTTTCCAAATTTTGCATTTTTGGATTATGTGTGTTTCCAATATTCCCTTGACTTAGGTTGGACATGAGAAGGTTATTGTTATATGTGGTGCCTTGTGAGAATGGAAGATTAACTTGTGGTGGAACAGAGGCAATAGTGTTGACATTAGAAGATGAAGGAGGAAATTGAAAATAATTTTGGGTGCCACTACTAGTTGGAGGAATAGGTGGATTCCATCCAACATTGGTGGTATTAGTAGTAGCACAAGTTACTTGGTTCTTCAGATTACTGAGATACATAGGTTGAGATGTGGGATTATCATGATTAAGCATAGGAGACCTAATGGGAGGAGAAGGAGTAGCATCCTCTTTTTCAATATGAGCTTCTCATTCTACATATTCCAATAGCTTCTCCTTATGAGCTTTCATGAATTCCCAAATATGATCAAATGATGAGAAGACAAAGCTACCATTAGGTCCAACATAAGGATCAAGATTAGTTTCAGTTTCCATATCTACCTCTTCTTGCTCTTCTGGACCTACATTAGGGTCTTCCCTATCAATATGATCATCTTCCAAAGGAACATAATCAGATTCTAATTGTTTCCTCTGACTTCTATGGAAGGGAGCCATTAGAAGTAGTGAAAATAGTTAGGGAAAAACACTAACACATAGATTTTAATCTATTTAAGAGTTTTCAAATAGAATTAATGATCTTGCTTAGAGTTTTCAAAATAAAGGAGGTGTTCACGTCGGGTTCACCAAATATGTAGAGGGGGAAAACTGCCCTACCATGTACAATTCCCAAAAAGGCTGGATCTACAAAAGGTAGAAAGCCTTATGGGGTGAACCATGGGGGTTGTGTTGTTCTCTACACTCGGTGCTAGGGGGAAGGGTTCACCAGGAATGGTTTAAGGACTCACTCCAAGTCCTCAGGATTTTGGGATAGTTTGATGTATTCAGTTTCAAGCAATCACCTAAGTTTGGCCTTTCTAGATCTATGCTATGAAAGATAAAGGACAATGCAAAAAATAGAATGCAAGAATACAAGAGCTAACCTAATATGATTCTTTCTTTGAATGCTTTCTAACCTAGGGTTTTATCTAGAAAAACTTTAAAGCAAGGGCACAAGATAAATGCACAATATTAACCCTAGATGCACACTATATGCTTTTCACTTTTAGATGCCTAAGAATCAATATTTAGATCAGATATTCAACCAATAAAATAATTAGAACACTTATCTTGATCGGTGGTTGATCTAGCTTTTTCTGCCTCTTGTCCAATGATATCAAAAATACCTGTTTCTGCAAGATAACTTATGAAACACTTAAAAATGGGATTAGCATTAGGGGGCCTACTTAGGCCACTGTACAATAATGCTTGGAGGTGCAACAATCAAGCCCCCTAGGTCCTTTTAGATGACCTTTGAAAATAAAAGTAAAAATTGACCTTTGGAGAATTAATCATAAAACAACAATGCAATAATAGAGAAATAGAAAATAGATTATGCTATCATGCCCTAGATGTAATTTAGAAAATACTCATGCAATCAAAATTTGACAGATACCCCTAGTTTAGTCCTGGGAAAAATCATGCCTCACAGATAGCGGGCGTGATAACGCTACAAGCAAAATCATGCTCCATCAGAATGGGGTGCAATCTCGCTTCTATGAGCGAAAACCCTAAATTAGGGTTAGCAAAGTCGTGCCTCACTAGGATAGGGCATGATTTCACTTCAGAGACACAAAAAATAAAAGATAGATGCAGAACGTAAATAAATGCAGGAAAACAAAGTACGCAAAACCTGATGGATGGTGCAGAAGCAAGCAAAAGAGATCGAGGTATCCAAACGGGCACTCTCTTTCCTTCCGAACCACAACACGAATCCACCAAACCACACAACAATCCAAATCAATGCAGTAGAAGATCAAATCTAAAATTCGCACTTCGGGGTTAGCTTGTAGAAGAAACAGGAAGCAGAGCGAAAGTAAAAATGCGAGCACAAGTCAATCATAAGAATTTTGAGCTTAATTGTGTCTCCAAAATCATTGTTATGAAAGAGTGAGATTAACCCCTCCTTTTATAGATGAAAATTGGGGTGAAAAGAGCAGGAAAACAAACACAAGCCGACGCCAAGCATGCTAGAAAAGGTTAAACCTAGGTTTTAATAATTAAAACCCTAAAATAGCAAAATTGTGCCAATGGGGTGGATATCGCTTCTACGAAGTCGCGCCCCATCGTAATCGGGTGCGATTTCGCTAAAAGGCTAAAGAAAGGCAAGGTAGGGGGAAAAGAGGCCTACCCTTGCCTAAGGCAAGGGTTAGGGACCTCTTAGGGGCTCTAAGGAAGATTACCCACTGAAAGTGGGTCAATTTTCCGTGTCTACATGTAGATCAGGATTGTTGCTTTCTACAAATTTTGTTAGCTTTTCCAAGTAGCTCCTCCTTCACCAAAAAGAGCTCTCAAACTTCCTTTCATGAGCCTAGGGTTTGGTGATTTGGTTTTCTCCTTTCCATTGTGGATTTAGAGGAATATTTAGGCAATATTCAAGTCTCCCAGCTTTGAAAAACTCCTTTTGTCTTTTATTCTTCTTATAGAAATCTAACTTCAAGCAAGATATTCTTCTTCTCAGGACTCTGAATGTCTTGATGTCTTTTACATATTTTTGGCACTCCTTGCCAATTCTTCTTCTCCTAATTGGGCTTGTTTTCATATGGTGACAACTGTCCCAATTATTTCCCTTGTGATAAAGTTTCTCCTTGATGGATAATTTCTTCAATGAGTTCTTCTAGGAATTTTTCAATAATCTTACTTCAACAACAAGTCTCTCCAAGATTTTTTTCTTGAGATCTCTCCTAGGTCTTCGATTCTGTAACTACTTTGGTATTCCTTGAGGCCTTCTTTTTTAACTTCTGTAATTGAGATCTCCTTCCTAGATCTCTTGATTCTTCTACTTCTAGATTTGAACATGGTTCTCCTAGTACTTTTTGTCCTTTCAAGAATGGAATTTCTTTAATGAATCTTCACCTGATCTCTTCACCTTCAAGTTTGCTTCAGGTGCTAGATGATTCTGAAGAAAATACTCTTTCTAAATTTCCTGTAGAAATTTTCTCAACTCATTGGATATATTTTTTTTGCAACAAATGATTAGTACTAAAATCTAAATCTAATTATGAATTAGGTACTCTCTTCTAAAGTCTTTTCTAGGATCAAATATTTTGTGGCCATTTTTATATTAAGTCTTCTATGAAATTTTCCTTTATATTAGGGCTTCTATGGCCTTTTCAAATCAAGGCTTATATGGCATTTTATTTTAGATCAAGGCTTTTGTGGCATTTTCTTTTAAATCAAGGTCTTTGTGATATTTTCCTAGATCAAGGCTTCTATCACATTTTTTGCTATGAAGTTGACTTTATCAATAGAGATATTCAATCTCTTGATATCACTATGAATATTTTTCCTAGAGTCTCTTCTGCAATATTCTTCTTTTACAACAACTAATCTCTACACTATGAAGGTACTTCGATCTTTGGGCAATGAAATTAAAATCTCCTAGATTTTAATTATAGGAGGTGTATCAATTATCTGAGAGTTAGTTTCCTACAGTAAGAAGAACCTTAAGGTAATAGTTACCAAGTTTCAAATATCATGTATGATATTCACTAGATGTTTTTTCAATCTAGTGGATTGAATGCTGAGTCCTAGTCTTCACGAGTTTTCTTGTAACTTTGTGGAGAGACTCTAGTAAAATGTAATCTGAGTATTTTTTAAAATTAATATTTCTTTCGTTCCTCACTTGTGAATCTTCCTAATTCTACTACCTATAATATTTTGAGATTTTTTGACAGTGACTGGTCCAATGGCACATTAGATTGACAAAAACTCAAACTCAATAATAATGGTGGTATTCCTATTGATCTACTATGACTAGATCTACCATGGCTACGATACCAATGTGATGTAGGAGCATCCGAGGGCAGTAGAGCAATCTTGCATCAAACAAATTTTTCTAAGTGTTTTGTAGAAGAAAATATATATATATCGCAAAATCACAACATGTCGCAAAATCGTGACCAAGGCAGGAAGCAAAGGCATGATGGACATAATGTTGTGAAATTGTGACCAAGGCAATGAGCAAAGGCATAGCGGACAGAATGTCGCAAAATCATGACATGTCATGATTTCGTGACATGTTGCAAAATCGCGACCAAGGCGAGGAGCGAAGGCACAGCGGATAGAACATCGTGAAATCATGACCAAGGCGAGGAGCAAGGGCATAGTGGACCGAATGTCATGAAATCGTGACATGTCATGATTTTGTGACATGTCACGAAATCACGACCAAGGTGAGGAGCGAAGGCACAGTGGACAGAACGTCGCAAAATCATGACATGTCAAGCTTTCACAACCAGAGCAGGGAGTGAAGACGCGAAGGACGGAAGGTCACGAAATCGTGACATGTCACGATTTTGTGACTGAAACTAAAGAACGGAGGCTCGATAGAAAAACATCGTGATATCGCAACATGTCATGATATCGTGACTAAAGCAAAAGCGAGAAGGCATGAATGAAGGAATGTCATGATATCGTGACATGTCGCGATATCATGACCGGAGCAGGAGAGAGAAAGCATAGAAAGGAAATCATCGCAATATCATGACATGTCGCGATATCATGACCAAACAAAAAAACACGCACTCCAAGCTTCATAAAGGCGTCCCTTCATGCACGGCAAGCTAGTGGTAGTGGAGCAGCAGTTTCAGAGGAAGATTCCAACAAGCATGTTGGCCACTCGTGCATGATATCTAGAGATGCATTTATAGCAACTAGCAATGAAGTAACAATTCAAGAAGAAGATCCCAGTGGTTATGGTAGCCAGTCACGCACCTCACCCAGAGTCTCATCAATGCAACTTTCTATTATTGTTCTAGGTGGCAATTGCAGATCGTGGGAAGTTTGAAAACATAAAGGATCAGGACCACGATAAAAACCCAAGAATTGTAAGCAGAATGGGTTGGCAAAATGGCAGATGGCTGTATATTATTTGTAAATTCTTTCGAAGCTATTGGATAAGAAATTTGGCTCTTATTATTCTGGTTTCCTGTCTTGTATCTAGATCTGTTCTCCATTAAGTGGTATCAGAGCCGAAAGTTCCTGAGTGTGTAACAGATCGTCGAACATGAGGCAGTTACACCAGGATCTATGGGAGGGCTTGTGAGAGAGTGAATAGAATGCCTCCAAGAAGAAAACTTGTTGGTGGGAGAGGCATGGTGGTAGTGAAAGATGTCTGAGCTTTGTAGCAGCAAATGCAAGCCCTGCAAGAAGAGATGCATAGAAGATTGGAGCCAAGAATAGATGAAGGTAGTGAAGAGGAAGATGACGAATAAGAAGGCCAGCCTGAGGAAGAAGAAGAAGCAGTAGATCCTGCTCAATCCAGACTATACAAGCCATATCCCAAATTGGGAAGAGGCCGAAGATGGAGATTTCCACGTATTTTAGGAACCTTGATCTAGAGGAATTGATTGACTGGATCAATGATCTGGAAGAGTACTTTGAGTACGAGGAGGTTGAGGATCCTAATAGGGTCAGATTCACTAAGACCAAGCTAAAAGGTCATGCCAACATTTGGTGGAAGGGAGTGCAGCTAGAGAAAAATAAAAGAGGAAAAGAGAGAATAACAAAATGGGAACGAATGGTAGAAAATCTGAAGAGGCAGTTCATCCCTGGTGATTATGAGTTAGACTTGCTAAATAAAATGCAAGGGTTGAGGTAATCAAGTAAGTCTGTAAAAGAATACACAGAAGAGTTTCATAAAATTATGATAAGAATAGGCCACTCAAAGGTCAACAAGGAGAAAGTAGCCTGTTACATTAATGGGTTATGAGCAAGTATTCAAGAAGAATTAAGTCTGGTCCGGATGACCACCATAGAGGACGCTTACCAATTTTCCCTAAAGGTTGAAGAAAAGCTCAATAGGAGGTTTGAGAACAAGCAAAGAGGAAGAGGTCATGGTGAAAGAACTGGTGGAAGGACCAGTGGAAGAAGGAATGAATATTCTCAGAAGAATGGAGAAGGTAGCAGTAATTAGGAACAAAGGAGAGAAAATACCTACCGCCCCCGTAATTAGAATAATGATTACCGAGGGGGAAGGGGTAGAGCTGGACATGGCCAGGGAAGAGGAAGATTTCATGGAACTTGCTTCCAGTGTGGAGAAGAGGGACATCACCAATATGAGTGCCCACAACAACGAGAAAGGAATAATAGGAGGCCGAAAGGAAATGCCAGAGCCGTAGTCACTGATGAAGATGCTGGATCTGAGCATTCTGAAGAAGCAGAGAGAGGAGAAGTAATGATTGCGAGGAGAGTCCTACTGAATGAAGAGGGGGCTGTAGATCAGAGGAAAATCTTATTCTGCACAAGGTGTAAATGCACGGGTAAGATTTGTAATATTATTATTGACAACGGTAGCATAGATAACCTAGTTTCAGAGGGAATGGTTACAAAGCTACAATTGGAGAGGAAGAGACACCCGCATCCATATCGAATCACGTGGTTGCAGAAAGACCATAAGGTTTTGGTCAGTGAACAATGCCTGGTAAAATTCAGTATTGGGAATTATCGTGATGAGGTCCTATGCGATATCCTGCCCATGGATGCATGCCATTTGTTTTTGGAAAGGCCATGGCAATTTGACAGGTGCACGGTTCATGATGGCCATGCCAACACCTACTCCGTAACAAAGAATGGAATGCGTCATAAGCTAAAAACCCTGAAGGAGGTGGAAGAAAAGGTATGTGGTAGTGCCAAAATGTGCTTAGTTGATGGAAGAAAATTTTTAGATGATTTGAAGCATGAACATATGTGTTATGCATTAATTCCTAAAGTTGGGGAGATAGAATGCAAAGATACCCCAGCAGAAGTCCTAGATATATTTGAGGAATTTCTAGATATTATATCTGATAATGTGCCTGAGGGTTTACCCCCAGTAAGGAAGATTAGTCACCATATCGATTTGGTTCCAAGATCAATCTTGCCCAATAAAGCTACACATAGAATGACGCCTATAGAAACTGAAGAGCTAAACAGGCAGGTCCAGGAGTTGTTGGAGAAGGGACTTATTTGATAAAGCTTAAGTCCATGCGCAGTACTTGTAGTGCTAGCACCAAAGAAAAATGGAGAGTGGATAATGTGTATAGACTCTCGAGACATCAACAAGATCACAATAAAATATAGATTTCCTTTGCCAAGAATGGATGACATAATGGATTGTTTGAGTGGAGCCAAATACTTCACCAAGATTGACCTCAAGAGTGGTTACCATCAGATCCATGTCAGAGAAGGAGATGAGTGGAAGACAACCTTCAAGACCAGAGAGGGTTTGTATGAATGGTTGGTCATGCCATTTGGGCTATCCAATGCACCAAGTACCTTCATGCGGCTGATGAATGAGGTACTGAAAGAGTTCTTAGGCAAATTTGTCATTGTCTATTTAGATGATATATTAATATTTAGTAGAACCCTGGAGGAGCACTTGGTGCACATTAGAAGGGTTTTTGAGAAGTTGCGGGAGGAGCAGTTATTAATTAATCTGAAAAAGTGTAATTTTGTAAAGAAGGAGTTAGTGTACCTGGGATTTGTCATCTTAGCAAAAGGTCTAAAAATGTACCTAGAAAATGTGAGAGCTATCATCAAATGGCCTACCCCAAGAAGCACAATAGAGGTAAGATCATTTCATGGTCTAGCCAGCTTTTACAGAAAATTCATTAGAAATTTCAGCAGCATTTGTGCACCCCTCACAGAAACAATGAGAGGGGATAAGAAAGAATTTAAGTGGACCTTAGGGGTTGATAGGATCTTTGATGTATTAAAGAAAAAGGTCACAAAACAACCTATTTTGGCACTTCTAGACTTTAACAAAGTATTTCAGGTAGACTGTGATGCCAGTGGTAGTGCAATAGGAGTTGTACTGAGTCAGGAAGGCTGACCTATTGCTTACTTTAGTGAGAAGCTCAATGATGCTTGGAAAAAGTATTCAGTTTATGATCAAGAATTTTATGCTATAGTTCAGGCTCTAAAGAAGTGAAGGCATTATTTGTTGCCAAAAGAGTTTGTTCTATTCACTGATCATCAGGCCTTACAATACATTAATAGCCAAACAAAACTGAATTAGAGGCACTTGAAGTGGGTTGAGTTTTTCCAAAGATATACCTTTGTGTTGAAACATAGAAGAGAAAAATCAAACAAAGTTGCAGATGCCTTAAGTAGAAGGCAGAATTTTCTGATTGAAATGATAGTGGAAGTGGTAGGATTTGAAGAACTGAAGGGTCTGTATCCTGAAGATCCTAATTTTGTAGAAGCCTGGACGACTTGCTTGGCACCTATTACTTTGGATAGGACAAAATGGTTGGATTTTCTAATCCAAGATGGAATGTTGTTCAAAGGAAGTAAGTTATGCATTCCAAGGAGTTCCATGCGGAAAAACTTAGTCAAGGAGAAACACAGTGGAGGACTGGCTAGACATTTTGGTTGGGATAAGACCATTGCCCTAGTGAGTGAGAACTACTACTGACCACAACTGCAACAAGATGTGAAAAAGTTTGTGCAAAGTTGTAGAATATGCCATATGGCAAAAGGCGTGAGACAGAACACAGGATTATATCAGCTGTTACCTGTACCTGAGAGGCCATGGGAGAACATCAACATGGATTTCATTCTTGGGTTGCCGAGAACACAGAGGGAAAATGACTCCATATTTGTGGTGGTTGACAGATTCTCCAAGATGGCACATTTTATTCCCTACTAGAAAACAAGTGAAGCGGTTCACATTGCAGGGTTATTTTTTAAGGAAGTGGTATGACTTCACGGTCTACCGAAAAGCATAGTCTCTGACAGAGATACAAAGTTTTTTGGGTATTTCTAGAGAACATTGTGGAAGAAGTTGAAGACAGATCTGAAGTTCAGTTCTGCGTACCACCCACAGACTAATGGACAGACAAAGGTGGTAAATAGAAGTCTGGGTAATTTATTAAGATGCTTGATAGCAGAGAAACCCAAGGGATGGGATTTGGTTTTGTCGTAGGGGAAATTTGCATACAACAATTCTGTCAACAAGAGTACAAACAAATATCCATTCCAAGTCATATATGGAAACAACCCAAGAAATGTTTCTGAGCTGAGGAAATTAGATAAAGGAGAAAAGTGCAGTGCCGAGGCTGCGGAATTTGTGAAACAGATGAAAAGCCTGCATGAAGAAGTGAAGAAACAAATTACAAAAATGAATACCCAGTATAAGACAAGAGCAGACCAAAAGCGACGGTTTAAAGAGTTCAAAGTGGGAGATGAAGTCATGGTCCATCTCAGAAAATAAATATTTCCTACCAAAACTTATAACAAGTTGAAGATGAAGAAGTTTGGGCCATACAGAATACTGGAAAAATGAGACTTAGGCAATGCATATGAAGTGGAATTTCCAAGTGGGCTTGACATTTCGCCTATTTTTAACATATCAGATTTAGTGGAATACCATGAAGGAAATAGTACAGAGGCACCAAGTATAGAATTGTGGAGCATTCCAACGTCTAACCCAACCACAGATGAGATCAAGGAAATATTAGATACTCGTGAAGGCAGAAGTACAAGGAACAAATAGTATTCTGAATATTTGATCAAGTGGAAGGGCAGACCTATAGAAGATGCAACTTGGTTGTCAAAAACGAGAGGTTGACCGCTCGGGTCTTCCTCTCATAGATCAAAAGTGAGGATCACTTCTCAATCCACCCCGGGTGTCTGATGCAGGAGCATCTAAGGGCAGTAGAGCAATCTTGCATCAAACAAATTTTTCTAAGTGTTTTGCAGAAGAAAAAAAAATATGTGTCACGAAATCACGACCAAGGCAGGAAGCAAAGGCATGATGGACAGAATGTCATGAAATTGCGACATGTCAGGATTTCACAACATGTCACAAAATCGTGACCAAGGTGAGGAGCAAAGGCACAACAAACAGAATGTCGTGAAATTATGACATGTCACGAAATCGTGACCAAGGTGAGGAGCGAAGGCACAGTGGACAGAACATCATGAAATCGCGACCAAGGCAAGGAGCAAGGGCACAGTGGATCGAATGTCATGAAATCATGACCAAGGCGAGGAGCAAAGGCACAATGGACAGAATGTCACGAAATCATGACATGTCACGATTTTGTGACCAGAGCAGGGAGCGAAGGCGTGAAGGACGGAAGGTCACAAAATCGTGACATGTCACGATTTTGCGATCGAAACTGAAGAACAAAGGCTCAATAGAAAAATGTTGGGATATCACGATATGTTGCGATATCGTGACCAAAGCGAAAGCGAGAAGACATGAAGGAAGGAATGTCGTGATATTGCGACATGTCACGATATCACGACCGAAGCAAGAGAGAGAAAGCATAGAAAGGAAATCATCACGATATCGTGACATGTTGCGATATCGTGACCAAACAAAAAAACACGCACTCCAAGCTTCATAAAGACATCCCTTCATGCACGTCAAGCTAGCAGTAGTGAAGCAGCAGTTTCAGAGGAATATTCCAACAAGCATGTTGGCCACTCGTGCATGATATCTAGAGACACATTTATAGCAACTAGCAACAAAGTAGCAGTTCCAAAAGAAGATCCCGGTGGTTATGGTAGCTAGTCGCGCACCTCACCCAGAGTCTCATCAATGCAACTTTCTAGTATTGTTCTAGGTGGCAATTGTAGATCGTGGGAAGTTTGAAAACACAGAGGGTCGGGACCTCGATAAAAACCCAAGAATTGTAAGGAGAACGGGTTGGCAAAACGATAGATGGCTGTATATTCTTTGTAAATTCTTCCAAAGCTATTGGATAAGAAATTTGGCTCTTGTTATTCTGGTTTCCTGTATTGTATCTAGATATGTTCTCCACCACAATGTTATCTTTTGAGGTAGATTGCAATGGGATATGGCAATCACAAGATGCAAAAATATAAAAGAAATTAAATTCACAAGATTTCATAAATATGTTATAAATAGAAATGATAAAAATGAATACAATATTACTATGGAGGAAAGGGACACTCCATGCAAGATGCTATAGAACCATAATGTGTTCCATAACTAATGGAGTCACCCACTACTACTACTCCTACCTACTGACTTGCTTATTGGACTCTTACAATGAGGCCCTCTTATAATGGAAGATAGATTCCTTGGCCAACACTCTACCTAGTTGTGCAAGGGACATCTTGCACATTTACAACTTGTACATTGAAACTTGTACATTTATTATATTAAATGAATTAATTAGATAATTTCACCTTAAAGTAATCTAACGTCCTAAGTATGTAGCTAGGAATGTACATTTACATGATCCAAATGATGTAATAGACTCTAACTCTAATAGATATCCATGGAAAAGCCCCCTAGAACTACAAAAATAACCAATCAGGGAGCCATTAATAATAACATAAAACCTTGTTGAGGAGATACAAGACATTACTAGAATCATCTAGCTTTGAACGAAACCAAATTTGTCAAGGACTTTGAACAGGAACTCCCAAGCCACCATATCATACACCTTTCTCATATCTATCTTAAGGAGAGTCCTAGGTCTTTCACTTTTTCTAATTGAATGAATGATCTAATGCACTTCTATTATACCATATAAAATTTATCTTCCAAGGATAAATCTACTCTAAGGAGAGTCAATAATTGATACGAGTAAATTTTTCAATCTATTGGCCTTAGAATTGGTCAGTATTTTAAAGATAGTATTACACAAACTGATCTACCTGAAGTTTGTAAATCCTTTAGCACCCAAATATTTGGGAATTAAAAGTAGGAAAGTGGAATTCACATTGGTAGAAATGAATATTGATATTTGAACCTCTATAACAACACTACAAATATTAGAACCCAAGATATGCTAGAAACTCTAAAACATATAGGTGGGAATCCATCAGGCCACGAAGCTTTTAGACCATCCATCACAAAAATTGCCTTACTCACTTCATCATAACTAAAGGGATAACATAGGACCTTATTCATATCCTTAGAAACTAGCTCTAGAATAGACTGTAACAATTAGTCTTCCATCAACAGGTTTTTGTGAATATAAGAGAAAAGTAAATATTCAAAGAAATAAACCACACTTGCCCTAATATCATCTATGTCTTTGGAAACATCACCATCATCTTTTTGGATATTTCTAATCCTAATAATGCTCCTATACATAAGTGTGAAAACAATTCATGTTACAATCACCATCCTGAAGCCAAAGGGACCTAGATTTGTATCACCACATAGTCTCTTCCTCTGCTAACACATTATGTAAATTAGACATAATTCGTATTTCTCTAGACCTTAGCTCCTATGCAACCTTTGAGACCACATAATTAGCTTCAAATTATTTGAGCATTTCACATATATTTTTTTTATGAAAATAAATATTGCCAAAGACATTTTTATTCTATTCCTTCAAGTTGGCCTTGATAAACCTTAGCTTGGAAGTAATTTGAGCAATAGGGCATCTTGAGAAACTCTTGGTCCACCATTATCTAATCTTGGCTTCTAAATCTAGATGATGCAACCACATAGTCTTGAATCTGAAGGGCCTCTAAAATAATGAAGGGTTCATTAATTTATTCAACACTAGAGGATTGTGATCTGAAGCAAGTTTAGAGAGAGAATTTAACATCACATATCCACAAAAGGAATTCCCTCTTTGGAGATAAAAACCTTGTCTAGTCTAATCTAGATAATTTGGCTCCCCATTTATCGATTGCTCCATGAAAATCTAGATCCTTTGAGCTCCATATCCATGAGTTTTTGGAAGTTCACAAAGGAAGTAAATTCCTCCATACTTTTACAAGAAAAAGTACCACATTTATTATTTGAGGGATATAAAGGGGTGCTAAAGTTCCCCAGTAGAAGCCAAGATTCGTATTTGAAAATTTATCTCATTGTTCATAGCGAGTTACATAAAACCAACCTATTCTAGGGTGAGTTAGGAGCGTAAATATTTAAGGTAATCCACTTAAAGCCTGAGGATTTTAAAGAAAAAAAATATTTATGACTCTATTTGATATAAGGAGAATTGAACCTTCAACAAAATTGGGATCCCACATACATAATAGACCCCTTGAGGCTCCATTAGCTGATTTAGCTACAAAATTGGCTTCTCTCCAAATTCTCATCTTAATTATTTTAGCACTATTACTGTCCATCTTCGTCTCCTGCACAAGAATAATATCCAACTTTTTTATCTCCTAATAGATCTCTCTACTTAGAAATCCCATTTAGACTTCTAATATTCCACAAAATGAGTTTCATTTATGATATTTGGAGTGATTTCCCTCATCATGAGGATGGGGGGATTGGTAGAATAAATCTAACATATGTTGCTTACCTTTTGACTCCTTTTCCTTATAAAAATTCAACTGAATCTTACAATATTAGTAGAGGTCTTGCAAATATTCTTGGAAACCTCCACATCCACTATGCCTTTTTAGAGACTTCTTGTCTTTGGATGTGAGAACTTTGTATTTGGATGTGAGCACTTTGTCTTTGGCCGAGACAACTTAATGGATATATTCACTATAAATATCTCATCTAGTTTATAAGCTATTAAAAGATGCAACCAATATATGAAATAAAATTGGATATACTAGCTTTAATGAAAATTTATGCTTTTTTAAATTATTTATAATAGATAAATATTTTATAAATGTTCAATGTGGTTTAAACTTATATAATGAACATTATTTTAATTTTTAATAAAATATGTGGCAATCTAACTAATAAGGTTTGATATATATATATATATATATATATATATATATATATATATATATATATATATATATATATATATATATATATATATTATTTTTATTATGACCTAATTTATAACTTTTGTATTTTATTCTCATATATATATATTAAATATATGATTAAATAAAATATTAAACATTTTACTTCTAATATTTTCATTCAAAAAATAAAAAAATATAGTACTTCTAATATTTTCACTCAAAAAAAAAAGTACTTCAAATATTTCTAGTCAAAAATATATGATTAAATAGTTTGAATTATGAGGAAGAGTAGGGGAAAGTGGAGTGTTAGATATTTCATACCCTGGTTCTTTGGATGGTGGAGTGGAGTTGGAGGTGGCAAAGGTAGATTTGAGAGACTCATTATGGTCTGGTAAGTTTGATGGTATGGGGTCTTGCACTACATGGGACCCTGGAAAGATTCGGTTTGGGTTGGTTGGTAAGGGACCTTCTTCCCCTGATATTTCCTATGCTAAGGTAGTGTCAGGTTTTGATATTGGGGAGGAGTTTCCTCCTTGTGAATTTTATGTGCAATCCTTTCAGATATGTATCCTTGATTTCATGGTTAACTCCCTTTTGAGTCAAGTATCTTGGGATCTAGTGGGAAAGTTGGTGGGAGGGAGGCCAAATTTGAATTCCTTCAAATATTGGGAGCTGTCCAAATGGTGGCCTAAGGTCTCTCTAGACATAGCTACTCTCCCCCAGAATTTTTTCCTTATCAAAATCTCTTGTGAAGAGGACCCGAGGAAAATTTTGGAGGGTAGCCCTTGGTTTTTTGATAACCAAGGTATTTTTCTTAGATGTTGGGGCCCTGATTTCAATTTAGCATTGTAAAGAGTGAACTTGGTATTGGTCTGGGTTCATATTCCTAAATTACCTATTTATTTATGGCAAGAAAGTGTCTTCCAGGATGTGGCATCAACGATTTAGGACTTCATATCTTTGGATAAGGTCTCTCTTTCATTCTCTCGAAGGTAGTTTGTTATAATGTGCATTATGGTAGACATTGAAAAGAGCTTCCAAGATCAGTTGAACTTGTTTCATACCTTGGAAATTGGTCACAATCAGTGTTTTATGAAAATAAGCCTCAGGCTTACCAAATTTATGGGTTTGATTGACACCAGAAGAATTTGTACCCTCAAAAGAAGCCTGGAAAGCCTTCTGTTAACCAAGAGTTACAATCACCGAATTTTGAGGTGGTGAATGAGTGGAGGACCTCGACTAAGAATATTAAAATCTATCACAAAATACCTCATGGTGCTTCCAAGGGCAAAGATATTATTTCCTCTCAGTAGAACGCGAGTGTCATTGGTGGGAATTTTGGTGTTTCCCCCAGGAATAATTCTAATTTGACTTCTGAGGCCCTGGGGTCATTTATCCAAAGTAATCTGGAAGGTGTGCTAATTTTGGAGCCCACAAAGAATGGAAACATTATTCCTATTAAGAATTCATTTGAAGGGCTTGAGAAAGTTGGGATTGAGGGCTTCCCCTAAAGTTTTTAATATGGAGATTTCATCTCCCAAAGAGGATTATAAAGTGTCTTCTCCTAAAGAGGTAATGGCATCCCCTTTGGATGGTTTTGTTAGCCCTGTTGGTTCTCCTAAACTCTTCATGGAGAGAGGATCACCTGGCCCTAAAACTAGGAGTTGGTCTTGTATTACCTCAGGTGGTAAACAAAAAGTGGGAAGGCCTAAGAAGAGTGAGTTCAATTTTGCATCAACTATTGGGGTCCTTCCTAGCTTTGCTCTAAAGAATTTTTTAAATTTGAGGTATAGCAATAGATGACTTAGTTTGGACACCTTTAAATTCACCCCTTCCAAGGGTGCTTGAGAGGTCATATATGCTCTACCTCCAGTATTGATTTTGTGTTCCCTAGTGCTTCTTGGTTTCTTTTTTCCTAGATTTTGGTTTTCTTAAAGTGGTTTCTAGATCCTAGAGCATTTTTTGATTAGACCTTCCTTGTGGCTCTTTTATTTATTATTGCAGATGTCATTTATTGCTTGTTAGGGAAGTATTCAAGGTTTGAATTTGAAGTGCCCAATTTGGGTGCGTGGTTCCTTTTTATTTTAAATTTAAATTTTTGTTGGTACACTGTATGTTGGTGTACTTTTCATTCTGTGTTGTAAGTTTCTTTAGCTTGTTTAGTACTCCCTTCTCTGTTGGTTTTTTGGTCTTGCTGAAGTGGCCTTTCAAGGTGGAATGAGGCTCGCAGGCTTATGTGGTTGATTTTATTTTTATTTTGCTCTTACTGGAGCTATCGTAAGCCATGTGTTGTAAGTCCTTTGTAGTTTGCCTTTGGATTTTATTGCATAATGTTTGCTCTTTGTAGTGCTCATGTGGGAGTGGTTGTATAGTTGTATGATTTTTCAGAGTAGTTCTCCTATGGGTATTGTTGTAAAAGGTTGTGGGATGCCTTTCAAAACCCTCTATTCTATTAATAGTACCAAATATATATATATATATATATATTTAAATAATATATTAAATACATTTTGAATATTCTAATTGTGTCCTAAATACAAAAAATCAATTAAGACAACATGTGAGATGGGAGCCCCCTCTAGAAGGATGGTTGAAGCTAAATTTTTATGGGGCCTCAAAAGGTAACCCAGGTAAATTTGGAGCAGATGGTGTCTTTAAAAATACTTCAAGTTGAGTACTCAGCTTATTCTAAATCCTTGGACATCCAATCAAATTATTTTGTAGAAGATAAAAATGATATTTTTACGAATTCAATATTTAAGGATGTTGGGTTGAAGGAATATCATTGAAGAGGATTCCCTAAATATAATAAAAACTTTGAAAGGGAACTAAGAGGCTAGTTGGTAGATTGAAGACATGATTGAAAGTTGTAGAATGAATATCAGATCGAAAAATTGTTGAAGCAAACATATTTTTAGGAAAAGAAACATATTTGTAAACTTGATGGATAATATGGGAGTGTCTTAGCAAAAATACTTATGTTGCCTTGAAAATTTTCAAAATATGATTATAAATTAGTAGACCATGAAAAACTATGGTAAATATCCATTTTTATTAGGTATCTGATGATCAGGATGGAATACAAATAATGTTGGAGAAGACAATTAACAATAACTTGGATTGGCAGATATAGGTTAGTGGAAAGTTTCTTTTTTTGTATTTACATGGTGGAATCGGTAGCCACCACAAATCCAGGAAGGTTGTCCAGATTTTATGGCCGTCACAGTATTCTGTGTTGTCTGCCCCAGAAGTTGCCACACAGATATTTGTGCAGTCTACCCCTATAACCACCATGCCACAATCATTTTAAACCTTTTACGTCGCTAAAAGCACCAAGAAATGGACAAGCGTTCAGTTCGACGAGGCCCAAGATTTTAACCTTGGAACTTCATCCCCCTTATGGGGTTTGGATGAACCAATTGGTCTACACCTCGGACCTAGGTTAGTGGAAATATTAGAGTACCATGGAGTGAGCATTAAATGAAAGTTGAAGTCTACATAAGCATGGTGTTTGGTAAAATGGCTAGAGTAGCATCCTTGGAGGTAAAGTATGGAGTTGAAGGAAATGTGAACTTGAAGCTGGGTAGTGGTGGTAAGCTCTAAATGATGTGGTCCTTGTTTTCTTGGAAATTATTATGTGGAGTGTTTTATCTTGTTTCAAGTAAAGTATCTTTAATTACTGTTTTGACATTCTATAGGTAGTTGAGTGCCAATTTGTTTTGTTAATTGTATGTATTAAGTATGTACTTTTAAGTTTCCTTATATAGGATATGCTATGAAATTTTGTGAAGGGTTGGGGCCCTAATCCCCTTCTAACCATCAATAAAAAAACAAAAGCTACACAATACAATTCTTTTCATCATGATTTGTAACTTAATTTTCTCTAATTTAAGATATCTTTCTTATGGAGGAGAGAAGATTTCTTTTGGATTATTTATCACCCAACCATGTGTTATTCATAAAAAATTTCCAATCTCAAAATTCCTTAGTGAACTTTCCACATTTCACAAATGGAAAGTATGTAAACTAGAGAGACCTTCAATGTGTAATGCATCAACATATAAATATTCTTTTATGAAATATTTAAGTATATACTCATAACTAGATATTTTTTTTAGCACAACAATCAATTTACACATTTTGGTGATACAAGTATTGTATATATAAATAATCTCCATCCTTAAGAATAAATTCACACAACATTCATAAATGCAGTTCCTACAAGTGTACATTCTAAAATATTATACCTTATTCATGGTGCATAGATATAAGTTTCAAACATTGTCTCCATCCATCTAGAATGATATTTTCACATCCTTCTGCTCCAAGTTTGTTTATAGACATGATACACTCTATTTCAAGATGTTTTATATAAGATAATCAACTATTTATTATAGTTATAATTGCATTAATTTTACTACAAGATAAATCATGCATAAATTAGAACTATAACTAAGTTACATATTTTTGTAGAAAGTATGACATTCAAGCCTATAAAATAGTCATCAACAACCCATAAAAAAACAAACCAATGAGAAATAAATAAAAAATCCGTAGAAAGGTGTACCTATGAATAGTCATATAAAAATTTAGTTATGAAACAAAGTATTTTTAAGGAACAACCATAATAGATCCCACTATTATGGTTAATGAAAGTTATAATAGGGTAAAACACACAATGATGGACCAAAATGGTAAACAATGTCATTCAAAGTGTAAGCAATATCTATAGAACTCAAAATATGACTAGGTTATAATCCTTTCTTACTAAGATCAACTAGAAATTTTTAATTCATATTCCATTAATAAATTGAACCCTCTAACATAATGTCATTAAATAAATTTTTTATGCCAAAATAAAACAACTACTAATCTATTAGAAAAAGGATTAGAGAGCTTCCCATAAAAAATGGGGATGTATTATATCTTTGTGACTTCCTACTATAGGATCAATTTGATCTTGTAGATTAAAATAGCCCAAGAAAAAGGAATAGAAATTGCTTATAAAGGCTAGTTAAGTTATCTAAAATAAAATGTTAAACAGAAATTTACTATAGTGAATAATGGAACTCATGCATTCACCTATCACCAACAACATTATCTTGAACCATTTAAGTATTCTAATTTCAAAAAGGCATCAAGGAATAAACCAAACTAGACATATACATACTTAATATAGAGTTTTAATCTTTATATAAGTTAACTTTCACATATTCCATATATGACACCAATAAACATAGACCAAAACCTCTAAAACATTTCAAGTATTAAAAAACATGCATGTGCAAAGTAACAAAAAATTACTATATGCCCTTTTTAATTTAAGCAATAATTAAATATTTACAACATATTATAGAACTTTATGCATAAGTTATTTTTGAATAACACCCATTCAATTAGAATAGTATTTGAGTAGAACTCTGTAACCATAAAGCATCATCTCTAAAGCAAGCTATTAAGGAAGACAGTTAAAAAATTGATAATTTTATTTCTACTCTATCCCAAGAAATCATCCTTGTTTATTCTACATAATGCCCTGTTATAGGCTTGAGATTTCTTCTAATAAGACATCTCCATGTATGCAAGACAATTTCCAAACACTAATGTTCTCAATATTTTAGGAGCTAAAGTCATTCATGAATATGTTTTAAAAGCAAACAAGGGAAAGGAAAAATATGTTGGAAATATGAGCAAGTTTTGTTGTCATTGATGTCAAGGAAGATAAGGACCAAGTTTATTGTCATCCAGGTGTCTATGTCCGAGATTTGATAGGCAAGGTTGATGTTCAAGTTTCATTAATATCCTCTGGTGGTTTTTACCAAAAAGGCAAAGAAGAAGGTTTAATATTATAATATTTAAGTATCCAGGGTTGGTTCATGAAAAATAAATGCAAGGAGTTGTCACATTATAAAGCATCTAAAAAACCCATATGGCAGATTGAATGGTTAAAGGTTTAATTATTTAATTTTAAATAATTTAACCTTAAGGTTAAAATTTAAAATTAAATAATAATAAGTTAAAGGGCCTAAGGTTATAAATTATAAATTCAAATTTTATAAATTCGAATGTCTTCACCGATGTTGGAGAAAGCACATGAAAATGCATATAAATAATGCCACAAAACCTTGGCATTAATCATCCTTGTGAATCGAAGCCTATGCAAAGAGTTCATGCGCCATAAGAGATTCGCATGTGTTTTAAATTGTTGGACGTAGAGGAGAGGACAAGTAACAAGGGAGCACGAAAACTATTTCGAAGCAGTTTGTAGCTCAGTTGGTAGCCAGGGGCTGTGATAAAGCGTTTGGGGAATGCTAGACCCGAGTTCGAATCGTGGGTGCTCCGTTTTGCTGAAGAGGGAAGTGGTTTTTGTTTGCGCTTCATGGAAGGGAAGAAGATAAAGGTATCGGGGCACACCTTTTAGACCACGTGAGGGCACGTAGCCCAAGCGGTGCTAGCTTGAAGTGCTAAGGCGCTTGGTGGAGGAAAGGTGGGAGTTCGAAACCCATCGAGGACATTTTGCCAAAGCAAAAGGTATGCAAATTGAAATTTAATTTTTACTAAGGTGTTTTCTAGGTGGAATTTGTGGAACGTGCGCTAGAGGGTTTTGTTAAGTGCTAAGGTGGTTGGTAATTAATTAAAGAGGGAGATATAAGGTTTTGGTTAAGTTAAAAATTAAATTATCCTTTTAGGAGTAATAAGGGGATAAGTGGAGTTAAATTTTATTTTAAATATAAAGGTGTTAATTCTTTTAAAAGGAGTAATAAGGTGATTATTGAAAGATTATTTGTGAAGTGATTTACTTGGTTTTTGTTAATATTTTAAAGTGTGGAGTTTATAAGGTGTAATTGAGATCTTATGCTATGTATGGTGAAATATTTTGAGGAATCATTTAAGTGAATTTTTGAGTGAAGATCTTGCTACCTAACCTTTGAAATTGGCAAAGAGTTGATTGTGATTGAGATAGGTGTTTGAGGTCAAATCTTCTTCAAACAAAAGGTAAGGGCACATTATCCTTGAGAGTGATTGTTGGATGTTGTGAATGCTAAGTTGGAGTGAAAAGGATTGTTTGATAAGCATTGTTGAGTTTGGTTTTTCTAGAATGAAATTTGATACTAGAAACCTTGTTTGATAAGCATTGTTGGAAATATTGAGTAAGATTTCATATGCTTGAACTAGGGTTTGTGAAAGATCATGAGTATCATTGTTATGTGAAGTTGAGAACTATCTTGAACTAGGGTTTGTGAAAGATTATGAGTATCATTGTTATGTGAGGTTTATTTGATAAGCATTGTTGACTAAGCTTTCATTGAGTGATTGGTTGAGTGGAGTTGATTGAGCTTAGTTGATTGGAAGTATTGGAGTGATAGTTCAAGTTTTGTGAAATAAATTGTTCTATATTCTAAATTGATTTGAAGGAGAGATTGAAAGTGATTGAGTGTGAGTGAAACATATTGAGTCTCTAACAATTCTCTATATGTTTCTATGGTAAAAAGAGAGTTTGAAAGTGATTGAGCATTGTTGTGAGTGTGAAGCATATTGAGTTTCTAACAATTCTCTATATGTTTCTGTGAGATTAAAAAAGATTTGTGTGAAGCTTGTTTGTGTGATTGAAGAGGTTTTCCGTGATAGATTGAGTTGAGTTGAATAAGATTTTGTGAAAGCTTGTGAGCTGATTTGAGTAAGTCCTAGAGTGGACTTAAGGATTGATTTGTGTAAGATTTTGTGGAAGCTTACAATGTTGATTTTGTGAGGACTTGTTGAGAATATTTGAGGTAAGTCTTGGTGAAGACTTGTTGAGCAGATTGGACAAGTTCTAGTGAGGACTTGTTGAGAATATTTGAGGTAAGTCTTGGTGAAGACTTATTGAGTAGATTGGATAAGTTCTAGTGAGGACTTGTAGAGCATATTTGAGATAAGTCTTTGAGAAGACTTGTGAGCAGAGTTGATTGATTGATTTGTTCAAACCTTGAGTTAAGGTTTGGGGCAGATCTAGCAGAGTTGATTTGTGATTGAGTCAAGCTTTGTGTTAAGGCTTGAGGATAGATTTGAGGATATATTTTGGTATATATTTGAGGACAGGTTTGTGCTAGATCATATATAAATATTGAGTAGATTTGTGCTAGACAAGGATTATGTTTAGTATAGATTAGAGATAGATATTGAGCAGATTTGTGCTAGATCGAAGGACTATGTTTAGTATAGATTAGAGATAGATATTGAGCATATTTGTGCTAGATTAAAGGATTATGTTTAGTGTATATTAGAGATAAATATTGAGCAGATTTGTGCTATATCGAAGGACTATGTTTAGTGTAGATTTGAGATAGAGTTGAGAGTAAGATTTGGAGGTGATAGAGTAGAGGATAGTAGTCTCTAGTGGATAGAGATCCATTAGCTAGGGTAGTGAGGATAGGTCTTCTAAGTGAGAGGAGTCTTTAGTGGAGAGATATCCACAAGCCAATGTAGTGGAGGTAGTAGTCTTCTAGAGGATCACCAACCAGAGTAGAGGATAAGGAGTTCTCCTATGGATAGAGATCCATGAACCAGCTGAGGATATTGGTGTCTCCTATGGATAGAGATCCATGAACTTGATTAGGGTATTGGTGTCTCCTTTGGATAGAGGTCCATAAACATTGTAATAGGGAAAGGATTCCCAAGAGATTTATTGAGAAAATATTAGTGAAATATTTTCTCCGTGGAGTAGCCCACATTGGGTGAACCACGTTAAATTGGTGTCTCTATTGTGTGTGGTGATTTGTGCATTGCTTTGATTACTGTTGTTGATATTGCCATTGATATATTAGATAATATAGTTTGAAGAAAGTAAAAGTGGTCTTCTTCTTCTCCCTCTCAGTATAAGCTTGTGTTCTTCAATTGGTATCAGAGCGGGTTCCTTCGGAAGAGTTTAACAGCTTGAAGGAAAAGCTCACAAGAACATAGATGGATTCTAAGAGTGGATCCTCAGGGAATTCAGCACCATTGTTTGATGGGAGCAATTATGTATTTTGGAGTATGAGAATGAAGATTCACCTGATGGCACTTGGAAATGAGGTATGGGAAGTAGTTGAGAATGGATACACACCACCAGCTACTCCACCTACAGATAAATATGGTAAGCTTCTACATCATTACAATTCAAGAGCAATGAATGCAATTTTGAGAGGTTTGCAAAAATAGAGTTTATAAAGGTTATGCACTACAAATCAGCAAAGGAAATTTGGGATAAGTTGCAAGGCATATATGAAGGAGACAAAAAGGTCAAAAAGGTAAAGTTGTGAAATCTCAAGGGAATATTTGAAGACCTAAAAATGAAGGATGAGGAAAACATTAATGCTTATCTACTTCGTGTAGACGAGGTTGTTAACTCCATGCAAGGACTTGGGCTTGAAGTTCAAGAATCTGATGTTTGTGATAAGATTTTAAGGTCACTCCCAAAAAGGTTTAGTGAAAATATTTCAGCTATAGAAGAGTCAAAAGATATTGATCTTTTGACAAGGGATGAATTACATGGCATTCTCACAGCTTTTGAGATGAGAACAAAAGAGGAACCTAATACCCAAAAAGAAGCAACCTTCAAAGCTACTAAGAAGACAAAGGGTAAGAAGTCAGATTCAAGCAATGAGTTATCCAGTGATGAAGAAGCAAATTATGGCAGAAGGAACAAGGACTCGAGAAAGTATAAAGGTACGAAATCAGTTAGATGTTTCAATTGTGGAAAGTATGGTCACTATGCATCTGATTGTCAAGAAGCTAGAAATAGCAATGATGAAGAAAAATAGGATCATAAGAATAGGGAAACAGAAAAACACAGGTACCAAAAGAAAAACAGGGATGGACAAGGCAAGCAAGGAAAGAAGTTCTTCCAAAGACATAAGAAGAGTTTCTATGCAGACAAGGCAGGTAAGAGCTCAAGTGATAGTGATGAAAGCTCCTCAGGTAATGAATATGAAGTACTATTTCTAGCAAAAGAAAAAGAAGTGGTTAGGAAAATATTACCAATAATTCTCAAGTGTTTTAGATGTGGTAACTTTGGTCATCTTGAAGATAGTTGTACAAGGAATGGATTCAGTTTTAGTGATGATGAATATGAAGATACACTTGAAGGACCAGAAGAAAATCTACTCATGGCAATAGAAGAAGAAGGAAGTGACTTCTAGTGAAGATAAATCATAAAGGAATGAAGATGATCCCAAAAGCAAAGAGATAGAGGAAGAATCAGAGAAAGGAGAAGTTGATCTTGAAGGTGAACTTATTTTTGCCCTTGATGCACTAAGGGAGGTAAGAAAGCAAAACTCAAAACTCAAGCTTAAATTTCAAGAATGTGATGAAGAGAAAGGAAATATTATAGAGGATCTAACTAAGTCAATAGCTAAGACAAGGAGATTCAAAGAGAAGTTAGAAGCTAAGGTTTTAGAATGTGAAAAGTTAGAGCATGAAGTAGCTTCACTAAGGAAGGAAGTAAAAGAGTCTAGAGATAAGCTACACAAGTTTGGGAAAAGCTCAAAAAACATAGATAATATTATCAAGGTACAAAGATCTTCATCAAACAAAACAGGACTTGGATTTGAACAGGAACAAAGAAAACAAGGAGAGGAGTCAATATCAAGCTCCAAAGAAGAAGAAGCTTCAGAAGAAGAGAGTGTAAGAGAAAGTGAGACTTCTGAGGATGAGTTGGACAATAGAAAGTTCAATAGGAAAAGGAACAATGCACAAATGAGGAACAGATGGAACAGGAAGCAACACAGGGTAGAAGAGACTAAGAGACCAATGGGGTCAAGGCAAGGTAGTTTCAATGGATGATGCTTCTCATGTCATAGGTTTGGGCACAAGGCTTCACAATGTAGGACACATGGAAGATAGGAATATGGGAACTTCAAAAACAGGCATCTTTTTCAAGGGTATTGCTACTCTTGTAATCAGTTTGGTCACAAGGCAGTAAATTGTAGGGTTCATGATAGGAATGGATATGGCTTCACCAGGAGAAACCCCAAGATATTTGCACCACCAAGGAACTACAACATTAAGTGTTATAAGTGCAATAATGATGGGCATACAACAAGATGGTGTAGAGAAAAAATTCCAGAGACAAGCAGGAACAGGAATAGTCAGAGGAATCAAAAGGATCAGTCAAGGAAGCAAGTGGACAAAGATAAAGATCAGTGCATGTTGGGAGTAGAAATACTCCCACCCCAGAATTAACCACCTCAAAAGGAGGTGGGGGAGGGGCTAAGCTAAGATTCTCATTCTTAGCCCCGAGCCCCAAAGGTGACCCTTTGCCATTGATGTCAAAGGGGGAGAGATTTGAGTTAGGGGGAGAGCATTCAGTCAGGGGGAGCAGTTTCTCAGGGGGAGCAAAGCAGAAAGAGGTAAAAGAAATGGTAAAAATAAAATGGGTTGCCATCAATGACAAAGGGGGAGATTGTTGGAAATATGAGAAATTTTTGTTGTCATTGATGTCAAGGAAGATAAGGACCAAGTTTATTGTCATCCAGGTGTCTATGTTCAAGATTTGATAGGCAAGGTTGATGTTCAAGTTTCATTAATATCCTCTGGTGGTTTTTACCAAAAAGGCAAAGAAGAAGGTTTAATATTATAATATTTAAGTATCCAGGGTTGGTTCATGAAAAATAAATGCAAGGAGTTGTCACATTATAAAGCATCTAAAAAACCCATATGGCAGATTGAATGGTTAAAGGTTTAATTATTTAATTTTAAATAATTTAACCTTAAGGTTAAAATTTAAAATTAAATAATAATAAGTTAAAGGGCCTAAGGTTATAAATTATAAATTTAAATTTAATAAATTCGAATGTCTTCACCGACATTGGAGAAAGCACATGAAAATGCATATAAATAATGCCACAAAACCTTGGCATTAATCATCCTTGTGAATCGAAGCCTATGCAAAGAGTTCATGCGCCATAAGAGATTCGCATGTGTTTTAATTTGTTGGATGCAGAGGAGAGGACAAGTAACAGGGGAGCACAAAAACTATTCCGAAGTAGTTTGTAGCTCAGTTGGCAGCCAGGGGCTATGATAAAGCATTCAAGGAATGCTAGACCCGAGTTCGAATCATGGGCGCTCCATTTTTCTGAAGAGGGAAGTGGTTTTTGTTTGCGCTTCGTGGAAGGGAAGAAGATAAAGGCATCGAGGTGCACCTTTTAGACCACGTGAGGGCACGTAGCCCAAGCGGTGCTAGCTTGAAGTGCTAAGGCGCTTGGTGGAGGAAAGGTGGGAGTTCGAAACCCGTCGAGGACATTTTTCCAAAGCAAAAGGTATGCAAATTGAAATTTAATTTTTACTAAGGTGTTTGCTAGGCGGAATTTGCGGAACATGCGCTAGAGGGTTTTGTTAAGTGCTAAGGTGGTTGGTAATTAATTAAAGAGGGAGATATAAGGTTTTGGTTAAGTTAAAAATTAAATTATCCTTTTAGGAGTAATAAGGGGATAAGTGGAGTTAAATTTTATTTTAAATATAAAGGTGTTAATTCTTTTAAAAGGAGTAATAAGGTGATTATTGAAATATTATTTGTGAAGTGATTTACTTGGTTTTTGTTAAACTTTTAAAGTGTGGAGTTTATAAGGTGTAATTGAGATCTTATGCTATGTATGGTGAAATATTTTGAGGAATCATTTAAGTGAATTTTTGAGTGAAGATCTTGCTACCTAACCTTTGAAATTGGCAAAGAGTTGATTGTGATTGAGACAGGTGTTTGAGGTCAAATATTCTTCAAACAAAAGGTAAGGGCACATTATCCTTGAGAGTGAAATATTGTTGGATGTTGTGAATGCTAAGTTGGAGTGAAAAGGATTGTTTGATAAGCATTGTTGAGTTTGGTTTTTTGGAATGAAAGTTGATACTAGAAACCTTGTTTGATAAGCATTGTTGGAAATATTGAGTAAGCTTTCATATGCTTGAACTAGGGTTTGTGAAAGATCATGAGTATCATTGTTATGTGAAGTTGTGAACTATCTTGAACTAGGGTTTGTGAAAGATCATGAGTATCATTGTTATGTGAGGTTTGTTTGATAAGAATTGTTGACTAAGCTTTCATTTGAGTGATTGGTTGAGTGGAGTTGATTGAGCTTAGTTGATTGGAAGTGTTGGAGTGATAGTTCAAGTTCTATGAAACAAATTGTTCTATATTCTAAATTGATTTGAAGGAAGATTGAAAGTGGAGTAAACATATTGATAAATATTAAAAGAGATATTGAAAGTGATTGAGCATTGTTGTGAGTGTGAAACATATTGAGTCTCTAACCATTCTCTATATGTTTGGGTTTGAAAGTGAGAGTGATAGTGTGATGATATTGAGTCTCTAACCATTCTCTATATGTTTATGTGAGATCAAACAAGATTATGTGTGAAACTTGTTTGTGTGATTGAAAGAGGTTTTCTGTGATAGATTGAGTTGAGTTGAATAAGCTTTTGTGAAAGCTTGTGAGATGATTTGAGTAAGTCCTAGAGTGGACTTAAGGATAGATTTGTGTAAGCTTTTGTGGAAGCTTACAATAGATATTTGAGATAAGTCTTGGTGAAGACTTGTTGAGTATATTGGAAGTTCTAGTGAGGACTTGTTGAGAAGATTTGAGGTAAGTCTTGGTGAAGACTTGTTGAGCATATTAGACAAGTTCTAGTGAGGACTTGTTGAGCAGATTTGAGGTAAGTCTTGGTGAAGACTTGTTGAGCAGATTGGACAAGTTCTAGTGAGGACTTGTAGAGCATATTTGAGACAAGTCTTTGAGAAGACTTGTGAGCAGAGTTGATTGATTGATTTGTTCAAACCTTGAGTTAAGGTTTGGGGTAGATCTAGCAGAGTTGATTTGTGATTGAGTCAAGATTTGTGTTAAGGCTTGAGGATAGATTTGAGGATAGAGTTTGGTGTAGATTTGAGGATAGGTTTGTGCTAGATCAAAGATAAATATTGAGAAAATTTGTGCTAGATCGAAGGATTATGTTTAGTGCATATCAGAGATAGATATTGATAGATTTGTGCTAGATCGAAGGATTATGTTTAGTGTAGATTAAAGATAGATATTGAGTATATTTGTGCTAGATCGAAGGACTATGTTTAGTGTATATTTGAGATAGATATTGAGCAAATTTGTGCTAGATCGAAGGACTATGTTTAGTGTAGATTTGAGATAGAGTTGAGAGCAATATTTGGAGGTGATAGAGTAGAGGATATTAGTCTCTAGTGGATAGAGATCCATTAGCTAGGGTAGTGAGGATAGAGGTCTTCTGAGTGAGGATAGGAGTCTTCAGTGGAGAGAGATCCACAAGCCAGTGTAGTGGAGGTAGTAGTCTTCTAGAGGATCACCAGCTAGAGCAGAGGAGAAGGAGTTCTCCTATGGATAGAGATCCATGAACCAGCTGAGGGGATTGGTGTCTCCTATGGATAGAGATCCACGAACTTGATTAGGGGATTGGTGTCTCCTTTGGATAGAGGTCCATAAACATTGTAATAGGGAAAGGATTCCCAAGAGATTGATTGAGAAAATATTAGTGAAATATTTTCTCCGTGGAGTAGCCCACATTGGGTGAACCACGTTAAATTGGTGTCTCTATTGTGTGTGGTGATTTGTGCATTGACTTTGATTACTATTGTTGATATTGCCATTGATATATTGCATAATATAGCTTGAGTAAAGAAAAGTAAAAAGTGGTCTTATACTGTTCACCCCCCCTCTCAGTATAAGCTTGTGTTCTTCAAAATAAAAGTCTATCATGGAACAATTTGCATTACCTATACTTTCCCCAATGCATAACATTATCTAAGAAAAATATTACTACTTTCCCCCTTAAAAGAACCATTCTCCAAGAAAAAAAAGCATGCCCTAGCAATGAGTAAGGAAAAGAAAAAATATTTCTTTTTAGTTTGACACCAATAGAGTTTAATTAAGGTTTATTTATTTTTCTTTTAAGTTTGCTCATGACATGGTATGCTACTAGTGTAAGGTTAATTTAACTATACTTATTCGTAAAGGAAAACTTTAACATATTTTATCATTACAAAAAACCCATAAGGAAGAAGTCATCCAAATCATCTAGAAAACCATGTTCAATTCACTTTGCATGTGGACAAGATCCATAACCATGCATTTACATGTATTATATTATAATGAAATTTTAGCAAGTAATTGCTTCAAGTACTAGTCTATATACATAAGCAAAAAATGGCTTAGTAATATTTGTAATTCAAACAAGCAAATCTACATATCAATATGAAATTATATTTCTTTAATTTTGTGTAAGTGTGTATGGTCTCTCTAGATTGAATACTTCTTGTGGATCTTTTCCATGTTCTAGATGATACCTTCTCTCTTGGAGGATGTCTTGTCAATAGTTGTAGTAAGATGTTTACAAGTTAGTTAATTTGCATAGTTATAATTAAATAATAATTTCAATTTGATAAATAGAACAAAAACAAATTAATGATTACTAACATGTGAAGTTATATTTTTTATATAAATAGCAATTCCATTAATCTATTGATTTTGGGATATGACATTGAACAACCCTCATTGAAAAAGTTCAATAATTATTGTTTCCAAAAATAGGATTATTTCTTTAATATATGATCATCTATTAATTGATGTTATTTAGTCTAAGTGGTAATGTAAATCCATTTAAAATAAATTTATTAATAATTATAAAAAAAAGTTGAATATATACAATAATATCAAACTACTCAATGGAGATTAGAAGTTATATTATTTGGTTAGTGTAATAAATCCCTACGACCAATGGGGCTGAGCAGTCTCATGGTTCTCCTCCCAACCATGACCTCTCGTAAAATATAAATAGTAATTCCATTAATCTATTAATTTTAGAATATAACATTAAGCAATCCAAATTGAAAAAATATGGATTCAATAATTATTATTTACACAAATAAGATTACTTCTTTAATATATGATCATCTATTAATTAATGATGCTTAATTTAAGTGGTAATATAAATCCTTTTAAAATTAATTTATTAATAATTATAAAAAAATGGTAGTATATACAATAATATCAAACTCCTCAACGGATTGGGATATGAGATTGAGCAACGCTCACTGAAAAAGTATAGGTTCAATAATTATTGTCTACATATATAGTATTACTTCTTTGATATACCATCATCTATTAATTGATGGTGCTTAGTCTAAGTGATAATATAAATCCATTTAAAATTAATTTATTAATAATTATTAAAAATGATAATATATAATATCAAACTACTCAATAGAAGTCATATAATTAAACCCTTACAACCAACATATAAAACACATGAAACACATAAGGTTGAGCAGTTTCCTTCCAACCATGACCCTTGTGCTTATTAATAAGAAATTTAACACACATCCACCACACACTCACCTCCTCACACTCGCCCCACTCTGCTGTTTGAACTTTAGACCTCCCGAAGAAAAGTCAAAGCCTAAACCTTTGCGTTGTCTTTTATGGAACAAAACCTTATGTTAAGAAAAACCCGTATCCCCTATGAGCCAGGACTTTCCATTCCATGGGCCTATTCCATCCAATTATACCCTTCAAGCTAGCCGAGATTTATTCCATCCAAGTATACCCTTCAAGCTAGCCGAGATTTTTTTCCGATATCCTGCGCAAGCCGCTTCAACCCTAGACCTCCTTTCGAGGACGGGAACTTGCCAATAATAAATAAATTAATATAATGATAACACATTATAATCAAATAAATAATTTGTAAAGGTGTTATCTATAAATTAAAATGTCGTCTACCGTTCTCGTGTGCATACACAACAGCTGTAAATAAAAAATTATACACTAACTTTAATGTTCAATTTCAATTTTACAAGAACACGTACTAATGCAACGTAATTGTAGAGGACAGAGTACACTATGCACACTTAAAAGTACAAAACACTTTGTTGCACCAACCTCTTTCAGGAAGCCAAGCTTGACCGGAGACACAACGTGTGTCGGAAACAGACGGAAACATTTGGAACACTGGATTTTTCAAATAAGTTAAAAAAACTTGAGTGAAGTCTAAAGATTTGGAACAGTGGAATATTAAAGTATTAAAGAATTTAATCAGACCCCTCTCTACCGTCTACCGTCATATTTTTTTACGCAAGCTACTTTGCACAGACCACGCTCCAGCTGACTCCAGCATGATACTTGATGTCTTCCATAAGGATCGTCAAATATTTATCGTTGGTTTGCATTCTAATCCAAAACCCGGTTGCGAAAAAATTGTCTATGGCTTAACTGTTAACCTTTAAGGTTTCTTAAAATCTCCGAGTTGGCTCCCTGCTTCGTAATGCAGAAATTTCGACGAAATTGTGTACGTTGAATAAACTAATGATTGTAGTATCTAAATAGCAGAAGTTCGGCGCAAAAAGCGCTGACAATCAAAGGGTTTTTTAAACGTGAACCTTCCACACAACAGCCATGGTTTCATCTTCTCTGGACATTACCCCTCTTCCTATCTATATATACATAATTCGGGGAAGAGGGTTCTCCACTACGCATTCCCCCCTCTCTCTCTATATATATACATAATTCGGTGAAGAGAGTTCTCCATTACGCATTCCCCCCTCTTGGACGAGAGAGAATATGCCAAAAAGAAAGGGGAAACCTTCAGCATGCGCGGCATGCAAGCTGCATCGTAAGAAATGTACTGAAAATTGCGTCTTAGCTCCGCATTTTCCATCAAGCGATCCCCAAAAGTTCTCAACCATCAAGCGAATATTTGGAACCAAACATGTCCTAAAAATGCTTCAGGTAAGAAATTGCAAGAAATTACTGCCTACATGCTTTCTCTTGCGTTTTTTTGATGGAACTTACGATTCTGATCTCGATTTGTAGGGTCTTCCGGACGAGCGAAGAAGAGATGTTGTTAACAGTTTGGTGTATGAAGCAACCGCCAGAGTGAGGGATCCCGTCCATGGCTGCAAGAGTGAAGTGGATCGACTACGCAGTCGAATTGCAGAGTTGGAATTGCAGTTGGCAACAACAAGATCAGAAGTCGAGAGTATGCGTTCAGTTCACGATAGGCTTCTGTCCGTTCTTTTTCCTGGATGCAATCCTAACAATGCATAGAAAACAATTCAATCCCAAAAATCCCGAGTGTCCTGTTCTGAATTTTGATATTAGTAGCGTTGTTGTATAATGAATTGTGCACTAGAAGTCTTTTATGTTTATGAATAGAGGGCTTTACATCCACCAATGCATTTAGTTTGCGTATGTTTGTATGCTACATCGTTGCACTGCCCTTATGTTATGAATAAAGAGATGGCTAAACATTCTTTAGAGATATTAATGCAAATAAAGTCATAAAATAAATAATAATAATAATATGCATACAAAATAAATATAAATACTTATTTTAGAAATCTTTGATAAGAAAAACTAACAAAAACTTAGAATAGTATCTCATGTTCTGTTTTTTTATTATTATTCATATATATATTCTTGTACACCTTTAACAAAAAAAAATAGTATATATATATATATATATATATATATATATATATATATATATATATATATATATATTTGTAGCACCCAAAAATAATTTCATGGTTAAAATAAGGTCACCTCAAAAATAAAACTATGGGCTAAAACCACTCATATCTATTAAGCTAAGGAGACTGCCCAAGAATAAGACCATGGCTTAAAACAAGACTACTCAATAATAAGTCCATGGGCTAAAACCACCCATATCTACTAATTTAAGAAAACTCCCAAAGAATAAGACCATGGGTTGAAAACAACCCATACCTTCTAATTAAGGAGATTACCTAAGAATAATACCATGATCTAAAAACAAACCATACCTACTAATTCAAGAAGACTACCCAAAAGTAAGACCCTCCATTATTTCTTTTTAATGCAAAGGATACAACACATGCAACAATATCCTAATTGTCGAACACTTTGTAGTGGGGTCTTTATAAATAACAAATTTAACTACTTGGGGTAAATAAATCCATGTATCCTTACACCAAGAAAAATTCTTAGTATTTCATAGGCTTAGTTGATAAATCTACAACACAAGAACAAAAAGCATTCACCCTCCTTGTACAACATCTCAAAGCCCAAGAACAAGTAAAGGGGGTGCACCATCATGACTTCCCAAGAGGTCACTCATCCTAGCAGTAATCCATCCAATTATGCTTAACCACTAGGTTTTTATGAGATTTGATGCATATAAGTAGATAAAATAACCCCATTGTGCTTGTTGTCCCTTTCCACTTGCACTTTACAAGATCGAGAAGTGACTTATATCTATCCATATTGCAAGTCTTGTCATGTGCACACTCATTACATTTGAACCTCAAGGCACATAGGGTGTGGAGGGAAGTTGAGACACTCATCCCTCATACTCTCCCCCAACTTAAAATGAGTGATACCTTTAGTATCGATAAAGACTTCATTGCATCCACTAGAGGAGGTCCATACTATTATAAAATTAAACCCAGGAACCCATGCACAACATTGTCTATCCCTTTTATCATAGCACACCTACCACACAAAACAAAATGTTCTTACACTCACCCTGCTTGTCCTCTTCATGCATACCCTATATATAAGAGTAGATACCATTAAGACTACCCTCTTTAAGTACTCCTTGCACCAAAGAGCAATTCCAATTCCAACCACCCTCTCCAAGTGTTTCTAAAAGTAATTAGTCGAAGACATGTAAGTTTAAGCTGCCACTATCTCCATGCACACAATGTACACAAGAGTAACCATATCATGGATAACCTTACCCATCATGTGCCACAATATCATATGACACATAAACTTTATAAATCAAGAATCATACTTCCTGAAAAAGCATAAGCTCAAAAAATACCCATATTGGCCATCGATGAATCAAGATTACCCTTTCACTAACTAATACACATCAACTAGTTAGTCTTTACAACAGGTTAATTAACTACTTCTAACCTCGTATCACCTTCAAAGGATCAAAGGTCCAACTATCTATAGCTTGTTGAATAATAATACCATTGTGATCAACTTTGGTGTCCCATAGCATCATGGTTCCCATTCCCTTACTTACCACCACCACAATATTTAACCAAAGCAACTCTTTATTCTCAACTCAATCCATTCCTTGGTATTAAGCCCATGGATTACCCCCATTCTTGGTCACCCATACTATCCAAGTCAACCATTTGAACCTTCAAAACCCACAATCATTGTAGAATATCATCATTTAGATAACTATAAAGTAGCCTTCAAACCATAAATCTAATATTATAATGTTCCAAAATATTGACTCACCACACTCTACATTCTCAATGCAAAGAGCTACCAAGGTTCTACGTATCCTTTGATGATATCACTTTCTTGAATCTGATGAACTATCTACAATATCAATGACTCCATTGGTAACCTCTAACTCATAACTTGTGATGTCCACCTAATCCCATGACTCCTTTCCAACCACTCCATATACCAGGTAAAAAATTATTGCTCCATGATCCTTTTGAGAATCCATATTCCTCATGGTTTTACATGTTGTCAAATCATATACTAGGCTTCTTCACCAAACATGATTTATGCACTCTATATACATTGTTGCTATATGTACTTCTTATTCTCCTAATAGACCTCCTAAAATTCCTAGGCACTCTCCCATATCCTAGAAGAGGTCTCATAAAATGTACTTATCTCATACTCCAACTTAGCATTCAGGTTCCTTCATCTTTGGAGAGTTTGATTATAGAAGAACTAGATCCTAATCCCTTACTTAATACCCACAAAACCGCTCAAAACAAATATATCTCTTTTTTCTATATAGCTAAATACACCAAGCTCTCATGTAATCTATTTTATAGCTTAGCCAAACTTCCTCACATAGATATGATCTCCTCCTCAAGCTCTCTAGCTCTAAAAACCAATTCTAATTGCTCCTCTAGTATGATACCTTATCACATAAAACTAAAGAACATTCATGTGGAGATCATCCACTATGATATGATATCATGTCAACCACCATCATCATCCTTAAGGCTATAACACACCCACATTGATTTGGGATCTATTGATAATGTTCAATGAGTACTTGATGATGACATGGAAAATCCTTCCCTAGGACTCATATCACAACCCATTCTTTGGGTCTTAGCTAGGCATAAGGTACCAAACTCAATAAATTATCCATCATAAGATCCTCTACTCCTTGAGCATAATATCTTGTTACACAAGTACAAGGAACCATATTTCATGCTTGTTGCCCTCTTCATGCACACCTCTCATGCACAAGAGCAACACAACTCACTCCTTACACACCATAAAATCTATAATGTCAACTACCAACAAGAAAATAGCATTTGAGTTCAACCCATAATATTCACTTTCCCTCTAGCATAGCATAATTTCCAGACAAAAACAATGTATATTACCACAGTGTCCTTTCTCCCATTTAAGTATGTTAAGAATCATAGTCCTTGAACTATCTGTTGGCTCTAAAGCCATCATTTGATTCTCACACAACACATGAACAAAGTACCAATCATACTCATTGCCTCTTATAGTATAATCTATTATCATACAATACTACAATGCTAAGCACTCTTTCTAGTATAATGCATTATCACACGAGCAACAAATTATTGTTAGCACAACTCAATCATTGCACAAGAGCCAATGACATTAAATGGTTATCCAACATCATGCCCTTACAATTCCTTCAATACTATCCAAGCACCACCATACAATAGATCAATAATACCTTTCAAGGATAAGGTAAACTAGCCCATACAATCCCTTTCATCTTGATACATGAAAAAGCCCACATATTACCTCACAAGGACATGGTACACTAGCCCTCATAGTCTCTCTATTTTGGTACACAGATAAACATCCTATACTTAGAAGAACACAAGAACTAGGTATCAAAACCATGTCACCACTCCTTTCAACACTTCCTATTGAAGTACATGAGTAACAAGAATCTCATCATTTCTTCACATTGAATTCACTTGCATAAAACACCCACTAAAAAAATAGGTTTATCATAGACCCAAGATACCCTTGCTCTTTATCAAATTGAGCTAAACCCTAGAAACATAGACATCACCATAAAGTCAATAACCACACTCTAATACCATATGAAGGGATTGATAAACATATTCTAGAGATATTAATGCAAAAAAAAAATCGTAAAATAAAAGAAAAAATAATATGCATACATAATAAACACAAATATTTATCCTAAAAATCCTTGACCAAGAAAACTAGAAACAACTCAAAAAAGCACCTCATACTTTGGTCATATTATTGTTATGCATATGCATATTCTAGTACACCTTTAACAAAGTAGTTACAATATATGTAGGTATCCTACAATGCCCAAAAGTAATTCCATGGGCTAAAACCACCAAACCTACTAATCTAAAGAAACTACCCAAGAATAAGACCATGGACTAAGATAAAACTACTCAATAATAAGACCATTGACTAAAACCACTTATGCCTCCTAATTTAAGAAAACTGAATAAGAATAAGACCATAGGCTAAAATAAGATTACCTAAGAATGAGATTATGGGATAAAAATAACCCATACCTACTAATTTAAGGAGACTATCCAAAAATAAGACTCTCCAGTATTTTTTTCATAATGCAAAAGAAACAACACATCCAATAATGGAGGGTGTTTAACTTGTCCATTTGAATGAAAACGACATGATTCAACCTATCTTGCATCTCCTTGATTGAGAAAAATAATGTTTACAACAATGGTTTATGCAAATAATGTATAAACTTTGTTAATGGATAACAAAATTAATTAATTGATTGTTAATAAAAAACATAATTTTATAATAATATTTTTCATTGTACTTTAAAATTTTAATAAAATATTATTATTTATTTAATAGATAATTATCCAATTATATTTTTAAGTATGATATATAATCCTTTTATTTATAAAATTTAAACTTGAAATGTCTATCCAAATTTTAAAGTTTTCTATAAATAGGACCAAACAAACCAAATAATCATCAAACCAAATATTCTACCTAAGGAATGTTAGAATTATTATTTAGACTTGAATATTCCCATGTCTTTATTGGTTGTTAAAGCTTTCTAAGTAGGAGCTTGATTGTTTTTCTTGAGATTTTCCCAAATTAATATGCCCTACATCAATTAAATATAGGAGGTACCAATCCCTTCTACTCTGGTTCATGGACATCAATACATAGGAGACACCAATCCCCTCTACTCTAGTATACTCCAAATCCTGCTCTCAAATATGCTCCAAAACTTGCTCTCAAATCTGCTCCAAAACCTGCTCACAACATCACTCAATTTTACTCCAAAAAACTGGTCATCTACTCCTAAATCTAATCATAAACAATGCATAAATCTGCTCACAAATATGGTCTATAATTTTTTTTTTGCTTCTTCAACTAACAACAATACACACATATTCTACCCAAACATCTTTAAGAACATATGGAGAATGATATGCACTAATGTAGTAAGCTTCAAATGACCAATATGTTCTTCACATCAATTAAATTTGTTGCTTCCACATATCTCACATTTATTACATTTTAAAGGTAGCTCAAGTTTAGCATTGGATAACTTACTTGTGTGTTGACTTGGAGATGCTAGTACCTTGCTCTTCTTCCACTATCATGTGCACCTCTCCTTCTTCTTGAAATGGCTGAATTGTTCTTCCTTGTCAATTGAATGCTTGGGTGAATATGTGTACTTGATACCTTGACTTATTCCAAATTTGTGCCCTCCAAATCTGCCTTAGTGATGATGATCTTCCTCTTGCATGTGCTTTTCAAATCAAATCAACCACTTTAACCTATATCACTTATTTCAAACACATACATAATAAAACTTAAAAATAACTCCTTATATCTTCCTTTTAAAACTTACAATATAAAGATTTATTCTAACAATATATCCCTTTATATCTGCAAAAAATCAAATCACAATATTTCTCCTTTTATAATTTACAAAAATTAAATCACAACATTTCCTCTTTATCATTTGCAAAAATCAAATCATAATATTTCCTCTTTATCATTTGAAAAAAACAAATCACAACATTTCCTCTTTATCATTTGCAAAAATTAAATCACAATTATACTTTATACCTCCTCCTATATCATTTACAAAAATTAAATCACAATATTATATCATATAACTCTGGTAGGGTACCTAGGAATAGATATTTGGGGATATATTGTTATATTGTATAAGGGTTGGCATGGGCCACACATAACCCAAGGTTGATAGTATTATTATATTATATTTTAATATAATATAATATTAGTAGCAGGCTCTCCAAAGTAGAATAAGAATATTGATATATAAAGAAGAGATATTTGTCATTGTAAGGACATTCATATCATCGAAGAAGAATCTTATGTAATCGTCATGCCCACAAAGTGGCCTCTCATTTTGGGAGATCTTGTGGAGTTATTCCTTCCTTAAGGAGTATTATTGGTGTTGCCCTACCTTAAGGGTATTATCTCTCTCTCTCATTTGTGGATTGTTATTGTGGATAATATATTATGGATGAATGATTTGATATTTTTGCATATTGGTGAATGGTTCATGTTTAATAATAAAAGTTATGCAACGAGTGGTATCAGAGCAACGATTTTGGCAAAGTGGGGATTTTTGTGTGAAACCCTAGAATTAGGGCAATTTTTGTTTTGAAAAAACATCTCATCTTTCAGGAGCCATATCTCTGCGCAAGTTTATCCGATTGAGGCGATTCTTGGATCATATTGTGCAGAATTTGAAGAGCTTTAAAATGAGTGGTCATATGAAGGAATCCAAACAGTATTGAGGGAGATACGACCTTTTGAAATCAGCCATTTGGAACAAGGAAAGTGACGAATTTTCAAGTCGTAAATTTTTCAAAAGACAATTTGTTTAGTTCGGGTAAGCAAATCAGTTGCACTTTATTTTGTTTGGAAGAAAAATTGTAGATGTAGTTGTCTATGGGATTTTTAGCTTCAACTTGGTGGGAATATATTTTTTTCCATAACACCCTAGTTTGCATTAGGGCATGATATTTATTATCAAAAAACCCTAGTTGCATTAGGGCATGAACAATGGTACTCCAAAGTTTTTCTAGAGAAGATGATATTGATGCTAGAGAATGGTGGAAAAATTTTAGATCTCTATATTGTAATGACTCATGGGGGAAATCCATGATTGGTATATGTCTTCAAGGGAAAGCTTTGTTTTGGTGGATAAATTTTTGTAAAGAAAGGAATAATGAATACACTTGGGATGAAATAGAGCATGCATTCTTGATTAAATGGGACCCATATATGTAGATCACATAATAAATTTCATCGAAGACCTTGAAAAGAAACTACAGGAAACTCAAAATGAACAAAATACAATAAAAGGAGAATGGGAAGTTTTCAAGAAACAAAATGAAGACTATGAAAAAGAAATCAAATTACTCAAGAAGAAAGAGGAAAAGGTTAAGGAAGATAAACAAGATGTCAATATGCAAACAAAGGAAACCATACCTTTGGTAGAAGATAAATTAGAAAATGGACAAAGGAATTTGTTTGAATCTAAAAAGTCTATTTTGCAAGTCCCTGGAAGCATTCAAAAGGAGTAGGTTATTATTTCCATTGACCTTGGTAGTAGCTTTAATTTTATTAATATTTCTTTGGCTAAGAAGTTGCAAGTTCAAGCAACAAAAATTAAGGACATACAACTAGAGGGTGAGCATGTTCATATTTTTGAAGATTTGAAGATCACCATGGATAAATATGTTTTACATTCAGATTTCTATGCTATTGAGATGGATGAGGAGGATATTGTTCTTGGTTATCCTTGGTTAGACTCTTTGGGTACTATTAACATTAATGTGGAAAAGAAGTTTATGAAGTTATGGTACAGGAAAAAGAAGATAACATTGCAGGATATTTCTCAGCTTAAGGAGCAAGGATACAAGGAAAATCAAGAAGTGGTTGTAGAAGAACAAATTGAAGAACATGAAACAAAATCCAAGAAGGTGATAACAGCAACAAAGTCCATGAAAGAAGTAGCAGTAACTAATTTAGTGGAAATAACATTGCAGGATATTTCTCAGCTTGAGGAGCAAGGATACAAGGAAAATCAAGAAGTGGTTGTAGAAGAACAAATTGAAGAACATGAAACAAAATCCAAGAAGGCGATAACAAAAACAGAGTCCAAGGAATATTTGATAGAAGAGCACAAGGACACACCAAACAAAGATGACATGAAAGAACAAGGTGTAGAAGAATTTAAAACAATGAAGCCAAAGGTTGAAAAATCAAAGAAGGTAGAACATCAAGTAAAGGTTGCACCATATCGCCATCCACACCACCATGAGCGGAAACAATATTGGAGGCATGGTTCAAGGCAACAATATTATGGTTCTACATGTAATCAGTAGGGCACCAACTATGGCAATGTTTGGCAAAGAAAGCATAGTGATCATGGTTTTCAGCATGGTTCAACAAAGATCAAGGAACAAGTGGACCCATCATTCAAGTTATCAAAATACAGCAGCAGAAGCGTGGAGCCAACGAAGTAGATTTGGATACTCAAGTAACAAAATGACGTACCAGCATCATAGGGTTTCACTTGGATGGATGGATGAGCGAGATTGGTACCAATTGCTAACATTGCTTAGCAAATCATACTATCAAGTTTCTTCATATGTTTCGAGGACAAAACATTTGTAAGGAGGGTGGCATGGTAGGGTACCTAGGAATAGATATTTGGGGATATATTATTATATTGTATAAGGGTTGGCATGGGCCACACATAACCCAAGGTTGATTGTATTATTATATTATATTTTAATATAATATAATATTAGTAGTAGACTCTCCAAAGTAGAATAAGAATATGGATATATAAAGAAGAGATATTTGTCATTGTAAGGACTTTCATATCATTGAAGAAGAATCTTATGTAATCGTCGTGCCCACAAAGTGGCCTCTCATCTTGGGAGATCTTGTGGAGTTATTCCTTCCTTAAGGATTATTATTGGTGTTGCCCTACCTTAAGGGTATTATCTATCTCTCTCTCATTTGTGGATTGTTATTGTGGATAATATATTGTGGATGGATGATTTGATATTTCTGCATATTGGTGAATGGTTCATGTTTAATAATAAAAGTTATGCAACAAACTCTCCTTATATTATTTGCAAAAAATAAATCACAATACTATACATTATAACTCCTCCTTTATCAAATTTTATAAAATAAAATATAAATACCTTGCACAACCGCGGATGGAATTTGATCCCTTGACCTCTAGAAGTGCATCACCCTAACTTGGGCTAGTGACCAACTACGCTAATGCAACACATGAAATCAACCAACACAATATATTTCCTTCGGTACTTTGTTTTATATCCTTGAAAAAAATGATGTCAAAGGGATTTGATCCCTTAACCTCCTACATAGTGGTGCTTCCACACAAGCTAGATAACCATTTGGGATACCCTAGCATATGGAATAAAAGGTACAAAAATAATATTTAAATCCTTTGAATATCTACCTTCACTCTTCAGCAAAAAAATGTCAACCAAATTTGAACCGTTGACCTCTTGCAACATAGTGCCTTAGCACGAGCCTGGATACCGAATGGTCTAGCCACTTGGTTGAGATAGAAGCAACATGAACTAATGTTTGAAGTATTCTTTCTATTGTGACGCTACCAAAATATGTGCTTCGGTCCTCCTTCCTCCTTCTTGCTACCACTTGCCACTTAATCGATATTATTTGATTTCCATAGCTTACTCCAAAGTGAACTTAGGGTCTTCCATTTATATGTTTTTTCATGTGCCCAATGAAGTCGGCCATAACTTTTGAATATTTTATTTTTCAACCTTTTGCATGGTCGGCCCATTTAATTTTTCAAACACTTTAGGTTATAATATTTAAATCTATGATTTAAATATTATAATATTCAAATTTTAAACACTTATATATATTTAAATCCTTTGATTTAAATATGTCAAACCGTTATCCCAATAGTTGTCCTTGTCTTTATAATATTTCAAGCCTTTGTCCAAACCTTTGTCCTTCTATTTATAATATTTAAATTTGATATTTAAATATTATAATATATTTACCTTACTTTGAAATATACTTTCCTTGCTTCTCTTGAAATATATCTTTGCCTTGGATGATTTTCCGTTGTTTGCTATTTATCAAGTCCATCTTTGACATTATTGATATATTGTCCAACCTTATAAACTTATCATCCTTGAAGAATATTTCTGCCTTGAATACCATGCACCTTTGACATCAATGACAACTCAATATTTCTAGCATTCCTTTCCAATCGTCTGCCATTGCCTGTGTAGTATTTATTAAAGAAAGAATGTTTTATTTATTCAATTGAAGAAATAGAATTTTTATTTATTTATTAAAGAAAAAGAATATTTTACTTATTAAATTGAGGGAGTGGAACTTTGATTTATTAATTAAAGGAAAATAATATTTTATTTATTAAATTGAAGAAGTGGAACTTTGATTTATTAAGTAAAGGAAAGGGATAGTTTATTTATTAGATTAAAGGTATGGGTCTTTGATTTATTAAGTAAAGGAAAAGAATATTTTATTTATTAAATTGAAGATATGGATATTTGATTTATTAAGTAAAGGAAAATAATAGTTTATTTTATAGATTAAAGGTTATGGGACTTTGGTTTATAAAATAAAAGTAAAATGATTTACTTATGAATTAAAGTAGGAGAGCTTTGATTTATTAAGTAAAGTGAATGGTTTATTTTATAGATTAAAGAAATGGAACTTTAATTTATAAGGTAAAGAAAATATGGTTTTTTATGAATTAAGTGTTTAGTCTTGATTTATGAAAATATAGGAGCCTAGCTTATTTGATGATTAAGGGTATGGGACTTTAATTGTTGAATAAAGGTTGAATTTATGGATTAAAGTAAAACCTGTGGTCACTGTATATGTTGAACACTCTCATTGGGTAATGAGAGGGAAAAATGAAAATAGAGATTTTTATTGATATCAACTATGTAGTAGATGGTTTGATTCTTTGATTGTATTTGTATAGTTGCAATTTGGAAAATAAAATAGTAGATGAATTTAGAAGCATGTCTATCATGGAATCATGAGTGCCCTGATCCCCTACTCCTCAAATGATCGATGAGAAGAGAAGGACCAAAAAGACACAGTTGGAACCATTGCACCAGTTTGTTTCCTACTTGTAATTATTTTATTATACTCAAATGAACTAGATTGTGGGGATATTTTCTTGATGAAATTAATGTAATATATTATTATTTAAGAGTATGGAGGATTTACCATACTTGCTTGCATGTAATATATGTTTTATTATTGGAAGATGTACCTTTAAATTACTATTATGTATTATCTATGTTTTGTATTTAAATTCCTTTCAATCAATGTTTACTCTCTTCAAATGTTGCTTCCTTTCTAGTATCATTTGCATGCTTAATGAATTATGTCTTTTGTTAGATTTAGTATCTAGAACTATTCTTGTTTTCCTTAATAGAAACTTAATTATTGAGTTCTAGGGTGAACTTAAAGGTTGACCTAAGGGATTAAGACCTCTTAGGGTGAACATAGTGGACCTAAGGGATTAAGACCCATTATGGAGAGTGATAACTAAGTTTAGGAAAATGCTATATCTAAGTTAAGATAGCTCATATTGGATATAAGATGAATACTTTAACTCACAATACACATAGCATACCTGCACGGACTAATTTGTGTATGGTATGGTGATGGATGTATACCTTCAATTGACTAAAGGTGATAAGTTTAGCTCATAAAGAGTGATGATAAGGATAAAATTATTCACGATAACACATAATATGCCTACATAGATGGACTTGTGTTAGGGTATCTAGTGAGATGTAGCTCTTCAAGAAAGTCAAGGGATTTAAACAATAGGACAATTAGAAGTAGGTTAGGGGTATGAAACCCTCTCCTTGTAAGAAAAAAAATCTTTCCTTTTTTATGTATTTTCTTGTATCTAAATTTTGGTTCATTACAAAATCCCTTGAGTCTAGATAATTTGGGTTTGTGTTTAACTGGAAATCATAGAAGTTGTAGCTCCTTTTACTACTTCAAAGACATAAAATCCCTAAGTTCATCTGAAAATGGATTACAAATCCACTAATTAGCCTTGTATAGAAATCAAATAGTAGATTGGAAGTATTAAAAAATGAACACAACGTTCAGAATATACAATTCAATATTTTTTCCTACAAAGGAAAATGTGCATCATTTAACTTTTTTCATTTTTTTGTTTGATTGTTCAGTGGGGTTTGCCATAGGTTCCTGACCCCTAATAGAAAGGAGAAAACCATCAACACCCTTCTGAATACAGAATTAAAATAAGATAGCCACTTCATCATTGTCAACTTTATAGATACATAATGCAACCAAACTTGAATATTTACTGTATGGGGGGTATTTAGTGGAAGCTTCATATTCCTATATCTATCAAGCCACAGTGCAAAACCTGCGCTATTCCTTTTCCTTAATGCTTCCTTGCCCTACTTGTATAACCCTTCATAGTAAAAATAGGGTTTGAGATATGTTTCAACTTTCCTGGTCAAATCATAAGCTTTCTACAGAGTAGTAGGTTCCCTCATATCCACTTTTTGCCCTATTCTAGGATTTGCTCCTAGTATAAACTTGTGAATCTTCATTTTATCATTATAAGCAAGCACATATTTTAGCAACTTGATAAATATTTAATAGTAATTCTCCACTATTCTAGTTTCTTGATGAATCTTAGCGAACTCCTCAAAATTCTAGGAATTAAAATGTTTTAAGAGAAATCTCTCTTTGAAGGATTTTAAAAACTCATCCTATTTTATATTGATTGCAACTACTATATTTTTATCTACACTAATATTTTCCCACCAATCCAAACCATCTCCTTGAAAATGCAATGTGGTATATGATATCTGAGTACCTGAAGAAAAATTTTCCATATTGCAATAGGTTTCTGTTTCCTTTAACCATACCTCAGCTTTATCATCATCTTCCTCTCCATTAAAATTGGAAGATTTTAGATGTTTCATCCCTTTTCCCAACATGGCCTAAATTTGAATCCTAGCCAATTGTACCTCAGTAAGGGGTTCATTTCCTAGTCTCCTATTAGATTCCCTAGTCTGTTCTTCCCGATTCAACATGACATCCAACAACTATTTTTGTGTTTCTACCTGTTCCCAAAGTAGATCCACTATCTCAATGAGATTTTTATTACTAAGGATCTCCCTTTAATTTCTAGGATTCTTTGTACCCACATCTGGATTCCCATCCTCCACATTATTTTGGCGTGTCTACCTTGTAATGGGGAAATACTTCCTCTTTTTCTCTTTGGTGGTATTATCCCTGGCCACACACAATAGAGATAGTAAAAATTTGTTAGCAATTACATCGTCGAATTGTTTTACCTACTACTAAATATTTACTCAATCATCTCAAGTAATTCAAGCAAATTTACTTCTAACATGTATTCTATTGGCAAAGTTCTATTCCTTCATAAGTATATTTTCTATTACATAATAAAACTAGTTTTGCACAATGAACCTATTCCACTATGAACCATGCTCTAATACCAAATGTCATACATCTGGAATTCATACCTTCAAAAATGGTCAAAATAAGAGTTTTACCCAAAATTCCTACTCTTTTAGGTACTATATTGGATCTCTAATAATCCATCATTAGATACCTCTCTAACCTATAACTATTAATATCTTGGCTTATGAGGACATCCAATTCCTTTCTTTCCCAAGTCTATTTGGAAAATAATTGATGCTATTCCATTTTGCACCAACCAACTTGATTCCCTTCAAGATTATTGGTAATATTCCTTTCATTCTTTGGAAAGGAGGAGTTCTAGTCTTTAATCTCTCCACAAATCCTTTAGTGAAGGAGCTTCTATAATTCTCGTCTAAACTCTACTCACTACACAATTCTCTTAGCGTAGGAGACACAATTCTTCTAGTGTAAGAGTTCCATGGTCAATGCCCATCTCTACTCACTACACTCTTCCATCAGTGTAGGAGTACTAAACATGAATTAAAAACCTATCCTTTTAAACTATTAACAACCTCAACTTATGTCTAGTCTAATATACAACCTCTTAGGGCTCATGTTCAAACTTACCTTGAGGTTAAATATGTTAACATATATATTTAACTACATTAATAGGTTTTATTAAACTACATATTTTTTGATATTCCCTACTGATAATGCATATTAAAAAAATGACACTTATTACAAGGATGTTTTCCCTTCTCGATATGCCATCTTTCATTGAAAGAAAAAATTAGAAATTCCTTATATTTTTCTAACATATCATAATGTGCCACTATTTACCAAAATATTAGTGGTTGATGATAAAATAAAATACTTTCATGATTTATTTAAGTATCTTCTTGGAAAAATGATAGTCTCCATCATATAACACAAAAATATTGTTTCAATTAAACTAGAACAACCCAACTTACACATGTATGAAGGAAACCATGAAAGTTTAAATATCATTAATCAACATCACATAAAAATGCAGCTAAACCAAAAATAGCTATCCGACATAGGAGTTCAATTCATTTCTTTAGAATTACATCGATGATGGTCGACAAGCATTAACCAAGGTTCTATTCATAGGTTACAATATCTTCCAACCAGATATAATTCATCCTTATAAGATAGTAGGTCAATTCAAACCAAGCTAACAATTACATAACTAATTCTAGAAAATCACTCAACATAATTTCCATTACATATGACATGATAACATCCTCTTTACACATAGTATTTATTAAGTACTTTACAGTTTCATGATTTGGTACTCAACCAAACACTTGAATACTTTCATCAGTTACTTCGAAGCATGCAATTATAACGTACATAAAAAACTCAACTTGGATTTTAAGTGACACTCCAACATCTTCGACATCCAAACTGACATAAGGTAGTTTTCTTAACTTATTCATATTCCATATGCACCATATGATCATCACTTCCAGTTCCTTATTTAACCACCGAGAAAAAATTCCTTGTGATGGGATCAAAGATGGCACCATGATCTATGGAATTGTATTTCTCATTCATACAAATTATTTGTATGACTTTATCTCACAATGTAGTGAAAACCAAATTGATTTATCCAAAAATCAAGTATAGTTTCTCTACTAATTATTTTCTAATATATCATGCAATATTAAGTGGAAAAAAAAGTCTTGCATAACACCTACTGCATTCCAATCTATGTATTTATTTTCAAAAGAGTCACATGGAAAACATGGGTACAACACTGAGAAAAATTACTCACAATATTTTTTCAAAGTTATCCACTAACTTCATTTTTTGGTGACATACGATATCAAAAAGGTTCATTTTATTCAAAAGCATCAAAATATTTTCAACCTTAATAAAGCTTTCATTCTTTCATTCATTCGACAGTTAATCCAATTACCAAATTGATCAAGAATTCGTGATACCGACTAATATATTCCTATTGAGTTTTTCTACTTTTACAATCTATCATAGTAGAAAAAATATATATTTGTAGAAAAAATATAACACTTAAATGAATTCAATGAAGTCATCCATTCTCAGATTTAAATATAGCGTAGATAGTCATTTTAGTGTAGTATTTTAGTGAAGTCATATATTTACAAATCCAAAGTAGCTTAGTATTTCTTTTCTTATATAAATCATGTTATGCATATTAATTAAAGGAGCATTTATTCATGTTGCTCTCTTTATTTCTTCATCGAATTTACCTATCACATCATTTCCCTCAATGTAATCTTGTTCTTGATGGTTATTTCCTTCTTCCACCTACAAGAACCTGTCCTTGCACATGTACCAATTCTATTAGCAACATCACATTCTACCAACTAAATTTTTTTGTAGAAATTGCACATGAAATAATCAATCATTTTAGTGATAAGAAACATCATATTTCCCATAAATTATCTCTATCTATGCATCTAGTCAAGGAATATCCAAGCATTCCATTCAATAAAACACACAACAAAATGTGAATCCATCAAAATAAAAAGTCTACCAAGGGAGGGTCATGACACAATGCATCCTATTTAATAACATATAACTTTGAAATTAAATTCATTGATATATACTTATCCAATCTACTGGATGAATTTATCCTTCTCTTACCTTTCTATGCTCTTGAAGGATTTCAAACAACATCATATCATGATAGCCCACATCCTATGTTGGATATATCCTTCTCCATTCTCTAACATCATACTTGTTTCCTAGAGAAACTTTTTTAAATAATTCAAGGTTACCTTGATATGTTTTTGTTCTAAAATAAAATTTACACTATTTTACTTTTTTTTATATAGTAAATTGGCATATAATACCTTTTCTCCATGTCTTAAAATATATATAGTAAAATTCACATTATTTGCTCCATGCTTACATTCAATAAATAATTGCAAATTTTGATGCAATTAGTGAAGTTGAGTATATGGTCAATAATTTTACTATAATATCAAGATATAGTAATTTTAGTGTATTGCTATAATTTACAAGAATTATATACTTTTTTATATTTTTAAGTGAAATTTAAAAAACAACTCATCCTTTATGGGAATAACTATATCTAACAACCTATTTTTAATAAGTTGTAAATAGTATTTTAATATTTCAAGAATGAGCTATCCATAATATATGTAACAATAACTATTGACTAATAAGATGACTATTTTAAAATGGTATACCATTATAGAACATTAATAGATTATAACTATTTATAGCTTTAATTTATGATAGGCAATAGTTCAATTTGACTTTCTCAACCAAAATTATCAATAATCAGTAATTATTTAATTTTAAAAAGAGCTCATGTGTGATAATCATGAATATATGTAGTCTAAAGATATTTAAGTATGATAATCATGACTATGCAATAGTTAGCTATACTAAAGTCTAAAAGAGGTTCAAGTATGATAATGTGATAGCCAAGGTCATATACTAGTTGATAGACATGATTATACAATATTCAACTATTCTTTAATTTGAAATATGATTACACATGATAATATGATAGTCATGATTATATAATAATGTAACACACATGAATATGTAATAGTCAATTTTATTTGAGTTTAGAAGAGTTCTACATTATCACACAATGAGATAAAGTTAAGTTCATATTCATACAATAGTCAATACCATGCGACAATTAACTATTTTCATCACACAATAATGAAAACCTTTTTAAATTGAGAACAATGATTAAAATCATATTTTTCAAGAAGACAATCTCATATTATGATTAGAAAGGAAAAAGTTGTATCATGAATAATTTTTCATGTTACAATAAACTCAACCCTCATATAATTTTTATTTTAGATCAATCTTAGTTAAAGTGAATAGTAATATTAAATGATTACTATAATAGCTAAGGCTTTTTATAAAACAATATTGTATATTTGAAAAATACAAGTATATTGGTTTCTAAAAATTGATTTATAATAACAATAAATGCTTGTCTAGTGTCTTACACAATGCTACACAATACAAGCATTAATTATTTTTGGTCAGAGTGGATGGCGAGTGGAGTAGGAGGAGAAAAATCAAAGAGTATAGGAGGTCAAGTAGGGTCTATAATGGTAGGAAGTTAGTCCATAGAGTTAAAACATAGAAAGATGTGATAATCCATAAACCATTTGATCCTGGGCAACTGTGGATCAGTATCTTAAAAGAAAAGCAGTAGATTCAATGCTTAGGGATTGAACTACAAATGTCAAGAGGGAAAATCTAAGTTCTATATGTCCTTGTCAATATTGTGGTAGCATAGGGAGAGGTATCACTAGTTGGTAAATTTATTGGTGTTAGAATGGATTTGAATGCAATATAGAAGCAGGCATGGGAGAAATAGAAACCATTGGGTCACATGGAAATAATTACAATGCCAAGGAATTTTCTATGGATTAAATTGAACTTTGAGGAGGATAGGGACAAAATTCTACAAAAATTTCCTTGGTTTTTTAGGCATAGGGTATTATTTCTCAAGAAGTGGTCAATGGATTTTAATCTCCTTACCTAGAGAATTACCCTAGATTTAATTTGGAAATGGCTTCTAGGCCTCTCCATTTATCCTTGGCATTAGGAAGCCCTAGGAGGGACACAAATGAGGTTTTAGATCTAGTGGTAATTGATCTTGTAATACAAGCTAGGTATTGATTAATTTATACTAAGATTTGTGTGAATGTACATTTATAAAAGAACCTCCAAAAATCCATAAAGCTAGTTTTGAAATTGGAATCATGACAACAACCCCTTGAATACAACAACATGGTTATCTCCTGTAATGTATGTAGGAAATTTGGGCACTTGGGTTTCACTTTTACAATGCAAAAAAGTAGACCCTGCTCACATAGAAGATAGGTTTGAAAGAAAAAAATGGATGGAAATATTGAATAGGAGGACTAGATAAAAGTACAAGTAAAAGAAGAAAATTTTGTATAGGGTCAAAAATATAATCTTGAAATACAACTCCAAATGGAAGAGGTCTTGACTACGAATGGGATAGAGGTAAATATAAACAACCATATTTTTTATTATAGATAAATAATGTTACAAATGATAATCCATTTGCATGTTTAGAGGTGAATTTAGAATCAACAAAAATAGAAACAAATAAAATAGTCGAAGGATATTCCCCGAGGAAAATCTTAACCCCTCAAAAAGGAAAAATGTAATTTTTAATACATTTTTCTATATTTATAGCCACAAGGAATAGGTTGACTATCAACCAACATAAATGGAGAATACATGTAGGGTCAAAGATGAAACCAATAAACCACTCAAAAAGGAAAAATGTATTTGTTAATACATTTTTTTATATTTATAGCCACAAGGAATAGGTTGACTAGAAGCCAACATAAATGGGGAATACATCTAGGGTCAAGACTAAAACCAATAAGAAGGTCTTCTAATTTAAAAATTAGGGAAAAAAATAGTTAAATAAATTGTGAATGATACTCAATCTATCTTGAATTTAGGGGGGCATTCCCTTATAAAATCTAAAAGATTAAAGTTATTCCCTAGAATATAAGGGGTCTTCATTACCTGTTAGCTTTTTATGGGAGGTAGTACAACCACAATATGTAAGATAACTATAAACTAATGGTACAATAATATGTAGGAAAATAATGAGATGAACATCTGCAAATAACTCATAAATATACCATTAATGAGAGTGAAAAAATAGTACAATGCTATATAATGGAGGACATGAACACTCCATGAATAGATATAAAAGGACTACATTGTACCACACTACTAAAATATACCACACACTCTTTATATTTACTACTACCTAAAAAAAACTTACTATGAAACCTTTATATAGTAAGATATATTCCTTGGCCCTTACTCTACCTACGACTTATGTACTTGTGGACTACATGCACATTTACAACTTGCACATTGACACTTGTTCATTTATTACAATACTTGAAGTAACTAAATAACTTTAATCTAAAGTAAACTCCTAATCTAGTTATGTACCAAAGGTAGTACATTTACATGACCCATATAATGTAATATACTCTAACAACCCCTTGTATTACATTATTTAGTTATTTAGTCTTCAATATGGATTACCATATTCTTCATATTGATTAGGTCCTTCTTCTATAGGTTGTAGATGTCCAAGTAAATCATAGTGTAGTTCTACTCTCATATTTTTAATTTTGAACCTTCTATTTCTTCTTCATGATATATAGGTTCTCCATTCTATCCAATTTGTTCCTCAAAAACTGAATTAGTATTATTTTGAAACACAATGATATCTTGTGAAGTTTTGATAGAATTTAGAGCGTATATATTTCTATGTATTTATCTAGTAGTTTCAACTTTATTTTTATGTATTATGAGACACATGTTAGCTCCATTTATGTATTTGAACTCAATCTTCCTCTTACTTTCTACTAACTTGGATACTAAAATGAGATTCAATGTTAATCCAGGAACATACATCACATTATGTAGCAGAAAGTTTAGAAATAGTTTACTAGATGACACACACTCATTGCCATGTATATGATAGTTATTATCATATGCAATTTTCAACTTGTAGTTGTTAGTTATCTCAAGACAATCGAATTGATGTAGATTTCTTGTCATGTGATGGCTTACTCCTAAATCAATATACCAAATGTCCCTTTCACTTTGACATATAAAATTATTTAAATTTAAAGTGATTTTGCATATTTTATATGGCATATTGGATGGATTTTGATATTGATTCCTCTTGTAGTTAGGGTTATGCATAAGCACGAAATATTGTAAATTGGATCTATTTAGGTTTTTTTTTTTTTAATTTTGAAAAGGTTAATTTTGGATCCTTTCACTAGGGCCCATTCTCCCAAAATTTATGGGGTAAAAGTTTTTTTGGGGTAAATTCGCCCATCGTTGATAATCATGAACCTAACTTTATTTTAATTCACCGACCTCAAATTACATATGATTTTGATTTTCCTGCCCAATTCACCTTCAAATTATAAATGATTTTATATTTCCCATCCAAATCGGCTTCAAATTATAAATGATTTTATTTTTCCCGCACAAATCGTCTCATATACTACCCGTATATATACTATACTGGATACTGATAAACATACATACAAAATACTCTAACTCAAAAATAGCTCTAAAACAACAAAAAACTTGGAGGTTGCAGAGGAGTGACTATCAAAATAAATCGATCAGTTGCAAAGGAGTGTTAATCGATGCAAGACAATAGGTTGTAGATTTGTGTTTATTGGTATAAGCCGATCGATTGCATAGCCATGTCTATCGATGTAAGCTGATTGATTGTAGATCTATGTCTGTCCACATAAGTCGATCGATTGTAGAGCCGTGTCTATCAGCATAAGTCGATCGATTGCAGAGTCATGCCTATTGACATAAGGAGATCAGTTGTAGAGTTGTGTCTATTAGCATAAGCCAATCGGTTGTAGAGCCATGTCTATTGACCTGATTCGATCAGTTGTAGAGCCATGTTTATCGATATAAGCCAATCGATTATAGAGTCGTGTCTATCGATATAAGCCTATCGGTTGTAGGGATTATTGATCAGTATTTTCCTATCAATTGTAGAGGTGTCTATTAGCATTAGTTAGTCAGTTGTAGAACTATGTCAATCATCATTAGTTGATCAGTTGTAGAGGTGTCAATCGACATTCATATATTGATTGCGAGGACTATCAATCAAAGTTTACCTATCGATTGTAGGGATTATCTATTGGTATTTATCAGTAGGTTGTAGATATACCGATAGGCATTAGTCTATCGATTGTAGGACCATGTTGATTAGTCTTAGTTGGTTGGTTGTAGTGTTGTCGACCGATATTTATCGATTAGTTGCAAAGTTGTCTGTCATTATAAGCCTATCAATTGTAGGGATATTCAATCAATATTTATCTATCAGTTGCAAAGGTATCAATATACATCATTCTTTTGATTGTAAGGACATGTGATCAATATTTATCTATCGATTGCAGGAACTGTCAATCGGTATAAGCCGATCGATTGCAGGGAAGTGCCTATCGATAAAAGCCTATCGGTTGTAGAGGATTCATGATTGAAAATCGATAGAGTATTCTTCTTCCATTGTTCTTTTGTCCAAATCTCTTTTTCTACAGTTTCATAGGCACTGTAGGTGAACTATATGCAACTGTGGTAGACAACTATCAATGTCATCTAGTTGTGTGTTAAGGGTATTTCTCTTGTTAGAGACTGCTTACTGTCTCTTAGAGTATGTTTCATACGCAGTGTAGAAGCACTATCTACAACTATGGTCGATAAATATTCCTTGTCATATTGTGTGTTAGGATCATATGTTCTTCTTGAGGGATGTTTGCTATTTTCCTTCAAATTCATATACATTTCCTAATATCTGAAGGTTTTTCTTTATAGATACAATGTCACCTATTGAAGATGGAAATATGGAAGGTCAATATTCTTGTAAAAAGACAATTCTAAAATATTTTACACAAATATCAAAATTCAATGAGGCATCAATCTCTACAGATTCTACATAACTTGTAGGTACAAACACCTTTTACCATTAGTTTAAAAAAAAAATTGTTCTTCTTAAATGTAAAACCTTTCTCTATTAATAGATAAATGGTTTTCTACTTATCTACCTCTTTTTAAATGCTTTGTGAAAGCACAAGGATAGGGAAATAAAAAGGAAATGCCAAGATGCGATGTAAACGAAACTAAACTTAACGCTAAATCCTACGAACTGAAATGCATGAAAGGAGAGAAACATAAATGCATTGAAACAAGGTATAAAAGCAAATATGGAGTACATACCTTTTTATTAATATGCTTTAGAACTTAGTTACAATCCATCTCCTTTATTTTTAGGGGCTAGGAGCGTTAAATATGTTCTTGTCACATCAACATATGGTATTCCTTCTTCCGCGTGCCCACATATAGAATGGGCAGACCAAACGTCACCGTCGCTTGCATTTATGAGTCTTGAATCCTTGATGCTGCTCTAATATTGAGATCTTGCATTCAAGGAAACAAAAAATAGTCAGTAGCACCTATAGATAAAATGAAACATGCAATCCCCAAGCCTACGATTAGTGCATGCAAAAAATAGGTAAAACGATAACTAAATAGCATCAGAATGATCTAAAAATTTAACAAAAGCATGAGGACATTACCGAGAAGGTACTGCAAAAACAACAATCAAAAAATTCACCATGGATTTCTAATCGCTCGGGGGTGGGACCAATGGACCTACAATAAAACATCAAAAAGCACTGTCCCAAATGTCCCATCCAGGAGGCTCCAAATCACATGCAAAGTTGGGGTTAGGTAAAATGGGGTATTTTGGGATGACCCAGATGGTCAGATTTTTCCAATTTGGCATCTATCACCAGGAATTTGATGATGCTACTTGCATGTTAGCGAAAGCGAGAAATAACAAAAACATGATCAAAACTACTCAGAATTACATGAAATTTGAATGCAAGCCTATCTAAGCAACCTGGAAAAAAATGCTAAAATAACATAACTAAAATATGCTACAAATTTATAATCACTTTGGGGTGGGGCGATTAGGACTGCAACAGTGCGGGGGGCGGCCAAGGGCAGTATGCCTGTCGTTTGGGGCTCGATTTTGGCACCAATCCACTTGGTATGGGTCCAAAACCTCTTGTGGGGTGTTTTTGACAAATTTTGGTGGGGTAATATGGTGAAATGTTAGGTTTGGGGTCTGGATTGCGCTTCCAATAACCACCCAATGACCTCCCTTCCAAAATAGAGATCAAGGATGTGAAAGGCACAATCAAAAGTGAGTATACAAAATGACAACACTTCGTTGCTCAAAATTCTCCTTCTCTATATATTTTTGGGGTGAGAAGACTCACTATTTTATAGACTTGATGGTCTCTTTGGATGAGCATGCAAAGGCGCCACTTGGCAATCATGCCTTCCCAGGGGGGAGAAGATTCCTTCTTGATTAGGGGCTCCATGACTGCCCCATGAATCGCCTCTAGCGCTCAAAAATGCTCACTCACACTACCATGCGATGAAGGAAGAGTTAAGTGGCGGATCTGAGCTGCCATTTGTCAAGATTTGACTTTTTTCCTGTCAAACCTGCTATTTGCCCCACCCTGGAGAGAATACTGCTAATCGTCCCTGGGTGGAATGAATACCAGTTTGTAATCGTCCTCGAGTGGAACGAGAAGAGAGCAGAGTGCCTGAAATTTGCCAAATTGACCTTTGACCTTCTAAAATTATTGTGTGAGTGGTTAGGACCACTTTTTAACCTCTAGGGGCTGCCATGGGGGCTGTGTGTGTCAATGCGATCAGTGCTTGCAGTCACATAATCGATTGGTGCTATTTTGGTGTCTATAGATGCCCCTTTTTGGGATGCACTATGCATGGCACAATGCTGAGAAAAAATAGATAACCAAAGCACTAATGATTAGGGTTTCTTAGTAAACTAACCAAATTTTGATGCCCCAAGTATGGAAAGGGCATGCATTATTGAATCCTTGCTTTTGACGAGCTAAGGAACTCAATTCAAGTGTTAACCTTTTTCGGTGAGGTGTTTACTTGATCTTGGTCATTGATCAGTCATGAATAGACAAAGGACGCAACCTTTTGTCTATGGGAACCTGGAATTCATGATTCATGAATGCCAAGTGTTTGATCAGCTTATGATTATTGCTTGTTTGTTGCCCCAGGAAGGGGCATGATTATCTTTGTCAATGATTCTTTGAATGCGTGACTACCCCCTCAAACGACGAATCGATGAGGGAATGACCGAAATGAGAAAAGCAACGAGTCGCTTGACCCAAGATGACTTGTGTAAGGGTGCATTTCGGTTGTTTATCTGTGAATGTGTGTGCAATTTCTCAACATTTAGACCTATTTTTGGTTGGGTGTTAACCCTTTTGGTGATGTCGTTTGGGGTTGAAATTCTTAACAATCCGTCCTCCCGTGGAGCGGTCCGACTATGGTAGCCTTCTTAGGGAGGAGGATAGTGAGGATTTATGACCCGATGTCTATTTTGCATGCCAATAAGCAGAGGCACAAAGGCGCCTTGTTCAATAATGTTATTGCTATTTTTGGGTGGGTTTGGACCCTTTTTGGGACGTCGTTTGGGGATGAAATTCTTAGAAATTCATCCTCTTGTGGAGCGGTCCGGCTATGGTAGCCTTCTTAGGGAGTAGGATAGTAAGTATTTGTGACCCCGATGTCTGTTTTACATGCCAAGAAGAATAGGCGCAAAGGTGCCTTATTCGACAATGTTATTGTTATTTTTTTTGGGTGGGTTTGGACCCTTTTTGGGACGCCATTTGGGGATGAAATTATCAGCAATTCGTCCTCTCGTGGAGTAGTCCGGCTATGGTAGCATTCTTAGGGAGTAGGATAGTGAGGATTTGTCACCTTGATGTCTATTTTGTATGCTAAGAAGCAGATGCACAAAGGCACCTTGTTTGGCAATGTTTTTGCTATTTTTGGGTGGGTTTGGACCCTTTTTGGGATGCTGTTTGAGGATGAAATTCTCGGCAATCCGTCCTCCCATGGAGCGGTCCGGCTATGGTAGCATTCTTAGGGAGTAGGATAGTGAGGATTTGTGACCTCGACGTCTATTTTGCATGCCAAGAAGCAGAGGCACAAATTCACCTTGTTCGACAATGTTATTACTATTTTTGGGTGGGTTTGGACCCTTTTTGGACGTCGTTTGGGGATGAAATTCTTGGCAATCCGTCCTCCCGTGGAGTGGTCCAGCTATGGTAGCCTTCTTAGGGAGTAGGATAGTGAGTATTTGTGACCCCGACATTTGTTTCGTATGCCAAGAAGCAGAGGTGCAAATGCGCCTTGTTCGACAATTGTTTTGCTATTTTTGGGTGGGTTTGGACCCTTTTTGGGACGTCGTTTGGGGATGAAATTCTCGATAATCCGTCCTCCCATGGAGCGGTCTGATTATGGTAGCCTTCTTAGGGAGTAGGATAGTGAGGATTTGTGACCTCGACGTCTGTTTTGCATGCTCAAAATATCAAGTGCAAAAGCACTCTTATTGGACAATTTTATTGCTTGTTTTTGTGCATTTTGTGTAGTTTTTGCTGATTTTGAAATTTTTGCTCTATAATCGTCCTTGGGTGGGACAAATACCAATTTTATAATCATCCCAGGGTGGGAAGAGCACTAAATGTGGAACGATTACAGGCCTAAAATCTCGTTTAAGGGCCAAAACTAGGGTTTGGGCTCATTTGCATTTGATTTTTCTAGTGATTTGGAGCTCTGAGGAGGAGGAGGTCGAGTCTGCGAAGCGAAGCGCTCTCAAATTTTTTTGGATGCCATGAGTTCACAAATCAGATTGAGCGGTGGAGCCGAAGCGAGACCAGTAAGTGCTCCTCTTTGTTATTTGCTTTTGTTTTATGTTACAGTTTGAACATCACAATTTATTTTGGGTTTTTTTTTCTGTTTAAACTAAGGTAAAACCCTAGATTTAAAAAGAAATGTTTTTTTTTTTTTGTATGTTTGTTAAGGGGTTGAAAAGCGATGTTTTTATTTTTAAAACTAAAACCCTAGGTTAAACTGAGAGCAAAACCTTAGCTTAAAAAAATTATTTGAATTTAAATTTTTGTATTTTTGTTTAAAAAACCCTAGATTCAAATGAGTTCTTTTTGTTGTTTTGTTTTTTTTTTTAAACTAAAATGCTAGGTTAAATTTAGAGAAAACCCTAGCTTTAGAAAGATTGTTTTTATTATGAGTTTTTATTTGTGAATGTCAGTTATAAACCTGAGGTTAATGAAAAATTGTTATTTTGATTTTGATTTTTTTGTTTTTATTTATCAGTTTAAACGTAGAGTTAAAAAACCCTAGGTACTGACAAACTGTTTTTGAATTTGTTGTTTTTATTTATCAGTTTAAACATAGAGTTAAAAACCCTAGGACTAACAAATGTTGTTTGAATTTGTTTTTGTTTTTATTTATCAGTTTAAACATAGAGTTAAAAAAACCCTAGGTACTAACAAACTGTTTTTGAATTTTTTTTTTTTTATCAGTTTAAACGTAAAGTTAAAAAACCCTAGGACTGACAAATGTTGTTTGAATTTGTTTTTGATTTTATTTATCAGTTTAAACATAGAGTTAAAAAACCCGAGGTATTGACAAACTATTTTTGATTTTTTTTTAATTTTGTTTTTATTTATCAGTTTAAATGTAGAGTTAAAAACCCTAGGTACTGACAAACTGTTTTTAAATTTTTTTTTTTATTTGTTTTTATTTATCAGTTTAAACGTAAAGTTAAAAAACCATAGGAATGACAAATGTTGTTTGAATTTTTTTTATTTTTATTTATCAGTTCAAACGTAGAGTTAAAAAACCCGAGGTACTGACAAACTATTTTTTATTTTTTTTTAAATTTTGTTTTTATTTATTAGTTTAAACATGGAGTTAAAAACCCTAGGTACTGACAAACTGTTTTTGAATTTTGTTTTTATTTATCAGTTTAAATGTAGAGTTAAAAACCCTAGGACTGACAAATGTTGTTGAATTTTTTTATTTTTATTTTTTGAATTTGGTTTATCGTTATTTGTCTGTCTTTACCTGTACATTATTTTATGCATTACTGTATATTCATGTTATTGTTGTACAGTTTATCATTTTTTTAATGTTTTTGTGTTGTTTTATTTTGTAGGTTGTGAAGAGCCGGTATCGTGTTCCTATAGTTTTCTCAGAAGCATGGGAGGCACTGACTTTGGTTGACTGGGAGTGGCTTGATGCCCTTGGGCTCAAGCAAGTGACTCAGCTAGAACCTATGGTGGGGGATCGGGTCTATTTGACGGCCTTGATCAAATTATGGGATCCTCGGACCAATACCTTTCATCTCCCAATAGGGGAGATGATGGTGACACTAGAGGATGTTTATCGGATTATACAGATTCCAATAGACGGACATCCTATCAGGACGATATCATGTGATCAGTGGATAGTTGTCCTGACATGATGCTTCGGGCATGGGGAGGAGTTGGGTGTGGATAGCCTAGTGTAGAGGGTAGAGGGTGACTACTAGATTGATAGAATTTTGGTACGATGGTGGCTAGAGAGGGGCATGTTGGGAGTGAGGCACGCATTACTGATGAGCCTCATTTCCAACATGCTATTGCCTGACTCTTCGGGTGTGACATTCCCATGGAACCTACTAGAGGTGGTCTTCAGACTGGTCGAGTGTCCAACAGAGGCACCTATGATTATGATATGGGGAAAGACTCTACTGGCACAACTCTATGATGAGTTGTATGAGGTCCACTACTGGAGGCAGAAGGGTATTGGATGTAGTTATCTGTTGCAATGCTGGGCTTGGCAACACATAGCTATGGAGAGGTCGGTGGGGTTACCATGGATGACTCAGGCGAAGATAGTTGATAGAGAGATAGGGTATGTGGCTCTGTGGCGATGGTCTAAGGAGCAAGGATAGAGTCGACGATGGGCAGGTTCCGTAGGGCACTATGCCGATGCCTTCGCTCGACTTGCTCTAGGGGAGGTTTTCTGGCACCCATACCAGGACATTCCAGCCTGGCCTAAGGCTGGAGAGTGGCTTCGACGGGTGCACCAGAGGAGATGACTGATCGAGCAACATGGGATCGAGTAGGAGTACTTCCCATACGTCTGAATGACACGACAATTTGGGGTGCACTAGGGGTTTCCTGGTGAGCCTTTGATCTATCGATGTCAGGGTGAAGAGAGGACTCTGGCCTAGTCGATCATCGCATTGTTGAGTGAGGAGTCAAATGCAGTGATTGATGTTCTTGACATGGACAACATCGAGGTGACCGTTGAGTACGACCAGTGGTGGACTTTCTAGCAGTGGCGAGGCGAGGGGCCTCTAGGGGGTGTAGAGGCAGTAGCAACAGGTGGTGAGGATGCAAAGACATTAGGAGAGGGTTGGGGGATTCTACTGGAGGATGTGGACATGGTAGAGGTGGACAACTTTGGGGGGGTGATTTTTGGGTTTTGAAGTAGCCAGATATGTAGGACGTCTCAGAGTAGTGAGAGTCGGAGTAGGCTACCGTTCTAGAGATGTCGATGCATCAGGAAGTCCCAGAGTTTACGAAGGTAGGGTTGCATGCTAAGATAACATGATTGGAGGGGTTGCTCCAAAGATAGGATGCAGAGCTCGGGGATGCACTGTAGGAGAGGGATATCCTGTGAATGTAGCTGGTAGAGAGGGAGAACACACTAGATGTGTACCACCATGGGATGGGGATACAAATGCTACATGGGAGATGGATCTCCTACGAACGTAGCTTGCGAAGAGGGAGAACGCATTGGTGCAACATGATGAGAACTTGGTGATAGTTCATCAACAAGAGATGGACTTGATTTGGCATCGGTTTGAGCTAGAGGCAAAGATTATCCACCTCGATGGGTGGATCCTTGCAGTTAGTGGAGGTGGATCATCATATCACATGAGACAAAGCGATACTAAAAAGTCAACATCCTCTCAAAACAGGTGACTGGATGAGGGATGCACTAGTAGGCATGATGCGGGGGCTAGTAGCAGCTGCCCTGAGGGGTCCCATAGGACCCACACCATGGGGGGTAGTTCCCATCACATCGATCCTATGTGATCATGGTGGCCGACGCCCTAGGCTTGGGGGTTTTTAAGTTTTTGCCTTTTTGTGAGGTCATAGGACCGATTTATTATAGCCTACGGGCATTTTTGATGATATATATATACAGATGACTTTAATTTGTTTATACACGTGTTATGATTGGATTTTATGCACAATGACTGTTGTTTGATGGCTACGTGTTAATTTACAATATGTATGGATATGTTGCAATGAATGCTAATGTTTTTAATTTATATGATATGCAAATGGAATGGATGAATTGAATTTGTGAATTTTGGTGGTGGCACCATAGACTGTTTAGAACTTTTGGCTTTTTCTCCTAGCCGATTGCTGTGGTAAATGACCTTTTTATGTATACATTTTTTTTTTGTAATTTCTAATGGTGATGGCAAGATGAAAGATATCACAGTTGGTTTAGAATGTAGTTAAGGTTTTCTGAGACTCAGATGTTTTTAACTAACTAGCCAAGATTGTACTTTTATCTTACAAGAATTTTGAACAACGTATGAATCGGACTTGTCTTTGACCAAGTTATTTCGCATCCCTGTGTGTGCAATTGAGTTTGTTTATGTGGTATTTTTCAGGATACTGCCAGTGCCAGATAGGTTGTCAACCAAACTTGTACCAAGGATCACCTAATTAGCTCCACTAACTCCTTTGTTGTATTTAATCAGATTAATCTGTGGTGCTATCTAGGATACCATAAGCTAGCTCATCCACATGCAAACATTGATCTACACAGAAGTTAATGTGATAGATATATCATCATGCGGGAGGTTTTCCACCAGTGATTAATAGACTATCCACCAAACCAATACTAAGGTTTTCCTCATGACCTTCTGAATGTTGAGAGTTCCAAGGATTCAAGTTCGAATCCCTTCTTTTCTTCAATTGTATTAGGATACTTGCTCTTATATAGTGATAAAAATCATTGTTTTTTTTTGTTTTTTTTTCTTTTGAGCAAGGGATTTAAATTTTGAGTGATTAGAATCACTATTGCCTATGTTATTTGGTGTATGCACTTTGTGGGAAAATAAACAACCATATTTTTTATTATAGATAAATAATATTACAAATGATAATCCATTTGCATGTTTAGATTTGAATTTAGAATCAACATAAATAGAATCAAATAAAGTAGTCGAAGGATATTCCCCGAGGAAAATCTTAACCACTCAAAAAGGAAAAATGTAATTTTTAATACCTTTTTCTATATTTATAGCCATAAGTAATAGGTTGACTATCAACCAACATAACTGGAGAATACATGTAGGGTCAGAGATGAAACCAATAAACCACTCAAAAAGGAAAAATGTATTTGTTAATACATTTTTTTATATTTATAGCCACAAGGAATAGGTTGACTAGAAGCCAACATAAATGGGGAATACATCTAGGGTCAAGACTAAAACCAATAAGAAGGTCTTCTAATTTAAAAATTAGGGAAAAAAATAGTTAAATAAATTGTGAATGATACTCAATCTATCTTGAATTTAGGTGGGCATTCCCTTATAAAATCTGAAAGATTAAAGTTATTCCTTAGAATATAAGGGGTCTTTATTACCTGTTAGCTTTTTATGGGAGGTAGTACAACAACAATATGTAAGATAACTATAAACTAATGGTACAATAATATGTAGGAAAATAATGAGATGAACATCTGCAAATAACTCATAAATATACCACTAATGAGAGTGAAAAAATAGGACAATGCTATATAATGGAGGACATGAACACTCCATGAATAGATATAAAAGGACTACATTGTACCACACTACTAAAATATACCACACACTCTCTATATTTACTACTACCTAAAAAAAAATTACTATGAAACCCTTATATAGTAAGATATATTCCTTTGCCCTTACTCTACCTAAGACTTATGTACTTGTGGACTACATGCACATTTACAACTTGCACATTGACACTTGTTCATTTATTACAATACTTGAAGTAACTAAATAACTTTAATCTAAAGTAAACTCCTAATCTAGTTATGTACCAAAGGTAGTACATTTACATGACCCATATAATGTAATATACTCTAACAACCCCTTGTATTACATTATTTAGTTATTTAGTCTTCAATATGGATTACCATATTCTTCATATTGATTAGGTCCTTCTTCTATAGGTTGTAGATGTCCAAGTAAATCATAGTGTAGTTCTACTCTCATATTTTTAATTTTGAACCTTCTATTTCTTCTTCATGATATATAGGTTCTCCATTCTATCCAATTTGTTCCTCAAAAACTGAATTAGTATTATTTTGAAACACAATGATATCTTGTGAAGTTTTGATAGAATTTAGAGCGTATATATTTCTATGTATTTATCTAGTAGTTTCAACTTTATTTTTATGTATAATGAGACACATGTTAGCTCCATTTATGTATTTGAAGTCAATATTCCTTTTACTTTCTACTAACTTGGATACTAAAATGAGATTAGATGTTAATCCAGGAACATACATCACATTATGTAGCAGAAAGTTTAGAAATAGTTTACTAGATGACACACACTCATTGCCATGTATATGATAGTTATTATCATATGCAATTTTCAACTTGTAGTTGTTAGTTATCTCAAGACAATCGAATTGATGTAGATTTCTTGTCATGTGATGGCTTACTCCTAAATCAATAACCAAATGTCCCTTTCACTTTGACATATAAAATTATTTAAATTTAAAGTGATTTTGCATATTTTATATGGCATATTGGATGGATTTTGATCTTGATTCCTCTTGTAGTTAGGGTTATGCATAAGCACGAAATATTGTAAATTGGATCTATTTAGTTTTTTTTTTTTAATTTTGAAAAGGTTAATTTTGGATCCTTTCACTAGGGCCCATTCGCCCAAAATTTATGGGATAAAAGTTTTTTTGGGGTAAATTCGCCCATCGTTGATAATCATGAACCTAACTTTATTTTAATTCACCAACCTCAAATTACATATGATTTTGATTTTCCTGCCCAATTCACCTTCAAATTATAAATGATTTTATATTTCCCATCCAAATCGGCTTCAAATTATAAATGATTTTATTTTTCCCGCACAAATCGTCTCATATACTACCCGTATATATACTATACTGGGTACTGATAAACATACATAAAAAATACTCTAACTCGAAAATAGCTCTAAAACAACAAAAAACTTGGAGGTTTCAGAGGAGTGACTATCAAAATAAATCGATCAGTTGCAAAGGAGTGTTAATCGATGTAAGACAATAGGTTGTAGATTAGTGTTTATTGGTATAAGCCGATCGATTGCATAGCCATGTCTATCGATGTAAGCTGATCGATTGTAGATCTATGTCTGTCCACATAAGCTGATTGATTGTAGAGCCGTGTCTATCAGCATAAGTCGATCGATTGCAGTCATGCCTATTGACATAAGGAGATCAGTTGTAGAGTTGTGTCTATCAGCATAAGCCAATCGATTGTAGAGCCATGTTTGTTGACCTGAGTCGATCAGTTGTAGAGCCATGTTTATCAGTATAAGCCGATCGGTTATAGAGTCGTGTCTATCGATATAAGCCTATCGATTGTAGGTATTACCGATCAGTATTTTACTATCAATTGTAGAGGTGTCTATCAGCATTAGTTAGTCAGTTGTAGAACTGTGTCGATCATCATTAGTCGATCAGTTGTAGAGGTGTCGATAGACATTCATATATCGATTGTGAGGACTATCAATCAAAGTTTACCTATCGATTGTAGGGATTATCTATTGGTATTTATCAGTAGGTTGCAGATATATAGATAGGCATTAGTCTGTCGATTGTAGGATCGTGTTGATCGGTCTTAGTTGGTTGGTTGCAGTGTTGTCGACCGATATTTATCGATTAGTTGCAAAGTTGTCTATCATTATAAGCCTATCGATTATAGGGATAGTCGATCGATATTTATCTATCGGTTGCAGAGGTATCAATATACATCATTCTTTTGATTGTAAGGACATGTGATTGATATTTATCTATCGATTGCAGGAACTATCAATCGGTATAAGCCGATCGATTGTAGGGAAGTGCCTATCGGTAAAAGCCTATCGGTTGTAAAGGATTCATGATTGAAAATCGATAGAGTATTCTTCTTCCATTGTTCTTTTGTCCAAATCTTTTTTTCCATAGTTTCATAGGCACTGTAGGTGAACTATATGCAACTGTGGTAGACAACTATCAATGTCATCTAGTTGTGTGTTAAGAGTATTTCTCTTGTTAGAGACTGCTTACTGTCTCTTAGAGTATGTTTCATATGCAGTGTAGAAGCACTATCTACTACTATGGTCGATAAATATTCCTTGTCATATTGTGTGTTAGGATCATATGTTCTTCTTGAGGGATGTCTGCTATTTTCCTTCAAATTCATATACATTTCCTAATATCTGAAGGTTTTTCTTTATAGATACAATGTCACCTATTGAAGATGGAAATATGGAAGGTCAATATTCTTGTAAAAAGACAATTCTAAAATATTTTACACAAATATCAAAATTCAATGAGGCATCAATCTCTACAGATTCTACACAACTTACAGGTACAAACACCTTTTACCATCAGTTTAAAAAAAAAATTGTTCTTCTTAAATGTAAAACCTTTCTCTATTAATAGATAAATGGTTTTCTACTTATCTACCTCTTTTTAAATGCTTTGTGAAATCACAAGGATAAGAAAATAAAAAGGAAATGCCAATATGCGATGTAAACGAAACTGAACTTAACGCTAAATCCTACGAACTGAAATGCATGAAAGGAGAGAAACATAAATGCATTGAAACAAGGTATAAAAGCAAATATGGAGTACATACCTTTTTATTAATATGCTTTAGAACTGAGTTACAATCCATCTCCTTTATTTTTAGGGACTAGGAGCGTTAAATATGTTCTTGTCACATCAACAGATGGTATTCCTTCTTCCGCGTGCCCACATATAGAATGGGCAGACCAAACATCGTCATCGCTTGCATTTATGAGTCTTGAATCCTTGATGCTCCTCTAATATTGAGATCCTGCATTCAAGGAAACAAAAAATAGTCAGTAGCACCTATAGATAAAATGAAACATGCAATCCCCAAGCCTACGATTAGTGCATGCAAAAAATAGGTAAAATAATAACTAAATAGCATCAGAATGATCTAAAAATTTAACAGAAGCATGAGGACATTACCAAGAAGGTACTACAAAAACAACAGTCAAAAAATTCACCATGGATTTCTAATCGCTCGGGGGTGGGACCAATGGACCTGCAATAAAATGTCAAAAAGCACTGTCCCAAATGTCCCATCCGGGAGGCTCCAAATCACCTGCAAAGTTGGGGTTAGGTAAAATGTGGTATTTTGGGATGACCCAGACGGTCAGATTTTTCCAATTTGGCCTCTGTCACCAGGAATTTGATGATGCTACTTGCATGTTAGCGAAAGCGAGAAATAACAAAAACATGATCAAAACTACTCAGAATTACATGAAATTTGAATGCAAGCCTATCTAAGCAACCTAGAAAAAAATGCAAAAATAACAGAACTAAAATATGCTACATATTTCTAATCGCTCCGGGGTGGGGCGATTAGGACTGCAGCAGTGCGGGGGGCAGCCGGGGGCAGTATGCTTGTCGTTTGGGGCTCGATTTTGTCACCAATCCACTCGGGATGGGTCCAAAACCTCTTGTGGTGTGTTTTCAAAAAAATTTGGTGGGGTACTATGGTGAAATGTCAGGTTTGGGGTCCGGATTGCGCTTCCAATAACCACCCAATGACCTCCCTTCCAAAAGAGAGATCAAGGATGTGAAAGGCACAATCAAAAGTGAGTATACAAAATGACAACACTTCGTTGCTCAAAATTCTCCTTCTCTTTATATTTTTGGGGTGAGAAGAGTCACTATTTTATAGACCTAATGGTCTCTTTGGATGAGCATGCAAAGGCACCACTTGGCAATCATGCCTTCCCAGGGGGAGAAGATTCCTCCTTGATTAGGGGCTCCATGACTGCCCCTGTAACTGCCTCTAGTGCTCAAAAATGCTCACTCACACTACCATGCAATGAAGGAAGAGTTAAGTGGTGGATCCGAGCTGCCATTTGTCAAGATTTGACTTTTTCCTGTCAAACCCTCTATTTGCCCCACCCTGGAGAGAATACTGCTAATCGTCCCTGGGTGGAATGAATACCAGTTTGTAATCATCCCCAGGTGGAACGAGAAGAGAGCAGAGTGCCTGAAAGTTGCCAAATTGACCTCTGACCTTCTAAAATTGTTGTGTGAGTGGTTAGGACCACTTTTTAACCTCTATGGGCTACCATGGGGGTTGTGTGTGTCAATGCGATCAGTGTTTGCAGTCACATAATCGGATTGGTGCTATTTTGGTGTCTATAGATGCCCCTTTTTGGGATGCGCTATGCATGGCGTAGTGCTAAGAAAAAATAGATAACCAAAGCACTAATGATTAGGGTTTCTCAGTAACCTAACCAAATTTTGATGCCCCAAGTATAGAAATGACATGCATTCTTGAATCCTTGCTTTTAACGAGCTAAGGAACTCAATTCAAGTGTTAACCTTTTTCGGTGAGGTGTTTACTTGATCTTGGTCATTGATCAGTCATGAATAGACAAGGACGCAACCTTTTGTCTATGGGAACTTGGAATTCATGATTCATGAATGCCAAGTGTTTGAATAGCTTATGATTATTTCTTGTTTGTTGCCCCAAGCAGGGGCGTGATTATCTTTGTCAATTATTCTTTGAATGCGTGATTACCCCTTCAAGCAACGAATCGATGAGGGAATGACTGAAAGGAGAAAAGCAACGAGTTGCTTGACCCAAGATGACTTGTGTAAGGGTGCATTTTGGTTGTTTATCTATGAATGTGTGTGCAGTTTCTCAACATTTAGACCTATTTTTTGTTGGGTGTTAACCCTTTTGGTGACGCTGTTTGTGGTTGAAATTCTCGACAATCCGTCCTCCCGTGGATCGGTCCGACTATGGTAGCCTTCTTAGGGAGGAGGATAGTGAGGATTTGTGACCCGATGTCTATTTTGCATGCCAAGAAGCAGAGGCACAAAGGCGCCTTGGTCAACAATGTTATTGCTATTTTTGGGTGGGTTTGGACCCTTTTTGGGACATCGTTTGGGGATGAAATTCTTAGAAATTCATCCTCCCGTGGAGTGGTCCGGCTATGGTAGCCTTATTAGGGAGTAGGATAGTGAGGATTTGTCACCTCGATGTCTGTTTTGCATGCCAATAATCAAAGGCGCAAAGGCGCCTTATTCGACAATGTTATTGTTATTTTTTTGGGTGGGTTTGGACCCTTTTTGGGATGCCGTTTGGGGATGAAATTATCGGCAATCCATCCTCCCGTGGAGTAGTCCGGATATGGTAGCCTTCTTAGGGAGTAGGATAGTGAGGATTTGTGACCTCAATTTCTATTTTGTATGCTAAGAAGCAGAGGCGCAAAGGCACCTTGTTTGGCAATGTTATTGCTATTTTTGGGTGGGTTTGGACCCTTTTTGGGATGCCGTTTGGGGATGAAATTCTTGGCAATCCGTCCTCCCATGGAGTGGTCCGGCTATGGTAGCCTTCTTAGGGAGTAGGATAGTGAGGATTTGTGACCTCGACGTCTATTTTGCATGCCAAGAAGCAGAGGCACAAATTCACCTTGTTCGACAATGTTTTTACTATTTTTGGGTGGGTTTGGACCCTTTTTGGACATCGTTTGGGGATGAAATTCTCGGCAATCCGTCCTCCTGTGGAGTGGTCCGGCTATGGTAGCCTTCTTAGGGATTAGGATAGTGAGTATTTGTGACCTCGACATTTGTTTTGCATGCCAAGAAGCAGAGGTGCAAATGCGCCTTGTTCAGCAATTTTTTTGCTATTTTTGGGTGGGTTTGGACCCTTTTTGGGATGCCATTTGGGGATGAAATTCTCGATAATCCGTCCTCCCATGGAGCGGTCCGATTATGGTAGCCTTCTTAGGGAGTAGGATAGTGAGGATTTGTGACCTCGACGTCTATTTTGCATGCCCGAAACATCAAGTGCAAAAGCACTCTTATTGGACAATTTTATTGCTTGTTTTTGTGCATTTTGTGTAGTTTTTGCTGATTTTGAAATTTTTGCTCTATAATCATCCTTGGGTGGGACAAATACCAATTTTATAATCATCCCAGGGTGGGATGAGCACTAACTGTGGAACGATTACAGGCCTAAAATCTCGTTTAAGGGCCAAAACTAGGGTTTGGGCTCATTTGCATTTGATTTTTCTAGTGATTTGGAGCTCTGAGGACGAGGAGGTCGAGTCTGCGAAGCGAAGCACTGTCAAATTTTTCTCGATGCCATGAGTTCACGAATCGGATCGAGCGGTGGAGCTGAAGCGAGACCAGTAAGTGCTCCTCTTTGTTATTTGCTTTTGTTTTATGTTACAGTTTGAAAATCACAATTTATTTTGGGTCTGTTTTTCCGTTTAAACTAAGATAAAACCCTAGACTTAAAAAGAAATGTTTTTTTTTTTTTTTATGTTTGTTAAGGGGTTGAAAAGCGATGTTTTTATTTTTAAAACTAAAACCCTAGGTTAAACTGAGAGCAAAACCTTAGCTTAAAAAAATTGTTTGAATTTAAATTTTTGTATTTTTGTTTAAAAAACCCTAGATTCAAATGCGTTCTTTTTGTTGTTTTGTTTTTTTTTTAAAACTAAAACGCTAGGTTAAATTTAGAGAAAACCCTAGCTTTAGAAAGATTGTTTTTATTATGAGTTTTTATTTGTGAATGTCAGTTATAAACCTAAGGTTAATGAAAAACTGTTATTTTGATTTTGATTTTTTTGTTTTTATTTATCAGTTTAAACGTAGAGTTAAAAAACCCTAGGTACTGACAAACTATTTTTGAATTTGTTGTTGTTTTTATTTATCAGTTTAAACATAGAGTTAAAAACCCTAGGACTAACAAATGTTGTTTGAATTTGTTTTTGTTTTTATTTATCAGTTTAAACATAGAGTTAAAAAACCCTAGGTACTGACAAACTGTTTTTGATTTTTTTTTTGAATTTTGTTTTTATTTATCAGTTTAAACGTAGAGTTAAAAAACCCTAGGACTGACAAATGTTGTTTGAATTTGTTTTTGATTTTATTTATCAGTTTAAACATAGATTTAAAAAACCCGAGGTATTGACAAACTATTTTTGATTTTTTTTTTAATTTTTTATTTATTTATTAGTTTAAATGTGGAGTTAAAAACCCTAGGTACTGACAAACTGTTTTTAAATTTTTTATTTATTTATTTTTTATTTATCAGTTTAAACGTAAAGTTAAAAAACCCTAGGAATGACAAATGTTGTTTGAATTTTTTTTATTTTTATTTATCAGTTTAAACGTAGAGTTAAAAAACCCAAGGTACTGACAAACTATTTTTGATTTTTTTTTTTAATTTTGTTTTTATTTATTAGTTTAAACATGGAGTTAAAAACCCTAGGTACTGACAAACTGTTTTTGAATTTTGTTTTTATTTATCAGTTTAAATGTGGAGTTAAAAACCCTAGGACTAACAAATGTTAAATTTTTTTATTTTTATTTTTTGAATTTGGTTTATCGTTATTTGTTTGTCTTTAGCTGTACATTATTTTATGCATTGCTGTATATTCATGTTATTGTTGTACAGTTTATCATGTTTTTAATGTTTTTGTGTTGTTTTCTTTTGTAGGTTGTGAAGAGCCGGTATCGTGTTCCTATAGTTTTCTCAGAAGTGTGGGAGGCACTGACTTTGGTTGACTGGGAGTGGCTTGATGCCCTTGGGCTCAAGCAAGTGACTCGACTAGAACCTATGGTGGGGGATCGGGCCTATTTGATGGCCCTGATCAAATTATGGGATCATCAAACCAATACCTTTCATCTCCCAATAGGGGATATGATGGTGACACTGGAGGATGTCTATTGGATTATGCAGATTCCAATAGACGGACTTCCTATCAGGACGATATCATGTGATCAGTGGATAGTTGTCCTGACGTGATGCTTCGGGCATGGGGAGGAGTTGGGTGTGGATAGCCTAGTGTAGAGGGTAGAGGGCGACTGCCAGATTGATATAATTTTGGTACGATGGTGGCTAGAGAGGGGCATGTTGGGAGTGAGGCATGCATTACTGATGAGCCTCATTTCCAACATGCTATTGCCTGACTCTTCGGGCGTGAGGTTCCCATGGAACTTGCTGGAGGTGGTCTTCAGACTGGTCAAGTGTCCAACAGAGGCACCTATGATTATGATATGGGGAAAGACTCTACTGGCACAACTCTATGATGAGTTGTATGAGGTCCACTGCTGGAGGTAGAAGGGTATTGGATGTAGTTATCTGTTGCAATGTTGGGCTTGGCAACACATAGCTATGGAGAGGCCGATGGGGTTGTCGTGGATGACTCAGGCGAAGATGGTTGATAGAGATATAGGGTATGTGGCTCAGTGGCAATGGTCTAAGGAGTAGGGATAGAGTCGATGATGGGCAGGTTCCATAGGGCACTATGCCGATGCCTTCGCTCGAATTGCTCTAGGGGAGGTTTTCTAGCACCCATACCGGGACATTCCAGCCTAGCCTAAGGCTGGAGAGTGGCTTTTATGGGTGCACCAGAGAAGATGACTGATCGGGCGACACGGGACCGAGTAGGAGTACTTCCCATACGTTTGAGTGACACGATAGTTTGGGGTGCACTAGGGGTTTCCTGGTGAGCCTTTGATCTATCGATGTTGGGGTGACGAGAGGACTCTGGCCTGGTCGATCATCGTGTTGCTGAGTGAGGAGTCAAATGCAGTGATTGATGTTCTTGACATGGACAACATCGAGGTGACCGCTGAGTATGACCAGTGGTGGACTTTGTAGCGATGGCAAGGCGAGGGGCCTCTAGGGGGTGTAGAGGTAGTAGCAGTAGGTGGTGAGGATGCAGAGGCATTAGGAGAGGGTTGGGGGATTCTTCTGGATGATGTGGACATGGTAGAGGTGGACAGCTTTGGAGGGGTGATTTTGGGGTTCTAGAGTAGCCAAATATGTAGGACGTCTCAGAGTAGTGAGAGCTGGAGTAGGCTACCGTTCTAGAGATGTCGATGCCTCAGGAAGTCCTAGAGGATACGAAGGTAGGGTTGCATGCTAAGATAGCATGATTGGAGGGGCTGCTCCAAAGATAGGATGCAGAGCTCAGGGATGCACTGTAGGAGAGGGATCTCCTATGAATGTAGCTGGCAGAGAGGGAGAACACACTAGCTATGTACCACCATGGGATGGGAATACAGATGCTACATGGGATATGGATCTCCTACGAACGTAGCTTGCGAAGAGGGAGAACGCATTGGTGCAGCATGACGAGAACTTGGTGATAGTTCATCAATAGGAGATGGACTTGATTTGGCATCGATTTGAGTTGGAGGCAAAGATTATCCACCTCGGTGGGTGGATCCTTGCAGTTAGTGGAGGTGGATCATCATGTCGCATGAGACAGAGCGATACTAAGAAGTCAACATCCTCTCAACACAGGTGACTGGATGAGGGATGCACTAGTAGGCGTGATGCGGGGGCTAGTAGCAGCTGCCCTGAGGGGTCCCATAGGACCCACACCATGGGGGTAGTTCCCATCACATCGATCCTATGTGATCATGGTGGCCGATGCCCTAGGCTTGGGGGTTTTTGAGTTTTTGCCTTTTTGCGAGGTCAGAGGACCGATTTATTGTAGCCTACGAGCATTTTTGATGATATATATATACATATGACTTTATTTTGTTTATACACATGTTATGCTTGGATTTTATGCACAATGACTGCTGTTTGATGGCTACGTGTTAATTTACAATATGTATGGATATGTTGCAATGAATGCTAATGTTTCTAATTTATATGATATGCAAATGGAATGGATGAATTGAATTTGTGAATTTTGGTGGTGGCACCATAGACTGTTTAGAACTTTTGGCTTTTTGTCCTAGGCGATTGTTGTGGTAAATGACCTTTTTATGTATACATGTTTTTTTTTTTTGTAATTTCTAATGGTGATGGCAAGATGAAATATATCATAGTTGGTTTAAAATGTAGTTAAGTTTTTCTGAGACTCAGATGTTTTTAACTAACACAAGACTTTTGAACAAGGTATGAATCGGACTTGTCTTTGACCAAGTTATTTCGCATCCCTGTGTGTGCAATTGAGTTTGTTTATGTGGTATTTGTCAAGATACCGCCAGTGCCAAATAAGTTGTAAACCAAACTTGTACCGAGGATCACATAATTAGCTCCACTAACTCCTTTGTTGTATTTAGTCAGATTAATCTGTGGTGTTATCTAGGATACCATAAGCTAGCTCATCCACATGCAAACATTGATCTGCATAGAAGTTAATGTGATAGATATATCATCATGTGGGAGGTTTTCCACCAGTGACCGATAGACTATCCACCAAACCGATACTAAGGTTTTCCTCATGACCTTCTGAATGTTGAGAGTTCCAAGGATTCAAGTTCGACTCCCTTCTTTTCTTCAATTGTATTAGGATACTTGCTCTTATATAGTGATAAAAATCATTGTTTATTTTTGTTTTTTTTCTTTTGAGCAAGGGATTTAAATTTTGAGTGATTAGAATCACTATTGCCTGTGTTATTTGGTGTATGCACTTTGTGGGATTTGATGTCAAACTTTGTAGTATTGACTTTTGCAAATTTTGGATGTTTTGCAACTTTTTGAGAACTTGGAATTCTTGGGGAATTGGGTAGGGAAGATGCTTGTCCTTTTGCCAACTCTCAGCATTCTTGGGGTCATTCGCATAGGGGGATGAGAAATATAACCTTTTCACTGTATGGTATCCTGGATTGCTTTGTAGGTTTCATATTTTGTTTACACAAGTTGGGAATTTTTATGTGTTTTAACTTGTGTTGGGATACTACGTAACAAGGTGTGATCCAAGTAGAACTCTACCTTTGTAAAATCTATCTGACTTTGTACAGTATTTGGCTAGAAATCTAATGATAGCTGAATGACAAAAACTCTTGATACATTTAGAAGACAACTGACTATGATAGGGCAAAAATATGTGAATGGTGTTTATTTTTGATGGACTATTTATAGAGTGGAGAAATGTGGAAAATGATGGATTTGCCGAGTAATTACAGTCTATGGTGCCTTTGACCTGTATGACCAATAGATATGCTATGTATGGATGTGATGCTTATTGCAGCTATTATTTTTGTGTTTTCGATTGATTGTATTTTTTGAGTATGAAAATGAGATGCAACAGAGTTTTTTATTGTTGTGATGATTTTGAGTATGCATGGAAATGAGATGCAAAGTTTTGTTATTTTTGATGATTTTATTGTTTTGACTTTTTTTTTTTTGACCAAGCGATTGTGGGAACCCTTGGAGATTTTGGTTTGACCAAAGGGATGATGGGTACCTTTGGGGCGTTTGGTTTGACCAAAGGGTTTGTGGGCACCTTTGGGGCATTTTTGGGTGACCAAGTTATTGTGAGAATCCTTGGAGCTTTTGGTTTGACCAAACAGATTATGGGTGCCTTTGGTGCATTTTTGGGTGACCAAGCGATTACGAGAATCCTTGGAGCATTTTGGTTTGACCAAGCAATTGCGGGAATCCTTGGAGATTTTGGTTTGACCAAAGGGTTTGTGGGCACCTTTGGGGCATTTTTGGGTGACCAAGCGATTGTGAGAATCCTTGGAGCTTTTGGTTTGACCAAAGGGATTATGGGTACCTTTGGGGCATTTTTGGGTGACCAAGCGATTGTGAGAATCCTTGGAGCTTTTGGTTTGACCAAAGGGATTATGGGTACCTTTGGGGTGTTTGGTTTGACCAAAGGGTTTATAGGCACTTTTGGGGCATTTTTGGGTAACCAAGCGATTATGAGAATCCTTGGAGCTTTTGGTTTGACCAAAGGGATTATGGGTACCTTTGGGGCATTTTGAGGTTGACCAAGCAACTACGGGAATCCTTGGAGCATTTTGGTTTGACCAAGCGATTACGGGAATCTTTGGAGCTTTTTTTTAAGGCTATGGCTCTCTTAGATATGGAATGGCCTCAAATTACTGATGTTAAAGGGTTCTAGTTCCTTGATTCTATCAAGAGAGGCGAGCCAGTATGTTCCAGGTCCTATTTTACTATCGATGACATAAGGACCTAACCAGTTTTCCATGAACTTGTCCCTTAGATGGGGCAAAAAATTAGAATTCTATTGGTTCTCTTTTAAGACCAAGTCACCAACCTAAAAGTCCCTCAGGTGAACCTTCATGTTGTATGCTTTCTTAAGTCGCTCTTGATAGATATGTAAATGCTCGAGAGCATTAACGCATCGTTCATCGAGCAACGTAAGCTGGTCTAACCGGGCCTGCCATGCAGTGTCATCATCAATGAACTCTTGCATTGATATGCACAGGGAAGGAATATCCAACTCTAGAGGTATGACTGCCTCAGAGCCATACACCAACAAAAATAGAGTTGCCCCAGTGGGCATCCGAATGCTAGTGCGATAAGCCCATAGAGCAAATGGGATTTGAATGTGCCAATACTTATGACTATCTACAACTATCTTTTTGAGGATGGCAACTAGTTTTTTGTTTGACACCTCTGCTTTCCCATTTGCCTGCAAATAATAGGGTGTCAAAAAACTATGTTGAATTTTATACTTTATGGTCAAAGCACACACATCTTTGTTCTTGAATGACGTCCCATTATCCGAGATTATCTTGGATGGAATACCAAAATGACATATGATGTTATGTAAAATGAACTCCGAAATGTGGGTTCCAGTCATAGAGGTAAGAGTAATTGCTTCAACCCACTTGGTGAAGTACTCTGTGGCCGTTATGATAAATGTGTGGTGACTCGATGATAAAGGGGGGATCTTTTTTATTAGATCTAAGCCCCACTGTAAGAATGGCCAAGCCAACTGGATCAGCTACAAGGCCTAAGAAGGTACGTGTGTCAAATTGGAATGGTGTTGACACTTCATGCACTTCCTTACATACGTGTAACAATCTCGCTCTAAATATGGCCAATAATAGCCCATGCTAAGAATGCACTTTGCGATGGCCATACCACTGAAGTGGCCACCACATGTACCATCGTGCACTTGGGTGATCACCAAAGTGGACTCTTGCTGGTCTAGGCAACGAAGGAGGATTCCTTCGTAGCTGTGATGATACAAAATGTCTCCTAGCAAAACATGTTTTGTCGCTTTCTAATTTAATGATCATTTTGTGGCATGCATCAATCCAAGTGGGAGGTTACCTAACTTGAGGTGATCTCGTATGGGCGTGTACCAATCCTGCTGATCGAAAACCTCGACAGTATGAATAGCCAATCCATCTTGAAGTTAATTCCTAGAAAATGCTTAGAAAGAAAGAACTTGTAAGAATAGTGTTGTGTTGCTATTAAGAGGAGTAGGGGAGAACAAGGACCCCCAGTTGGCATGATTCGTACAATCATGGATTCGAGAGAACTTTTCTGAGGACGGTTCAATTTGGATCAGGTGGATTCCTGGCGTTAAGTTAGAGCTTGCACGCTCCATCATGGATTGTGATAGTGTTTTGACTTGAATGGTTGTCATATCACCAGAAATGTCTTGCGGGATTAGTGACCCCAAGGAAGACATAGTGTTCGCAAAATGATTTGATGATCGAGGGAGTACCTCGATGTCATACCATTCAAGATTTTCCCAGAATTTTTCCACAAGGGCTTTGTATGCCTGGAGAACTGGGCATTTACATTGGAATACCCCTTTGACTTGTTTGACAATTAATAGCGAATCACCAAAGATGTTCAATTGTTTGATGTTCATGGTAATTTTTTTCTAAAGACCTATGAGCAAGGCTTCGTATTATGCATTGTTTTTGGTGCACAAGAAATCTAATTTGAATGATATATGCATTGGAGCCCCTTACGGTGTGAAGAATACAATTCTTGCGCCACCCCCTTTCTCACATTTAGAACCATCAAAAAATAGGGTTATGTCGGCCTGTGACTCAGGCTCATCAGAATATGGCGATTCTGAGACATGGAAGACCCCATCATCGGGTAGCTCTATGGTCAAAGACTGGTTGTATTTGAGAGGAGCCTCTAATAGTTGATCGGCAATGAATTGACCTTTGATGGATTTCTATCCAATGAACTCGATGTCAAACTCCATCAACAACATGATCCATTTTTTTGTGTGGCTACTATGATAAGTACGAATCATCATGTACCACAATGGATTCTCCTTAGACACAACATATGTCATGTTTCTCAGCATGTAATGGCATAGCTTTTTTATAGCAAACACCACTACCAAGTAGATCTTCTCAATGTATGCATAGTTAAGTTCATAACTGACCAGGGTGCGGCTAAGATAGTAAGTAGCATGTTCCTTGTGTAGTTCATTTTTTTGGGCTAGCATGGCACCCAGTACCACCTCAGTAACTGAGATGTATAAGTAGAATGGTACTCCTGGTCTAGGTGGTGCCAATACTGGTAGCAAAGCCAAGTATTGTTTAATGTCATCGAAGGCTGACTGGCACTCGTCATCCTAGTGAAATGCTACCCCTTTGTGCAATAATTTATTCATGGGTCAGCACTTGTCAGATAACTGCACTATGAAGCGCTTGATTGACGTGACCTTTCTCTGCAGGATTCTGAGCTTATTGATGGTAGTTGGGGGAAGCATTTCAAGGATTTCCTTGACTTTGTTTGGGTCCACCTCGATGCCTTGCTTTGAGACTATGAAACCCAAGAGTTTTCTAGATGTGACACCAAATACGCACTTATTGGGGTTCAGTCTGACTTTGTGTTTGATGATGCGATCGAGGATCTTGCTTAAGTCACCGAGGTGATCTAGGCATAAAAGAGATTTGGCCAGCAAATCATCCATGTAATCTTCCAACATTTTATGCATGTGATCATGAAAGATGTATGTCATGGCACGTTGGTAGGTGGCGCTAGCATTTTTAAGGCCAAAGGGCATGACCGTATAAAAAAATGTCCCCCAAGACGTTATGAATGCCATTTTTAGTTGGTCCTTGAGATTGATACAAATTTGATTGTATCCTAAGAAACCATCCATGAGGGAAAGCATTTCGTGGCCCGCTATAGTGTCTACCAATGCATCGATGCTAGGCAAGGGGAAATCATCCTTAGAATCACTTTGTTTAGATCTTGAAAATTAGTGCATATGCGAATCCTCCCATCTAAATTTTTGATGGGTACCATGTTGGACAACCATGGTGGCTAATCCATGCAGATGACAAACTATGCATCCAATAGCTTTTGTAATTCATCTTTGACCATTAAGGCCACTATTGGGTGCATCTTACATAGTTTTTGCTTAACTGTCTTGAATGTTAGATCAAACGTTAAATTATGCATGACCAGCTGTAGATCTAGCCTCGACATGTCTTTGTAGGACCATGCAAAAACCTCCTTATTTTATTTAAGAAGGGCAATGTAGTCAGATTTCTCTTCAGGGGATAGGCTTACCCCTAGCTTGATTATCTATGGATTCATTAGATCAGAGCTGATTTCTACATCAGTTTTCTCCTCGACTGACATGTGGGACCCATCCTCCAACTAGTGTGGAGTCAGGATCAAGTGGATATCATTCACTAAATTTAGATTTGCGTTAGGAACTTTCGGTTCCTCTTCAGCATAGAAGATATCCTGAGTTGGTCCTGGGGTGAAATGAAGCATCTCATCGCAAGGCCAGTACTGTGATGGGGATGGTGGTGAATTGATGTGATCCCAGTATATGGCATCTATGTCTAGATATAATGACTTTTATGGATCAACTGGATTGTGGATGGGGGTGGTTAAGTCAATGAAGATCATGTTGATGAAATAATTTTGGTCTCCATTATCATAGTTGTGGTGACTCAAACATCTCAGATGATTTTTGTGCTCTGGATCGGCCCTATGTGCAGAGAGGATGACAGGGTCTACCCTCGACACTGATTTCACTATAGGGTCTCTGGGTGGAAGGTGCTCTTTATATGCCTAAAGTTGTGGATGCAGCACTTGGTCCAATTGTGCTAGGTTTAGGTGCCACCTATGCCTTGGCCCTATGTTTAGCTGTTCGAACACATCGTCGATATCTAGGGGGTATTTTTGTTGCATCTATCGCATGTGATTGAGATATGCCATCTCAGTTTCATCTTCATAATCACTATCAAAAATCCAAAGGCCTTCATTGATTCCAAAAAATTTTTGCAATGCGTGGGGCTCATCCTACTCGAGCAAATTGATTTGGCCCCATCAGGGTTATTTCGCTCTCTGCGGGGGGACCTAATTTTCTTGGTGTGGCGCTTGCTCGATCAGATCATCTAAAGGGAACATTGGCAAGAGGTTTTCTTTGCAGTCATCCATGGGGGTCACTTGTGAGTGATTTTTATCTAATTCGAAAGGGTACCATGGTGCTACCTCATACTTCGACTCGTCTTCCGAAGATCCTTCTTGACCTTGTTTGTTTCCCCTTTGTAGGTGACTTCTCAAATTTTCTCCTTTCTCGATCAAAGGGAAGGGGTTGCGAAGGTCCACAAGGTTGGTTGTCGACAATGGGAGATAATCCCCCAATGTATATGTTGTGTTAGGATTGGCATATGGATCTAATGCCAACCCATCCTTGTTGCCTATCCCTAGGCCTTGCATTTTCTCTACCAAGATGTCAATGGGTAGGGGGTGGTTGAACCCTACTCCTAACTTGTCATATGGCATCCGATATCTTGGTTGGAAAAGAATGCGCACTCCTTGCTCATATCTGCCTAACCCATATCCATGCCAATTGCATTGGCCAGGATATCTCAAAGTGAAATCTGGGTTGGACAAATAGTTGATGTCTTCAACAAAGGGCTCTTCATCTTCATCTTCTTGCATGTAAGGTTCAATACCATTATCAATGCCCCCATATACACAGTTTTTCTGGTTTGGTGGGTAGCTATTAGTCAAAAAGTTACTAACTACAAAAAAATAGTTGATGCACCTTTTTGCATATTTTCCAAGAAGACCGAAGTTGCCCATATGCTAAAGATCAAAGAAAAAGCAAAACACCACAAGGAGGAAAAAGTGTCGTGATATCACGACATGTTGCATTTTTGCGGTCCAAAGCGAAGAGAAAGAGCAAGGAGAAAAAGGTGTCACGATATCGCGACATGTTGCATTTTCACGGTCCAAAGAAAAGAGAAAGAGCGAGGAGGAAAAAGTGTCGCGATATCACGACATGTTGAATTTTTGCAAGCAAAAGCAAAGAGAAAGATCAAGGAGGAAAAAGTGTCGCAATATTGCGACATGTTGCATTTTCACGGGCAAAAGCAAAGAGAAATAGCGAGGAAAAAGTGTCACGATATCGTGACATGTTGCATTTTCATGGCTAAGAGCAACCAAAGGGAGCAAGGAGGCAAAAGTGTCGTGATATCACGACATGTTGCACTTTCACGGCTAAGAGAAAAAAAAGGGAGCAAGGAGGCAAAAGTGTCGCGATATCACGACATGTTGCATTTTCATGGCTAAAAGCAACAAAAGAGAACAAAGAGGCAGAAGTGTCATGATATCGTGACATGTTGCATTTTCACAACCAAAAGAGAAGAGAAAGAACAAGAAAGAAAAAGTGTCACAATTTTGTGACATGTCACATTTTCACAGTTGAAGGCGGCAAAAGAGTCCAAGCAGGAAAGAATGTCATGATTTCATGACATGTCACATTTTCACGTCTAAAGGCAGCAAAAGAGCAGCGCGAAGGAAAGAATGTCGTGATTTCACAACATGTTTCATTTTCATGGCTGGAAGCGGCAGAAGAGCAAAGCAAGAGATAAATGTCATGATTTCGTGACATGTCTCATTTTTGCAGTTGGAAGTGGCAGAAAAGCAAAACAAGGAAAGAATGTCGCGATTTTGTGACATGTCTCATTTTCACTTCTGGAAGCGGTATACGATAAAAGCAAGGAAAGAATGTTGTGATTTTACGGTTGGAGGCAGAAAAAGAGCAAAGTAAGGAAAGAATGTCGCGATTTCATGACACGCCAGCTATAAAGGAATAAAATGTATTTTTGGCAATCAAAGGCATGCACTGACACCAAGAAGTGATTTCTGACATGATTATCAAAAATCTAGGATAGAGCAGGCTTGCCAGATGATTAAAAATGTGACAGGCTCGTCTAGAATCTAATCTGCAAAGAGGATATCTAATTCATAGAAGACTTGTGTATTATTAGAAACTACAGATGATTGCTTGTAAAATAGTAAGATGTACTTAGAAAAAGATACTATTTTAGGGTATATATAGGGGTGAGAGACTCCAAAAAAAGGGTCGGCTCTTGGACGTTTACAAGCTTGATGTACATGTACTGGATTACAAGCAATAAAAGATTTCTTCTTCTGGCTTTCGAAACTTCTGTGTGCAAGTGTATGTATCTGGTGTTTTAAATTTTATTCACTCTAAGTTTTATAATGTATTTGTTATGAAATATGGATTGTGCACGTATAAATATTGTTTCTAGAGTTTAACATTAAAATATAGTTACATGCTTTTAGACAAATATCTAAAAGTCGCACTAAAGAATTCATGTTTTCTATAAAAAGATATAAAGAAAACTCTGAAAGTAGTAATCTACATCATCAATGTTTGTTGTTGTCTAATCTATACCATGAGAAAATTTCTAGCTTAGGCTATATTTCCCTTATCTCTTGTTCCCATTTTATCTAAAAAAATCAAAGGGACCAGCCTTCTCTAGAGACTAGACAGATGATCTCAAGCAAGATCTGTCTATTCAATGTTGGCAAAGTCAAAGGTGCAACACTATTAACAGAATACAGATTTTGTTCCAACAGTTTTTGGAATGCCTGGTGGGACCAGCAATCCCACAGTATTGTATAAGTTTTGGTGTTTTACCTTAAGAGCCTTTTTGTTTGAAAATCTCAAGAAAAACCACCTGGTGACTCCGTTGCAATTTAGACCATAAAAGAAAGACCTTGTCTAGAAACCTTCTAGTTATATAGCCATATGATAACCAGATCCGGAGCTAGAAAATCTAAAGAACCTATCAAGTTCTTTGAACTACATCTCAGAAGCCTAAAGGCACACCCTGTGCTAGTCGCACGATCAAATTTTCCCGACACCATTAGCACCTCTTTAACACCCATTGTAGGAGCATCTGCAAGCAATCCTATAGTAGTTGTAACTCCTTTAGCAATCATGGTAGCTGCCCCTACCCCAGCCCATCTTGTGTGGAATCAAACTGGCCCTTTGAACTTGGGAGCACACCACCAAATTCCATAAGCTACACTAAAATCATTACCAACCTTTGACGAAATAGGAAAAATAGCAGATGAGCACTGTTTAGATGTATCATCACTAGCATCTGTTTACAACATCACTCAAGAAAATGTAATGGTCATATTTTTGGTTATATATTTGAAAGGAAATATGGTATATTGGTACAGAGCGCTTCTCGCTAGATCCATTACTTCTTGGGTAGTACTTGTCGACCGTCTGGTCGATGAATTTAATATACATGCAGATCCTTTCACATTGCTGACTCAATTCACTATCATTGAGAGGCATCCATAAGAAGAAATCCAATATTTCAACATCAGATTTACCAGAACTCGTGGTAGAGTACTGCAGGGCCTAAAACCCATGAAAGAACAAGCTATATGTTATTACTTAAGGGCTTTTGATTCAGATCTTAGTATGATAATAAGGCAATCTCGTGTAACCACTTTTCTTGGGATCTTACGACCATATCCTTGGTGTTTAAATTGCCATGTGATGTGTGCGGTTCTTTTTATTTTGCATAAAATAAAACAAACATGCAGTAAAAACTTTCCCTAAGCAAGCAAATAACCAAAAAATAGAAAATAGAAAACAAAAACTGACAGGTGTTTAGGACCACTACCTCTTCTCTGCCCAAACAAGATGCCTCTGTGTTTCTACTCTGAAACTGCATAGAGACCTATTCGTCCTTGGGTGGGATGAATAACATAGCTATATTCATCACAGGGTTGGAAAAATGCCCATTTGCCCCAAGGTGGCACGATTTTCAGCTCTATACTCATCACAGACTGGAACGAACAGGAGTCCAGCATTTGAAAACTTGGTACCTGTAAGAAAAAACAAGCAATTTTTGATAAGAAGTTTGATCTCAAAAATAGAGGATAGGGTCCCACCATGATTGCCACTGAAAGCATGAGGATACGAAAACAAAAAAGAAATGTCAAGATGCAATGTAAACGAAACTAAACTTAATGCTAAATCCTACGAACTGAAATGCATGAAAGGAGAGAAACATAAACACATTGAAACAAGGTATAAAATCAAATATGGAGTACAACCCTTTTTATTAATATGCTTTAGAACTCAGTTACAATCCATCTCCTCCATTTTTAGGGGCTAGGAGCATTAAATGTGTTCTCGTCACATCAACAGATGATATTCCTTCTTCCACGTGCCCACATGTAGAATGGGTGGACAAAAAGTCATCGCGGATTGCATTGATGAGTCTTGAATCATTTATACTCCTCTAATGTTGATATCCTACATTCAAGGAAACATAAAACAGTCAGTAGCACCTATAGATAAAATGAAACATGCAATCCCCAAGCCTACGATTAGTGCATGCAAAAAATAGATAAAACGATAACTAAATAGCATAAAAATGATTTGAAAATTTAATAGAAGCATGAGGACATTATCAAGAAGGCACTGCAAAAAGAACAGTAAAAAAATTCACCACGGATTTCTAATCGCTTCGGGGTGGGACGATTGGACCTACAATAAAATGTCAAAAAGCACTGTTCCAAATGTCCCATCTGAGAGGCTCCAATTCACTTGCAAAGTTGGGGTTAGGTAAAACGGGGTATTTTGGAATGACCCAAATGGTCGGATTTTTCCAATTTGGCCTCTATCACTAGGAATTTGATTATGCTACTTGCATGTTAGGGAAAGCGAGAAATAACAAAAACATGATCAAAATTGCTCAAAATTACATAAAATTTGAATGCAAGCCTATCTAAGAAACCTAGAACAAAATGCAAAAATAACATAATTGAAATCTACTACAGATTTCTAATCGCTTCAGAGTTGGACGATTAGGACTGTAGTAGTGCGGGGGGCGCCCGAGGGTAGGACACCCATTGTTTGGGGCCTGATTTTAGCACCAATCCACTTGGGATCGGTCCAAAACCTCTTGTGGGGTATTTTTAGCAAATTTGGGTAGGGTACTATGGCCAAATGTTGGTTTTGGGGTCTGGATTGTGCTTCCAATAACCACCCAATGACCTCCCTTCCAAAAGAGAGATTAAGGATGTGAAAGGCACAATCAAAAGTGAGTATGCAAAATGGTAGCAATTCATTGCTCAAAATGCTCCTTCTCTGTATATTTTTGGGGTGAGAAGACTCACCATTTTATAGACCTGACGATCTCTTTGGATGAGCATGTAGAGGTGCCACTTGACAATCATGCCTTCCCAGGGGGGAGAATATTCCACCATGATTAGGGGCTCCATGACTACCCCTGTAACTACCTCTAGCACTAAAAAATGCTCACTCACACTCCCATGCAATGAAGGAAGAGTTAAGTGGTGGATTTGAGCTGCCATTTGTCAAGATTTAACTTTTTTCTCGTCAAACCTGCTATTCGCCCCACCCTGGAATGAATACTACTAATCGTTCCTGGGTGGAACGAATACCAGTTTGTAATCACCCCTGGGTGGAACGAGTAAAGAGCAGAGTGCTTGAAAGGTTCCAAATTGACCTCTAACCTTCCAAAACTGTTGTGTGAGTGGTTAGGACCACTTTTTAACCTCTGGGGGCTGCCTTGCGGGCTGTGTGTGTCAATGTGATCAGAGTTTGCAGTCACATAATCGGATTGGTGCTATTTTGGTGTCTACACTTTGTAAAACTGTATTATGTTAATTCTTTAAAATAGTGCCTTTTTTACAACAAAAATTGATAGAGAACACCAAACATTGAATGCAGTAAACATTGTTGACCCTGATGTGCGTTCACTCGAAGATATTCTAGTAGATGATATGGGACCACATGATAATTTTCCTAATAACGACATTCAACAACCACTTCAGGAGATTTTAAATTTAGACACATCAACCAAAAAAGAAAAAGATAGTACAATTAAAATTCAGACCTCTAGGGAATCTTGTAGTCAAAAATCTAAACATCAAAAGATAAGCGAATGGACTATTGGAAGGGATTTTAAAAATGAATGGGCATGATTATACCCCTTTATTGAGCGAGATGAGAAACTGAATGTGTGTAAATGCATTATTTGTACATGGAAGCTAGGAAAGGATCATTTATTGCAAAATAAGAAAGACACAATAGAAAAACACTATGGGAAAGTTTACATCAAAGAAATACGAAGTGATGGAACAATTAATAGATTTCATAGGTGGAAGGATGCAACATAATGTGTGCATGTGAGATATGCACTTGAATATGAAAAAGCAATGAAACAAAAACAAACTCTCATTGAGAAGGGTGGAACAATCGAGGCACAATTTCAAAAAATTAATAAGACTATATTAGCCTCAAAGAAATTACAGTTTGCTATTGTATACAATATTCTAAAAAAAGGTCGACCCATGTCTGATTTTTCTGATTTTAAGGAAATACTTCTACTAGCCAATGTACAAAACCTTACCAGTTCACATTGGTCAGATCAAAGTGGTTGGGAAATGGTAAAATGTCTATCACTGGTTGAGAAGGAAGACCTGAGAGAGAATGTGAAACAAGCCAAATTTATTTCACTTTCCATTGATGAGGTAATAGTTGTTGACAACACATCTTGGATTTGCATACATGTTTACACATTCAAAAATCATTTGAGACAACCTCATTTACTAGCACTACATAAGATGATTGAAAATTGTAATGCAGAAAATATTTATAATGTTGTTGTAACCAGTTTAAAGGATATTGTCGGAATGGATGAAAAGGAAATTGCCACAAAGTTAATTTGTGTTGGAGTTGATGGTGCGGCTACAATGCAAGGACAAAGGAATGGTCTTTGTGTTAGGCTTCAGACTTCCATTGCCCCATATGTGATTCCTATTCATTGCATGGCTCATCGAATGAATCTTGCATACAAAATTGTGAGCAATTTTGATAATGTAGCCAGAGTGGAAGAACTCGTCCGCGATATACACTCATACTTTTCATGCAGTCCAAAAAGGTTTGTAGAGTTTCAACAGTTTTCTCTAGGTGTAATTGAAGGTAGAAAAATGTTAAAATATGTGGAAACCAGGTGGATTTCACTGTTTCTTCCTGCAAAAAGGGTATTTTTAGAATATCAATCCTTGGTTGGGTTTATGTATGCACATTGTAGAGATGTTGACAAGGCAAAATATTTGCTTTTTCGTATGACTGACTTGGAAACTCTTCTCACATTATGTGGTATTCTACCAATGTTACAAGAAATGAATACTATGATTAAACTTGCACAAGAAAGGGCAATTTATATTGTCGATTTCATGAGGATGAGAAAACAAATATGTATGATTATTGATAGGATTTATTTATCCGATAAACATTTTGAGGATCCCAAGTTTGATAGTTGGAATACGTTAATTAATGTCAATGAACCGAACAACTTTTTAAAGTTCAACATCAACGATAATATTTGTATTGCTATCCATGGAAAGTTGATTCTTGTATATCATTTTGAAAAGTGATTAAATACTCTGACAGATGATGTTGAACAAGTGCCCGTTACACATTCCGGATTCGATGAGGTTTTGGATAGCACTAAGAATAAATTGAAAAGAATTGCAAATGCATTAACAAGTGAAATAAGAGATCGTTTTAAGAGAGATGAGACACTTGAGGCCATGGCTATTGTTAATCCTAATTTTTGGAATCCTTGTGGTGACCATAGTAGTAGAAGTGAGTTGTTTGTAAAATATATGGGCAATATTATGACACATTTCTCTAAAAGTGTGGAAATAAATGGCATTGAAATCAATGGTATTCTAAACAAAGATCTTTTGAGACATCAATCAACCAATTTTGGAATAACAATGGATAATCAAATTGCACAATTCAAAAATCCACATGAGACTGGTTCAATCACGCGTTTCTGGAAAAAATTGTATCGAAGTAGTGTCTTGCAAGATACTATGAGTGAATACTTTATTTTATATGAATTATGTCAGACAATGATTTTGGGATCTGTTGAAGATGAAAGGGTTTTCAGTGCATTAAATTTTGTTAAATCAAAAGTTCGTAACAGGTTGGACAAAAATTTGGAAAATTGTTTGAGAATGTATGTGTCATCGTACGAGGTGGGTAAGTTTCCCTATGATAGAGCGTTGACATATTGGAAGTCCCTAGAAGAAAGAAGAGGTCTCTCTAATATGGTTGATAATGACGAAAATGATTCATCTAGGAGTGATGATGAGATTATGGAAACGCAGAATTCACAAATGATTCTCGACTCTTTTGGAGAAGTCGATAAAGCTTTGTATCAGCTTCCAGAAATTTAAAAATTGCAATGATTATATGAAAAATTCATATAATCTAAGATTTTTGGGATTTGAAATCATTTTGTAAAATTTTAGTGATTTGAATAAATTCATTTTATCAGTGATTTTCCGTATTTGATATCATTTATATATGTCAATGATTTGAAAAATTTCATATTATCAAATATTTTTCGTATTTGATTTGTTGTAAAATTTTAGTGATTTGAAAAAATCATATAATCATTCAATTTTCAATTATTATGCATGTTTGCTTTTTAATGATATGGACATGTCTATGTTTTCAATATTTATGATTTAAGCTATAACTTTGAGTAAGTTGAAAATTTGAAAACCATGTATACGTAATGATGCTATGTTATTGAACTATTTGAATATGTTGACAAAACATAGTTATTTTTCCTTTGACTTTAAATGTATGTCTGTATGTATCATTAGTATCATAAGTTGTATGATGTGACAAAATATAGTGATTTTTTATGGTTTATGCTTTATCATTGAGTAAACCTTGTATACATACATAACTAGTAAAAATTTCTCTACATATGTATGAAAAGTGCATGTAGTATATTACTCTAGATATAGTAAATGAAAATTTAAACCCATTCATAGATATATCCATTGTAAACTCACTTTGAAATATAAAAACAATATAGCATAATATAAATTACCATATTCATTTTTATACAACTATAATGACTAACTATGAATGCACTAAAAATTGAAACCCATGCATAGATATATCCTTCGTAAACTCACTTTGAAATATAAAACAATATAGCATAATACAAATGACCATATTCATTTTTATACAACAACTATAATGACTATGAATGCACTAAAAATTGAAACCCATGCATAGATATATCCTTCGTAAACTCACTTTGAAATAAAAAACAATATAGCATAATACAAATGACCATACACATTTTTATACAACAACTAGAATGACTATGAATGCACTAAAAATTGAAACCCATGCATAGATATATCCTTTGTAAACTCACTTGAAATATAAAAACAATATAGCATAATAGAAATGAAAATACTCACTTTTATACTACAACTAGAATGAATATGAGTAAACTGAAAATTTAAACACATGCATAGATATATCATTCGTAAACTCATTTGAAAATTGAAATATAAAACAATATAGCATAATAGATATGAGTAAACTGAAATTTAACCACTTTCATTAATATCTCCATCGTAAACTCATTTGAAAATTGAAATATAAAACAACATAGCATAATATAATAAAAATGACAAAATGAAAATAACACACAATTATAAATGTAAATAGTGTAATAGTAAAATAATAAAAGCAAGTATCTTGTTTTCAAATGAAAACGTATGAAATGTCTTAAAATTGTCTTTCGAAATATCAAGTTTTAAAATTCAATTTCTCACTTCAGAATATTTTCCCCCTTCCTCCACTCCTTTTTCCTTCTCAATGGCTTCCACAGTCTCCATAGCAATGGCTCCTCCCTCTTCTTTCCCATGTTCAACTCCTTTTTCCTCATCCACTACTTCCACGATTACCACATTCTGCATTCCAACGGCTCTTTTCTCGGGTTGGGTAACAATACTATCAATTGCTCCAGAATTGATAAGGATCTTCTCAACATTTTGCATTCCATCGAGAAGGGTGCTTTCTTCTTTGCCAACATCTTCAGATGTTGGTCCTTGAACTTCTTTACCCTTCTCCTTTAGCAAAACATCAGGATCCAATCCGTTGCGGATAATGATTTTTTGCAAAATGTTGTTTTGTCGAATTGATTCCTGTGCTCTTTTTTTCATTGCCATGGAAGCGTTTAAGAACTCCTTTGCCATCTTGAGATAGTCATGCGGGTTTTGAACCTACTTCTTGAGATTTTCATACTTTACCTGCAAAAAGGAAAAATAGTTAATCAACATGAAAAGATAATTACATTTTAAAAAAGAGAACAAAAATTTTTGAACACAAAAGTGATTAAGTCAAACCTCAACAACATTCTTTGCAGCTACAACAACAACAACCTTTTTCTTATCACTTGCCCATTCATTGTAATAAGCTTGGGCCTCACCGTTTATGTTCTCCAATCTGTTCATCATAAAATTTAAAATTTCATCTGTGTATGATGTATTCACATTCAAAATGCCAGATTTTACTTGTTGTAGCAGAGCCTCCATATTTTCAGGTTCATTTTCAACAACAATTTTTTTTTCTCTTTTTGAAAAATTATTGTATCGGGCATTAATTTCCTTTATCAACACCTTTGCCCGATACTCCCATTTTTTCATTTTTGTTATATCCGAAAGTAGTAAATCCTTGATTGTAGATTCAACATTATCAAAAACCAAATATTTTTCTGAAATGTTTAATCTTTCATCCTCTTGTCGAGGAGGAGCCTGACGGGTGCTTGTTCCCCTTGGAGGAGATTTGCTTGAACATTCTGCACCTTCATTTCCTTTGTCTTGAAGCAATTATGATAGTTGAAAAGTAGTGGGTGTGTTATTATCTTGCAAAAAAAAATCTTTATCAAGTGGAACTTCATCCAACCCAGCACCAAAAGCTTCTGGTATATCCTTAAAAGTAAAATTAGCAATAGAAATATGGTCGAATCCTGAAAAAGTCTTTGATGCTTCCTTCTCTGATAATTGTTGTGTTGCTTCTCTCTGTGGTCGAGATGGAAGAATGTGTTTTCCAACTGGGAAGCATTGACCTCGCATTTGAGTTTGGCGTTGTGGAGGAGGGGGCGGAATTTGTTGATTTTGTTGACGAAATTGTTGTAAGGGACCTTGAAACATAAAAATAAAAATTAGTTATAAAATTTGTGAAGGTAGAAAATAAAAACTAGTTATAAAATTAAATTATGAAAATTGGTAGCAAACTTTGTTATAACACTTACCGACAGAAGAAAAAACATCTTGCATAGCTGCTGTTGCAAATGGAATGTGGGCATGTTGTACATCTGAAAAAATAACAAAATTAATTAAAAATAGTAAAAAATTTGTGAAAAATTTGTTTTGGCAGTAATTAAAACTTACTCCCCGAAGATGAAACCTCTTGCGCAACTACGCCCGTTGGCACAGGATGTGTAACCATAGGTTGTCGACGATCAGGAGAACTAGATCTTCTACGTTTCCTTGTTGATCTTCTCCTTACCAGTGGTGTTGTTTCCTCCGCAGGAGTTTCGGAGTCTCCTGATTCCTCTGGATTATAACCTCTGATAATAGCATCCCGCTTTGAAGAGGAAGAGGATGCCCTTTTCTATGTTTGGTATAAAATGTCAAAATTACAAAAAGACAAACAATGGAAAAATAAAAATTTTACTTAAATATTAACAAAAAAATTACCTGAACCTGTTGTTCTATCATGGCTAAATTGACTAGGGTTGAGTGCCAAGATGTTGGTACATGAGTGTTCTGTAAATTATAAAAATATTCATAAAAAAAACAATAATATAATTGCATGTGCTAACTATCGATGAGGGTGAAGCGTGGGTTTTCACATTCTCAATTTCCAATCTGATCCGATGTGAGACATAGGTGGACCAATCAAATTTTTGGTGTGCAATACAACGGACCAAATACGCTAAGGCCCACATCGGAATTTATGTCGGCCTTCCTTGCAGAACGAGTCTGGCAAGGAAGAATTCGCAACATGCCCAAAGAAATTTATTTTCAATCACGGTATGGTCAAACCCCTTCTGGACTTGGTGGACGTAACTGCAAAAATACAAAATCAGTAATTGTACACCAGTGACAAGAATTTAAATTCAATTAAATAAAAAAATAGTTATACCTTGAAAATATTCTGACTACACTTTGAAGTTGGTCTCCAAGTAGAGTTTGTCCTCATCAGTTAATTGGTATTTGGAAGTGACAGGCTCAACACCAACATGGGGCAATGCTATCAATCTGGTGACATCTGTGGTTGTGAAAGAAAGAACGATGTTTTTGTTGTCGATGACAAGATTTACCTTACCCGAATCCATATTATAAGCTGCAATGATCCTCTCCACCAATTTAATGTCCGTGTCAAAATGCGACATTGAAACTAGACCCCGAAGACCACAATCAGTGACCCAAGACATGTCATAACCCGGTGTTGATAAAATTTTTGAAATCATGGGGTAAACCAGGTTTTTATAATTAACTTTAAACATTCTAGGGGTTGTAGGGGACGCCATAGGGTGTACGGGTATGGATAAGAAGATATAGTGGAAAAGGGTTCAAACAGGAGAAAAAGGGTTAAAAATCGCTTAAAAATTAAGGGAAAATGATAAAACCAAGATAAAAGTGGAGGAAGAGGGTTAAGATTTGCATTAAAATGAGAGGAAAAGGGGTGAGAATGCATTAAAATAGGAGGAAAATGGTTAAAACTATGATAGAAAAGATGAAAAAATGATTGTTAATCCCTTTATATAGACTTTTTTGCATGCAATAAGCTCCTGGATGGGTGACACGTGTCCTCTGCATGCAATCATTTAATGGATGGATGACACATGGCACATCGACACTATTTTCACACATCGACATGCATTGCAACTGATCCGCATGCAACCAATTGTCTTACCTTCAACCGATCAACATTCTTGCAATCGATCATCATGCTCATAGCCTATCATCATGCCTACAACCACTTGTCATGCCTATAACTGATCAGTATTCCATAAGCTGATCATCATGCTTGTAGTCGCTCATCATACCTACAGTCGATCGACATTCCTACAACTGATCATCATACCTACAATCGATCATCATGATTGTAGTTGATCGATATTCCAAAATTTTATCGTCATGCCTGCAGTCGATTAGTATTCCTACAATCAATCACCATGCCTACAACCAATTGACATTCCTACAACTGATCATCATACCTATAGTAGCTCATCATACCTATAGCTAATCGACATTCCTACAGCAAATCATCATGCCTGTAGTTGATCGTCATGCCTACATACTACCATCATGCTTGCATTCAATTGTTATGCTTGCAATCGATCGTCATGACTCCAATCGATTGACATACCTATAGCCGATCGGTATACCTACAACCAATCATCATTCCTACAACCAATCGGCATGCCTATAGCCGAACATCATGACTATAGTCGATCGACTTTCAAGAAGCCAATCATCATACATATAGCTAATCGATATTCTTGTAGTCGATTGGTATTCTTGTAGTCAATCATCATGGCTGCAATTGGTCAACATTCCTATAGCCAATCGTCATGCCTGTAGTAGCTCATCATGCCTATAGTAACTCATTATGTCTTTAGTCGATCGACATTCCTACAATCAATCATCATGCTTGCAACTAATTGACATTCCTATAGCTGATCGGTATACCTCCAATTGATCGTCATGCCTATAGTCGATCGATATTCCTGTAATCGATCAGTATTCCTACAATCGATCGACATTCATGTAGCCGATCGTCATGCCTGCAACCGATCATCATACCTACGATCGTCATGCTATCGATCGTCATGTCATCCTAAAGTCTTTCATATCGATCAAAAGCTTTTAAGTATGTCGTACATTTTTTAAATTTTGCAAACCAAAATTCATAGCCCCCAACACAAAAAAATTCGCCACGGTTTGAAATTTTTTGGAGATAATTTAATGAAATTCTCCACGATTTGAATTTTTTTGGAAACAAATAAATGCAATTCACCATGTATACTTCTACAAATATCGTCGGGATTCCAAGACAATTCACCTTGATTTTATAAATATATTTTGGGGCCGACCCCTTATGCATAACCCTGCTTGTAGTGTGTATTATGATGAAATATCTCCCTTGCTACTTTATCCATTGTAGTTTATGATAGGATCCTTTGAAGTAGTCTACCTTATGACTCCCTTGTTTAGAGTATGTGAACCAATTTGATAAAACCTTTTTTGACTTAGGTTTTGTAGGATTCCTTATTCCTCCCTAGTGATCGGAATGTGCGATAACTTTGATAAAGTGCTTAGTAATTAATAGTTTACCTTTTGAGTTGATATTACAATATTTTAAGAACAACAATAAACAAATCATATTTCACCTTATATCTCCTAATGAACTATGCACTTAATTTGAAGTTCTCTATAGTTGGATTTATTTTGTTCCTTTAGTATGAGTATGAAATAAGTGTAAAAAATAATTACAACTCCTTTAAGTAAATAATAAAATCTCTTTGGTGATAAGGGAGATTTAAGTAAATAATAAAATCTCTTTGGGAAAACAGGCTAAAAGACATCCTTCCCTCCATCATCGACCAGTGCCAAGGGAGCTTGGTCAAATGTAGATTCATTGTTGATGGAGTGATAACCGTCCACGAATTGGCCCACTCGGCATCTAAAAATAAAAAACCTAGTATGTTCCTTAAGCTTGACATGAACAAGGCTTTTGATCGGGTTTCCTGGAAATTCCTGTTTGAGGTCCTAGAGAAGTTTGGGTTTCACAAAGAATGGATCAATATGGTTCGTGAATGTATCTCTACTTCTTGGTTCTCTGTTCTTATCAATGGTTCACCCGCTGGTTTCTTCCAAAGTTTCAAAGGCATCTGTCAAGGGGACCTTCTGTCACCCTTCCTCTTCATCATTTTGGCCAAAACTCTTGGAAGAACCCTTACTGCTACTTGCAATAGTGGACTTGTCTCCGAGATCAAACCAGCCTCAACAACCAATGCCATATCTCATCAAAAATTTGTGGATGATACTATTCTATCCTCTCATGCCTCTGTTCCTAAAGCAAAAATCATTAAGAACATTCTTGATTCTTATGAAGAGGCGGCTGGCCAGAAAGTCAATTACCACAAAATCAAGCTATACTTTCTCAATGCTCCCATCCACAGGCAAAACATGATTGCTGAGATCCTTGGGTGTATCATTGGGAGCCTCCCAACTACTTATCTTGGATTATCACTTTTCCACGGCAAATCGGTCTCAGCTATGTGGAACCCTATTTTAGATTGCCTAAATAAGAAACTTATAGGTTGGAAAAGCTCAATGCTCAGCCAGGTAGCCAAAGCCACTCTGGTCCAAGCTTGCTTGTAAAGTATTCCAGTTTTTTTCTTATCTATCTTAAAAGCTCCAGCTTCCATCTATCAAAGAATTGAGCAAATCCAACGTAGATTCCTTTGGGCGGGAAATGAAAACAAGAATAAATTTTCACTTGTTGCCTGGGATAGGGTCTATTCCAAGAAAAAGGATGGAGGACTCGAATTTAGGGACATCAAGCAGATGAACATGGCCCTCATCGCCAAGCAGTCCTGGAGAATTACCATCAATGAAAAAGTCACTTGGATTGACATCATCAAAGCTAAGTACCTCCATCAGGTTCCCTTTCTGGGAGAGCACAACCTTCCTAGCGGATCTCATTTCTAGAATGGTGTCACAAAAACAAGGAAGATCATCAGGGAAGGCTTAACGTGGTGCCTTAGAACTGGAACGACCATTCATTTCTGGGATGACCCGTGGATCTGTGATAAACCTCTCATCCAAGATCCACATCTTACAGTGCTCAAGACTGTTACTAAAGCCACCTTTGGAGATAAGGTGTGTCATTTCATTAACCCAGGTATTACAAGACCTGAATGGAAACACCTGGCTCTTAATGGGCCTAGGCATATCATCGAGGCGCTTAGGCGGTTACAAAACTTACTGAGGACTTGCATCATCCCCAGCTCTCACAAAGATGATTCCATGGTTTGGAACCTTGAAGATTCAGGGAATTTCATTGTTAAATCAGCTTACTACAGTCAAAAAACTCCCAATGATGGTCCGAACTTATTTAATCAAGTCTGGGTTCCCAAGGTCAAATTCTTTTGCTGGTTGGCCATCCAAAATAGAATCCTCACCACTGACAACTTGATAATCAGAGGGTTACTCATCCCCAATTGGTGCACCCTATGTAAAAATGTCTGTGAGTCAACTTCGCATGTTTTTTTGGAATGTCCCTTCTCTCTTGCAGTGCTCAACTAGGTTCTTAACACCTTTGACATCTCCATAGCCCTCCCCCATTCCATTCCCCTCCTTTTTTAGCAATGGCCCCGGCCTTTCAAGAGCAATCAACTTAAATTCATGTGGCAAGCTTGCCTTCACATCTTCCTATGGCCGATTTGGCTTGAGAGAAATGCCAAAATTTTCAAAAAGCAAGCCACTGATAAGAAGATTGTTGTTGCCAAAATCTTGGCCCTTGCTGTAGAGAATGCCTCTCTTGTCTCGTCTTCCAAACCCCCCCTCCTGGCCTTGAATCGGACCTAACAAAACTTTTCAATATTTCCAATTTCTCTGCTACACCCCGTACTTCTGTTGACAGGTCTGTTATCAAGTGGGTCTTACCTCCTACTGGGTGGCACAAGCTTAATTTTGATGGTGCAGCCAAAGGCAACCCAGGAGCGGCCGGTGGAGGAGGAATTCTCAGAAATCATAGAGGAGAAATAATTTTGGCCTTTGCCCAGAACCTGGGAATTCAATCTAGCAGTATGGCAGAAGCTCGAGCTCTGCTTCAAAGCTTGATTCTCTTGGAAGGCTTGACCATCAATAAACTTATCATAGAAGGAGACTCACTGCAATGTATCAACTGGCTCAATGGGACTGTTGTGCCTCCTTGGGCCCTTGTTTCAATTTTCCAAGAATGCAAGGCACTAATTGGCATTTACCTAGAACTAGTCATTAAGCACCAGTACTGGGAAGGAAACAAAGCTGTGGACTGGCTTGCTAACAAGGGAGTTGGCGAATCTGACATTCATGTTTGGAGAGACTCCTTTCCCATTGGCCTAAGGGACGCTTTTACAAGTACCAATGTTTGCACAATGTGAGTGGTTGGCAGGGGATCGGGTTTGTTTGCTCTTGGAACTGGTCGATTTTTTGCGACCTTTTTTCCTTCTCCCCCTTCGACAGCATTTTGGCAACTTGTCGCGATATCACAACACTTTTCACCGTTGGCCGTGAAATTTTAGCATGTCGTGATATCGCGACATCCCTTTTCCCTTTGGTCGTGAGGTTGCTTCTTATCGCGATATCACGACACTTTTTTCTCCTTTGGATGTGGTCTTGCAACTTGTCACGATATTGCAAAACTTTTTCTCTTCGATCACGGTTTTACAACTTGTCGCGATATCGCGACACTTTTTCTCTTCGACTGCGATTTTGGAACATGTCGTGATATCGCGACACTTTTTGGCCGCGTTTTTGCAACATGTCAGATATCACGACACTTTTTCTCTTCGAGAACATTTTTGCAACATGTCACGATATCGCGACACTTTTTCTCTTCGGGAGCATTTTTGCAACATGTCGCGATATCGTGACACTTTTTCTCTTTGGGCACATTTTTGCAACATGTCGCGATATCGTGACACTTTTTCTCTTCGGCTACGGTCTTCCTTCTTGTCGTGATATCACGACACCCTTTCTCTTTGGCAGCGGTCTTCCATCTTGTCATGATATCGCGACAATTTTTCTCTTCGACTGCGGTCTTCCATCTTGTCGTGATATTGCGACACTTTTTCTCTTTGGTAGCAATCTTCCATCTTGTCACGATATCGCGACACTTTTTCTCTTCGACTGCAGTCTTCCATCTTGTCACGATATCGCGAAACCTTTTCTCTTCGGTTGCGGTCTTCCATCTTGTCACGATATCGCGACACCTTTTCTCTTTGGCAGCGGTCTTCCATCATGTTGCGATATCGTGACACCTTTTCTCTTCGGCTGTAGTCTTCCATCTTGTCATGATATCGCAACACCTTTTCTCTTTGGCAACGGTCTTCCATCATGTCATGATTTCGTGACACCTCTTCTGCCTGGTCACAGTTTTGCTTCATGTCATGATTTCGTGACTCTTCTTCTCTTCTGGCTCCAACCCATCAACTTGTCATGATATCGCGACACTTCCTTTCTTCTGGCAGCAACCTTGCAACTTGTCACGATTTCATGACACCTTCCCTCCTTCGGCTCCGATGGCACTTCTTGTCATGATTTCGTGACATCCCTTCTTCTCTTGGCTGCAACGGTGCATCTTGTCGTGATTTCGTGACATCACCAAACTGGTCGCATTTTCACGACTCCTTTCCTTGTGGGAAGGTTTGCTCGCTCTTTGATCTTTAGACCATCTCGGTCGCTCTAGATTTCATGTAATTCCTCTTGTACAAGGTTCAGGGACCTTTCAACACCCTTTCAACCAATCAAAAAAAAAAAATCTCTTTTATAACCCTTAATATCCAATAGGTTAATATTTCTAAATTCCAATAATCTATGTTTGATGTAGTATACCTTATATCTCCATAATTTGGAATATTGAAAAACAATAATAATATTTGTAAATTGATATTCTAATTTATCAAGGTTGACAACCTTATATCTCCTACTTGGTTATTTGCAAATATCTTAATGTAAGCAATTTTATAATTTCTTCAACCTTTACTAAAATTGCTTCCTTGCTTCCTAAGGTTGATACTTCAATGAAATAATAATAATCAACCTTATACTTAACACCTTATAACTCCTAATTAGAGGAAAGTAAATGATTAGAAGATATACAAATTTACCTCCCTTCAATATATAGCTAATGAGTTGATTGGACAATGATGAGTATTCCAAATTTAGGCATTGATGAGCATTCAATGCTCTTACTGAATGGCACTAGTATTAATCTCACAACCTAAACATTCAATGCTCTTTTTCCTCATGAACACGTTGGTCTCCACCTTATTATTTGAGAATTCAATGGTCTTTCTTGAAGATGTTGGTATATGATAGTATTTTACTACACTTTGACTCCAAATGTTACACATTTTCAATTCCCTTTGCTTCACTGTTACCTCACTAGGACTTTACCTAGATTTCACTTGGACTTCACTAATTTATCTAGCTTGATTGGGCACTTAAATAGCTTCTATGCTTCATGGTGCACCCATATGTCATTATAGTCTTGAAAGACTTTATGTTCTTGAATAACATTTTTTTAACATTCTACCTTCTTCAATCGATGAATTATGATGAGTATGCTCAAATCATATCTTTCAACATCTAATAAATAGATGTTACCCTAAGTGTTTCCTTCATGCATAAGCATTATAGAATATAGGATGCTATTTTCAATTGTGACAAGTGTGAACCTTTAAGTTTGCATGTAAGTCTTCTTCAACGTCCATTAAACCATATATATATTATCAACAGATGCACTGTTGTTTCTTATCTTCAACACCTAGGAAAATATTAGCTCTAGTTATGAGATGCCAAGGGTGATGGAGTGGTGGTTCTATGGAGATCAAATGGTAGAATGTGGTGCTTTCACTCAGCCTACTTATTGGGTATTGCATCTTTGTTTTATCCTTTGCTATGCCACTTGATATATGCTACCCTTGCCCTTATCTTTACATAGTTCCATGTGCTACAAGTTAATGCAATCATAGGTACTAGATAAGGTACATAAAATGGTATCTCTAGACACTTTAAACTAATACTTATGTATCCTTGGTTGAATTGCCTTATCTACCCAAAGTTTCAATGATTCATTTGATTGTGGACATATGATACTTGATGCCTTAGTATCTTGAGACACTCTATATTTCATCCTCTTTAGGAGGGATATGGTGCACCACTATAACATAAATAAGATACTCTATTTTGCACCAAAGTTTTAAGAGTTCCTTATCTCCTTTTGATGTTATTTTTCTCCTTTGATATGGTAGCTCCTTGTTGTATAGCTTGAGGGTAAATGAAGATAGATTTGATGGTGATTACTTGCTCTAATATTTAAGAGAAATGTAATGTTACCTTTCTTATTAGAAAACACTAATATCTAACTCCTTCACTTGGATAATTTAGTAATAATGAATCCAAGCTAATAATCATGCAACTAATATGCCCTATAGAATGGTTAATCTTGCACTAACTTTTACTTTTTACTAAAATTCTTCGTGCACTATAAATAATCATTTAGAGATATTAATATAGTGCAACTGCAATATTCTTATTAATCCATAAAAATAATTTGTAATATGCAGTAATGATAACTCTTAAAAAACTTTCAAAAGTTGTATAACCTAATGTAAATTATCTACTATAAATTGATAATAGGAAGATGGGATTTTTATTTTCATTGAAATATATCTAACTCCTATTTTTATGTGCATGTAATAACATTTAAAAGAACCTCCTACACTCTCTTGAAGACTTTAAAATGAATCCACTTCTTGCAACTTTTAAATTGATATGGTGCTTAAAATATCTTAATAAACCAAAAAAACTAAAGTTCAACTAATGAACCTTTTACACCCAAGTTTCTTACCTTTAATATATCTAAATATTGTGGATGTTTTGGTGATTCGATTCAATAAATTTTTGCCATTAATTGGATGAACTTGTAGCTATTATTGGTTTACTTCGATAACTCTTTAACTCACCCTTTTACAACTTTGAAAACCTTCTAAATTGCTACCCTTTAACTATAGTAGGTAACTTCAATTAACCTTAAGGATAGACTCTATAACTTCTAAATTTTAGTAGCTTAGTAATGCTATCCTAATTTATGCTCTATCATAGTCAATTGTTGCACTAAAATACTATTCTTGAAACTCAAGAAATTGGTAGGGAATTCCCCAAATCATAGCTGAATTTTTCCTTAAGAACCATTCAATATTCTATGATAGATTCAACAAACCCCTATATATAAATGAGACTTATAGACTTCAAAGGTAATCTTCAAACCTTTTAGGTTTGGTAGTAATATTTGGCTCATTTATCTTTCAACATCCTTATCGAATTTTGACTTCAATATAGGCATTCTTCTTAAGAATTTGGTAGTCTTGAGGACTTCACCAATCTCCTCTAAAATTTGAAAAATTCTTGCCAAACCCTTCTCCCTTGGGCTTGTTATCAGATGGTGATAATTATCCAAAGTTATTTCTTTATCAAGAACTTCTCCTTGGTGGTAAATTTATCCAGTAGGTTCTCCTAGGAACTCCTTTAATGGTCTTTTCTAAATTTTGAAATAAGGCTCTCCAAGATTTCTCCTTATTTATCCTTAAGACCTCACTAAGGTATTCCATATTGTAGTTCTTTTGGTCTTCCAAACGAGACATTTATTTCAACATTTTTTAGAAATAGAGTCTATTCCATCATTTGTATTATGTAAATATATCTTCCAAGGTACATACTTAGATTACTTCAGGGTCAAGTTATCTAGTTACTTCATGCAATGTAATAAATGCACAACTATCAATATGCAAGTCATACATGTGCAAGTTTTCCCTTGCATAACTATATAGAGGGTTTGCCAAGTATCCTATTTTACCTATAGAAGGATGGCCTTATAGATAGATATAGAGTATTAGATACATATAGAGTCGGGGGATATAGTGTATCTTAGTTCTATGTGTATCACCATCCAGTGGTGATGGGTGTAATGTAGCTCAGTAGCTTTATAATTGAGTGTTCAATTCCTCCATAGCCACATTGTAATATTTTATATCATTTATATTTATTACATATTTTAGTCATCTAGAAGATTTCATTTATTATATATTATTCTACATCTTATGATTACTATCTCCCAGTGCTCGATACATCAAAATTTAATAGTGGTATTAGAGCTACGATAGATTTAGTCTATGTAGATTGATAGAGAAGCCACTATTATAATTGAGCTTGAGAATTTTGATAAACTGACACACTGTTGGACCAACCACTATAAAAATATCTTAGAAAAATCTAGGTGGTAGAACTAGGGAGATTCATAGTTCCAGAAATCTTAGTTCCAAGAAATACTAAGATTGCAATTGACTAGAACATTTCCATAGAGTTTTAGGAAAAAATTGTGAAGACTAGGACTCAACATTCAATCCACTAGATTGACAAATCATCCATTGAGGATCATCCAGGATATCTGAAATTTTCTAACTAGTGCCTAACGTTTCTTTTTTTTGTAGAAAAATAATTCTTAGAGGATAGGAACTCCTCCTATGATAGAAAGCTAGGAGACTCTAACTTTATTTCCCAATAGTCTCCATACCCTCATAGTGTAGATATTAGATCCTTATTCAAGAGAATAATACTATGGAAGAATAGTTCTTGTGAAGATTTGTGGTGAATTCAGAAGACTAAATATCTACATTATTAAATTAAATAACTTCACAAGTTGAATAACATGCCATATAAGCCTTGGAGAAAATGTCACAGGAACCTTGAAGAAGAATCCACATAAGTCTTGATACTAAAAAGTTCATAGAAGCCTTGGTACTAAAGAAGGCCACATAAGCCTTGATACTGAAAAAGCCATAGAAGCCTTGGTCCTAAAAAAAGACCATAAAAGCGTTGATACTAAAAAAGGTTATAGAAGCCTTTATATTGAAAAATGTCATAGAAGCCTTTATTTTGAAGAAGAACTCGAATAGAATATCTGATTCAAAATTAGACTAAATATTTTAGTAGTAATACTTTGTTGCAGGTAAAGAAGATTCAATGATTTGGGAAACTTCCTACAAGAAAATTAGGAAGGGTATCTTATTCAAAATCAATTCATCACCTGAAGCAAAATATAAGATATCAAGATAAGATCTCATTGTAGAACTTTCAATCAAGGAAGAAGAAGGAGAATAAGGACTAGGCAATTCCTAATCAAATATAGAAGCATTATAATTAGAGATATAGAAGTAGATATCACCACCAACACTTGCAGGAGTAGAAAATTGAAGAAAAGGTCTCAAGGAAGACCATCAGAAGCTATAATATCATAGAACTTGGAAGGTCTTATTGAGCATCCATAAAAATGCTAGGAGAGTCTTACTAAAGATATTCTCAAAGGATAACTCATTGAATAAATCCACTACCAAGGTGAACCCCATGATAGTGAAGGACTTGGAACAATTGTCACCATCCATTAATAATCCCAAGATATGAAGAATTTGACAAGGAGTGCCAAATACTAGAAGAAGAAATTTGGCAAGGAGATTCAAATCCATAAAGAATAATTTGGCAATGAGTACCAAAACCCAGAAGAATATTTTGGCAAGGAGTGCCAAACCCCAGAAGAATAATTTGGCAAGGAGTACCAAATATCAAAATAAGATCCTTCTTAAAATCAAAATATGACAAGAAGACTTGAAGACGAAAGAAGCTCACAAAATATTAAATATTTGAATATTATATCTCACAAAAAGAAGGAATTGTTTTAGAGGTAAATAGTTCTCCAAATTTATAGTATAAATAGGATAAAATAAGAGGAGAACAAGTCACCAAATCCTAGGCTCATGAAAGAAAGGTTGAGACCATCATTTGGTGAAGAAGAAGTTGTTCAGGACAACCTACAAAGAGCTACAAGGACATACTCGTAGCAACAACTTTGTGATCCTAGATACCAATATCTACATCCTCTATAGAAGCAATAAAAGAGCTACTACAAAAAAGGTATGCAACTTTTTCATGCAAGTAGGTTCATTAACTCATTTACCTATCGGATTTGTTAGAAGCACCTGAATTTGGATTAAAGTTACAAATAGAAAATTAGATTACAGTCTTCAAAACTGCAAAAATAAATAGTTCTCTTAAGGTTCATTTTCACATTAATTAAGAGTCGATTAGATTTCAAAATTGCTTCTATCAACTACCTATTATCTATTCTAGAAAAAGAAGACTAAGTCCTAGAATATTAGTTGTAGTGAAGTTGTAGAATAACTCTTAAATATTTATTTTAGGTTATTCTTGATTAGTTGTAGTAAATTCTTAGTGCATTAATTTGAGAGTTTATTGGAGTGATAATGTGTAATCTTAGTGTATTAAAAGTGCAAAACTTGCACTATTTTACTACTCTTAAAATAAATTGGTTTTGTGTTCTTGAAGGGCACAGAATCTGATTTGTATCAAGTGTCTAAATATACTATTGAAGCAAATAAATTTGCATCTCGTAGTGGCCAAAATAAGCCACCCAAAAAAGGTTAGAATCCTCCAAAACTTGGAGAAGAACACAACTAACCAAAAACATAAATAGAAGCTTCAAATATTGAGACTTGGTGAGTCTCAAATCCAAAGCATTACAAGATTGGATGCAAGAATAGAAAGTGTATAAAAATTACATAAATTAAAAAGCTTCTTTCTACTGTTATTTAAGCTTGGATTTGTTATCAAAGTGTCCAATAAAAAATTGGAAGGTGTATACTCATAAAATATAATCTCAAAACCCTTGTATTGCAGAAGAAAAATCTACCATAAAACCAAAATTTTAGATCTGAAATAAGAGTGCAAAAGAAGATGCATCAAAGGAGGTTTATGTACAATCTGTAGTACATTTTATTGCACTACTTTAATATGGTTTTTTACAGCCCAATAGAAGATTCGAATGTGCCCCAAAAATGCATAATATCTACAAGAAAAAAAACCAAGAAAGGTCGAACGTAAGAACTCTTATTTCCAATAGGATCCACTCAAAGGGCTCATATTAGACAGTCAAACTTGTAGAAGACAAGAACAGGGAAAGATCAAGAAATGTATAAAGTAAAATAGGAAGTATATTTCAAATCAAAGGAGAATATTTATCAAAGCAAGCAGGCATTAAAGCAAAAGAGCATTCCTATTAAAGCAAGATACAAAGCATTTATACCATAAGTGAAGGTAAAAAGTCGAGTGAAGCATCAAGGAGTCCATACAAGCGCTACCATTTAGACTCCATTCAAGGGCCACAAAATATTCACCAAATATCCCCCATATCTCCACCAAAGCTCCACCATATCTCCACCAAATCTCTACCATATATCCACCACATATCAACCTTTAGCATTTCTTGGCTAGAGATATTTTAGCATCTACGTAATACAACAAAGAACAAGGTGGAATACACATTGGAGAGTCTTCATGTAAGTGTTGATAGAGAAGGGTTGATGCAAGAGAATATAGTTGGAAAGAGGAAACTACGGAGGACCGGATAAATATAAGCATGCAAAATCTAGATTTTTAGAAAAAGATGTATTTTTAGAAAAAAAACTAAAAACTTCATGCGAAGAAAGAATGGATAAGAATGCTTAGCTATCATATAGATAAGAATGCTTAGTTGGTAACTCATTGCCCATGCTTATAAATAAGAATCTAATGTGGAGCATGGAGGGGGAGCGAGGGGCTCCAAATAAATGGGTACTCGGCATAGTGCTTGTAGAAGGTTTGTAAAACTTAGAGGAAATGGGAGGTTTCTTATATGAAGCCCCAGAAGGAATAAAATTGGTACTTTGTGTAGTGTTTGGAGGAGGTTTGAGATGTAAAAATTCTGATGGAAGAAGGAGATTGGTACTCTGAGGAGTGCTTGCAGATATGTGGTGCTCTATGGAGAGCAATTGTGTAATGTTTGGTGTGGCAGTTGAAATATAAATAAAACATAATTATGTGTTTTGTTTATGTGTTCGTGTGTTATGTTGCTATGTAATCTGTCCTTGCAATTCATCTATTTGCAGATTAAAGTGGGTTATTTATTTATTTCTTTTCTATGTGGTGGCATGAATATGTCTAAGAAACTAGGAGAGGTTGTTGTTTAATTGACCCCCTCTTTGTCATTGCATCATTATGATATTAGAGCCAAAAGATCGATGGGATCGTGTATGATGCAAGAGATTTCTGAGCAGGAGCTCAAAATTTGTTACCCAGTGAGTTTGATGCAGAAGCATATAGCTAGAAAGATCCAACTACAGAGGACCAGATAAAGATAAGCATGCAAAAGCTGGATTTTTAGAAAAAAGATGTATTTTTAGAAAAAATCTAAAAACTTCATGCGAAGAAAGAATGGATAAGAATGCTTAGCTATCAGATAGATAAGAATGCTTAGTTGGAAACTCATTGCCCATGCTTATAAATAAGAAGCTAATGTGGAGCGTGGAGGGGAGTGAGGGGCTCCAAAGAAATGGGCACTCGGTGCAGTGCTTGCAGAAGGTTTGTAAAACCTTAGAGGAAATGGGCACTCTATGTAGTGCTTGCAGGAGGTTTCTTATATGAAGCCTCAGAGGGAAGAAATTGGCACTTTATGCAGTGCTTGTAGGAGGTTTGAGATGTAAAACCTTAGATGGAATAAGGATATTGGTACTCTGAGGAGTGCTTGTAGATATGTGGTGCTCTATGAAGAGAAATTGTGTAATGTTTGGTGTGGCAGTTGAAATATAATTAAAACATATTTATGTGTTTTTTTTATGTGTTTGTGTGTTTTTGTTGCTATGTAATTTGTCCTTGTAATTCATCTATTTGCAAATTAAAGTGGGTTATTTATTTATTGCTTTTCTATGTGGTGGTATGAATATGTCTAAGTATCTAGGAGAGGTTGTTGTTTAATTGACCCCATCTCCACCGTTGCATCAAGGGCATGCAACTACCACTTGTCATTCTATGAGAGATCCTATATAAAACTCACAAAAAAGATGTTACATTTCTTTGTGCCCATAATCCATGCAGAAGAGGAGTTACGTATATCTAATAGCTTCATATACATTATAGAAAGGAGGTCTCTTAGACATTGAAGGAGCATTTCTTGGACAACGCTCAAAGGAAAATTAAAACATTACAATACAAAGGTGATATTTTTCACAAACATTATATTAAGTTTGGCATCTCCACCAAACAGTCGAATATTCCATGAGAGTTTAAAAATTCTATTGTGACACTTTTCACTCATCCTATCACATATTAAATATGCCTTGGACCTTGGAAAGGAAGTATAATAGTTTTAAAGCAATACAAGAAGTATTTTAGAAGCTACTCGATAGTGGATTTATGGCACTTTGATATATTGATAGTAGACACTTGGTAGCATTTCAAGTGCAATTCGACAGTGATCCAGAACAATTCGGTTACAATATAAAACACTCTTGGTCAACCAAAATTTAAGAAGAGCATTAAATCCATAACTTACCTTGGGTAATTTGTGCTCAAGAAGGATAATTTACTGCCATATTCATCTGATTTCATAAAGGCACAAAGCCTTAATCAAATTTCCTCATTTAATTTACTTTCATTTTTAAAAGGGAGTTATAAGGTTATAAGATAAGGTTGAGATATTAATTGAAATCATTCTTTGCTTGAAAGAAAAACTAAGGGAAATTAATATCATATATGCAAAATATAACTTGCGAGAAATAAGGGATACTACTTGGAATTAATCCATTTAATGTTTGGAAATATTAATGTGTTCTAGTTTTCCAAATTTGGGAGTGATAAGAGAGACAACTTCAAACTATTTTTTTAGAAATTAGAAATACTTTAACAAAATCCCAAGGGTTACAAAAAGGGGTTATTAAAATATTTTATCAATGTTGGAAATTTATATTCTTGTCTCAAAAATTTATCAAAAGGAGACATAAGAAATCCAACATTAAAACCTCTTCAAAAATTGAAAAGTGCTTAGTTCAATAGGAGTATTAAGGAGTTAAAATGTTGATTTTTGATATTTAAAAAACTTATAAAAAATAAACCAAAATTAAACTATATTTTTCAAGAGCACTACATCATACTCCAAAAACATTAGCAAGTCATAAGGGATTCTATAAAACTTGATAATAATATTCATCTAAGTTTGTCAAGTTAAGAAGATATAAGCTTTATTCAAGAACCTAAAATTGGGTATTCATACAGAGGGATACATAAGGAAGCCTACATGATTAATAAATATTTCATCAAATCAAGCTTATATAATTCAATTAAGGAGCACATATCCTAAGACCAGGGAGCTATATAAGGATGTCTTCTTCTACCAATAAGTGCTTCCAAATGGAAAACGTCAATTCCATAAAACATGGAATCATGAATCTACTCAAGAAATCATATGGAAGGTTAGATCTAGCTTCAAAAGTAATCCATAGTGAATATTTATAGTATAATTTTGATACTATGGAATGTTATCTTCAAAATCATCTCAATGAAGTAATTGATAATGGAAAAAGTGATATTTTACTTTTCTTAGACTTTGCAAGCATATTATACATGACACTGGTCACATATAAACACTAAAACAAATAAAATGAAGAACAAAAATTATTTATAGAATTACTCAAAAAGAAGTCAGAACTTGATTAATCATATCTAGAAAAAATTTTCAATCCTCATGTAGCTTCAACACTTCTTGTTCTACTAACTCAAAATATTATAATGATGTCTTAAATGGTTGTTCAAACACTTATGTACAGATTAAATATAATAAAGGAGAATATTTCTCACAAGAACCAAGTAGCAACTCAACCTCCTATGAGAACATAGAAACCCGAATCAAAGGCAAAGCTAGAAATGAAGAAGCTATAGAAAATAAAGGAGGAATACAATGCAAAGTTAATTGAAAGAAGAAGCTCAACTCCAACTTACTCTACATCATATGAAGATATAAATTACATACTAAACCTAAACATAAAGAATACGGAGGAATAATATCAAGTTTAGGAACAAGAAGAAGAAGATCCATATTGAAGACAAAAGTCTTCAATACCTAAATAATGTAATACAGGGGGTGTTAGAAATAAATTATATTCCATCATTTGGATTATGTAAATGTATCTTTCAAGTTACATACTTATATTAATTTAGGGGCAAGTTATCTAGTTACTTCATGCAATGTAAAAAATGCACAAGTGTCAATATGCAAGTTGTCCCTTGCACAACTAGATAGAGTGTTGGCCAAGTATCCTTTTTTGCCTATATAAGGATGGATTCATAGATAGATAGATATAGATTGTTAGTTATATATAGAGTCAGAGAACATAGTGTAGCTTAGTTTTGTGTGCATCACCATACAATAGTGATGGGTGTAATGTAGTTCAGTAGCTTTTTAATGGGTTGTTAATTTTCTCCATAGCTACATTGTAACATTTTATATCATTTCTATTCATTGTATATTTCAGTCATCTACCAGATTTACATTCTTTCATATTATTCTACATCTTGTGATTACTATCTCCTCGTGCTTGTTACATAAAAAGCCAACACCTTCCACTATGGAATTGTTAGTAATGATATCTTACTCTCGGATCTCTAAAAAATGCTATTACTAGAATATTGAATAAGACCTTGCTAGTCCTTGTTTACTTCTACAATCTAAAATCTTTAATGGAGATCACCAACCTCCAATATTCTAGAACTGGGATTTTTGTAACTGGGTCTTCTAAGGGTCTCTTTAGATTCTTTAGACCAATTTATTCAATCTTCTATCTGTAGTATTTAATGGAGATCATCAACCTCCAATATTCTTCTAGACTCTTCTCTAGAATCTCTTAAATCAGTAGTAAGGCTACTATGGTATTTTCTCCTTCTACATTCTGTAGGTATGCAATCTCTAGTAATAGGATCTTTTATTTATACCTCCGAATATTTGTTCTTTTATGTTTAGCTTCTAGTGATAGATTCATTCTAAAGAAGATATTGTTCCTAGATTTATGTAGGAACCTTTCCAACTCACTCTGAATCTCCTTTCCTTGCAACAAATTATTAGTATTATAAATGGAAGAAACTCTAAATCTAGAGATGATGAATCTTCACTATTTTATTTATAAATCTAGTGGAATTTATGTTGAATCCTAGTATTTACAAGTTTTTCTAAAACCATGTGGAAAGACTCTAGTCATATATAATTCCAAAAAAATTGTAATTTATATTTTTGATTTCTCTCAATATCACTTGTGACTGTCCATATTTTTTATCTGATATACCACATGATTTGATACCACTATTATATTTTAATGGGAGGTAGTACAACCACATGATGTAACATAACTAATCTAAGATAACTACAATGTAATGGTACAATAATATGTAGGAAAATAATGATATGAATATATATAAATAAATCACAAATATACCATTAATGAGAGTGATTAAACTAGTTCAATGCTATATAATGGATATCATGAACACTCCATGAAAATATATGAAAGAACTACATTGTACCACACTACTAAACTATAGCACACACTTTCTATATTTACTACTACCTTAAAGAACTTAGTATGAGGCCTTCATATAGGAAGATAGATTACTTGGCCCTTACTCTACCTAAGACTCATGTACATGTGGACTACATGCACATTTACAACTTGCACATTGACACTTGTATATTTAATACAATACTTAATGTAATTAACTAACTTTACTCTAAAGTAAAATCCTACTCTAGTTATTTACCAAAGGTGTTATATTTACATGACCCAAATGATGTAATATATTCTAACATTACGTTTCAAAATACAGGTTAGTATACACTTTAAGAAGATATCTAAATCTAGATATGATTATGCTTCAAGAAACTAAATTAGACTATGAGAAAGCTGAAAAAATAGGAAGAGTGATTTGGAAAGAGGTTGACTTAGTGTATAGCCAAGTGAAAGGGTCTGCTAGACGTTTTTGTGTCTTTGAAACAAGAATAAAATTGAAGGGAGAGTAATTGTTAAAACACACCAATATATTGCTATTTTATCATAATCTAGACTCCAAACAAAACTGGATCATAACAAATATCTATATCCATAATGTTGTCTATGGGTGTCAAAGACTTTGAAAGGATCCAATGCACTTAAGAACCTCCTTTACTAGAATTCCTTGGGTGTTGGTTGGATATTTTAACTCTCCATTAAACCCCTTAGATAAACAAGGAGGTAGCCTAATTTTATCTGAAGGAATAAATGAGTTTAAGGAATTCTTAGATGAGAATCAATTAATGGATATAAGTTAAGAAGAATGATGTATACATGGAGAAATAGATAATTGGGAAAACATATCATTCAAGTAAGGATGTATAGATTTTTTATTTCCTAGGAAGATCTTCCTATTTCGAGAGACTCAACCCTCATTACTCAACCAAAAATTAGGGCAAGTCACAATCCCTTGCTATGGAAATGGGAGGAAGAGGGAAAGAAATAAAAAATACCTTTCAATTTGAATTAATGTGGTTAAAACATGAAGACCTTGAATCCCAAATTGAGGAATGGTGGCAAAAAACCTTTCTAGGACCAAATATGGTGTAGATAGCTTGTAAGCTCTGTTACATAAACCAAAAACTTAATCTTTGGAAAAAAATAGTTTTTGGTCACATATTCAATTAGAAAAATAGTATTAAACAATATCTGAAGGAAATTAAACAATCCATCAGGGATGGTAATTTATAGATCATTTAATATCAAAGGAAATAAAATTATTATTAGGGTTTCATAACCTCTCAGATTAGGAGGAAACCTTTTGGAAGAAAAATTCAAGAATCTAGTGGTTTAAGGAATGTGACTATAACACAAAATTCATTCATGTATCCACAATTTATAATAGATGATGGGACAATGGTTTTTAAGCAAGAAGATATAGGATTGAAAGTAGTTAAGTATTTTGAAGATTTTCTTGGTAAGGAATATGATGAAATAAGACAATAGCTCCTATAAATATCTTGATATTAGTCATAGATTAGTTTAATGGTTATTTTTTGGATCCCTTCTCAAATGATAAAATTAGAAAATTTACTTTTGGATTAGGTGGAGAAAAGACACTTGGGCCTGAATGATTTCCAATATATTTTTCCTAAAAATATTGGCATATTAGGATAGGATATGATTCAATTCATTAAAGGAGCTCTGGAATTTTGTTACATCCCCAAATATGTAAATTCAACCTTCCTAGCCTTGATTCCCAAGGTTGTTGGCATAAGGGAACTCAAGATGTTTAGACCTATAAGTCTTTGCAACACATTATATAAAATCTTGACTAAAATGATGGCAAATAGACTAAAGGCTATTCTAACCAAGGTTATGCATAATGGAGAATATTTTCCAATTGGGCTAATGTTTGCATTTTTTAAAATTCAAATTTGCTATTTTGGAGGACCCGGACGTTGGCTCTTTTGCTCAAAATTTTCAAAAATATTTTTGGTGTTGGTTCGTCATGCGTTGATAGTAAAAATTTACTAGTAATCCCGCCTAAATAGAGGACCCTTTTCACCATAAAATTTTAAAATTTTAAAATTATCCCACCCAATTTGCCAAGTATACCACTATATATAATTAACACCCCAACAATACTTTTTTATTTTTGGACCCTATTCTACACTAGATGGATATCTCGACTGAGTTCTACACCAGATTGGACCTATTTTATACCAGACCAGACCCATTTCTACACTAGAACAGATCCTATTAAGCACAAGACAAGATCGAACCCTGTTCTACACCAGACCAGATCTTATTTAGCACTAAATTAAAACTAGACCTTGTTCTACACCAGATCAAACCTATTTTTGTGATAGATCAGATCATGTTATATACTTGGCGGAATTCTATTCTAGACCAAGTCAATATCCATATCCTGTTCTACTTTTTGATGGACTACTAGACTCTATTTTACACCAGACTGATATCTAAATCCAAATTTGTATTCGAATAGACTACTAAACCTTTTTTAGCACTAGGTCAATTTTTGAACCCTATTTTACACCACGTCGAAACCTGATCTACACTAGGTCAATATCTAAATCTTATTTTACACCATGCAAGACCCTCTTTTACACCAGGATGATATTCAAACCCTATTTTGCACTAGGCCAAAACTAGTTATACACTTGGCCGATATTTGAACCCTATTTTGCACTAGGTTAGACCTTGTTTTGCACTAGATCGATATTCAGACATTGTTATGCACTAGATCGAATCTTGTTCTACACCAAACCAATATCAAGATCTTTTTTTGCAACAAGTTGGACCCTTCTTTGCATCAGGCTGATATTCGGACCTTGTTTTGCACCCAGCCAATATTCATACCCTCTTTTGCACCAGGTCAAACCCTATTCTTCACTAGGCTAATTTTTGGACCCTATTTTGCAACAAGTCGAATACTATTCTGTATCAAGTCGATATTCGAATCATGTTACACTAGGCTAATATTCAAAATCTATTTTACACCAAGCCAAATCCTATTCTACACTATACCAATATTCAGACTTCGTTTTACACCTGGCCGAACCTTGTTCTACACTAGGCCAATTTTCAAATCTTGTTCTACATCGGGCTAATTTTTAAACCTTGTTTTGCACCAGGATGGACCCTGTTTTACACTAGGTTGATATATGAACCCTATTTTGCGCTAGGTTGGATCCTCTTCTATACCAGGCCAATATTCAAACCTTATTTTGTAATTGAATGGACTACCAGATCCTGTTTTACAAAGAGATAAATACATCTATTTTTTTCTTTGAAGGCATTTCCTCCAAATCCTTGCTAGGAGGGGCCCCTTAAATGTTGCATTGGATCCTGGTGGGGGTTCCAAATCCCACAATTATGTATTGTGGGTATTTTCCCTCCTATACCCTCTCTTCACGGAGTGGGTCCAAGTGTAGTTGAAAAAAGACCTCCTAATTAGAGAGAGAATCAAGCTCCATAATGAATACCATGTTCTGAGATCAGACCATTTCCTACACCTAGTTTGAGGTTGAAATATTTTTTACACCGAATCATTGTTGAATCTTGTTTTCCACCCGGTCTAGCCAAAACTATCAAATTCATCATTTTTTTAATTTTTTTCAAAAACTAAGATAATTCACCATTTTCTCTGACACGAGGTTGTCCAGGATTCACCATAATTTCAAAATGGATTCATCTATTTTTTACAATTACATTTTGGGTCTGAAACCTTATGCATAACCCTGATTCTAACATTCATTATTGAGATACAAGGAAAATTTGTGAGGAGGCATCAAATTTTAGATGGGATCATTATAATTCATGAAGTCATTCACTCGATGGAAAAGAGTAAGAAACCTATAATGTTGCTCAAACTTGACATGAACAAGGCTTATGACCACATCTCATGGAATTTCCTTTGTAAAGTTATGGAGAAATTTGGCTTTCATGAAAAATGGATAAGCTTAATCTAGAAGTGCATTTCAACTCCAATGTTTTTAGTTCTTGTCAATATATCTCTAGCAGGTTACTTCTGAAGCATGCATGGCTTGAGGTAAGGAGATCATATCTCACCTTATTTCTTTATCATTCTTGCTAAATATCAAGGGAGAGGATTTTTGGTAGTAGTAGCCAAAGAAATTTTGGACAATTTTAAGTTAGCCTCATGAAAGCACGAGGATACGAAAGCAAAAAGGAAACACCAAGTGCGATGCAAGCGAAGCCAAAGATAACGCTAAATCCTATGAATTGAAAATGCATGAAAGGAGAGAAACATAAATGAATCAAAACCAGATAGAAAGCAAATATGGAGTACAACCCTTTTTATTAATTTGCTTTAAATCTCGGTTACAACACGTCTCCTCCCTTTTCAGGGGCTAGGAGCGTTAAATAAGGTTTCGTTACACCATGGGTGGTATGCCTTCTTCCGCGTGCCCACATGTAAAATGGGCGGACCAAACATTGTCGCCGCTTGCATGAAAGGGTCTTTGATTCTTTGCTGCTCCTCCGGTGTCGAGATCCTACGTTCAAGGAAACAGAAAACAATCAGTAGCACCTGCGGATGAAATGAAACATGCAATCCCCAAGCCTAAGATTAGTGCATGCAAAAAATAAATAAAATGACAACTAAAAGAGATCAAAATGAGCTAAAAACTTGACAGAGGCATGAGAACATCACCAGGAAGGCACTGCAAAAAGAACAATCAAAAAATTTGCCATGGATTTCTAATCGCTCCGGGGTGGGACGATTAGACCTACAACAAAACGTCAGAAAGCACTGTCCCAAATGTCCCATCCGGGAGGCTCCAAATCACCTACAAAGTTGGGGGTTAGGTAAAATGGGGTATTTTGGAAAGACCCAAAAGGTCAGATTTTGCCAATTCGGCCTCTATCACCAGGAATTTGATGATGCTACCTGCATGTTAGCGAAAGCGAGAAATAACAAAAACATGATCAAAACTGCTCAGAATTACATGAAATTTGAATGCAAGCCTATCTAAGCAACCTAGAATAAAATGCAAAAATAATAGAACTAAAATCTACTATAGATTTCTAATCACTCCGGGGTGGGGCGATTAGGACTGCAGTGTGCGGGGGCACCCGGGGGCAGGACGCCCACCGTTTGGGGCCCGATTTTGGCACCAATCCACTTGGGATGGGTCCAAAACCTCTTGTGGGGTGTTGTCAGAAAATTTGGGTGGGATACTATGGCCAAATGTCGGGTTTGGGGTCCGGATTGCGCTTCCAATAACCACCCAATGACCTCCCTTCCAAAAGAGAGATCAAGGATGTGAAAGGCACAATCAAAAGTGAGTATGCAAAATGGTAGCACTTCGTTGCTCAAAATGCTCCTTCTCTATATATCTTTGGGGTGAGAAGACTCACCATTTTATAGACCTGATGGTCTCTGTGTATGAGCATGCAGAGGCGCCACTTGGCAATCATGCCTTTCCAGGGGGGAGAAGATTCCTCCCTGATTAAGGGCTCCATGACTGCCTCTGTAACTGCCTCTAGCGCTCCAAAATGCTCACTCGCACTCCCATGCAATGAAGGAGGAGTTAAGTGGTGGATCTGGGCTGCCATTTGTCGAGATTTGACCTTTTTCCAGTCAAACCTGCTATTCGCCCCACCCTGGAGCGAATACTGCTAATCGTCCCTGGGTGGAACGAATACCAGTTTGTAATCATCCCTGGGTGGAACGAATAAGGAGCAGAGTGCCTGAGAGGTGCCAAATCGATCTCTGACCTTCAAAAACTACTGTGAGAGTGGTTAGGACCACTGTTTAACCTCTAGGGGCTGCCCTGGGGGCTGTGTGTGTCAATGCGATCAGCGTTTGTAGCCACATAATCGGATTGGTGCTGTTTTGGTGTCTACAGATGCCCCTTTTTGGGATGCGTTGTGCGTGGCGCAGTGCTGAGCAAAAATAGATAACCAAAGCACTAATGATTAGGGTTTCTCAGTAACCTAACCAAATTTTGATGCCCCAAGTATGGAAAGGGCATGCATTCTTGAATCCTTGCTTTTGACGAGCTAAGGAACTCAATTCAAGTGTTAACCTTTTTCGGTGAGGTGTTACTTGATCTTGGACATTGATCAGTCATGAATAGGCAAAGGGCGCAACCTTTTGTCTATGGGAACCTTGAGTTCATGATTCATGAATGCCAAGTGTTTGATCAGCTTGTGATTATTGCTTGTTTGCTGCCCCAAGCAGGGGCGTGATTGTCTTTGTCAATGATTCTTTGAATGCATGCCATTTCCTTAATTGGGTGTGTATTTGTTGATTGGTGACTAAGTGTGACTACCCCCTCAAGCGACGAATCGATGAGGGAATGACCGACATGAGAAAAGCGACGAGTCACTTGACCCAAGATGACTTGTGTAAGGGTGCCTTTCAGTTGTTTATCTTTGAATGTGTGTGCAGTTTCCCAACATTTAGACCTATTTTTGGTGGGTGTTAACCCTTTTGGTGACGCCGTTTGGGGTTGAAATTCTCGACAATCCGTCCTCCCGTGGAGCGGTCCGGCTATGGTAGCCTTCTTAGGGAGTAGGATAGTGAGGATTTGTGACCCCGATGTCTATTTTGCATGCCAAGAAGTAGAGGCGCAAAGGCGCCTTGTTCGGCAATGTTATTGCTATTTTTGGGTGGGTTTGGACCCTTTTGGGACGTCATTTGGGGATGAAATTCTTGGCAATCCATCCTCCCGTGGAGCGGTCCGGCTATGGTAGCCTTCTTAGGGAGTAGGATAGTGAGGATTTGTGACCCATTCTATTTTGCATGCAAGAAAGGCAAAGGAGGCACTTGTTGGCAATGTTATCTAATTTTTGGGTGGGTTTGGACCCTTTTGGGTCGTTTGGGGATGAAATTCTTGTAATCCATCCTCTCGTGGAGCGGTCCAGCTATGGTAGCCTTCTTAGGGAGTAGGATAGTGAGGATTTGTGACCCCGACGTCTATTTTGCATGCCCAGAATGTCAAGTGCAAAAGCACTCTTATTGGACAATTTTATTGCTTGTTTTTGTGCATTTTGTGCAGTTTTTGTTGTTTTTGAAATTTTTGCTCTGTAATCGTCCCTGGGTGGGATGAATACCAGTTTTGTAATCATCCTAGGGTGGGACGAGTGCTAACTAGAGTGCTCATCCCAGGGTGGAACGATTACAGGCCTAAAAGCCTATTTAAGGGCCAAAACTAGGGTTTGGGCTCATTTGCATTCGATTTTTCTGGCGATTTGGAGCTCTGAGGAGGAGGAGGTCGAGTCTGCGAAGCGAAGCACTATCAAATTTTTCCCGACGCCATGAGTTCATGAACCGGATCGAGCGGCGGAGCCGAAGCGAGACCGGTAAGTGCTCCTTCTCGTTTAGTTAGCTTGTGTTTTATTTTACAGTTTTAAAATCACAATTTATTTTGAATTTGTTTTTCCGTTTAAACTAAGGTAAAACCCGAGGCTAAAAAGAAATGTTTTTTATTTTTTGTTTTGTATTTTTGTTAAGGTTATAAGAAACCCTAGGTTTAAATGCGATGTTTTTATTGTTTTAAAACTAAAACCCTAGGTTAAACTGAGAGCAAAACCCTAGCTTTAGAAAAATTGTTTTTATTTTGATTTTTGTATTTTCGTTAACTTCAGTTATAAACCCGAGGTTAACGAAAAACTATTATTTTGATTTTGATATTTTTGTTTTTATTTATCAGTTTAAACGTAGAGTTAAAAACCCTAGGTACTAACAAACTATTTTTTTTGAATTTTTTGTTTTTATTTATCAGTTTAAACGTAGAGTTAAAAACCCTAGGTAATTTTTAATTTTTTGTTTGTTTTGAACTGTTTTTAGTTGTACATTTGTTAGGTGTGATTGTATAGTTTATTGAACTATTTTGTTGTACGTTTATGCATTGTTGTATAGTTTGGTTGTTTTTTGTTATCATGTTTTTTTTAATGTTTTGTTGTTTTTGTTTTGCAGGTGGTGAAGAGCCGGTACCGTCAGCCGACGGTGTTCTCTGACGCCCGGGAGGCGTTGACTTTGGTGGACTGGGAGTGGCTTGATGCCCTTGGGCTCAAGCATGTGACGCGACTAGAGCCTGTGGTGGGGGATCGGGCATACCTGACCACGTTGATCAACCTATGGGATCCCCACACCAATACCTTCCATCTCCCAATAGGGGAGATGATAGTGACTCTCGAGGACGTCTATCGGATTCTACGGATTTTGATAGATGGGCTTCCTATCAGGACGACGCCACGTGATCAGTGGATGGTAGTGCTGACATGATGCTTCGGTCATGGGGAGGAGTTGGGTGTGGATATCCCGGTGGAGAGGGCAGAGGGCGACTGCCAGATTGGTGGCATTTTGGTATGGTGGTGGCTAGAGAGGGGCATGTTGGGAGTGAGGCACGCATTACTGATGAGCCTCATCTCCAACATGTTGTTGCCCGACTCTTTAGGTGTGAGGTTCCCGTGGAACCTGCTGGAGGTGGTCTTCAGGTTGGTGGAGTGTCCGACAGAGGCACCCCTGATTATGAGGTGGGGGCAGACACTACTGGCATAGCTCTATGATGAGTTGTACGAGGTCCACTATCGAAGGCAAAAGGGTATTGGATGTAGTTACCTATTGTAGTGTTGGGCTTGGTAGCACATAGCTATGGAGAGGTCGGTGGGGTTGTCGTGGATGACTCGAGCGGAGATGGTTGACAGAGAAATAGGGTATGCGGCACTGTGGCATAGGTCGGAGGAGCGAGGGCATAGTCGGTGATGGGCAGGTGTCATGGGGCACTACGCTGATGCCTTCTCATGGCTTGCTCCTAGGGAGGTAGTCTGGCGGCCATACCTAGATTGTCCAGCTTGGCCTGAGGCTGGGGAGTGGCTCCGATGGGTTCATAGGGGGAGGTGGCTGATCGGCGGCACGGGACCGAGCAGGAGTTCTTCCCGTATGGTCGGGTGACATGATAGTTTGGGGTGCACTAGGGATTTCCTAGGGAGCCCTTGATCTATCGGTGTCGAGGCGACGAGAGGACACTAGACTGGCCGGTCATTGAGCCACTGGGTGAGGATTCAGATATAGCGATTGACATCCCGGATGTGGATGACATCGGGGTTACTACTGAGTATGAGCAGTGGTGGACGTTGCGGTGGTGGTGAGGCGAGGGGCCTCTAGGGGGTCCAGAGGCGGTAGCAATAGGGAGGAGGGTGCAGAGGCACCAGGAGAGGGTTGGGGGGCTCCGCTGGATGATGCGGACATGGTGGAGGTTGATGAGGTGGGTGAGGATTTTGGGGTTCCAGAGCAGCCAGAGATGCAGGACGTCCCGGAGTAGTGGGAGCCGGAGCAGGCTACCATTTTGGAGATGTCGATGCCTCAAGCAGTCCCGAAGGATACGGAGGTAGGGTTGCACACTGAGATAGCATGATTGGAGGGGCTACTCCGGAGATGGGATGAGGAGCTCGGGGATGCACTGTAGGAGAGGGATCTCCTACGGACGTAGCTGGTGGAGAGGGAGAATGCATTGGCTATGTACCATCGATGGAATGGGGATACAGATGCTACATGGGAGATGGATCTCCTATGGATGTAGCTGGCGTAGCGTGATGATAACTTGGTGATGTTTCATCAATGGGAGATGGACTTGATTCGGCATCGGTTTGAGCTGGAGGTAGAGATTATCCACCTCGATGGGTGGATCCCTACGGTTAGTGGAGGTGGATCATCACACTGCATGAGAGGGAGCGATACTGAGCAGTCAACATCCTCTCGATGTAGGTGACTGGATGAGGGAGGCGCTAGTAGGCATGATGCGGGGGCTAGCAGCAGCCACCCTGAGGGGTCCCATAGGACCCACACCACGGGGGTAGTTCCCGTCGCACCGATCCTGCGTGATCATGGTGGTCGACGCCCTAGGCTTGGGGGTTTTTGAGCTTTTGCCTTTTTGTGAGGTCAGAGGACCGGTTTATTGTAGCCTATGGGCATTTTTGATGATATATATATACAAATGACTTTCTTTTGTTTATGCACGTGTTGTGATTTGATTTTATGCATAGTGACTGATGTTTGATGGATGCATGTTAATTTATATTATGTATGGATATGTTGCGATGAATGCTAATGTTTCTAATTTATATGATATGCAAATGGAATGGATGAATTGAATTTGTGATTTTTAGCGGTGGCACCATAGACTATTTAGAACTTATGGCTTTTTGTCCTAGGCGATTGTTGTGGTAAATGACTTTTCATGTATACATGTTGTTTTTTGTATTTTTTGATGGCGATGGAAGGATGAAAGATATCACAGTTGGTTTAGAATGTAGTTAAGGTTTTCTGAGACTCAGATGTTTTAACTAACTAGCCAAGACTGTACTTTTATCTTACAAGACTTTTGAACAAGGTATGAATCCGACTTGTCTTTGACCAAGTTATTTCACATCCCTGTGTGTGCAATTGAGCTTGTTTATGTGGTATTTGTCGGGATACCACCAGTGCCAGATAGGCTGTCAACCAAACCTGTACTCGAGGATCACCTAATTAGCTCCACTAACTCCTTTGTTGTATTTAGTCAGATTAATCTACGGTGCTATCTAGGATACCATAAGCTAGCTCATCCACATGCAAACATTGATCTGCACACAAGTTAATGTGACAGATATATCGTCATGCGGGAGGTTTGCCACCAGTGACCGATAGGCTATCCACCAAACCGGTACTAAGGTGCACCTCATGACCTTCTGAATGCTGAGAGTTCTAGGGATTCAAGTTTGACTCCCTTCTTTTCTTCAATTGTATTGGGATACTTGCTCTTTTGTAGTGATAAAAATCACTGTTTATTTTTGTTTTTTCTTTTGAGCAAGGGATTTGAATATGGAGTGATGAGAATCACTATTGTATGTGCCTTTTGATGTATGCACTTTGGTTGTGATGTCAAATTTAGGAGTTTTGACTTTTGCAAAAATTTTTGATGTTTGCAACTTTTTTGAGAACTTGGGATTCTTGGGGAATTGGGTAGGGAAGATGCTTGTCCTTTTGCCAACTCTCAACATTCTTGGGGTCATTCGCACAGGGGGATGAGCAAGATAACCTTTTCACTAGATGGTATCCTGGATTGCTTTGCAGGTTTCATCTTTCGTTCACACAACTTGGGAATTTTTATGTGTTTTAACTTGTGGTGGGATGCTACGTAACAAGGTGTGATCCAAGTAGAACTCTACTTTTGTAAAATCTGTCTGACTTTGTATAGTATTTGGCTAGAAAGCTAACGACAGCTTGAATGATGAAAACTCTAGATACATTAGAAGACAACTGACTATGATATGGCGAAAATATGTGAATGGCGTTTATTTTTGATGGACTATTTATAGAGTGGAGAAATGTGGAAAATGATGGATTTGCCGAGTAATTACAGTCTATGGTGCATTTGACTTGTATGATCAATAAATATGCAATGTATGGTTGTGATGCCTATGCAACTTATATTTTTGTGTTTTCGATTGATTGATTTTTGTGAGTATGAAAATGAGATGCAAAAGAGTTCTTTATTGTTGTGATGATTTTGAGTATGCATGGAAATGAGATGCAAATTTTTGTTATTTTGGATGATTTTATTGTTTTTGAATTTTCTTATTTTTGACCAAGCGATTGTGGGAACCCTTGGAGCTTTTGGTTTGACCAAAGGGATGATGGGTACCTTTGGGGCATTTGGTTTGACCAAAGGGTTTGTGGGCACCTTTGGGGCATTTTTGGGTGACCAAGCGATTGTGAGAATCCTTGGAGCTTTTGGTTTGACCAAAGGGATTATGGGTACCTTTGGGGCATTTTTGGGGGGTTTGACCAAGCGATTGTGGGAATCCTTGGAGCTTTTGGTTTGACCAAAGGGATTATGGGTACCTTTGGGGCATTTAGGGGTTGACCAAGTGATTATGGGAATCCTTGGAGCTTTTTGGTTTGACCAAAGGGATTATGGGTACCTTTGGGGATTTTGGGTTGGGGTTTGGTTTTTTGTTTTTTTGGTTGGTTTGGTTTTGTTTTTGTGGTTTTTTTGGTTTGACCAAAGGGATTATGGGTACCTTTGGGGTATTTTGGGATTGACCAAGTGATAATGGGAATCCTTGGAGCTTTTTGGTTTGACCAAAGGGGTTATGGGCACCTTTGGGGATTTTGGGATTGACCAAGCGATATGGGAATCCTTGGAGCTTTTGGTTTGTTTTGTTTAAGTATGGTCTTTGGGGTTTTGGGTTTTGTTTGGTTTTTGTTTGACCAAAGGGGTTATGGGCACCTTTGGGGCATTTTGGGGTTGACCAAGTGATTATGGGAATCCTTGGAGCTTTTGGTTTGGGCTATGGCTCTTTTAAATATGGAATGGCCTCAAATGATTGATGTTCAAGGGTTCTAGTTCCTTGATTCCATCAAGAGAGGCTAGCTGGTATGTTCCAGGTCCTATTTTACTATTAATTACATAGGGACCTAACCAATTTGCCATGAACTTGTCCCTTAGATGGGGTGGCAAGTTAGAGTTCTGTTGGTTCTCTTTTAAGACCAAGTCACCAACTTGAAAGTCCCTCAGGTGAACCTTCATGTTGTATGCTTTCTTAAGTCACTCTTGATAGATACACAAATGCTCGAGAGCATTGACATGTCATTCGTCGAGCAACGTAAGTTGGTCTAACCGGGCCTGCCGCATAGTGTCATCATCGATGAACTCTTGCATTGATATGCGTAGGGAAGGTATTTCCAACTCTAGAGGCATGACTGCCTCAGAGCCATACACCAACGAAAATGGAGTTGCCCCAGTGGGCGTCCGAATGCTAGTGTGATAAGCCCATAGAGCAAGTGGGATTTGAATGTGCCAATCCTTATGACTATCTGCGACTATCTTTTTGAGGATGGCGACTAGCATTTTGTTTGACGCCTCTGCTTGCCCATTTGCCTATGGATAATAGGGTGTCAAAAAACTATGCTGAATTTTGTACTTTGTGGTCAAAGCACACACGTCTTTGTTCTTGAATGACGTCCCATTATCCGATATTATCTTGGATGGAATACCAAAATGACATATGATGTTATGTAAAATAAACTCTGCAATGCGGGGTCCAGTCGTAGAGGTAAGCGGAATTGCTTCCACCCACTTGGTGAAGTACTATGTGGCCATTATGATGAACATGTGATGACCCGACGATGCAGGGGAGATCTTTCCGATTAGATCTAAGCCCCACTACGAGAATGGCCAAGTCGATTGGATCGATTGTAAGGCCTGAGAAGGTACGTGTGTCAAATTAGCATGGTGTTGACACTTCATGCACTTCCTTACATATGCGCAACAATCTTGCTCTAAATATGGCCAATAATAGCCCATGCGAAGAATGCGCTTTATGATGGCCATACCGCTGAAGTGGCCACCGCATGTACCATCGTGCGCTTGGGTGATCACCCAAGTGGACTCCTGTTGGTCCAAGCAACGAAGGAGGATTCCTTCGTAGCTGTGATGGTACAAAATGTCTCCTAGCAAGACATGTTTAGCCACTTTCTATTTGAATGATCTTTTCATGGCATGCGTCAATCCAAGTGGGAGGTTGCCTAACTTGAGGTAATCTCGTATGGGTGTATACCAATCCTGCTGATCAGAAACCTCGATGGTATGAACAACCAATCCCTCTTGAAGTTCATCCCTAGAAAAAGCTGAGCAGGAAAGAACTTGTAAGAATAGCATTGTGTTGCTATTAAGGGGAGTAGGGGAGAATAAGGACCCCCAGTTGGCATGATTCAGACAATCATGGATTCGAGAGAACTTGTCCGGGGATGGTTCAATCTGGATCAGGTGGATTCTTGGCATTAAGTTAGAGCTTGCATGCTCCATCATGGATTGCGATAGTGTTTTGACTTGAATGGTTGTCATATCACCAAAAATGTCTTGCGGGATTAGTGACCCCAAGGAGGCCATAGTGTCTACAAAATGATTCGATGATCGAGGGAGTGCCTCGATGTCGTACCATTCAAGATTTTCCAAGAATTTATCCACAAGGGCTTTGTAGGCCTGCAGAACTAGGCATTTACATTGGAATACCCCTTTGACTTGGTTGACAATTAACAACGAATCACCAAAGATGTTCAATCATTTGATGTTCATGGTGATTGCTGTCTAAAGACCTATGAGCAAGGCTTCGTATTTGGCATTGTTGTTGGTGCACGGGAAATCTAATTTAAATGATAGAGGCATTGGAGCCCCTTGCGGTGTGAAGAATACAATTCCTGTGCCACCCCCTTGCTCACATTTAGAACCATCAAAAAATAGGGTTATGTCGACCTATGACTCAGGCTCATCAAAATCTGGCGATTCTAAGACATGGAAGACCCCATCATCGGGTAGCTCTATGGTCAGAGGCTGATCATCTTCGAGAGGAGCCTCTACTAGTTGATCGGCGATGACTTGACCTTTGATGGATTTTTGTCCAATGAACTCGATGTCAAACTCCATCAACAACATGATCCATTTCGCCATGTGGCTACTATGATAAGTACGACTCATCATGTACCGCAATGGATTCTCCTTAGACACAACATACGTCATGTTGCTCAACATGTAATGGCATAGCTTTTTGGTAGCAAACACCACTGCCAAGCATAGCTTCTCAACGTATGCATAGTTAAGTTCATAACTGACCAGGGTGCGGCTAAGATAGTAAGTAGCCTATTCTTTGTGTAGTTCATTTTTCTAGGCTAGCATGGCGCCCAGTGCCACCTCAATAGTTGAGATGTATAAGTAGAATGACACTCCTGGTCTAGGTGGTGCCAATACTGGCGATGAAGCCAAGTATTGTTTAATATCATCGAAGGTTGACTGGCACTCGTCATCCCAGTGAAATGCTACCCCCTTGTGCAATAATTTATTCATGGGTCGGCACTTGTTAGATAGCTGCGCTATGAAGCGCTTGATTGACGCGACCTTTCCCTATAGGCTTTTGAGCTGCTTGATGGTAGTTGGGGGAAGCATTTCAAGGATTGCCTTGACTTTGTTTGGGTCCACCTCGATGCCTCGCTTTGAGACTATGAAACCCAAGAGTTTTCTAGATGTGACGCCAAATACGCACTTCTTGGGGTTTAGTCTGACTTTGTGTTCGATGAGGCGATCGAGGATCTTGCTTAAGTCATCGAGATGATCCGGGCGCAAAAGAGATTTGGCCAACAAATCATCCATATAATATTCCAAAGTTTTATGCATGTGATCATGGAAGATGTATGTCATAGCACGTTGGTAGGTGGCGCCAACATTTTTAAGGCCAAAGGGCATGACCTTATAACAAAATGTCCCCCAAGGCATTGTGAACGCCATTTTTAGTTGGTCCTCAGGATTGATACAAATCTGGTTGTATCCCAAGAAACCATCCATGAGGGAAAGCATGTCGTGGCCCGCTGTAGCATCTACCAATGCGTCGATGCTAGGCAAGGGGAAATCATCCTTAGGACTCACTTTGTTTAGATCTCAAAAATCAGTGCATATGCGAATCCTCCCGTCAAGATTTTTGATGGGCACCATGTTGGACAGCCATGGTGGGTAATCCACGTAGATGACAAACTGTGCATCCAACAGCTTTTGCAATTCGTCTTTGACCATCAAAGCTACTATTGGGTGCATCTTGCATAGTTTTTGCTTAACTGGCTGGACTGTTGGATCAAGTGTTAGATTATGCATGACTAGCTGTGGATCTAGCCCTGGCATGTCTTTGTAGGACCATGCAAAAACCTCCTTCTTTTATTTGAGAAGGGCAATGTAGTCGGCTTGCTCTTCGAGGGATAGGCTTACCCCCAGATTGATTATCTATGGATTCATTGGATCAGAGCTGATGTCTACGTTAGTCGTCTCCTCGACTGACATCTGGGCCACTTCGGTCTTCTTAGAAACTTTTGCTTCTCTTTTATCTTTAGCACATGGGCCACTTCAGTATTCTTGGACAAAAAGTGTCACGATATCATGACATGTCACATTTTTGCAACTCGAAAAGGGAAAACAGGCAAAGAAAGAAAAGTGTCATGATATCACGACATGTCACATTTTTGTGACTCGAAAACGAACAGTTATGACCGAGAAAATGAACAGTCATGAAGGATAAAATGAACAGTCATGGAAAGAAGTGGATGCATGCCCATGTGGAGAAAATGAAAGGTCGAAGAAGGATAAAATGAATAGTCATCAAAATAGAAACAAAAAGATTTTTCGAAAACCAAAATGCATGCATGCACAAAGGAGAAAACGAACAATCATGACCGAGAAGACGAACAATCATGACAGGAGAATATGGTGTCAATTCATTGCATGTAATGTGTTTGACGAAATGCCTACTCTATATATATAAAATGAGTTACATAAAGAAGGCGTTACAATTGACAAGTGGCGTATGAGAAATGAAAGGAGTGACAACTGGAGTTACAAAGAGAGAGGATTGTTATAAAAGGAGTGTTTCTTGGAGAATTTATTAAGCACAGGGGATTAAAGAAGCATGGATTTTATCTTGCGAAGAGAGTGACAGGAGAGCAAGAGGTGCATGACAGGCAAGTGAGAAGGGTGTGTGTTGTGTGAATTGTGGGCGATGTTGAGTAATCAATAGACCAGTCGGGGTCTTGTAAAAGTGAAGGCATTTATATGTCAATCTTCTAGTTTCAAAATTGAAGTCCAAGTTGGTGCTTGGCATCAGGGGTTGGTGTTGGTAAATTAGGGGTTGGTGTTCCTTTATATTGGTGTAGATAAATCAGGGGTTGGTGCTCCTTCCAATTGATGCTGGTAAATCAAGGGTTGGTGCTCCTTTCTTTTGGTGCAGATAAATCAGGGTTTGGTGCTCCATTCTATTGGTGCAGATAAATCAAGGGTTGGTGCTCCTTCCAATTGGTGCTAGTAAATTAGGGGTTGGTGCTCCTTTCTATTGGTGTAGATAAATTAGGGGTTGGTGCTCCTTCCAATTGGTGCTGGTAAATTAAGGGTTGGTGCTCCTTCTAGTGGGTGCTGGTAAATTGATTGTAAAGATGTTGCTTTGCAAAGCCTGGATTTGGATGGGAGTCCAAACAATAAATTTTTGGAATCCCATCCAAATTGACTATTTGGAATCCCATCCAAATCTAGCCTTTAGAAAGAAACAACTTTACAATCAATTTACCAAAGACCCACTGGAAGGAGCACCAACCCCTGATTTACCAGCACCAACTGGAAGGAGCACCAATCCCTGATTTATCTGCACCAATAGAAAGTAGCACTAACCCTTGATTTAACAGCACCAACTAGAAGGAGCACTAACCCCTGATTTATCTGCACTAAAAGAAAGGAGCACCAACCCATGATTTATCTGCACCAAAAAAAAGTTTCACCAACCCCTGATTTACCAACACCAACTGGAAGGAGAACCAACCCCTGATTTATCTGCACCAACATAAAGAAGCACCAACCCCTGATTTACCAGCACTAACTAGAAGGATAACCAACCCCTGATGCCAAGCACCAACTTGGACTTCAATTCTAAAACTAGAAGATTGACATATAAATCCATGCTTCTTTATCGAGTCACAAAAATGTGACATGTCGCGATATCGCGACACTTTTGTTTCTCAGCCTGCCTACCCTTTTTGAGTCGTGAAAATGTGACATGTCATGATATCATGACAGTTTTTCTTTCTCTGCCTGCCTGCATTTTTTGAGTCACGAAAATGCGACATGTCGCGATATCGTGACACTTTTGCTTCTCTGCATTCCTGCCCTTTTCAAGTCATGAAAATGCGACATGTCACAATATCGCGACACTTTTGCTTCTCTACCTTCCTGACCTTTTCAAATCATGAAAATGCAACATGTCACGATACCGTGATACTTTTGCTTCTCTTTTATCTTTAGCATATGGGCCACTTCGGTCTTCTTGGACAACCTGTAACAACTTCAACCAAACATAGAGTAGGTAGGTAGAGAAACAAAAGTGTCATGATATCGTGACATGTCACATTTTCATGACTCGAAAAGGGCAGGCAAGCAGAGAAACAAAAGTGTCACGATATCATGACATGTCTAATTTTTGCGACTCAAAAATGAATAGTCATGATCGATAAAATGAACAGTCATGAAGGAGAAAATGAACAGTCATGGAAAGAAGCGGACGCATGCCCATGTGGAGAAAATGAACAGTCGAAGAAGGAGAAAATGAACAATCATCAAAATAGAAACAAAAATCTTTTTTGGAAACCAAAACGCATGCATGAACAAAGGAGAAAACGAATAGTCATGATCAAGAAGACAAACAGTCATGGTGGGAGAATATGGTGTCAATTCATTGCATGTAACGTGTTTGACAAAATGCCTACTCTATATATAGCAAGGTGAATCAATGGGCCACTTCGGTCTTCTTGGTATCTTTAGCTTTGATACCAATTTTTGAGCAAGGTGCAGTGACAGTATTGTCATTATTGTCAACACAGTCAGATAGATCGGTTGATGTAGTGGACAGGAGTTTAGAGGTTATTCAGAGTATGTACAGTGAAGTTAAATTCTTATGAGGATGTTTTTGATGTTTGGGTGAAGTTGTTACAGGTATTCCAAGAAGATCGAAGTGGCTCATATGCTAAAGATAAAAGAGAAGCAAAAAATCAAAGAAAGAAAAAATGTCGCGATATCGCGACATGTTGCATTTTCGTGGCCAAAAGAGAAGAGAAAATGCAAGGAGAAAAAGTGTCGTGATATTGCGACATGTTGCATTTTCGCGGCCAAAAGAGAAGAGAAAATGCAAGGAGAAAAAGTGTTACGATATCGCGACATGTCGCATTTTCATGACTCAAAAAGGGCAGGCAGGCAGAGAAACAAAAGTCTCACAATATCGTGACACTTTTTCTTTCTCTGCCTGCCTACCCTTTTTGAGTCACAAAAATGCGACATGTCGTGATATCGTGACACTTTTGCTTCTATGCCTTCCTGACATTTTCAAGTCGTGAAAATGCGACATGTCATGATATTGCGACACTTTTGCTTCTCTGCATTCCTGCCCTTTTCAAGTCGCAAAAATGCAACATGTTGCAATATCGCGACACTTTTTCTTCTTTGCCTTTTTTCCCTTTTTGAGTCGTGAAAATGTGACATGTCGCGATACTGCGACACCTTTTCCTTCTTGCTCTTTCTCTTCAATTTAGACCATGAAAATGCTACATGTCGCGATATCGCAACACTTTTTCCTCCTTGCATTTTCTCTTCGCTTTGGACGACGAAAATGCAACATGTCGCGATATCGTGACACTTTTTTCTCTCTACTCTTTCTCTTTGCTTTGGTCCGCAAAAATGCTACATGTCGCGATATCGCGACACTTTTTCCTCCTCGCATTTTCTCTTTGCTTTTTCCCGCGAAAATACAACATGTCACGATATCGCGACACTTTTTTCTCTTTTCTTTTTTGATCGCAAAAATGCAACATGTCACGATATCGCGACACTTTTTCTCTTTGCTCTTTCGACCGTGAAAATGCAACATGTCGCAATATCGCGACACTTTTTTCTCCTTGCATTTTCTCTTCTCTTTTGGCCGTGAAAATGCAACATGTCACGATATCATGACATTTTTTCTCTTTGCATTTTCTCTTCTCTTTTGGCCGTGAAAATGCAACATGTCGCGATATCGCGAGACTTTTTCTTTCTTTGCTTTTTTGCTTCTCTTTTATCTTTAGCATATGAGCCACTTCGGTCTTCTTGGACAACCCGTAACAACTTCACCCAAACATCAAAAACATCCTCATAAGCATTTAACTTCACCGTACATACTCCGAATAACCTCTAAACTCCTGTCCACTGCATCAACCGATCTATCTGACTGTGTTGACAACAATGACAATACTGTCACTGCACCTTGCTCAACAATTGGTATTAGAGCTAAAGATACCAAGAAGACCGAAGTGGCTCAATGATTCACCTTGCTATATATAGAGTAGGAATTTTTTCAAACATGTTACATGCAATGAATTGACACCATATTCTCCTGCCATGACTGTTCATCTTCTTGGTCATGACTGTTCATTTTCTCCTTTGTGCATGCATGCGTTTTGGTTTCCAAAAAATATTTTTGTTTCTATTTTTATGATTGTTCATTTTCTCCTTCTTCGACTATTCGTTTTCTCCACATGGGCATGCGTCCACTTCTTTCCATGACTATTCATTTTCTCCTTCATGACTGTTCATTTTCTCGATCATGACTGTTCATTTTTGAGTCACAAAAATGTGACATGTCGCGATATCGTGACACTTTTGTTTCTCTGCCTACCTGCCCTTTTTGAGTCACAAAAATGTGACATGTCATGATATCGTGAAACTTTTTTTCTCTGCCTGTCTGCCCTTTTAGAGTCACAAAAATGCGACATGTCACGATATCGTGACACTTTTATTTCTCTGACTTCCTACCCTTTTCAAGTCATGAAAATGTGATATGTTGCGATATCGTGATACTTTTTCTTCTTTGCCTTCCTGTCATTTTCAAGTCACAAAAATGTGACATGTCGCGATATCGCGACACTTTTGCTTCTCTTTTATCTTTAGCATATGGTCCACTTTGGTCTTCTTGGGAAACCTGTAACAACTTCACCCAAACATCAAAAACATCCTCATAAGCATTTAACTTCACTTTACATACTCTGAATAACCTCTGAACTCCTGTCCACTGCATAAACCGATCTATCTGACTATGTTGACAATAATGACAATACTATCGCTGTACCTTGCTCAACAATCTCATATTTTTGTGGGTTTAGATTTTTCTATTCTCATATCATATGTAGTCAAAGAACCATGCATCTCATCCATACTAAAAGAATTTAGATTTTTAGCTTTTATAACTCAAACATTAGAATCAAATCTTTGGGGAAGAGATCTTAATACCTTTTTCACGATGACAGAATATTTGATTTCCTCACCGAGTCCTCTAATCGCATTAATGACTTCATTAACTCTTAGCATATATGCCTCTATGTTCTCATCGTCATTCATCTTTAATACTTCGAACTAAGCTCGATGTGTTTGTAACTTGGCCTCCTTGATCTTATTGTATCCTTCATGAATGCTCCTCAATTTGTCCCATATTTCTTTTGCCATTTTACAACTCATAATTTTTACTAGTTCACTATCCACTAATCCGCACATGATAGCATTCTTTGCTTTTGAGTTATTCTCAAACAATTTCTTATCGACAACATCGGTTGGAGAAGTGGTGGGTATTGTGTATCCACTATCTATTGAATCCCAAATGTCGTATCCCAAAGCACAAAGATATGTTTGCATCCTGAGTCTCCAAAATGTGTAATTAGTTTCGTTCAACAATGGTGCTTTGTTTGATGAGAAGCCTTCACCACCTACCATTGTGTTACTTCCAAGATCACCCTAGCCGATTAAGCTTGTTCAGAAACTTGGCTCTAATACCAATTGTTAGTCTCACAATGAAACTGGGAGGAGGGTGTGAATCAGTGTAGCTTTTTAAAACTTAAATCTTAAACTCTTAAAGCCAAAAAAATGAGAACTTAAAACCAAATAAAGCAAATATAACAAGAGAGCATCACACAACACAAGATGTATCGAGGTTCACCGATTTGGCTACTCCTCAAAAATTGACTATTTGGACTCCCATCCAAATCCAGCCTTTGCAAAGCAACAACTTTACAATCAATTTACCAGCATCCGCTAGAAGGAGCACCAACCCTTGATTTACTAGCACCAAATGGAAGGAGCACCAACCCCTGATTTATCTACACCAATAGAAAGGAGCATCAACCCTTGATTTACCAGCACCAACGAGAAGGAGCACCAACCCCTGATTTATCTGCACCAATAGAAAGGAGCACCAACCCATGATTTATCTACACCAATAGAAAGGAGCACCAACCCTTGATTTACCAGAGACCAACTAGAAGGAGCGCCAACCCATGATTTATCTATACCAATAGAAAGAAGCACCAACCCCTGATTTACCAGCACCAACTAGAAGGAACACCAACCCCTAATGCCAAGCACCAACTTGGACTTCAATTATGAAACTAGAAGATTGACATATAAATGCCTTCACTTTTACAAGACCCTGACTGGTCTATTGCTTACTCAACATCACCCACAATTCACATAACACACACCCTTCTCGCTCGCCTGTCGCGCACCTCTCGCTCTCCTCTCGCTCTCTTCGCAAGATAAAATCCATGCTTCTTTAATCCCCCACGCTTAATAAATTCTCCAAGCAACACTCCTTTTATAACAATCCTTTCTCTTTGTAACTCCAGTTGTAACTCCTTTCATTTCTCATATGCCACTTGTCAATTGTAACGCCTTCTTTATGTAACTCTTTTTGTATATATAGAGTAGGCATTTCGTCAAACACGTTACATGCAATGAATTGACACCATATTCTCCTACCATGACTGTTCGTCTTCTTGGTCATGACTATTCATTTTCTCCTTTGTGCATGCATGTGTTTTGGTTTCCGAAAAAGCTTTTTGTTTCTATTTTGATGACTGTTCATTTTCTCCTTCTTTGACTGTTCATTTTCTCCACATGGGCATGCGTCCGCTTCTTTCCATGACTGTTCATTTTCTCCTTCATGACTGTTCATTTTCTCGGTCATGACTGTTCATTTTTGAGTCGCAAAAATGTGACATGTTGCGATATCATGACACTTTTGTTTCTCTGCCTGCCTGCCCTTTTCGAGTGGTGAAAATGTGACATGTCACGATATCGTGACACTTTTTCTCTCTGCCTACCTACCCTTTTTGAGTCATGAAAATGCGACATGTCACGATATCATGATACTTTTGCTTCTCTGCCTTCCTGCCCTTTTCAAGTCACGAAAATGCGACATGTCGTGATATCGCGACACTTTTGCTTCTCTGCCTTCTTGCCCTTTTCAAGTCATGAAAATGCGACATGTCGCGATATCGTGACACTTTTGCTTCTCTTTTATCTTTAGCATATGGGCCACTTCGCTCTTCTTGGACAACCTATAACAACTTCATCCAAACATAAAAAACATCCTCATAAGCATTTAACTTCACTGTACATACTCTGAATAACCTCTGAACTCCTGTCCACTACATCAACCGATCTATCTGTCTGTGTTGATAACAATGACAATACTGTTACTGCACCTTGCTCAAAAAATCCATGCAGATGACAAACTGTGCATCCAACAGCTTTTGCAATTCATCTTTGAGCATCAAAGCTACTGTTGGATGATCTTGCGTAGTTTTTGCTTAACTGGCTTGACTGTCAAATCAAGCGTTATATTATGTGTGACTAGCTGCGGATCTAGCTCCGACATGTCTTTGTAGGACCATGCAAAAATCTCCTTCTTTTCTTTGATAAGGGCAATGTAGTTGGTTCACTCTTCATGGGATAGGCTTACCCCCAGATTGATTATCTATGGATTCATTGGATCAGAGCTGATGTCTACATCAGTCATCTCCTTGACTGACATGTGGGACCCATCCTCCAATTGGTGTGGAGTTGGGATCAAGTGGATATCATTTGCTGAATTTAGATTTGCGCTAGGAACTTCGGGTTCCTCTTCAGCATGGAAGATATTATGAGTTGGTCCTAGGGTGAAATGAAGCATCTCATTGCAAGGCCAATACTCTGATGGTGATGGTGGTGAATTGACGTGAACCTAGTCTATAGCATCTATGTCTAGATATAATCACTTTGCTGGATCAACTAGATTATGGATGGGGGTGGTTAAGTCAATGGAGATCATGTTGATGAAATGATTTTGGTCTCCATTATCGGGGGTGTGGTGACTCGGACCTCCTGGATGATTTATGTGCTTTAGATCGAGCTCTGGAGGTATTGGCACGAATGGATCGGCCCTATGTGCGAAGAGGAGGACAGGGTCTACCCTTGGCACTGATATCGCTATAGGGTCTCTGGGTGGAAGGTGCTCTTTGTATGCCCATAGTGGCGAATGCAACACTTGGTCCAATTGTGTTGGGTTTAGGTGCCACATATACCTTGGCCCTATGTTTAGCTATTCGAACATGTCATCAATGTCCACGGGGTATTGTCTGTTGTTGCATATGATTGAGATAGGCCATCTTAGTTTCATCTTCATAATCACTGTCAAAGATCCAAAGGCCTTCATTGGTTCCAAAAACTGTTTGCGATATTTGAGGCTCGTCCTGCTTGAGCAAATTGATATGGTCCCATCGGGGTTGTTTCGCTCTTTGTGGGGGAACCTGATTTTCTTGAGGTGGTGCTTGCTCGATCGAAGGATCCAAAGGGAACATTGCCAAGAGGATTTATTGATAGTCATCCATGGGGGTCACTTGTGAGTGATTGCTATATGATTCGAAAGGGTCCCATGGTGCTACCTCATACTTTGACTCATCTTTCGAAGATCCTTCCTGACCTTGTCTATTTCCCCTTTGTAGGTGATTTATCGAAATTTCTCCTTTCTAGATTAAAAGGAAGGGGTTGTTGGGGTCAACAATGTTGGTCGTCAACAATGGGAGGTAATCCCCCAATGTATATGTTGTGTTGGGGTTGGCATATGGATCTAATTCCAACCCATCCTTGCTGCCTATCCCTAGGCCTTGCATGTTCTCTACCAAGATGTCGAGGGGTAGGGGGTGGTTGAACCCTACTCCTGATTTGTCGTATGGCATCTGATATCTTGGTTGGCAAAGAACATGCACTCCTTGCTCAAATCTACCCAACCCATATCCATGCCAATTGCATTGGCCAAGATATCTTAAAGTGAAGTCTAGGTTGGACAAATAGTTGACGTCCTCAGTGAAAGGCTCTTCATCTTCGTCTTCTTGCATGTAAGGTTCAATGCCATTATCAAGGCCCCCATATACAATTTTTTTCTGGTTTGGCGGGTAGCCTAGAGGAACAATAGTGCCTATGGGGAGGCGAGGTCTCCCCATGTCCTGCATGGACTCAAGTGCAGGTGTTGCTACAATGTTTCGCACCAGATACTCCCCTAGGCCCGTATTGGCCATCTCAACGGTGATTGTTGGTGGTTGAGAGGGAGGGAATGGGAGTTATTCCTGAGTCCACTCCATGTTAGGTGAACTATGCGTCTCGACTTCCACTCATCTAGGCATCTCTTCGGCAGATATGGTTGAGGCTGATGGCGGTGCCTCTTCTAGGGGTTTCTTCCCATTGTCCTTCAGTGTGGCCATCGTAGGTGGCATCATTGGCGAAGGACTAGATGACAAGATGGACCCAGTTGGGTATTTGATGGACTTAACAATGAGGATGCATGCAGAATCAAACCCTGTTTAAATGGATTCAACTAAAAATCCAAATGTGTTGATGGAAGGGTCAATTGTGGCATCAACTACACCGCATTGCAATACTTGAAGGGTTCTAAGTCCATCGAGACTACATGCACTTGTCCTTCGAATGTATACTTTAAGCATTTGTGTGCTATTGATGGGACACACTTCATGTCCCTAATCTATGGCTAGCCCAGCAAAATGTTATAAGCCATCTCACCCTCCAATATGTGGCACAATTTAGGAATAGTATTTTGTCCCACTTGGATGGGTAGGACAATCGTGCCAACTGTCGAGCATATCACATCATTGAATGCTCGTAAAGTGTAGGCGGAGGCCACGATGTGAGATGCTGACAACTTCAAATGTTTCAATGTCGTTGTTGTAATGATATTACTGGATGAGCCAGTGTCCACAAACACCCTCTTATACAAAATCTCGTTGACCCACGCAATGACATGTAGGGGTGGATCTGCCATGTCACCAGTCACTGATTTCAATTCGTCCTCTCTAAAGGTGATAACTGGCTCGATGCATATTTTGACATGTCCTACGAAGTTGTTGAAAGAGTTTGCTTCATGGGGCTGCAACTCGATGGCTTTAAGTGTCTCCATTAGAGCTTCCCAATGGGATGATGATTGTTGTATGAGCTCATAAATGGAGAGCCTAGTCGACATGGTCCTCAAAATCTGGGTGAGTTTGGTACGAATTATGGTCCCTGGTCTAGGTGGAGGAGGTGCATAGGGTATTGTTGCAGTTGTGACATTGTTGGCACCTATTTTGTAGCCATTGCAAGGGCAACTGTGCTCGGGTACCTTTTGTTCTGAGTCACTATACTGATCATCCCTACATACCCCTACATGGGGTAGTTTTGTGTCACCTCATTGACTTGTAGGGTCTTTGCCTGCGCATCATGGGCAGGCAGGGGGTCTTTGAAGACCTCCATCTATTGGTTTTTTGGCACTACTATATTATCTACCACTAGCATCTTGTTGTCGATTAGGTCTTGCACGAAGCTTTTAAACTTCCAACATGCATAGAGGTCATGTCCCTTCTGTCAATGAAACTTACAGTACAAGTCTTCCCTATAACCTTTGGGTTTCGACGCGTTGGGGTCTAGAGGTCGACTCTCTAGAATGTTCATCAAGTTTTCCATGGTCAAATGGTCAAACAAGGAGTCTTTAGACTCTGTGAAGAGTGTGAACTGTCACCTAGGGCGACGCTGCTAATTTTGATCTTGCCGATGATTTTCCCTTTCATAACTGTCAAGAGGGACCGCCTAATAGTTAGCCTTTTGGGGCTGTGTTGCTTGTGCAGGCTTAGGTACATTTATAGAAACCTGATTGACCCCGAGGGGTCTCAGTTGCATGGTCCTTATCTTGGCATTTTTAGACCATTCTTTCTTCTTTGTCTTGGCAATATCACCATCCTGAATCTTGATTTCCTCAATAATTTTGGCTTGCGCCAGAGCTTCTTCTAAAGTGGCATATTGCTGCAGCTGCAATAGCACGAAGATCGATCTCAAATAGCTCTTTGAGAACATTTGGGTAAGAGCGGCCATAGGAGGGAGGTAGGGCAGCTTTGAAAGCAACATCATCCATCGATTCCCATAGACTGCCATGGTTTCTTCCTCATACTTCCTGAGGCTAGCTAGGTCGCTTAGTGATGCCTTCTTCTTAGTGTTGAAGGTGAAGCATTCAAGGAATGCATCCACTAGCTAATCCAAGTTACTGATGCTATGTTTTGGCAACTGAGTGAACCAATCTGAGGTGGGGCCTGCGAATGTGGTTATAAATGTTCTTCACAGCAAAGCATCATTGTCCTGAATGCCAAAGCATTGTCTCAGGAATCTAGTCACATGCTCTTGGGCATCCTCCTCACCTCTAACGATTGCCAACTGGGGTAACTTAAAGTGTTCAGGGTATGGGGGTGCTGGCACTGACGAATGCACTGGGTGACTACGGAGTTGGCGTAAAGTGGGATTTTGGGGCCCAAAAGTCTTGGTCTCCATAGACTCTAAGCTCTCTAGCAACACTTTATATGCATCGAAATATTTGATCTCTTCCTCCTTGGTTAGTTCCCATTGTGGGTTGTGGGAAACTTGAGGCCTATGGAGGGGTGGTCGGATAGCACCCCCTCTACCTTGGTAGGGCATTTCGGCTCGCTCTTCTTCTTGCTCATACTCATCATAGGCTTCTTGAGGAGTTTCTGGGCAAGACCTATAAACATGGGTGGGTCCCTGCGGATGGTGCCCATCGTTGTTCCTGGGAGTGGTCTCCCGCTCAAGTCTAGGAGGTCCCGAAGGCAACACTTGGTAAGGTCGTGGGGACCTGTCTCGCACCAAGGGGTTACACCTCTCATATAGTTTTGCTCTTTGGGTGTGATGGGTTGGAACCCTCTCAGGCACAGTGTTATGGAGTAGCTCATCTATTTGGCACTGAATGCGCTCTTTACTAAGGCAATACAGGTGCTCCAACTGTTGTTGGTATTGCTCAAGATGAGTGATTTGCGCTTGGTGGACGACATGTTTGGAAAATTCCAAGTCAATTTGTTTTGTTGTCTTAGGTCTAGGGGGCCTAGATGCCTCTCCTACGTATTTATCTCGGTCATGATGATCCGAGATCTCTATAGGTCGCTTTCCTCTATCGAGGTTGGCGGCATTCACCCAGAGTTTTGGCCTCAGTAGGTGATTCTGATAGATAGCAGGTGCGGAGGCGCATTGCTCCCATGTTGTGTATTGCTCTTGAGGAATGTAATGGTCTTCCTTATGCTCCCTTTCGTATATGTGAAAGGGGCAGGCAGAGTTGGCTCACCCTATCTAAAGAGCCTTGTGCTCTGGATTTGGCTTGTTATTCCTAACAGTGATGAGGGGTAGAGAAGGGATGACATAATCATGTGGTCTCTCCTTATGGACCCTATGTTGTTCTAGCGCTTCATTGCATGGTGGCCACTCATACCGAGCATCTAAGGGAGCCTTATCATTTATATTGAGTTCCACATGTAGGGACTCCTCTTGAAAGGGTCTATGTTGAACGGGAGTGTCCCTCGAAGGGATGCCTCCATAGTCCCATTATGAAATGGCACGATGTGGACTATCTTGTGGGTCCGACCGCCAAGGTGGTATGACCAAGTCCTTGGGGCTATAGCGAAGGCAACTTGTGCCCCCTTGTACACTTTTTGTAGCTTCTGCCCGCAATTGGGCTTGGCTACGGGTGTACACCATGGCGGTGTCTCTCTATAAGCTATGTAGGTTTTTATCTTTTTTATGATTTTTTTTTCTACACTAAACAAACAAGAGCCACATAATCAAAGAAGTGATTATCTCGTTTATATATTAAAGGTGTGCCCTAAATCTGGTTTAGCGTGTTTTGATTTTTGTTTTGAAAGCTCTGTGAAGAACGTGTTGTTGTATATGCAATATGGTGTCTCTTATGTCTCCCAAAATGGTCGCCCCTTCGATATACCACTGCCAATCCATTATATCAAACCTCTCAATATACCCGCCCTTACGTGAGGGAAACTATTGGTACGCGAGAGTAAAATGGTACGTGGAACATAGGCGATATGAAAGGGGGATCACCCTATTTTTGACACCTACCATAGAAGACTTATCCTCATGCACTAGGAATCACCCCAGCTACACTCGGTCAGCTTTCATCAGGATTTACGTCTAGCAACAGTGGCGATCGGGGTTATGGATGCAAAAATTCAAGCCAAGGTGGTGATGAAATCCACCGTTGGTCTTGATCAAGGGCTGGGGTTTTACGACCAGCTCCTTGGTTTTTAAATTACCACGTGGTGTGTGGGGTTCTTTTTAATTTGCATAAATGAAGAAAACAAGCATTAAAAACTCTCCTATGCAAGAAAATAACTAGAAAATAGAAAATAGAAAGCAGAAAATGATAGAAGGTGTTTAGGACCCCTACCTCTTCTCTTCCCAAATCGGATGCCTCTGAGTTTCTACCTTAAAACTGCACAGAGAGCTATTCATCCCTGGGTGGGATGAATGACAGAACCGTATTCATCATAGGGTGGGGCGAATGCCCATTTTTCCCTGGATAAGATGAATTCCAGCTCTGTACTTGTCACATACTAGAACAAACAACAGTCCAGTGTTTGAAAACTTGGTACCTGCAAGCAAAAACAAGCAATTTTTGATCAAAAGTTTGATCTCAAAAATAGAGGACAGGGTCCCACCATGATCGCCACTGAAAGCACGAGGATACGAAAGCAAAAAGGAAACACCAAGTGCGATGCAAGCGAAGCCAAAGATGACGCTAAATCCTATGAATTGAAAATGCATGAAAGGAGAGAAACATAAATGAATCGAAACTAGATAGAAAGCAAATATGGAGTACAACCCTTTTTATTAATTTTCTTTAAATCTCGGTTACAACACGTCTCCTCCCTTTTCAGGGGCTAGGAGCATTAAATAAGGTTTCGTTACACCATGGGTGGTATGACTTCTTCCGCATGCCCACATGTAAAATGGGTGGACCAAATGTTGTCATCACTTGCGTGAAAGGGTCTTTGATTCTTTGCTGCTCCTCCAGTGTCGAGATCCTGCGTTCAAGGAAGCAGAAAACAATCAGTAGCACCTGTGGATGAAATGAAACATGCAATCCCCGAGCCTACGATTAGTGCATGCAAAAAGATAAATAAAACGACAACCAAAAGAGATCTAAATAAGCTAAAAACTAGACAGAGGCATGATAACATCACCGAGAAGGCACTACAAAAAGAACAGTCAAAAAATTTGCCATAGATTTCTAATCGCTCTGGGGTGGGACGATTAGACCTTCAACAAAACGTCAGAAAGCACTGTCCAAAATATCCCATCCGGGAGGCTCCAAATCACCTGCAAAGTTGGGGGTTAGGTAAAATGGGATATTTTGGAAAGACCTAGAAGGTCAGATTTTGCCAATTCGGCCTCTATCATCGGGAATTTGATGATGCTACCTACATTTAGCGAAAGCAAGAAATAACAAAAACATGATCAAAATTGCTCAAAATTACATGAAATTTGAATTCAAGCCTATCTAAGCAACCTAGAATAAAATGCAAAAATAACAGAACTAAATTCTTCTAAAGATTTCTAATCGCTCCGAGGTGGGGCGATTAGGACTGTAGTAGTGCGGGGGGCACCTGGGAGTAGGACGCTCGCTGTTTGGGGCCCGATTTTGGCACCAATCCACTTGGGATGGGTCCAAAACCTCTTGTGGGGTGTTGTCGACAAATTTGGGTGGGATACTGTGGCCAAATGTCGGGTTTGGGGTCCGGATTTTGCTTCCAATAACCACCCAATGACCTTCCTTCCAAAAGAGAGATCAAGGATGTGAAAGGCACAATCAAAAGTGAGTATGCAAAATGGCAGCACTTCGTTGCTAAAAATGCTCCTCTATTTTTTTTGGGGGTGAGAAGGCTCACCATTTTATAGACCTGACGATCTCTGTGTATGAGCATGTAGAGGCGCCACTTGGCAATCATGCCTTTCCAGGGGGGAGAAGATTCCTCCCTGATTAAGGGCTCCATGACTGCCTCTGTAACTGCATCTAGCGCTTCAAAATGATCACTCGCACTCCCATGCAATGAAGGAGGAGTTAAGTGGCGGATCTGGGCTGCCATTTGTCAATATTTGACATTTTTCCAGTCAAACCTGCTATTCGCCCCACCCTGGAGTGAATACTGCTAATCGTCCCTGGGTGGAACGAATACCAGTTTGTAATCGTCCTTGGGTGGAACGAATAAGGAGCAGAGTGCCTGAGAGGTGCCAAATCGATCTTTGACCTTCAAAAACTGCTGTGAGAGTGGTTAGGACCATTGTTTAACCTCTGAGGGCTGCCTTGGGGGTTGTGTGTGTCAATGCGATCAGCGTTTGTAGCCACATAATAAGATTGGTGTTGTTTTGGTGTCTACACCTCAATAGTTGATGTTGTTTCCCATCAATCATTTATTGATGACATAATAATTATTTCAAGGTCCTCTATACCACTAGAAAAATAGATTAAACTGATATTATATAGATATGAGAATGCAACTGGTAAGAAGGTGAACTTATTTAAGAGTATAATTCTCTTTATCAACACCCCCTTTGTTAAAAAACAAAGAATTACCCAAATTTTTGGTATTGAAATTGAGAACCTCCAAACAACATACCTAGGGTTAGCACTTTTTAATGGTCATATGAATAACAATATTTATATCCTATTTATTGAAAGATTTACAAAAAACTCTCAAGGTGAAGGGGCAGTCTTCATAGTCAATTTAGGAAGCTCAACTAGTGAAGGCTAATTTATAAAGTATTCGTATCTATTTTATGTATGTTTTTAGTGTGTCAAAGAGTGTTAGATGAAAGATTTAATCTATTCAAAAAACTTTTCTATGGTCCAAAGCAAAAGACAAGATAAGACTAGCACTTGTTGCATGGGATATAGTCTGTTCAAAATGAGAATGTGGAGGCCTTGGTTTTAGGAAAGTTAAAAATATGAATGAGGCACTCATAGGAAAAATGGGATGGAAACTTCTCAAAAATGACCACTTAAGTTGGGTAAAGATCCTAAAATCCAAATATTTGCAAGGGGAGAATTCATTTTTACTCTAAATTTTTTGTATTAGGTCCTCCTTTTGGAACAATCTTACTAAGTGTAGAAGTCTCCGAGCAAAGAGGATATGATGCTGTATAGGATATGGTATAAAAATCAAAATTTGGAATGATATCTAGATAATGTATACCCTTAAAGGAGGCCCAAGAATTTTTAGTTTTGGAACAAGACGACTCAATATTTTGGTACACAGGTGCAGGGTTATATAAGTTCCTTGAGGATGGAAGAAGTTGGAAAGAGTTACAGATAGACATGACAATTTTAGTAAGAAAATTGAAGAATTTATTTGTTGCTATCCCTCTAACTAATTCTAGAACCATGGACACCTTTGTTTGGAGTAGGGATAAAAATGATCCTATTTCATCAGAATAATGTGCCAATAGAGGAAGCAAGTTTAGGTTGATTACTAATGGGAAAAAAATTGGATCAATAAATTAATCCCCAAAATTACATTATTTGTTTGGCTAGCCACTCAAAATAAAATTCTTACCATTGACAATATTTGTAAAAGAGGCTTCTAGGTTGTTAACAGGTGTGCTTTATGTGAGGGTGACAATGAATCTATGTGCCATCTATTCCTAGAATGTATGTTTTAAGATGTATTTTGTAGGAGCTTCTAGAGAAGTTTCAAGTAGCATGGGTGTTTTCCAATTGTATGGTGGACCTTGTGCTACAATGGGAGTCTCCCTTTTCTAGCAAAAGATTGAGCATGTTGTGGAGATTTTTCCTTCCTCACTACCTATGGGTTATTTGGAAGGAAGGAAACCACCGCATATTTAAGGACTAAAAGAAAGAGCCTATGACAATATTGTATAGAATTGAGGATATCTCTCTTCTCGTTTACAATTGCTCTTATCCAAAGAACAAGGATAAGGATTGACACCTCATCATGGGGCTGGACTCCATGGTTAACGTCAAAAATGACTCCTTTGCATGTGTGCCAGACGGACAACAGTGCAAATAAGCGGTAGTAGTCCGATCTGACTCCTTTGAGTGTGTGCCAGACGAACAACAACGCGAACCCTGTGTAACCGACAGTCCTCATCTCATGCCAGGTCAACATTAACACGAGACGGATATAGGTTCAAACCATGCAGGCATGCCCAACCTAGCATAAGCAATAGTCTGATCTGACTCCTCTGAGTGCACGCCAGACCCATAAATACAATGCGAACCCTCTATGACCCGACCATCTCCATCTCACACAAGATCAACGTGAACTAGACAATAAGTTTATTAAAACAACCCATAGTTTAAACCTTAGGCTAACAATTATTTTAAAATAAAATAATAATAAAAAAAGCTGGGAAAAAACTTTATTGTGAAATTTCAATTTTATAAGAACACGTACTAACGCAACGTAATTTTTGAGGTCAGAGTACACTATGCACACTCTAAAAGTACAAAACCCTTTGCTGCACCGAACCTCTTTCAGGAAGCCAAGCTTGACCGGAGACACCACGTGTCACTTAATATGTCGGAAACAGACGGAAACATTTGGAACACTGGATTTTTCAAATAAGTTAAAAAACTTGAGTGAAGTCTAAAGATTTGGAACAATGGAATATTAAAGTATTAAAGAATTTTACCATGTCAAGTTACATAACGAATAAATAACCTGCTTTCATCGTCTACTTCGAATATGTTCATTTATTCAGACCACGCTCCACCGTCATATTTTTTATACACAAGCTCATTTGCACAGACCACTCTCCAGCCTGACTCCAGCATGATACTTGATGTCTTCCATAAGGATCGTCAAATATTTATCGTTGGTTTGCATTCTAATCCAAAACCCGGTTGCGAAAAAATTGTCTATGGCTTAACTGTTAACCTTTAAGGTTTCTTAAAATCTCCGAGTGGGCTCCCTCCTTCGTAATGCAGAAATTTCGACGAAATTGTGTACGTTGAATAAACTAATGATTGTAGTATCTAAATGGAAGAAGTTTCGGCGCAAAAAGCGCTGACAATCAAAGGGTTTTTTAAACGTGAACCTTCCACACAACAGCCATGGTTTCATCAGAAGTCGAGAGTATGCGTGCTGTTCAAGATAGGCTTCTGTCCGTTGTTTTTCCTGGATGCAATCATGGTGGTACTCGACAAGACATGAATTCCACAATAGGTACGCCTCAACAGAAGAATATTTCATGCTTCAGGATGAAGATTCTTTGCATTCGTGGGAACCCTTGTGGCAACTGTGAAATTCACACACGTTATTTCTAACATCGTTTATTTGTAATCACACGAGGAAAAGGTAAGAAAAACATATACTGTGTTGCCAATCCCATAACGTTTCTCAGCTTTCTAAATATTCTTTCGATCTTTGTATAATAAATATGACAATAACTAAAAGAAATCAATTCAATTGAGAACGTTTGTGTGATTTTCTATATTTGCCTGACGGAGCAGCGATCAGTTAAATGAATTGCACTATCTCCTTACCGGTATAAATATATAATAATCCTAACAATGCAAAGAAAACAATTCAATCCCAAAAATCCCGGGTGTCCTGTTCAGAATTTTGATATTAGTAGCGTTGTGGTATAATGAATTGTGCACTAGAAGTGCCAAAAATCCCGGGTGTCTTGTTATGTTTATGAATAGAGAGCTTTACATCCCCCAATGCATTTAGTTTGCGTATGTTTGTATGCTACATGGTTGCACTGCTCTTATGTTATGGCTAAAGAGATTGATAAACATATACTAGAGATATTAATGCAAATAAAGTCATAAAATAAATACAGATATTTGTTTTGAAAACTTTTGATAAGGAAAACTAACAGAAACTTAGAATAGCATATTATTTATATACATACTTCCGTATATATTTAACAAAACAGTTACTATATATATATATATATATATATATCATAGCACTTAAAAATAATTTTATCTGGTCATCTCAAAAATAAAACTATGGATTAAAATCATTTATATCTAGTAATTTAAGGAGATTGTCTAAGAATAAGATCATGGCTTAAAATAAAACTTTTCGCAAATAAATCCATTAAACTAAAACCACCCATACCTACTAATTTAAGAAAACTCCTTAATAATAAGAATATGGGCTAAAAACAACTGTACCTCATAATTTAAGGAGATTGTCTAAGAATAAGATCATGAGCTAAAAGCAACCCATACCTTCTAATTTAAGAAGACTACCCAAAAGTAAGACCCTCCACTATTTTCTTTCATGCAAAGGATACAACACATCCAAAAGTCTTCCACTTGTTGAATACTGACACTATACATCCAACAATCTCTCACTTGTTGAATACTTTGTAGTGGTGCCTATACAAATTATAAATTTAGCTACTTGGAGCAAATAAACCGGTTGTCTCTTTACACCAATAAATCTTCTTAGTACTTCATAGGCTTAGTTAATAAATCTACAACACAAGAACAAAGATCAAAGAATATATCATTTTTAATTTAAAAAATAAGTTATTTCTTTTTTTAAAGCAAAAAACCCCTTGCGGAGCTGCCTTGGTCTGAGAGACCACGAACAGAGAGTTTTACACCATCAAAGTCACCCTACCCGCACCAAAATTATCAATTGGATTTTAGATACCCAATTCAACTTTTTGGTAGGGTGAAGATTTGAACCTGTGGCCTCCATTGGAGGATTTCCCTCTCCTCTCCAACTCACCTACAACACCTGGGTTTAAAAAATAATTTATTTATGGATTTTAATTGGAGCTATTTTTATTAAGTAATAAAATATTTTATTATTGTTGCACCTGGAGGTGCAACGCAATGGTTCGGGCTTTGGCTCTTCTTCGGGAGGTCCAACATTCAAACCACGGTGTGGGCGAGTGTGTGAAGGGGTGGGTGTGTGGTGGCTTTCTGTTAAATTCCCTACTATTAAGTATAGCTCTAAAATTTAGGAGGGGTCATGGTTGGGAAGAGACTGCTCAACCCTGTAAGGGTTTCTCACAATAACCAAAAAATAATAATATATTATTATTAAGTTTAATAAATTATATTTAATTTATATTTTATCAAAGATATTTGCATATTTTTTTTTATGTTTATAGGCAATCAACCTATTGATATCATTTCTATTAAGAAAAAATCTAACTTGTCTAGCTGTCTTCTAAAATTTAAATTTTACCAAGATAAAATCTATAACATTTCAACTCCATAATATTAAGATGTTTGATTTTATTTTTTGACATCAACTTCTCCTTGTATTTCCTTTTATATTTATTTTTTCTTCTTGGATCTTGCTCTCTTTTTCTTATTTCCACAAACATTTTCATCTTCATCAACCTCTTCAATTCTTCACACTATTCATAGTGATACTTATCATATATAGGTTTGTCTTTCTTTGAATTATCTGAAGTGTAAGGAATAACCTTAAAAGAACTTTTAATTTATGCTTCCCTCAAGACCTTAAATTGCAAGGACTCTCCTACATAGAAATTATCTTCTTATTTTACCCTAAAAGCCCTAAATTGCTATGGAGGGTGACACCTTCTCTTTTCATTAGAGGGTGATTTATCACCACTTGTAGCAAAACATTTGAACATTAGTCAATTTTTATAGTTACAATAAAATAATTTCAAATTGATATTTTAATTTAAAATGAATTAATGATTACTAACATGTTATGTCATATTTTTTATAAAAATAGTCACTCCTTTAATATTTTAACTTTGGGTGAAGTATTGGGTAGATATATAAAAGCGGAACCAACCATAGTAGGCATAAAACCAGCTCTTTTAGTGGATTTATTATCCCACCAACATTTTTCTTATGACACTCTTATAGCCACCTCAACTTCTATTACACAACTAATGAATATTAAGGAGATTATGACATCCTTTGAAAGGGTTTTACGCCATAAGATCAACTTTTAAAAAAAATTAATCCTCTTCCTTAACACCCTTCCAAAAGCAAAATAGTGATCTCCCAGATTTTGGGTTATGGGGTGGTTGAATTTCCCTCTACCTACCTTGGATACCCTTATTCAAGTAAATATTGAAAGAGAAATTTTGGGACCTGATCATTGAAATGATGCAAAGAAAATTGGCTAGTTTGAATAGGGCTCTTCTCAGCTAGGCTGTAAAAACCCAATTAGTTAAATCCACCCTTCATATCATTATTTTATTCTTTATCATTTTTTAAATCCCTAGCTAAAGTTATTCAAAGAATTGAACTCATCCATAAGTCCTTTATTTAGTCTAGAAATGAGAAGAAGAAGAAAAAGTTTTATTGGTATCCTATGAATAGGTATTCACTAGAGAACAATTAGGTGGCCTTGGCCTCTAAGGAGTTAAGAGCATGGACATCACCTTTCTAGCCAAGCAAGGGTAGAAGTTATTCAATAATGAGAATGTTGATTGTATTTGCATTTTATCAATAAATATCTTTCTCAAAACAAAGACTTTCTATTTGATCTACCTCTCTCTCTAGGATCAGTATTTTGGTTTGGTATCACTAATATTCGTCGTGTCATTTCAAAGGGCCACAGATGGAAGCTGGAAAATGGTAGAAATATTAATTTTTGAAAAGATACTTGGATGGGTGATGCTCCTCTAGCTCACATTATTGAGGTAGTAATTGTGAAACCCATAAATTGGGCTTGCTTTGGAGCTAAAGTTGTAAACTTCATTTAGGTAAATAATGGGTTGAAATCTTGGTAGAATCTCAATTTCTCGAACTTGAACCAGGATGAAAGAAAGACTATTGACTATGTCAATCACATTCTAAGCTCACAGGTCATTATATCTTCTAAAATTAAAAATTCTATTCTATGGAAGGGGGAGAAGGACAATTCCATTTTGATGAAGTCTATTTATTTCCTCTCTGAAGTTAATCCTATGGAATTTCTTAGTTTAAAAAATATTTGGTATAAATTTCATACTCCTAAAGTTAACTCTTTTGTATGGATTGATATCCAAAACAAGATTCTCACTATGAAACCTCTAAAAATTTGGGCTATGCTTGAGGTGGGATGTCCTTCGTCGATTAGTCAAGTGAAAGGGAGAAAAATTCATAAATCTGTGTGACTACTCGGTTAAAAGTTGGAAGAGGATGGTTCATCCCTCTTATCCCATTCCTTTGATTTTGAAATCCTACCTAGACACTTCCATAAGGATAATATGGTGAAATATTTATATGCACCAATGGAGGCCTCTAAGAGGAAGAGTTCTATTTTGCATAGTTTAAAATTTATGGAGATAATGTAGCATGCAATATAGAGCTCCATGAAGATTACTTTAGACTATTCTAAGGAGGTGTCACAAATTACGGGAATGATTGTTCAACATATTGACATCTGTCCCCTCTTGTCTTTTGTTCCTCTTGTTTGATTTATCTTTGTTGGACTAATCGCCAACGTCCCTCCTCGAGAATCGTGACATGGACTAACCGCCTCCTATAGGTTAAAGCCCTGGCCTGTAGCGGCTACCTCAAGTTTGAGCTTTTGGTAGAACGGCAGGTTTCACCTCTCTAACAATTGGTATCAGAGCCGGTCTCGGGTTCGATTCCCTTCGGGTAACGCTGGGGGGGATTGTTGGACTAATCGCCAGCGTCCCTCCTCGAGAATCGTGACATGGACTAACCGCCTCCCGTAGGTTAAAGCCCTGGCCTGTAGCGGCTACCTCAAGTTCGAGCTTTTGGTAGAACGGCAGGTTTCACCTCTCTAACAATCTTTACCTCTCTATTTTTTGTTTCTTTTGACCACCTATGGGATGCAGTATTTTTTTTTGTTTTGATGGCTATCTTTTTAGGCTTGTTATGATGTAAAAGGTTGTGGGGTCCCTTTCAAAACCCTCTTTATTTTTAATAGTATAAAAAAAGAATGAATTCACACAACATTCGTAAATGTAGTTCCTACAAGTGTACATTATAACATATTATAACTTTTTCATGGGGCATAGATCTAAGTTTCCAATATTATCTCTATCCATCTAAAATGATATTTTCACATCCTTCTTCTACAAGTTTTTTGATATAAGACAATCAACTATTCATTATAGTTATAATATCATTAATTTTAATACAAGATAAATCATGCATAAATTACAACTATATCTAAGTTATATCTATTTTTAGGAAGTATGACACTCATGCCTCTAAAATAGTCATCAATAATCCGTCAAAAAGTAAACCAATGAGCAATACATATAAATCTATAGAAAGACATACCTATGAATAGTCATGTCAAAATGTTAGTTATGAAACAAAGTATGTTCGAGGAACAACCATAATAAATCCCACTATTATGGTCCATGAAAATTATAATAGGGTAAAACACACAATGATGGACCAAAATGGTCAACAATGTCATTCAAAATCTGAGCAATATCTATAGCACTCAAAATATGACTAGGTTATAATCCTTTTTTACTAAGATCAACTAGAAATTTGTAATTTGTATTCTATCAATGAATTGAATCCTCTAACATAATTTCATATTTAAAGAGAATTTGTATGTCTAAAAAAAATCAACTACTAATATATTAGAAAAATTATTAGAGAGCTTCTCATAAAAAACATGGCAATTTATTATATCTTTGTGAATTCCTACTATAGGATCAATTTGATATTGTAGATTAAATTAGGTCAAGAAAAAGGAATATAAATTTCTTAGAAATGCTAGTTAAGTTATATAAAAATAAATGCTAAAGATAAATTTACTATAGTGAATAATGGAACTCATGCATTCACCTAACATTAACAATATTATCTTGAACCACTTAAGTATTCTACTTTCAAAAATACATCAAGGAATAAACCAAACTAAACATATACATTTTTAGTAAGTAAGTTTTAATCTTTGTATAATTTAACTTATACATATTCCATATATGACACTAATAAACAAAGACCAAAACCTTTAAAACTTTTCAAGCATTCAAAAATATGCATGTGCAAAGTAACAAAAAAAAATATTGTATGCCCTTTTCATTTAAGCAATAATTAAATATCCTTAACATATTATAGAAATTTATGCATAAATTATTTTTTGAATAATACCTATTCAATTAGAATAGTATTTGACAAGAACTTTATAACCATAAAGCATCATCTCTAAAGCAAACTATTAAGGAAGACAATTGAAAAATTGATAATTTTCTTTCTACTCTATCCCAAGAAATAATCCTTTTTTATTCTACCTAATTCCCTCTTATAGGCTTTATATTTATTCCAATAAGACATCTCCACATACGCAAGACAATTTCCAAACACTAATGTTCTCAATATTTTAAGATCTAAAACCATTCATGAATCTGTTTTAAAAGTAAACAAGGGAAGGGGAAAATAAAAGTCTATCATGGAAAAATTTGCATTAGTTATTCTTTCTCCAATGCATAAAATTATCTAATCAAAATCTTAATACTTTCCTCCTTAAAAGAAGCATTATGCAAGAAAAAATCCATGCCCTAGCAATAAGTAAGGAAAAGAAAGAAAAAATATTTTTACATTGACACCAATAGAGTTTAATTAAGGTTTATTTATTTTTCTTTTAAGTTTTCTCATGACATGGTATGCTACTAGTGTAAGGTTAATATAACTATACTTCTTCCTAGAGTAAAACTTTAACATATTTTATCATTACAAAAAATCCATAAGGAAGAAGTCATCCAACATGTCTCAAAAACCATGTTAAATTAACTTTTCAAGTGCACAAGATCCATAAACATGCATGTATATGTATTATATTATAATGAAATTTTAGCAAGTAATTGCTTCAACTACTAGTCTATATACATAAGCAAGGAAATGACTTACCAATGTTTGTTACTCGAACAAGCAAATCTGCATATCAATATGAAATTATATTTCTTTAATTTTATGTAAGTGTGTGTGGTCTCTCTAGATTAAGTACTTCTTGTGGATCTTTTTCCATGTTTTATATGATACCTTCCCTCTTCCATATATTGGAGGATGTCTTGTCAATAGTTGCAATAAGATGTTTTCAAGTTAGTTAATTTGCATAGTTATAATTAAATAATAAATTCAAATTGATATTTAAAATAAAAATAAATTAATGATTACTAATAATATGTGATGTTATATTTTTTTATATAAATAATAATTCTATTAATCTATTGATTTTGAGATATGACATTGAACAACCTGGGTTCAATAATTATTATTTACACAAATAATATATGATCATCTATTAATTGATGGTGCTTCCTCTAAGTAATAATATAAATCTATTTAAAATTAATTTATTATTAATTATAAAAAAAATAAATATATACGATAATATCGAACTACTCAACGGAGATTAGAAGTTATATAATTTTACCTTTATATTTATTAATGAGTTAAACTTATGCACACAATCATAACACATTATAATCAAAATAATAATTTTTAAAGGTGTTATTTATAAATTAAAATGTCATCTACTTTTCTCGTGTGCATACATAACAGCTGTAAATCAAAAAACATATAGTAACTTAAAAGTTAGAGATGACATTTATAAGAACACGTACATTAGAGGTCAGAATACGCTATGCACACTTAAAAAGTACAAAAACCCTTTGTTGCACCGACCTCTTTTAGGAAGCCAAGCTTGACCCGAGACACCACATGTCAGGTAATATGTCGGCAACATACGGAAACATTTGGAACACTGGACTTTTCAAATAAGTTAAAAAACTTGAGTGAAGTCTAAAGAAGAAACGATATAAAGTGGAACTAAATTTTAATAAATTAGATACGGAATGACTAACCTGTATTCATCTTATACTACACAGGTCCATTTATTCAGACCACATTCCACCACAAGATCATTTGCACAGACCACGATCCAAAGGATCGACAAATATTTAACGTTGGTTTTCAAAACCCGGTTGCGAAAAAATTTTCTATGGGCTCCCTTCTTCTTAATGCAGAAATTTCGACGAAATTGTGTACGTTGAATGAATAGCAGAGGTTTCGACGCAAAAAGCGCTGACAATCAAAGGGTTTTTTAAACGTGTACCTTTCACACAACAGCCATGGTTTCATCTTCTCTGGACATGACCCTTCTCTCTATCTATATATACATATAATTCGGTGAAGAGGGTTCTGCACTACGCATTCATCCCTCTCTCTATCTATATTCATAATTCGGTGAAGAGGGTTCTGCACTACGTATTCCCCCCTGTTGGACGAGAGAATATGCCAAAAGGAAGGAGGGAACCTTCAGTATGCACGGCGTGCAAGCTGCATCGTAAGAAATGTACTGAAAATTGCGTCTTCGCTCCGCATTTTCCATCAAGCGATCCCCAAAAATTCTCAAGTGTCAAGAGAATATTTGGAACCAGCCATGTCCTCAAAATTCTTCAAGTAAGAAATTGCAAGAAATTATTGCCTGCATGCTTTCTCTTGCGTTTTGTGATGGAACTTACGATTCTGATCTTGATTTGTAGGGTCTTCCGGAGGAGCAGAGAAGAGATGCTGTTAACAGTTTGGTGTATGAAGCAACCGCGAGAGCGAGGGATCCCGTTCATGGCTGCAAGAGTGAAGTGGATCGACTACATAGTCGAATTGCAGAATTAGAATTGCAGTTGGCAACAACAAGATCAGAAGTTGAGAGTATGCGTGCAGTTCACTATAGGCTTCTGTCCATTCTTTTTCCTGGATGCAATCATGGTGGTACTCGACAAGACATGGATTCCACAATAGGTAGGCCTCAACAGAACGAATATTTCATGCCTCAGGATGATGATTCTTTGCATTCGTGGGAACCCTTGTGGCAACTATGAAATTCACACACACGTTATTTCTAACATCGTTTATTTGTAATCACACAAGGAAAAGGTAAGAAAAACATATACTTTGTTGTCAATCCCAGAACGTTTCTCAGCTTTCTTTCTAAAAGATCTTTCGATCTTTGTATAATAAATATGACAATAAGTAAAAGAAATCAATTCAATTGAGAATGTTTGTGTGATTTTATATATTTTCGGTTAAATGAATTGCACTGTCTCCTCACCGGTATAAATATAATAATCCTAACAATGCAAAGAAAACAATTCAATCCCAAAAATCCCAAGTGTCTTGTTCAGAATTTTGATATTAGTAACGTTTTTGTATAATGAATTGTGCACGAGAAGTCTGTTATGTTCATGAATAGAGGGTTTTGCATCCACCAATGCATTTAGTTTGCGTATGTTGACATGTATCCGTTATGTTATGGATAAAGAGACTGATAAACCAATTTTAAAGATATTAATGTAAATAAAATCAAATTAAAAAAAAAATGTATTTATAATAAATACAAATATTAATTTCAATATTTTTGATAAGAAAGTCTTTTACTTTTACTATTATTATCCATATACATATTTTAGTACACTTTTTTTTTTTGGTAATTATTTTAATAGATTAACAGTGGGTTTTTATAGAGGATCCCAAAACCTTATGTACAAAATCAGCCTGGCTGGAATGTGCATCATGCCTTGTGGCTGGAGGAATAAACTTGATGACAGAAACCAAAAACTGCTAATTGCCCGAAGGCTATAAGTAGGGCCCTTATGTCTGAATATCCTGGAAACAAACCACATTTTACCAAGGAAAACAAAAATACTAGCTGGAGAAATTTGACCATCGAAAGCAAAAACAGCCAAACCAAATGAATGACCTTCTGAAGCGAGGAGAACATCATGAGAGGATATCCGCATTGGCCAAACTCACCACCTCAGATGGGAAGCATGAGCGCCACACAACAGGACACGTGGTCACAAGCCCTTTGTTGGCCATGTGGTCTGCCACGCGATTTCCTTCCCTGAAAATATGGCATGCCTTCCACTCGTCACATTGAGAGAGGAGCATCCTAGCCTCAAGAATGATGTTGTAGACCCTCCAAGACGGGTCTTTAGAGCCTAGGAGATAGTTGACTATATTGAGCGAATCACTTTCGACTATCAAGGTCGAGGATCCTCGGAGAGGATCTGGATACCTTTCAAAACACTTCTGGCTTCAAGATAGTGATTAGTCCGGGCACCCAAATATTCACAATAAGCCAACACGAGATTCCCGTTATGATCTCTAACCACACCACCAGAACCAACGAGGCCAGGATTGCCTTTGGCCGCACCGTCAAAGTTTAATTTAATCCAGCCCACAGGGGGCTTGGTCCAAATAACATCCCCACGCTGAGACTTAGAAACACCATCAAGAATAAGGAAAAGGCCCAAACTTTGGAAGATCGCTGTTTCGCCAGGAAGGCAGGGACGGGAACTAGGAACAACTTTAGAATTCTCAATGGCGAAGGATAAGGCTCTCTGAGCGACACAGGGAGGTACTCTAGGGACCTTGCAGAAGACTCTGGAATTTCTCTCTAGCCAAATCTGCCAAATGGAGTGGTGGAAAGAGGCTTCAAGAAGGAAGTGAAGTTTAGGATTCTTGAAAGGATTGGTCCATTGGTGGAAGGCATCTTTGAGGGAGCGGGGAGTGCACCAAAGGATTTGAAAGGAAGACAGGACAGTGCCGAGGACAGAATGGGAAAAAGGACAGTGCAAAAATAAGTGGTCTATCGTCTCACAATCAGCAAAGCACAAGAAGCACCTGTTGGGAATAGCAAAACCCCTCTTATGGAGGTTGTCTATGGTTAAGGCTTTATTATGAAAGGCAATCCATGCAAAGTAATTAACTTTAGGAATAATACCCTTCCTCCAAATCACTTTCCACCGGTGATCCATGGCAATCTCGCAAGTAAGAAGGTCATAGGCAGTCTTGACAGAGAACAGACCATCCTCTGTGCCACGCCAGATGATTCTGTCATCTCTTCTAACAGATGGAATTAAAACAGACCGAAGAATATTAGACAAAAAAATATTTTAGTACACTTTTAACAAAGCAGTTACAATAGGCATTTTATAGAACTCAAAATAATTCCATGGGTTAAAATAAGACCATCCCAAAAATAAGACTATAGGCTAAAACCATCTATACATGCTAATTTAAGGAGACTGCCTAAGAAAAATACCATGGCTTAAAGTAAGATTACTCAATAATAAAACTATTGGTTAAAACCACCCATATCTACTAATTTAAAATGACTTCCTAATAATAAGACCATGGGCTACAAAAAACCCATACCTACGCTAAAATAAGACTACCTAAGAATAATATCATGCGCTAAAAACAACCCATACTTGCTAATTTAAGGAGACTACCTAAGAACAAGACCATGGGCTAAAAACGACCCATACCTGCGAATTTAAGAATACTTCCCAAAGTAAGACCATCCATTATTTTTATCATGCAAAGGAGACAACACATCCAACAATCTCCCAATTTTTAAATTCTTTGTAGTGAGACCTATACAAATTATAAATCTAAGTACTTGGGACAAATAAACCCTTTGTCTCTTTACACCAAGAAAATTTCCCAATACTAATAGGCTTAGTTAATAAATTTACAACACAAGAACAAAGAGCATCGACCCTTCTTGTACAACATATCATAATCCAAGAATAATTAAAGAGGTGGGTACACCACCATGAATTCCTAGGAGGTCACCCATCCTAGCACTACTCTATCTAATTATGCTTAACCACTAGATTTTGACGAGATTTAGGGTATATTAATACATAAAATCACCCTCTCCCTTTTCTCTCACACTTTACAAGATCGGGAATCCACCTATCTCTATCCATCTTGATAGTCCTATCATGTGCCCACTCATAACATTAGCATGTCAAGACACTTAGGGCATGGAGGGAATTTGAGACACTCATCCCTCATACTCTCCCCCATTTAAAATGAGAAACACCTTTAATTTTGATAAAGACATCACATCCACTATAGGAGGTCCCTAATGTTCCAACATTGAAATGAGGGACCTATGTACAACACTTCATATCCCTTTTAGCATAGGATACCTACAACACGAGGACAAAAAGTCCTCATAGTCACCTTTTTTGTCCTCTTCATGCACACTTTGTACACAAGAGTAGACATAATTAAAAGTACCCTCTTCAGGCACTCCTTGCACCAAAGAGCAATCCTAATGCCAACCATCATCTCCAATTACTCCTATCAATAAAGAGTATAAGACATACAAGTTTAAGTTACCACTATCTCCATGCACACATTGTACACAAGAGAAACCATCTCATGGATAACCTTACCCGCCACGTGTCCCAATCTCATGTAATACATCAACTTTATGGATTAAATACCATGCTTCCTAAACAAGCATAAGCTCAAAAAACATGCATCTTGGCCATTGCTAAATCAAGCTTTCTCTTTCACTAACTAATATGCATCAACTTGTTAGTCTTCACAATGGGTAAATTAACTACTTCTAACCTCTTGACACCTTCAAAGGACTATAAGTCCAACTCTCTCTAGATTATTGAATGATAACATCATTGTGATCAAATATGGTGTCCCCTAGCATCATGATTCTCATTCCCTTAATTGCCACCACCATAATATTCAACCAAAGCAACCCTTCAATCTCAACTCAACCAATTCCTTGGCATTGAGCCCATGGATTACCCCCATCCTTGGTCACCCATACTATCCAACTCAACCATTTAAATATTTGAAACCCATAATCGTTGTGGAATCTCATCCTTTAGACAATTGTCAACTAGCCTTTACACCATGGATCCAACCTTATGATATTCCAAAATATTCACTCACCCCACTCTATATAATCAATCCAAAGAGCTACCAAGGTTCTACATATCATTTGATGACCTCACTTCCTTGAATCTAATGAACTACCTACAACGATAATGACTTCATTGACATCCTCTAACTCATAATTTGTGGGCTCCACCTGATCCCATGATCCCTTGCCAGCCACTCCATATACTAAGTTAGAAATTATTGCTCCAAGATAATTCTAAGAATCCATGCTCCTCATGGTTTTGCATATCGCCAAATCATTAACCAGGATTCTCCACCAAACATGAGTTTTAAACTCCACATACCTTGTTTCTACCTGCACTTCTTATGCTCCTAGAAATCCTCATAAACTTTCTAGACACTCTCCCATATCCTATAAGTATCCCAAAAAATACTTATATTATGCTCCAACTCAGCACTGTAGTTCCTTCATATTTGAAGATTTTGATTGCAAAAGAGTGATCCTAATACCTAACTCAATGCATGCAAAAATGCTCAACAAAACATATATATTTTCAATACATAGTCAAAAACACCAATATCTTATGTAATCTATTTTATAGCTTAGCCACTCTTCCTCTCATGGATAGGATCTCCTCCTCAAGCTTTCTAGCTCTAAAAATCAATGTAATTGCTCCTCCAGTATGGCATCTTATAGCACAAAATTTAAGAATATTCATGTGAAGCTTATCCACATGACCTACTATAATGGTAACCATCATTGCCATCCCTAAGGCTATAGTATCCCCATGTCAAGTCAAGATCTATCAACAATTCTCAATATGTACTTGATGATAACATGGATAATCCTTCCCTACGACTTATATCACAACCCATTCTCTGGGTCTCAAGTAGGCTTGTAGACCCCAAGGTCAATAAACTATCCATCATAATATCCTCTACTCTAGCACAACATTTTATTACACAAGAAGAAGGAACCATCATTCATGCTTGTTACCCACTTCATTCATATTTTTCATACACAGGAGCAACACAAGTCAAACTCCTCACACACCACAAAAGCCACAAAGCCAACCACCTACTTTACACACTCTTAGAACCAGCAACCACATAGCATTTGAGTTCAACCCATAATATTCATTGTCCCTCTAACATAACATAATTGCCACTCAAGAACAACATACATTAGCACAATTCCTTTCCTCCCATTCAAGCACCTTAAGACTCATAGTCCTTGAACTATCCCATGGCTCCAAATACATCCTATTCTCACACAACACATGAACAAAGTACCAATCATGCTCGTTACATATTACAGGATAATCCATTGTCATACAAGAGTAGGAACATTATCAAATAGCACACACACAATACCAACTACTCTTTCCAACATGCCACCTTGTCACACACGAGAAACAAAAATTGTTAGCACAACCCTCTTATTTCACAAGAGTCAATAATATGCATTGTATCTCCAACATCATGCCCTCATAATTCCTCCAACACTATCTAAGTAGCACCATACCACAATTTAATAGCACCTTTTAAGTACAATATAAACGATTCCACACAGTGCCTTCCATATTGGTACATAATAATAATAATAATTATTATTATTATTATTATTATTTTGGGAATTTTTGATAAGAAAAACTAATGAAAACTTAGAATAGTATATGGTTTTATTATTATTATTTATATATATACTTTAGTACATCTTTAACAAAACATTTACTATATATATATATATATATATATATATATATATATATATATATATATATATATATATATATATATATATATATATATATTATAGCACTCAAAAATAATTTAAGGAGATTGTATAAGAATAAGACCATGAGCTAAAAACAACCCATACCCTCTAATTTGATAAGACTACCCAAGAGTAAGACTCTTCACTATTTTTTTCATGCAAAGGATGCAATACATCCAACAATCTCCCACTTGTTGAATACTTTGTAATGGGGCCTATACAAATCACAAATTGATCTACTTGGGATAAATAAACCTACTGTCTCTTTATACCAAGAAAATTTTGCAGTACTTAATATGCTTAGTTTAATAAATATACAACAACAAAAATAAAGAACATTCACCCTCCTTGTAAAAAATATCAAAGCCTAATAACAAGTAAAGGGGGTGCACCACCATGACTTCCTAAGAGGTCACTCATCCCATCACTACTCCATTCAATTATGCTTAACCACTAGGTTTTTATGTGATTTGATGTATAGAGGTAGATAAAATAACCCTATTATACTTGTTGTCACTTTCCACTTACACTTTACAAGATCCGGTGGCTAGCTATCTCTATCCACTTTGCTTGTCTTGTCATGTACCCACTCATGACATTGATACCTCAAGGCACATAGGGTATGTAGAGAATTTGAGACACTCATCCCTCATACTCTCTCCCAATTAAAATTAGTGACACCTTTAGTGTTGATGAAGACTTCATCGCATCCACTAGAAGAGGTCCCTACCATTCCAACATTGAGCTGAGGGACCCATGCACAATACTGCCTCTCTTTCAACATATCACACCTACCACACAAAGACAAAATTTCTCACACTTAGCCTACTTATATTTTGCATGCACACCTTGTACATAAGAGTAGATATAATTAAGACTACCCTCTTCAGGTACTCCTCGTACCAAATAGTAATCTCAATGTCAACCATTCTCTACAAGTACTCCTAATGACAATGAGTAGAAGAGATACAAGTTTAAGCTACCCCTATCTCTATGCACACAATGTACACAAGAGAAAAAATCTCATGGATAACCTTACCCACCATGTATCCATCGTGGCCATTAATAATTTAAGCTTACCCTTTCACTAACTAATCCACATCAACTAGTTAGTATTCACAATGGGTAAATTAACTGCTTCTAACCTCTTTTCACCTTCAAAGGACTTGAGGTCAACTCTCTCTAGCTTTTTGAATGATAATATCATTGTGATCAACTCTGGTGTCCCATAGAATCATGGTTTTCATTCCCTTAATTAGCACCACCACAATATTCAACCAAAACAACCCTTCATTTTCGAGTCAACCTATTCCTTGGTATTGATCCTTGGATTACCTCCATCCTTGGTTATCCATACTATCCAGCTCATCCATTTGAACCTTGGAAACCCACAACCATTGTAGAATCTCATACTTTACATAGTTATCAAGTAGCCTTCACACCGCAGGTCTAACCTTATGACGTTCTAAAATATTAACTTATCCCACTATGCACACTCAGTTCAAAGAGCTACCAAGATTCTAGGTATCCTTTGATGACCTCACTTGAATCTTATGAACTATCTAGAATATCAATGACTACATTGACATCCTCTGACTCATAACTTATGATCTTCACCTAATCCCATGACTCTTTTCCAACCACTCCATATACTAGATCAAAAATTATTGCTCCAATATCCTTCTAAGAATCCATATTCCTCATGGTTTTGCATGTTTTTAAATCATTAACTAGGATTCTTCACCAAGCATGAATTGTGTACTCCACATATCTTGTTGCTATTTACACTTCTTATACTCCTAGAAATCCTTCTAAACTTCCTATGTGTAGCACCCTAAAATTGGCGTAGTAAAATTGGAATAATTACATTCACCTTAGTAAATAAATTTAAATTCAAATTTAACCTCCCAAATCGTCCGTTAACCGCCGAGAAACCCATTTCCTATTTTTCCACGCCATTTTTAGCAGTTGTTTTGACCGTTTGACGATATCGTCTTTGATCAGACGATATCGCCCTAGATTTGACGATTTCGTCTGGACTAGAATGTCCAGACGATTTCATCACAAAACTAAATTTGCATAGTTGGAATCCGTTCCAACGGGTCTCCAATCTGGGCAGAAGCGTGTCTGCACCGTTGGGACCCTTCCCCCGTTGGAGATCTCCCAAATTGGGATGATCTCCAACCTCCCAACAACTATCCTATGCCTATTTAACTCTAAGACTTTTCCCTCCCCAACCCCTAGCTGAATTTTTATGTAAATCAACTCCCTATGCGCTAAAACACTTCAAATTTGCTCTTGCACTAGTCCTATATTAATTTTATTGTAGGTACACCACTGGTTTTCAGCCGGAGCCAGCACCTATCGCAGCTCGACGAACTCGTCAAGATCAGAGGTGATCTCGTCAAATTCAAGACGATCTCGTATCGATGCGAGACGATTTCGATCGCAGCACACATCGAGGCAATCAGTGCCTAGAGTTTGCTCTTCTTTCTCTTTTCTCTGTCATTTTATGCTATAAATTAGATTGTCTATTTAGTTTTTATACTATATTGCATCTGGAGTTCACCCATTTTGTCTAGTTTGCATATTAAGATCATATTCTGCTATTTAAACACAATGATTTGCATTTACTTTTGTTCTTGCATATTGTTCAATACTCATATTACTTTTTCATATAGTTTGCCCTTGTTTACAAAATAGAATTTCTTGTATTTCGCATCTGTTTGCTGTTTTGCAAGTCTCTGATGAATTCTTCTGACGAATTCGTCAGATTACAGACGATCCTGTCAGTTTAGACGATTTTATCAAATTGAAGGCGATTTTGTTGAATTGCAGACGATCCAAACTGCTTCAAGCTTCAGAAACTCCATCAGACTTCTGGATCAGGTAATCTTTATTGACCTCCTACAAATTCTTTGTTTCTGCTTTCTTTTCTGTTTGTTGTATTCATTTAAATTGCATTTTCATGTAGTTTAAGTTAGAATCATTCGGCAAAACCTAGGATGAATGCTTAAAAATAAAACGAACTCATCTAAAATTCATTCCAAAACCTAGGCATGGAAACTGCCATCAAATGTTTCCTGGTGAACCCACCATCCGTCGAAAAATCACCAAAATGCACCTCCCTTGAGAGGCGGGACCTTCGTGAAGTCCTCTCGTCCGAGGTACCGCACCATCCTTTTCCCATCCTCCTTTCGGGCACGGATCCAATAGCCTGAAGGTAGGGATGCGAAAAATTTGGAGCGATACATTTTGGTGAACCCGACGTGAATAACATAGGCATATTTCTGATTCAAAAATATAAAAAACAAAAAAATATACATATGTATACAAGAAAAACAAAAACAAAATCATCATTTCATGTTTTAGATTCAATTCTAAATAGTAGATGCTAAATATTACTTTTAGAAGTACTAAAGAAACCATGAGTTTTTACTCAAATCAATATGAGCCCATCAGTAATGTTGGAAGAATTCAGCCAAACACATTTGTTGATTATGATCAACCTTATCCCTATTCAACATCACCTCCATCACACTTCTCTCATTTTTCATCCTTACCCCAACAAGACAATCCCTTTGCCAATCCTCTTCATAACGATATTATCTATTCTCCCATATATCCATATTATGTCTATCAATCCACATATAATCCTCCACCACCTTTTCAATACTCTTCTTTCGATACAACACATCCATTTCAACAAGAAAATACTTATTCTTCCAATTCTACCATGCACTCACCTCCTACATCGCAATCTTCCTATCATCATTCTACACATAACAAAGAAAGTAGAGGTGAGAAACCATTAGGCCCTTTTATGATGAAATTCCTAAAGCATTTATCAAAAACCTCTCAAAAACCTTCACGTAAATTTACTAAGCTTAATCAACCAATGGATATAATTCTCAAGTATTTACTTGACACAAATAAGATTGAACTCCCTTCCATAAGACAACTTGATACCACAACAAATTGGTTTAAACCTAAGCTACATTGTGAATATCATAGAGTAGATGGACATATGACACAAAATTGTAAAGATTTAAGATGTGCAATTCAATATTTGATTGATGAGGGTCTTTTTAATATAAAGGAATTACAATCTACAACTAATTATAAATCTCCAATAAACTATCAAACTCCTACACAACAAATACCAATAATCAATCAAGACATGGGGATCTCCCAAGAACCCCTATTCAATTATCAACAACAAGAAACCAATCAAATATTGTATGTTAATGTGTCCCATCATGATGATATTACTAATATTGTAACAAAAACTACAAATGAGCAACCTCAAGTTCGATCAACTCAATCTGATATTCAAGAGATGGATTCCTCATTTGACCAACCTTCAAAACCATCTTTAGCTCTAGAGAATGATCCAAAATGGAATGTAAGCATAGAAAGCTCATATTTAGAATCAAACTCTCAATCTGAAATCCACTTTGATAGCCAACAACAAGTGATTAATCCTCAAGCAAAGATATCCCTTTTAGAAGTATTAAAAATCTCTCATAAGGAAATTTTGTTCAAAATACCTAGCCAACAATTTGTTCCTCATCATATTTTCTCTAAGAACATAATTAATGGTGTAAACCCTCTTGAGGTTAACCATATTTCATTCTATGATGAGGAGATTCCTTCCTCTACTCCACAAGAAGACTACTATCTTTACATTACAGGATCTAGTAAAGACACACCTGTTAAAGTTATCATGGTAGATAATGACTCCTCTCTTAATTTATGCACTTATCAATTATTCCAAAAGCTCAAAACAAAGGAAGAAGATCTTAATGAATCAAATGTTCTTATAAAATATTTTAACAATGAAATTCAAGAAGTTCAAGGTACTATAATGTTTCCCCTCAATATTGGATCCAAGATCTTGGATATTTTATTCTATGTAGGATATTGTCCTTCACCTTACAACCTATTTCTCCCGAGTCCTTGGATTCATACGATGAGGGTTTTCCCTTCCACTCTTCACCAATGTTTGAAGTTTGAAATTACAAATAAAATTGTTACCATACATAATGATCCAACACCATTTGAAGAATATTTAACGATTGAAACATCAAGTTCTATATATTATTTATTATCACAATTCTCTTCAATCCATCACTTTTTTTTATCCATATATGATCATCTTTGTTTACCAAATAACATCCATGCATATCTTTCACATATACTTTCTCTATCTTATCAATATTTGGAATATAGTGATAAGAATGAAGAACTTTCTTATCCTTCTTACATTTTATTTTGTAACATGATCAATTTTACACATAAAAGTCAAATATTTTTCTACATTATTCTACATTATAACAAAGCTTTTGTTATCACTACCTTTTATTTATCATCTTTTGTCCTTACCTTCACCTCAACCAAATTATCCTTCAAAACCTCCTTTGATTTTGAAGCAACCTTAGACATGTTATACTAAAAAAAAAACCTTGTATAGTGTATATAGATCATCTTGTATATACCACCAATTTCAATTCATAAATTAAAATCAAAATACAAAAAATCAAAATCCTCAAAATAAAAAAAAATACTAATGCAACTAAGGACCTTAAAGGTAAATTCGAGCCCAACTGGCTCGGACCATACATCATTTCTGCTAAATTTGAATCGAGAGCATATAAATTATCTACCTTAGATGGTAAAGAACTTAAAGAACCCATGAATATTTTGCACCTTAAACGTTACTATGCATAAATTTGGTCATTTCATCCATGTTTGTTTTAAATCATTATCTTGTATTTCTTTCAATTTATAAAAATCCAAAAACACCAAAAACATTCATAAATCTCCAAAACTCTTCAAAAACTATCTATTGCATTTATTTAAAGCACTAGTTAAGTTCCTTTTGCTCAAAAACTAAAATCAAAATAAAAATCTAAAAACAGCTATATGCTTGACTTTTTCGAAACCAAAACAATATACAGAAGAAAGAGAGAGTCAACATTCTCCAAACTTCTCAAAAAAATCATTTATATATATTTTCTTACAATTATTGCAGTTATATGTTTCAACTTATTTTGGATAAATTAGCATTTATTTTGAATCCCTCACTTGCACACTCACAAAAAAATAAATATATTGCTTTTATCTGGCATGATTACTAATCTCTCTTATATCAAAGTTCACAAATTTCAATTAAATAAAGTTTGAGCATAGAGAATTGATCTTGTTATTTACCTAAAACAAGCACATATTTTCACAATAAAATGATTATATTTGTAATTTCCATGTTTTGCTACATAGTAGAACCGATTTCTTGAGTGAAAAGTTTCCCCTGCTATCCTATCATGCACATGGTCTAGAATATTTGAGAATTGGAAAAAGGACAAGTTCACCCCTACCCAGAATAAAAATCCCTTGCTCTACAGCTAATCCGAGCAAGTATCCCTAGCAAAGAAAAAAAGAAGAAAAATTCAAGAAAAAGAGAAAAGAAAAATGTTATTTCAGCAATGTTCCAAGTATTATCAAGCAAAAGAAATACAAAAAGAAAAATAAGCAAAGTTCAAAAGAAAGCAAGAAAGCAATAAAATCCCTTTCCCTACCCTTTGAAAAGAAAAGAAGGGTTGATGAGCTTGAATCCCTGGAATTCTCAATTATTCGAAAACCATGAGGTAAGCCCCATAACAGGTGGTTTGTGCCCAACTTGCTTGGCCTTGGGTAACTCCTAGCGTGGCGATATGTCTGTCACATTAGCGACCTTCTTTTGTACAGACCTATGTCCGCTTATGGATTAGCTAGCTCTTGATAATCCGACCTACATAGTAGTCTAATATGGTTATATGCATCTACATCATGGTTAATGAACATTTATTTGGTTTCCTCAAATCACTTGTATCATAGTATCTTGCTCAAAACTGGTAAATGAACAATGCAATTGCACACACATTTGTATTTGAGAGATTTTGTCTATCATTATGATAAATCAAGATTGGCAATGAATTCACTTATGCACATGGGATTCTTTATAAATTTAACTTTTGTCTTCAAAAATACTTTGAAATATTATTTTTGCAACTTGTTTGGAATAATCAAGTACAATTATTTACCACAAAGACAACTATATAATATAAGAAATCAAAAATTTCAATCAAAACATATCATATATATCTTATCGACTTTCGCAACGATGGTATAGTTTCAAAACCAAAATTGGAATTTTATGCTTAGCGCAAGTCCTCATTTTCATCTTTTCTGTTCATAAAAAATCAATCATGCAATAAAACTATCCTTTCTTTGATCTTCGTGATGATGGTATAAGTCATACAAAACAATAAAACTATCCTTTCTTTTTTCCCAATTTATCAAAGATCATACAAAACATATGACTTCATTTTACACCAATTATGCTTTTCAAAAAGCAAACACATTTTGATCATTTCATGTCATTATGTCAACCTTTGCATTTTGCAATGATGGTATAATTCTTAAGGAATTATTCAACAATTTTTATCACACTTAGGAATTTATGCCTAGCAAAAATCATTTTACAATATTTCATGCATAATATTTTCATGGAAATCTGAAAGCAAATCATCATCATCATCATTTGCATCATCACAACAAAATCTTAAGACAGTCTCTTAAGCACTATTTTCTTTTAACAATATTTCTATCCCGGGACTAGCTTGATGACCGAGTGAGCAACGACTCCATGAAATGGTCTATAATAGCGACAATGTCCTTTGAAATTATTGTTAGAAATCTCTTTTTATTTTTATCACATTTCATTACAACCAATCAATTTGTTACATCAGATTATTTCATTTAAAATATTTATAGCATGACATCCAAGTTATAATATTTTCCAAAACGACATAATTACATGAATCATCAATAAAATCATTACATCAATCAACTAAATCAATCAATAAAACATAAAAAGCATCATAAGCATCACATAAGACAAGTAATATGATCAAAAATATCTCATCTATATATATCAACAGAATATATACATCATCAACACTGGATTGGTATGACACAATCTGTACCTCGGCATACTCAATCCTCTATCCATACAAGTGTAATACAATATCAGTGGTAGTATCCCGCCCTCTAGCCTCGAGAGCCTCTAGAGCTCTCGGCCTCATCTCCTCCCCCGCCATGCAGAGGGCAAGGTGGTCCCATCGCAGTATGTGTGGTACTGCGAGTCCTCGTCGTCGACCGAGATGAGCTCCTCGTCGACCCTGTCCTGATAGGATCTGCTATGGCAGGTGGCACCTGTACCCTCTGGCCCTCTGGCACCACCTAGTAGTATAGCGCCTGATAGAATGTGGTCTGAGAAACCGATCACAGCAGCTCCTGAGTGCTTACCCCTCCGCCTCGTGCCCTGAGACGAGCATTCTTGTCTCATAGCTGCGACACCTCATCCTGGTGCTGTGCAGCTGCATCCTATAATGTCTGCACCTGAGCTCACAGACGATCTCTCTCTGCCCGAAGAGTAGCCATCTCGCTACTCTTGCCAATATCCATGCCCTTGCCCTTATCAGGTGATAGTGGCCTCTGTGGAGATGGGGGTCTCGCCTCCCTCCTCTCCCTCTCCCTCTGTCGTGGCCTCTCCTGTGCCTGTGGCATCCTCCGCTCTCCTCTGTCGTGACCCCGGGCTACCTCTATCGAAGCCTGGCACCGCCTCCCTATCTGACGCACAACTACGTTGATCGGTCCCTAAGCCCTCGTCATCCGAGGAGGGCGGATGCCTGCGTACCAGGCATCGTAGCCATCGGCTACTCCAACGTCGTCCCCATCCACTAGCTGAATGGGGGCATCATCCGCGTCCTGACTCCAGAATCGCTGCATATCTGGAGCCCCGCTAACTGTGGTGTTATCCCGGACGATCCGGGAAAACTCGTAATCCCTGAGAGATGGGATCCCCTGCTGTAGACCAAATTGTCGCAAAACCCGATCATAGTGGTGGAGTTCCACCTCTCCCCTCTCCATCCACAGCCAGCAGACTCGCCTGATGCGAGCCAGCTCCTGTGCGTCCTCTGCCCACCCCCGGATGCTTGCCTCCACGGCCTCCGGGTGATCGCGGTCCGGGACCAAGTCATCCGATAGTCTCTGGGACACCAACAGGTCGATCCATCACTATGCCCCTCTCCGGAGCCACCAGTAGAAGACTCGGGGCCTCTCCCTGTCAACCCCTGTCAGTGGAAGCCCTACCGGCCTCTGCATCGCAATGTGCTCCCAACACCAAACCTGTAGGAGTGATGTCATGACCAGACATCGCCTGCCTTTGTACATGACCCCGTAAAGTATCCTGTACAGCCGGCATAGAACAAAGCCACCCTAAGAAAATATGTAGCCATGGTCGTGCATGTCGTAGATCACATCTACCAGCATCCATGGTACCCTGCATCCGCTCTGGTGGCACAGCAGAAGTCCACCAACCACCCCAGCCAAAACTCGTGTCAGTGTAGATGCCCCAGGCATCTGGCGCAGTGCCTCGATGTTCACTTCGCCCTTCTCCAGGGCAAAGCTCGGGTCACCGTAGAGTCGTCCCATCGCGTGGCCCTGATTGGCCGCAGGTGTGATCATCCTCCCTTGTATGGGGATTCTAAGAATCCTCCATACATCCTCTAGTGTGGGAGTCATCTCCCCTGTCGATAACCGAAAGCATGAAGAGCCCAGGTACCACCTCTCTCCTAGGGCCATCAGTAGCCCCATGTCTGTCGAAACTTGTGGCATCTCTGCCACATGTAGTAAGTCGGCCTGTGCCAGCTGATCTCGCTCTGCCTGTGTCAGAGCGGCCAAGTCATCTCTCAATCCTCCATATTTCCACTCTCTGCTCTTTAGTAATCCTCTCTGCAAGCATAAATAATCAAAAAAACAAACAATCATTAATAAACAATTTTAGCAATCAATAATGCAACTTAAAGATCAAATTTTTGCAATTGATGATATCGCCCACTATTGGTCGATATCGTTCGAAATTTGAGCAAAATCGTCTCCGATTTCGCGTGTCGAAATCGTCTCTAATTTGACGAAATTGTCCCTTTTTTGCCGATTTCGCCCTTGGGCGAAATTGACGAACTTGAGACGATTTTGTCCAACTAGGGACGATTTCGTCCGGACGACGTCGATGGCCAAAAATGGCCGCGATGCTCAAAATTCATCCTAAAATTCATTTACAAAGCATGTAAATTCAAATTAAATCAATCTAAACTAAGTTTAAACCCTTACCCATAGACCGCGGCGGACCTCTGTAGATCTGTGCGTTGTCTCTACCATTTTGCTCCAGAGATCTAAAAACAGTAAAATGAACAGTAACAATGAATTAGGGTTTTACCCTATTTTTCTTAATTTTATTCAAAATAATTCACAAATAATTTTTTTTCTTTTTCGCGTTTTTACCTCAAACGTTCGATTTGGGTAAAAACACGGAGGGGGCACCATAGTAAGCTGTCGTACGACTCGACCAAGAATCGTCGCCTAAAAATGAGAATAATTTTTTGCTTTCTCGTAGATCGAGAAGAACTCATCTTTAACGCATTTTCTTCGGAAAATTCGCTAAAGAGGGGGCAAAATGTAGCACCCTAAAATTGGCGCAGTAAAATTGGAATAATTACATCACCTTAGTAAATAAATTTAAATTCAAATTTAACCTCCCAAACTGCCCGTTAACCGCCGAGAAACCCGTTTCCTCTTTTTTCGTGCCATTTTTAGCAGTTGTTTTGACCGTTTGAAGATATCGTCTCCGATCAGATGATATCGCCCCAGATTTGACGATTTTGTCTGGACTAGAACGTCCAGACGATTTCATCGCAAAACTAAATTTGCATAGTTGGAATCCGTTCCAACGGGTCTCCAGTCGGGCAGAAGCATGTCTGTGCCGTTGGGACCCTTCCCCCATTGGAGATATCCCAAATTGGGATGATCTCCAACCTCCCAACAACTATCCTATGCCTATTTAACTCTAAGAATTTTCCCTCCCCAACCCCTGGCTGAATTTTTATGTAAATCAACTCCCTATGCGCTAAAACACTTCAAATTTTCTCTTGCACTAGTCCTATATTAATTTTATTGCAGGTACACCACTAGTTTTCAGCCGGAGCCAGCACCTATCACAGCCGACGAACCTGTCAAGATCGGAGGCGATCTCGTCAAATTCGAGACGATCTCGTACTGATGCGAGACGATTTTGACTGCAGCACACATCGAGGCAATCAGTGCCTGGAGTTTGCTCTTCTTTCTCTTTTCTCTGTCATTTTATGCTATAAATTAGATTGTCTATTCAATTTTTATACTATATTGCATCTGGAGTTCACCCATTTTGTCTAGTTTGCATATTAAGATCATATTCTGCTATTTAAATACAGTGATTTGCATTTACTTTTGTTCTTGCATATTGTTCAATACTCATATTACTTTTTCATATAGTTTGCCCCTGTTTACAAAATAGAATTTCTTGTATTTTGCATCTGTTTGCTATTTTGCAGGTCTTTGATGAATTCGTCTGACGAATTCATCAGATTGCAGACGATCCTGTCAGTTTAGATGATTTTATCAAATTGAAGGCGATTCTATTGAATTGCAGACGATCCAGACTGCTTCAAGCTTCAGAAACTCCATCAGACTTCCGGATCAGGTAATCTTTATTGACCTCCTACAAATTCTCTGTTTCTGCTTTCTTTTCTGTTTGTTGTATTCATTTAAATTGCATTTTCATGTAGTTTAAGTTAGAATAATTCGACCAAACCTAGGATGAATGCTTAAAAATAAAACGAACTCATCTAAAATTCATTTCAAAACCTAGGCGTGGAAACTGCCATAAAATGTTTCTTGGTGAACCCACCATCTGTCGACAAATCACCAAAATGCACCTCCCTTGAGAGGCGGGACCTTCGTGAAGTCCTCTCGTCCGAGGTACCGCACCATCCTTTTCCCATCCTCCTTCCGGGCATGGATTCAATAGCCTAAAGGTAGGGATGCAAAAAATTTGGAGCGATACACTATGCACTCTCCAATATTCTAGAAGAAGTCCCCTAAAAGAAACTTATCTCATGTTCCAACTCAGCACTCTTGTTCCTTCATATTTGGAGAGTTTGATTGTAGAAGAACTAGACCCTAATGCCTAACTCAATACCAACAATACTACTTAGCATAAATCTATATATTTTTATGACATAGCTAAAGACATCAAGCTCTCATGTAATATATTTTATAGCTTATCAACACTTCCTCCCGTAGATATGATCTCCTCCTCAAGATCTGTAGCTCTAAAAACCAATATCAATTGCTCCTCTAGTATGACATCTTATTGCATAAAATTTAAGAACATTCATGTGGAGGTTTTCCACTATGATCTGCTATCATGGAAATCACCATAACCATCCTTAAGGCTATAGCACACCCACATCAAGTTAGGCTCTATTGACAATGCTCAATGAGTACTCGGTGATAACATGGACAATCCTTCCCTAGGACTCATCTCACAATCCATTCTTTGGGTCTTAGCTAAATATAAGGTACCAAGTCTAATAAATATCTATCATAAGATCCTCTACTCCTTGAGTAAAAAATCTTGTTACACAAGAACAATGAACCATCATTCATTCTTGTTACCCTATTCATGCACACATTTTGTACACAAGAGCAACACAACTCAAACTCCTCACAGATCACAAAATATATAATACCAATTACCTACTCTAGGAAGTCCTAGTACCAACAAGCACATACCATTTGAGTTCAACCCATAATGTTTACTTCCATTCTAGCATAGCATAATTTCCACACAAGAACAATGTGCATTACCACGATGTCCTTTCTCCCATTCAAGTACCTTAATACTCATAGTCCTTGAACTATTCCATGGCTCCAAATCCATTATTCTATTCTCATACAACACAAGAATAAAGTACTAATCATACTCATAACCTCTTATAGTACAATTCATTATCATACAAGAGTAGTAATATTCTCAAATAGTACACACACACAATACCAAAAGAGAAAAAAATGACTATTAGCACAACTCAATAATTGCACAAGAGCTAATGACATTTAGTGGCTATCCAACATCATGCCCTCACAATTCCTCCAACATATTCCAAGAAACACCATACCATGGTTCAATAGTACCTTTCAAGGATAAGGTAAACTAACCCACATAATCCCTTCCATCTTGGTACATGAACAAGCTCACACATCACCTCACAAGGAGATGGTACACTAGCTCTCATAGTCCCTTCATATTGGTACATGAGTAAGCATCCCATACTTAGCACAATACAAGAACTAGGCATCAAAACCATATCACTACTCCTTTGAGAAAATATCATAGTTACACACAAATTTGAGAAGGTTTTCCTACACAAGATAAAACCTCATACATTTAGAAATCCTAAAGAAAAAATAATAAAGAAATACAGTGCAAGGCCATCAATAAATGAAACATGACTATATATAAACAAATAAAGATCATCTACAAGGGATCCGAGACCATCCACCCATCACAAGTCCATCTACAAAATAGTCCAGGGCCATCTGGAAAATAAAACTAGACTATCTGCAAAAGCCTCTTTGAGAAATTTTTTTTTTTGAAAAAGGTTTTCTCGCCTAGGAAAAAACAAGTTTGAAAGGCCCAAAACATAAAAAAATCCATAGGACCTAATGGTAGAACACCAACATTGAGTAAATCTGCAAAGATAGTCCATAGAGGATCATCCATAGGCCTAAAAATGGAAGAGCTGAAGGAGATCACAACAAGCCATGTGATCTCCTAATGAAAAAAGGTGAAGCACAACCAAAGATAAAACCTACATATCTGCAAGAAACCCTAGACCTACCATCATATGAAATCCATAAAACCCTTCTACAACACAATGTAGCACATGGTCCCCTCCAATACCAAAAATGAAAGATAAGAAGTCCATCAGAAACCCCTGGATACAAGCCTTGAACTGCCAACCATAGAAATCACTCAACTATGAATAATAAAATCAGGGCCTCCCCAAACCCAAAAAAAGTAATGAATGACCATACCAACAATTAGATCAGAAGAAATGAATCTTCCAAAACCCCAAATCACCAACCATAGATCGCTCCACAAAAAACCCTAAAATACTAGTCATGAACCACAAACCATGGAAATCACTTAGCTGAGAACAATCAGGGCCTCCCCCAAGCCTAGAAAAACTAGTGAAAGACCATATCGGTAAGAAAAACAAATTAACTGAAGCCCATTTTGAAGCAGTACCAATATATGGAGAGGAAAAAAGAGTTTATCCTACAAGAAATAAAGTACATGGCCCCATCCCATGGCCAAAGATAAATTTAAAGGAAAGAGCTCCAATAGACCCCTAAACCAATAAAGAACGAAAACCTCTCAAACCATGCTAAAAAACTAGGTTTGTTCAACCACACAAAACCACCAAAGAATACTTCCTAGACACCTCAGCAATATGTAGATAAGATCATCGAGACCCTCTAGGCACCAAGAAGAGACAGGAAAGGCTAGAAAGCCTAGGAAAAGTAGGAGATATACCTAACGAAACTAGAAGATCTGCATAAAAAATCCTAAAAAGAGCCAAGGAGGGAGCAAGAATTTGAAAAGGTGACCTCCCACCCAAAGGGAGAGGTCTCTTTCTCCCTATAAAATTTATCTAGAGCATGTATCAAAGATATTTGCAGCTTTTTTATGTTTATATGCAATCAATCTATTGATATCATTCTTATTAAGAAAATATCTAACTTGTCTAGTTGCCTTCTAAAATATGAATTTTACCAAGATAAAATATATAAATATGTCATTTATAAAAATATTTCAATAGTATTAACACGTGATATTTGATTTTATTTTTGGATATCAACATCTCCTTGCGTTTTCTTTTATCTTTATTTTTTCTTCTTGTATCTTGCTCTCTTCTTTTATTCCCACGAACTTTTTCATATTCATCAACCTCTTGAATTCTTCACATTATTCATAGTGATACTTATCATATAAATGTTTGTATTTCTTTGAAGGATCCCAAGTGTAAGAAATAACGTTAAAAGAACTTTTTAATTTATGCTTCCCCTAAAGACCTTAAATTGCAAGGACCCTCCTACATAGCAATTGGCTTCTTATTCTACCCTAAAATCCCTAAATTGCTATGAAGGGTGATACCTTCACTTTTCATTGGAGGATGAGTTATCACCACTTGTAGAAAAACATTTACAAGCTAGTCAATTTGTATAGTTACAATCAAATAATTTCAAATTGACATTTAAAATTGAAATAAATTTATGATTACTAACATGTTATGTCATATTTTGTTATAAAAATAGTCATTCCATTTAATATATTAATTTTAGGTGATGCATTGGGTAGATCTATAAAAGCATAATCAACCATAGTAGGTATAAAAGCTGCTATTTTAGTGGATTCGTTATCCTACTACTTTTTTGCTTATGACACTCATATAGACACCTCAACTTCAATTCCAAAAGAAATTAAGATTAAGGATATTCTGACATACTTTAAAAGCATTGTAGGCCAAAAGATCAACTTTTTAAAAAAAAATAATCTTTTTCCTTAACACCTGCCTAAAAGAAAAAGAACGATCTCTCAGATTTTGAGATGTAGAGTGGTTGAATTTCCCTCTACCTACATTGGGATACCCTTATTTAAGGGGATATTGAAAGAGATATTCTAGGACACGATAATCGAAAGTATGCAAATGAAATTGGCTAGCTAGAAGGGAGGTCTTCTCAGCTAGGCTGGTAGAACCCATATGGTTAAATCCATCCTTCATATCATTATTTTATTCTTTCTCTTAGTTTTCAAATCCCTAGCTAAATTTATTAAAATAATTGAACTCATCCAAAAGTCATTTCTTTGGTGTAGAAATGAGAAGAAGAATAAGTTTCACTTGGTGTCTTGTGAATAGGTATGCACTAGAAAAAAATTAGGTGGCATTGGCCTCTGAAGAGTTAAGAGCATGAACATCACCTTATTGGTCAAGCAAAGATGGAAGTTATTCAAGAATGAGAATGTTTATTGGATTTACATTTTGTTAGCCAGATATATTTCTCAAAACAAAGAATTTTTGGTTGATCTATCCCCTCTCTAGGATTAGTGTTTTGGTTTGGTATCACTAAGATTCATCGTGTTATTTCAGAGGGCCACATATGGAAGCTGGAAAATGGTAGAAATATTGATTTTTGAAATACACATGGGTGGGTGATGCTCCTTGATCTCACATTCCTAAGGTAGCAATTGTAAAACCCATAACTTGGTCTCGCTTTGGAGCTAAAGTTGCAAACTTCATTTAGGTAAGTAATGTACTGAAATATTGGTAGAATCTCCATTTCTCAAACTTTAATTAGGATGAAAGAAAGACTATGGACTATGTCCATCACATTCAAAGCTTACGGGTCATTAGATCTTCTAATGTTAAAGATTATATTCTATGGAAGGGGAATAAGGATGAATCCTTTTTGATGAAGTCTATTTATTTTCTCTCTGAAGTTGATCATATGAACCCGCTTCATTTGAAAAATATGTAATATAAATTTATTACTCCTAAAGTCAACTTTTTTCTATGGCTTGTTATCCAAAACAAGATTCTCACTACAAAAAACCTTCAAAAAAGAGGTATGACCATCCCTAATAGGTTCTACCTTTACAGATGTGATGTTGAATCTACTAACCACCTTTTCTTCCTTTGTTCCTTTTTTCTTGAGGTCCTCTGTCTACTTATGAATACCTTAGGGGTCTATTGGATTGTCCCAAATCAGTTTTTTGATGCCTTTGATCAATGGTATCCCCCCATTTCTAGCCTGAGGTTGTGTACCTTTTGGTGATTTAATCTCCCTTACTTGGTTTGGGTATCTAGAAGGAGATAAACAACAGGGTATTTATGGGATTTTTTAAAATTTTACTTCCATATAGGCTCAATTCTTATCAATAATTATTGATAATATGTTTGTCCTATCTCTGGAAGATTTTAGTGGCGTAGAGGTTGAAGCCCTCATTGAAGCTAATCTAAATTTTTAGTAAGCTAGAAGATAAACTATTCAAAACCTAGGGATTACTAGAGCTTTAACCAAGTGGATCCCACCTCTTTGAATGTATCAAATTTATCTTTCATAGTGTATTTAAAGGAAATCCTAGAAAATCTAGTGCAAGAGGTGTGTTTCAAAATCATAGTGGATATATCATTTTGGTCTTTGTTGAAAATATTGGGTTCCAAACCTATCACTTTGCAGAAGCCAAAGAATTCTTCCAAGGGGCAATGCTTCTCCCTTCAATTGTTTAGAGAAAAATTATTATCGAAGGTGACTCATTAAACATTATCAAAATGATATTTATATTGTAAGTTAATAGCTATAATATTTCTAATATCATTGAGGAAGCTAATTGTATTCTCTATGGCATGGAAAGTATTCAGGTAAGACATACATATAGGGAAGGTAACAAGGTGACTGACTTCCTTTTCAACCTAAGGTTTCTCTAGTATGGGCTATCCATTAGGAGGGATAATCTCCCATAGGGCCTAATATAGATCGATTAATGATGGATGATCTATCAGTGTTCTTGATGGTTTTTCTTAGGTTGCTTGACTTTGTACTATATGGCCAATTGTTTTCTTACTCTCTTGGGTTCTATTTTTTGATGTTTTATGAGATTTGTAGGAATAATATTTTTCTCTTTAGTTTTCAATGGAAGCCATTCTGCAAGTTTTTGTCTGTTCCTCTGTTAATTGACTAAGTGGGTACAATGTGGTATCCTTTTGCTACCTAGATAATGAGTTATATTTTCTCTCTTCTTGGACCAAAGTGATGACATTTCAAGTGCTTCTAAAACTAGGATTTTTGGTAGGTTGGTTGGCACTAATATAGTTTTAGATACTTTGGTAGATTGAGGAGTTGAAGGTTTTCTTAGACTAGGACTAATGGGAGGAAATAATGTCTAATCTGTGTAAATTTTCTAAGGTGAGTGAGAATATTTTTTGCCCCCCTCTATGATTGGTTCCTCCTTGTTCTTTTGTATTCATGGGTTTTAGTTTGTGTCTCTTGGTTGGGTAGTTATTTATTGGATCTCTTTCATATCCTTTTATTTTGTGGTTATTTCATTTAGTTTAAGTTAATGGTAGGACCCTATGTTGGGGTAGCAACCTATTGTATTTTTTTATCTCTTTTGGTTGTAGTTTTTTTTCCTTTGTAAAATTGTAAAATATTCAAGGATCCTTTCAAAACCTCTTCTTCAACTAATATATATATTAATTTTGGTATGTGACATTGTAAAATCTTAAGTGGAAATTTATAGGTTCAAGAATTGTTGTTTAGGCAAATAAGATTGTTTCTCTAATATATGATGTTCATCTATTAATTGATGATGTTTTTTTAAGTGAAAATATCTCTTTCCTAACCAATGTAGTTACTTTTCTAAAATTATTCGAAACAATTGGTTACGTGGATGGGTAGATGAAGATAACATAAATGCTTAAAAATATATTTAATAACATAATTTTAAATCTCTTTGTATGGTTAATGGATAAAAAACTTTAGATTATGTATATTTAAAAACATGTATCCTTGGTATCTTCATGTCCTATACTTCCATATTGATTTGTAAGAGTTATTATTCATCTAAAGTAACCTTTGCATTAATTCAGAAAATTCAATTACTTCTCATAGGCTAGTTTTGAATACTTTACACTCTTCTAGCTTTTACATAAGTAAAACACTTAATTTTTTCATAAGAGCTTATGAAATTATTATCCTCAGATACTCAAATTTAACAATAATATTAATTTTACACTCTTTTGTATTTGTAGTAAATAATACCTACTAAATACACAAAATGAATTTTAAACGGAGGATTATTGAACATTGGTAATTTATGTAATTGTGTTGGTTACATTTACATTCATCATGTACGTGCATGTACTTGAGACAAATTTTTTTTAATAGGTTGGTATAAAGGGTTTTGAAAGATTTCCCAAACCTTTTACAAAGCATAAAATATAAAAATAAAGGACAAAACTAAGATAGATAACAGAAGGTTTTTAAAAATAAGGAAACCACATAACAGTAAACAAGGAAACGCCAGTTACCTTGTCTTAAATTTTTTTCATCAAAACAAAAAGTTCACAATCCAAAGAGAGATCATCGACAAACATTGATCACTCATTTGTATTCTAATTCAAAACCAACGAGTCAAACATTTATCTATGGCTTCATTGTACACCCTTAAGGTTTCTTAAAATATGCGTGTGGGCTCCTTCTGTAATGCATCAATTTCAACAGGTGAAATTTTATACGTTTAATAAAGTAATGATTGTAGTATCTAGATAGTTCAATGTCCTCCAAATAATTTCAAATTCTTAGAGACAAAAAGTGCAGTCAATCAAAAGTTTTTTTAAACCTGACCCTTTCACACAACAGCCATGGTTTCATCTAATGTCTGAAAATTATCCCCCTCTATATCTATATATAGAATTCAATTCAGTACATTTGTGGTTTCATCTAATATCTAGAAATTATCCCTCTATATCTATTTATAGAATTCAATTCAGTATATTTGTATAATTTTCTCTATTTTCCTAATGGAGCAGTGTTTCATTAAATGAATTGCATGTCTGCTCAACGGTATAAAAATTAGACGAATCCTAATAATGTAAAGAAAACAATTCAATTCCAAAATCCCAAGGCTCTTGTTCACAATTTTTTTTTTTTGGATATTAATAGCACTCTCGTATAATTATTTTTACAAAAGATATCTTTTGATGCTTATACAGTATACGACTAGACGACATTGCTTCCAACAAAGCATTTAGTTTGCATACGTCCACATGGATGCCACATCGTTGCACTTCCTAGGTGAAATATGTACTCATAAGTATTTTTTCTATCATCAAGGTTTCTAGCCCAATCACTATCCATATATTCAATAAGTTCAAGTTTATTTTATGTTGCATAGAAAATTATATGATTTTTGGTTTCATTCACATATTTTATAATTCATTTTCTTGCTTGCGAGTATTCTTAGGTTCTTCAAAAATTTTGACATCAAACTAATTGTATGCATTGCATTTTGTTTAGTGGTCATAAAATACATGATACTTCAAACCAATCTTCTATAAAATATTGAATCTACATTGTTGTTGAAGTCATATTTAATTAACTTTTGACCTACTACAATTGGTTTACTATTTCCATTCTAAATCTCTTTAAATCATTTTTTGCAAATTTACTTTGTAAAATAAAATTTTCATCTTCTAATTAAAAGAATTTAATTTCAAAGATTTCATCATGCCTAAATATATCATTTTAAATTATCACTTCATTGCTCTTCTAAATTCATCAAATAACACATTGTTGTTGCTTGTATAAATTAATTCATCTACAAATGAATAAATTAATAAAATTTCTCTTTGTTTATTTTTCCGATATAGAGAGTGGGCTTGCATGACTACTTAAGAAATCCATTTTATCAAAAAGTAGAAATTAATGCAACCATACCAAGCTCTAGGTACTTGTTTGAGTCCATATACTACTTTATTCAATTTAAACAATTTATTTTCTTTTCCTTCCAATTTAGAACCCAAAAACTGATCTATATAGGCCTTTTATTCCAAAACCCCATTTAGAATGGAAGACTTTATATATTTTTGATAGACTTTCCACATTTTTTGAGCTACCAATTCTAGAATCATTCTTTACTATGTCAAGCCTTAGTACACGTGAATAAATTTCATGATAATCAACACCTGATTTTTGTGAATACTCTTTATTAACTAACCTTGCTTTATATATTTCAACATCACAATTCATATTAAAGTTTATTTTATACACTTATTTCACACAATGGTTTTCTTTCCTGCTAGAAGATCCATCAATTTCCATGTTTAGTTTTTCTCTATATTATACATTTCTCCATCCATATATTTTACCATTTTAGTATTTTTAATTGCATATTCAAAGTAGATAGGATCATATTTAGAAAATAAAACAAAATCAACAAACTTTTCATCTTTATTTTCATTTCTTGTTACTTGATATATTCCCCACAAGCTCTTTATCTTTGATTGTGTTTGCATTATAGGATTAGACTTTGCTCTTGTACTTGGTTATGAATTTAAAAATGAAGAAGGATTTTTACCTATATTTGTACTATTACCTAGAACCAAGGGCTGATTTATGCTTTCTCCATTCAAATATTCCATTTCAATGTGTGTTCCCTTGATAATCTAATTTGTTATTTTGACTATTCATTATATGCAATAAAAATGTATTTCTCTCCCTTGTCATTCATTTTTCTTGTCTTTTCTTCTACAATGTGTACATAAGCTATACAATAATTTTTTTTAAATATGCAACACTTGGCCTTTTTGCACTCCATGCTTCATGAGGGATTACATCTCAAACACTCTTTGTAGGATATCTATTCAACAAATAAACTACACATGCAACCTCTTCTACCTAGACGTCATTTAGCAACACTTTTTCTTTTAACACACTCCTTGTCATCTCTATTATAGTTTTATTCTTCCTTTTCACAACTCCATTTTGCTATGGTGTGTATCTAGTTGTAAATTCTCTTTTGATTCTATTTTCCTTATAAAAATGATAAAATTAATTAAAAATGTGTTTAGCTCCTCCATTAGTTCTTAGTGTCTTCACATAATATCTATTTTGCTTCTCAACCAATTCTTTGAATTGCTAAAATATTCTAAATGCTTTTAATTTTTACTTCAAAAATAATACCCATGTCTTTAAGTTAAAATCATCTATAAATATCACAAAATATTTACTATTTCCAAATAAGCATGGTTGCATAGGCCCACAAGGATTTGAGTGTAAAATCTCTAAATGTTGTGAAGCCCTCCATAATTTTCTTAGAGGGAATGTGTCCCTATACCACTTTACCATGATACAACCTTCAAAAACTTGATTTAGTTTCTCTATTAATGATAATACTTTATACAATAAGTTTAGATCTTTGAAACTCAAATGGCTAAATTTGAGGTGCCATAATCATGAATTGTTTTTTACAGTAGCACTAAAGAAAAATAGCATTTCACTCTAAATTTTTAAAGGATATATTATATTCTTTGTCATACTAACATTTGCTATAAGTCTATTTTTACCATCTTTAATAATACAAGCTCTATTTTCAAAGTATACTCTATGATATTTTTGTACAAGTTGTCCAATGCTCAATAAATTATGCTTCAATCCAGGAATATAGTAAACATCAAGGATACATTGTATTTCTTCTTTATATATATATATATATATATATATATATATATATATATATATATATATATATATATATATATAATTTGTGGAAAACATCCCAAAAGGGATGCCACTTTCGGGTAAGACCCAAGGAGGCAAGGGTATCCATTCCACCAAAAACGCCAGGACTCGGACACGGCCTACCACCTTTGACATACTCAAGGAGCAAACAAACACACAAAACCAATTTAAAAATAAGTAAATAACAACAAAAATAATAAAATAAAATAAAAAACATGCTCCTTGAGTGTGTCAAAAACAAAAGCACAACCAAACACACACAATAAGATAAAAGAAACCACAACACAAACCACATAGAAAAACACAAGAACCACATAACAAAACACAAACAAGACAAAAACAACAGAACACTACAAAGACATAACCCAAAAAAAACATGAAAAATAAACACAACCAAAACCTAAAAAATTTAAAAAATAAATAAAATAAAATAAAAATAAAAAACAACCAACAACAGACAATAAACAAAAACAAAAAACATAGAAAACACTCACATAAAAACACAAAATAACACAAACAAAGAGAAACCCAAGAACAAGAACGAAAAAAACACAAGAACAATAACAAAAAACATAAAAAAAAAAACAACAACAACAACAAAAACACATGAACAACAAAAAACAACACAAAGAACACAAAAACAAAATAAAACAAAAGAACCCACCCACCTTAAAAAACTAAACAAAAAAAAACAAAAAAAATTGAACATAACAATGACCTATCTAGACCAGAAGACTATTAAGGCAAGAATCAACAGAGGAAACAAAATAAAGAATAGAATGAGCTAGGGAACTAAAAAAAACTGAATGAACCAAAGAGAAGCAAAAAAAAAAAGCAAGAAGAAACTAGGTACCTTCGAAACTGGAGCCATCCAAAGAAATGATAGAAAGAAGAGCTTCCCTAATTTGAGAAGCCCACCATATAGGAGGGTGGCCATAACAAGTAAGATCACCTTTGTCCAAAGCCCAATTAGCTAAAGCATCAGCACTCTTGTTTTGATCTCTGACCACATGATTGTAATCAACTTTCAAAAATCCCATCTGGATTAATTGAATCTTCTCAATAATTCTTTTTATTCTCCAATCCACCTTATGATTCTTAGAAGGAGTCTTCAAGAGATTAATCATAAGTTGAGAGTCAGACTCAACTAACACCTTTTCCCATCCAACCTTAGTAGCCTCCTGAAGGCCTCTGAGGATACCATACCCCTCAAGCAAGGTTATTGGAAAGAATACCCAAATTCTCAGCAAAAGTAAAAACCAGGGAGCCATCTGAAAGTCTACCAATTCCTCCCACCTTGGCTTTTCCAGGGTTCCCTCTAGAGGCTCCATCAGTATTGACTTTTCCAAAATCCTTAGGAGGAGGTTGCCAATTTCTAGTCCTATCCATCTTACTAATACTCACATTCCCTTTAAGTTGGTTGCCCTTAGAAGATTTAATCTTCAATATTTGCATCACTTGATCCCATCTTTGGTGGGAGTTTTGGGGGTGATTAAGGAGTTGATGGACTGATTCAACTAAGTTGGCTATGGTATTTTGCCAAATATAGTGAATATCCTTCCTATCTTGATTAAAAATTTGGTTGTTCCTTTCATTCCAAATATTCCAAAGAAGAATGGTAGAACCCATCCAAACTAACTGCCTAATAAAATGATCAACACCCTCTTGATTAGGCCAATCCCTCCAAAGCTGTTCAAAAGTAAAAAAATTGGACCACTGTAAGCCAAGTAAAGTGGTCATTCTCCTCCATAGCTCAGAGGCTAAAGTACACTCAATAAAAATATGGTTGAGATTTTCTACATTCTCTTCACACATTTCACATCTAAAAGGGCCATGAAAACCATGCTTCATAAGTTGCTCACCAGTAAGCACCCTACGATGCAATAAAATCCAATTAAAGAACCTCACCTTAGGCTAGATATTTTGAGCCCACAATCAAGAAAATATGTCAGAAGAATGGTTGGGATTATTATGGCATAAGGTCAAATAACCTTGAGCAACTGAATACTCACCCTTAGTAGTGTTGTTCCATCCAAAACAATCTTTTTCATGGGACCAAGAGAGGGATCTCATATGAAGGATGCCTTGGATATCTTGTCTTTGCCTTTCTGGGATTTGAATAGGCCAGTCCTCAATAGGGATCCAATATCTACCAACCTTTGAATTACGAGTATGGTACCAATAATAATTAGCCACCTTTATCCAATTAGCTCGGTGAAGCTCCTCCATCCAAGGCCTCCAATCGGGAAACTGAGTTATCAAAGGCTTGTGACCATCCCAAGAATCTGTCCAAAAATTTGCTTGTTGACCATTATGAATGATCCAAAATAATTTTTTCTTTATCAAATCCTCACCAGTCTTAAGAACTGCTAAAATGGGAGAACCTTTGGTAGGAAGTTGATAGTGAACAAGGTCTTCAGGACTTTTGTTCTCAAGCATATTTAGCATGGAGATTATTGGCCCAAAGAGCATTGGGGTTATGCAACATCCTCCAATATAATTTAGCAGCTAAAGCTTTGTTGTTATTAATAGAAGACCGGAATCCTAACCCCCCTTCACTCTTAGGAAGACATAAAGTATCCCATTTCACCAAGGCCCATTTTCTTTTCTCCTTAGTACCACTCCAAAGGAAACGATGACTGATTTGATCCAATTCTCGAAGAACAACCTTTGGGATATTCAAAATGGAAGAAACATAAATAGGAATAGCTTGAAGGACTGATTTTACCAAGGTGATTCTACCCCCAGAAGAAAGCCACTTGTTGGTCCACTTTCCAATTTTCTTCTTGACTTTGTCCAACAACCAATTCCAATATTTATTTTTTTGCCTTTGAATATTTATGGGAATACCTAAATAAGTGATTGGAAGAGAGGTCTTCTTATATCTTAATTTATCCAAGACCATGGATTCCTGTCTAGGAGAGCAATGAAAGAAAATAACTTTAGATTTGTCTTCATTGATCAATCGCTCGATAGCCTTAGAAAAACAACTAATGATTTGCTTAATATTAGAAGCTTCCTTAATTGTAGCTTTACCTAAAAGAGTAGAGTCATCCACAAATTGAATATGAGAGATAGGTCTAGCTCCATGAGCAATGGTAACTCCCTCAAGGGTTTTGTTTTCCCTCTTTTTGGTTATAGTCCTACCCAAGCATTCAACAAGAATGATGAATAAATAAGGGGATAGCGGGTCACCTTGCCTAATACCTCTGGAAGCTGGGAATGATTGAGAAGGCCTGCCATTGATAAGAACTAAGTAGGAAACTAAAGAGATACATCCCATAATCCAATCCATCCAATCCTTAGAGAAACCAAATTGCCTCAAAACTTTGATAAGGAAGTGCCAATCCACTCTGTCATAAGCTTTGGATAAGTCTAACCGAATGAACATGGAAGGAGAATTTTGCATATCCATGGAATGGATGGCTTCCTGAGCAAGAACTATCTCATCTACTATTTGACGTCCTTCCACATAACCCCCTTGCTTTGGGGAAATAATCTTATGCAAAAGAGGCTTCAACCTTTACTGCCATGATTTTAGTAATGATTTTGAGAAGAACATTACATAAAGCAATAGGTCTAAAAGATGAGATATGATCAACCTCTTGAGCTTTTGGAACAAGAGTAATATAAGTTTTATTGATAACCTTCAAAATTTCTTTGGATTTCTTGGCTTCTTCCACCACCTCTAATAAATCAACATGAAGGATATCCCAGAACTCTTGGTAGAACTCAATGGGAAAACCATCAGGACCTGGGGTTTTCCCTTTTTGCATTTTAAAAACTACTTGTTGAAGCTCATTGATAGTAACAAGAGCAGTCAAAATAGAGTTCTCCTCATAAGTGATAAGAGAAGGGATTGCTTGAAGAACATTTTGTTGTGAAGTTGAGTCAAGAGGAGTAGCGACAAAAATATTGGAAAAGTAATCAACAACAATAGAGTTCATGCCATCCCAAGTATAAACAACATCTCCGAATCTGATTTTAAGGAAGAAATAAAGTTGTGAGATCTTCGAGCTAGAAGAGATTTGTGGAAGAAATTTGTGTTTCGATCTCCTTCTTTGAGCCATTGAATTCTAGATTTTTGCTTCCATAAGATTTCTTCTCTTTTTTCCCATTCCTCTAAGTTGTGAGTTTAATTTCATCTGCACTTCTCTTCTCTGTGAGGCCATCTAAATGGATTTTCTTATTCAAATTTTCAATATGAGCAATAACTTCATGTTTTTTTATGAACATCCCCAAACTCTTTCTAGTTCCAAGTCTTGATTTTGGATTTAATGTATTGCAGTATTTTGGCAAAACAGAACATCTTAGTCCCATGCCTAGGTTTACCTTCCTTCCACCATTGTTGCACACGAGGTCTGAAGGAAATGTCTCTAAGCCACATTAATTGAAAATGAAAAGGAGAGAAACTCACATTGGTTTTCCACATTTCCACCATGATCGGCCAATGATCCGAACCAACATTATTAAGAGTCTTCACTTTAGGAATGTGACCATGGATTAAGAAATTTTCAGAGAGAAAAAACCTATCCAATCTCTCCATTATACAAGCTAAGCCTTGCCTTCTATTAGACCAAGTCATAAGGCCATTATCTGGTTGGATATCCACAAGATGGAGGTTTGCAATATATTCGCTCATGAGGTCAGTGCTTTTGTCCAAATTTCTATTTCCCCCCTTTTCTCATCTAGAGAGAGGATGGTATTGAAATCTCCTCCGATCAAGATCCAAGATTTAGGAAAATGAGAGATAATATGAGTAATATCCTTCCACTGTCTTCTTTTTTCCTCCAAATAAGTTAGAGCATAAATAGTAATGTAGAGCATAATCTGGTTGGAATGTCTACTTTGAATAGCTATAGCCAACAAACCCCAAATGCCAACCATATGGTGAATAACTACCTCTTTTGGGTCCCAAAGACAAGCAATGCCACCCGAAGTCCCTTGGGAACCGAGGGAAACCACTTTTCCGATTGGCCAAATTTTACTGGCAATTGAGTCCATATCCTCCATTGACATCTTTTTTTCTTGAAGGAAAACAAGATGTGGATGATTTATCTGAATCATTCTTCTAATTTCATTTTGTTTTGAAAGACTCCCTTTGAGTCCTCTAATATTCCAAGTGATGATCTTCATTAATACCGGGGCTAAAAAAGTTGGGAAGGGCATTAATCTTACCTTCCTCTACAAGCTTTTCACCTTCTTTTACCATATGATATTGATTGGTCTTGCGACTTGCTTTTTTATTAGAATCCATCTTCAATTTTTTTCCCTTTTTCTTGACTTATTCCAATTGAATCTGAGATGGCTTCTAACCTTGAAGAATGCTCGTACATAGCCAAAATTTTACTAGATGGTTCAATGGAGTCTATATTGGGACTCGCATTATTTGAAGTTTTGACATTTGAAAGATTATTTTTCTTGTGTAAATTTTCTCCTTTTTTTCGTTGAAAAACTTTGATTTGTTGGTTTGTCTCTGAGTTCTTCCCTTCATATTTAAATTGTGTTTCTAAGATTTTAGTTTCCATTATTTCCTCTTCCTCACTTGGGACATCATTTGTGGAAAGGATTTCAAACATATTAGCGGATGACTTTGATTGATCCTTCATAACTAGTTTTTTTGAGTGTTCTTCTTCTTAGGTATTTGGAAACCTGCTTGAGTTTATATCTTCTTTCTTTTGATCAAGAATTTTATTTGGGCAAGCATTGGCCAAATGACCATATTCATGGCAAATTCTACAATGAAAAGGAATGTTCTCATAGTCCACTACTTGCTCCCAAGTGTCTTCCCCAAATTGTAATGTGATCTTTTTAGGTAGGGGTTTGTCAAAATCCATTAAAACACAAATCCGAGCATAAATAATATGTTCAAAATTTTGAGTACAATCAGCGAGTCATCATAAAAGTTCCTAAAGAGTTTCCAATTGAAGAAAAAATAGTAGGATTCCAAAATTCAATAGGGAGGCCAAAGAGTCTAACCCACACGGGAGCTATAGAAGGCATCTCTTCTTCGGATTTAAATTTAGTATGCCAGGGCTTCATGAAAAGCCCTGCCCTTCCAAAAAACCAAGGACCCCCTTGAAAATTTTCTCTCTATCTTCATTATTAGCAAATAAAACAAGAAAATAACCATTTGGATAAATAGAGATTTGTAACTCACCTTTAGTTTTCTAGATTTTTTTAGCCCGGACTTTGAAAGCAGATAGACTCGGATGAAAACCCACGAACCAACAAATTAGTCCTCTTTTTTCCAAATCTTCAATGCCAGTCTGAATGTTACCCATATCAAGCTTAACAATAGGAGTTCCATCAGCTGCTTTAAGACATCCTGACTCTATTTTCCTGGGATCAATCTTAGGCATTCTTAGAGGTTTATGGGAAGCCCTAAGATTGATATTAGCATTGGGTTGAGGTTGTCCACCATGAAGGGCATCCCTAAAATTTATTTTTGGGACTGAGTCTTCAAAATTCTTACCCTTGACAGGGGTTTTCACAATAGAATTATTTTGTAGGTGCACCTTAGCACCAGATTCACTTGAGATATGAGCCATTTTTTGATCAACTTATTGAAACTTGTTTTGTGATCTCTTTAATCCTTGCCCTGCATGTCGTGGAAAGGTATGGTTTTCACTTTTCTTTTGTGCAGCAAATTGGAAGTCGTTGTCACTCAAGTTCACAGTATGATCTATTGAAAGATAAATTTCTAACCCATCTTGGATCCCTGCAACATTTCCTGCTAAAATATTGAGCATAAACCACAAAAATATTGGCCGCTAGGGCCCAAAGGCCCTAAAAACCAACCTCTGGAGCTGCTTGCACTCAACCCAGATGAAACCCTCACATAGCCACTTGCCAAATATCTCATTCACACATAGGGATGTGCTAGGATCTGTGTTGCTCCAAATGATATGAAAATTGGTGGAGACATTCTAGGGTTTTTTAGGCATCTACCCTCAAAATTTAAGCTCAATCCGAGTCCGGATGAGTGAGATATGGCCAAAATGAGTTTGGTAGTTTGGGAAGTCCTATGAAAAACATCTCATCAAAACTAATTTATAGTGGGAAACACCCCTTTCGAGGTGCCACTTTCAACAGGTTGGGCATATGAGGAATGGAGCCTTATTGGCCTCTACCAGCACATAGGACATTCCTAACTATACCATATATCTACAGGATGTATACAAGGGGAATGGAACCTGGGTCGGCCTCTACCAACACCCAGGGCATTTACCACTGCACCACAATAAGCAGATATCTTCTTTCTTTATATGAATTAAAATACTTCCTTTTCCTCTAGTAGGAACCTTATTGTTGTTCCCCATATTTACTTTAGACTTGATAGTATCATCTAATTTTAAAATAATTTCTTTATTTCCATACATGTGATTGCTACAACCACTGTCCAAGTACCAAATATCCTTTTAAATTTCTTCATCAACATTACTAGCTATCAATGATGAGTTATATTCATCTTTTTCTTCCTCATTTTTATTTGTATAATATGCTTCTTGCTTTTTTTAATATCTTCTTTTTACATTCATAGCTATAATATTAAAATTTCTTGTAATAATAACATTTGCTTTTTTATTTATCATATCTTTGAAATATACCTCATTGATTTTGACTATTATCTCTTCCTCTCAATTCATGAAGTTTACAGTTTATTTCTTTATTACTATAATTTATTCTTCCTTCTCTTTTCAAAACCCTACTTCCATTGCATTTGCTATCACATCCTCTCCCTCTTTAAGAACATGAAAGTGCTTCATGAGATTATCCCTTTTTACTTATCTTTGAATGATATTTGTGTTTTGAATGCATGCTCTATAGAGGAGTAAGATGTTCATATTAGCATATATTCATGTGTTTGTACAAAATGCATTAATTCATAGACAAATTAGCTTGATATATCCTTTGATTCTTCAATGACAATAAAAATAAAGTTAAACCTTAGTAGTAGACTTATGAATATCTTCTCCACTATTTCTTATCATTAATATTTTCTGGATTCATTTTCATTTGATTAATAACACCCATTGCATGGGTAAAGATATCACTCATAAATTTAGAATCATTCATTCATAAATTCTCAAATTATATTCTTAATATTTGTAAGCTTACTAGTTTTGCTTTGCTAGTACTTTGATATGAGTTTTCTAAAATCTTCCATGCTTATTTTGAGTTAGTTTTTGTTGTAATCCACTAAAAAATTAACTCATAAAATACCTATACAATAGAAACAAGGCTTTTTTATCCTTCCTATAATTTATCTTTAGTAAATCATGTTGAGTTTAAGTGAGTGCATTATATGCTACTTTATCTATAGCTTCTACACACTCATTTTCTACTAAATCCCAAATTCCTTGTGGCCCAAATAAAATATTTATTTGTATGCTCCAATATTCATAAATTTTACAATTAGAACATAGAAATTACAGTTGTAATGGACTATGGTTAGAATCCATGATTCATACTTTTCTCTTTACATGGTCAAAACTGCTTTGGATCATAGATAGAGGAGACAACAAATATGAGGAGGATTATGAAGGTGGACTCAACAACAAGAAATTATCTCCAACACAAAAAATTCAATATCTCCTCCATTTAATTTTGCACTAAAATAGGGATAAATATAGATATTTCCTACACTCCATAAAGAATATTTCAATAAAGGTCTTTTTTCTCCCATAGTGTATATGATCCACACTTCTCTCAAGCCTTACAAATATTTCCTATTTCTAGCATGGACAACCATTGCCTCCACATCACTATAGTTGTCTCAAAATGACTTCGAAAAAAATGAACAAAAATTATAACCTACACATCCTCAATGAAAGGCTCTAATATCAATTTGAAGGAATTGAGAAACACACTAAACATAAACATGGATTACAATACAAAAATAAATAAGTTTATTCTATAACTTTCAAATTATATAAGAATATTTCTTGTATTAAGGTTTTTTCAAATTCTTGCTAATACATTCATTCTCACTTCCTCTTATTTAGTTGGATCTATTTTCAAAAATATGATATTACAAAATATATATAACAAAAAATACCATATCCAGATAAAACTACTTTTATAACATGTCATTTATTGCAATCAATTCAAATTGGTTTTGGGAAGCTGAAGATAACAAATATTAACATATGTACTAGCATAGCCTTAACGATTTAGATTCGTCCACATGTGGTTAAGAAATTATCTTTTAACAAACCAAAAAATATTTTAATTCTATTCAAAATTAGATCCTAATGCTTTTTCTTTCCTTTTTTTTGATAAGTAAATATTTAGATATGTTTATGGTACTGTTCTTACTTTATTCCCAAAAGGTTTGTAATAATAAAGATGCCATTTATAAAATGGATTTTAATTTTTTTTATTAAAGTCTGATCTAAAAAATTAGTGTCATAAAGAAACTATCTAAAAATAATTTTTAAAACTGAATAAATTATTACAACTTGAATACCTTTATTGTATGTTAAAATATATTCCACACAAGTTAACAAGATTAAAATAACATAACTAGAAAATGGGTCACCTTATCAAACGCTATGAAATGGTTCAAAATATCTAACAAAAGGACTCACTAAAGAAAATAGAATGTTTTTGTGAGTTGTATTAAAATTCCCATCCATATATACAACTTGCAGAGTGTGGATATATGCAGGTTGTAGGGTGTGGATACATTAGCATTAGATCTAACAAAATATCCACTAATAAAAAATGAATGCTATGCTTGGAGATGAGTTTTAATTACAAGTTGAAGGGTGTGGAGATGAATCAAACAAAAAGATCATTAACGAAAATAGAATGTTATGCTTGGAGATGTGTTTTCATTACAGGTTGTGGAAGGTGTGGAGGTGATTCAAACAAAAATATCCTTTAATGAGAATAGAAAGCTTTAAATGGAAATGAGTTTTCATTACAGCTTGCAGGATGCAGAGACATTAGCATTACAGCTTGCAGGAAAAATAGTGGATAAAAGTCTATTGTGATAGCAGGATATTCTGTAAAATTTATTTGAATGATGTAAACTGAAAGTTTATTTATCCAATCATCGTATACTTGTTAGTTTTCCATGTTTGTGTAATAACAAAAAATCATCTAATATATGTTTATAAATGAGATGTTCCACGATGTTAGTTGTTACTCCAATTTGTAGAATTTACAAGCACGTTTATTCTACCTATTAAATTATAAATAAAATATTGCTTCATATATTTACAAAAAATTTAACATTGTTGAGGTGTTTGTAATGGCTAATTCTACCACATGCCAAAAATTCCTTGAAACATTTTTATTTGAATTTTGGCCATCTCTCTTGTAAGTGCATTTGGAAGGCCATTTTATTTCCCTAGAATATACTACACATCGAATTGGTATTGTGTGAGGATGGCCTACCACCAAGCATACCTACCCCTGCAAAGCTAAGCTAAAATATTCTTGCTCATAAACCATTTGAAATTTTTGCTATTTGTCCTAATAGTAAATCTTTCAAGCCACAGTAAGGTTCTAAAATTGTCTACTCCTTTTATTAAAGCAAGAATTTCTTTTTCTACTAGCAAGTAATTTAGTTTGTGCCTTTTGAATTCTCCTTATCTGTATCCTATAATTTTTTCATCATTATTTCTTTTAAAAAGAAGAACACATACCCAAAATTCTTTTGAAGCATCAGTTTGTAAAATATAGGGTCCTTTGAAAAGTGATTGTAACAATAAACCTTCAATTTTTTGACAATTGTTGTTGCATTTTTTGACCATTTAAATATATCATCTTTTGCAGCTTCCCAAATTGGTTTTGTGATTCTAGAAACCTATGGAATATATTCATGTACATAATTTATGCAACCTAAAATTTTTGTACTTGTCATTTACTTTTCAATTTATGATGAAATCCCTAAATATTTTCAATGATGTGTGGTTGCATGACAATTTGACCATCCCTAATTATTATCCCTAGGAATTTTATTTCTATTCTACAAAGCTAAAAAAAAATTATCATCTACAAATAAACCAATTTCGTGTTTTGTAACATGTTGCTGAAATATTTCCAAATGATTTTTATGTTCTACAACAGTTTCTAAAATACCAAAAAATCATCTATATAATTTCCTACAAACTGATGTAAATCTTGAAAAAATTTATCCATTCTCATTTGAAACTGAGATGAAGGATTTTTTAATTCAAATGACATTACTAACCATGCATACAATCCAAAAGGTATTGACAAAAAATATTTTCTGTATATCTGGTGTACTTGATTCTAATTTGGTGATATCTAGATATGCAATCAAATTTAGAAAATATTTTTCCTCTACCAACTCTATCAATTAGCTCTCTTTTGTTTGGCAAGGACCATTTGATATCTGTAGTGATTGCATTAAGAGGAATATAATTAATTACCATTCTAGATTTTCCCCTTTTTTGTTTTGAATGCTTTCTAACAATGAATGCAAAGCAGGAGTAGTTAGACTCTAACACCTAAATAAACCCTTTTTCAATTTTTTTTTTTTCTACATTCTTCATCATCTTGCTTATTCAAAAATATTTTCTTCCCTTGCACTAGATGAGAGTGTATTGTTGGAATAATAGCCTCAAGGGAGTCCAAAGACCATTTTGCTAAAGTATGCTCAACACAACAAGATTTTATTAGTTATTCTAGATTAATTTTGATAGAAGGATAAATGTGTAGACACCAAAATAGCACCAATCTGATTATGTGACGACAAGCACTGATCGAATTGACATGCATAGCCCCTAGGGTAGCCCCCAGAGGTTAAATAGTGGTCCTAACCACTCCCACAGTAGTTTTGGAAGGTCAGAGGTCAATTTGGCACCTTTCAGACACTCTGCTCCCTACTCGTTCCACCCTGGGATGATTACAAACTGGTATTCGTACCACCCCGGGATGATTAGTAGAATTCACTCCAGGGTGGGGTGAATAGCAGGTTTGATGGGAAAAAGGTCAAACCTTGATAAATGGCAGCTCAGATCTACCACTCAACTCCACCTTCAATGCATGGGAGTGCGAGTGAGAATTTTTGAGCTCAAAGAGGCAGTCATAGAGGCAGTCATGGAGCCCTTAATCAAGGAGGAATCTTCTCTCCCCTAACAAGGCATGATGGCCAAGTGGCACCTCTACATGCTCATTCACAAGAGACCCTCAGGTCTATAAAATGGTGAGTCTTCTCACCCCAAAAAAATAATAGTGTAGGAGCATTTGGAGAAATGGAGTGCTTTTGAATTACATCCTCACCCATCGCTTGTGCTTCTTACCTCCTTGATCTCTCTTTTGGAAGGGAGGTTATTGGGTGATCATTGGAAGCGCAATCCGGACCCAAAACCTAAACATTTGGCCACAATACCCCACCCAATTTGTTGACACAACCCCCTAGGAGGTTTTGGACCCATCCCAAGTGGATTGGTGCCAAAACCAAGCCCCAAATGGTGGGTGTCCTACCCTCGGGTGCCCCCGCACTGTTGCAGTCCTAATCGCCCCACCCCAGAGTGATTAGAAATATGTAGTAGATTTCTTTACTTTTTCATTTGCATTTCATTTTAGGTCACTCATATAGGCTGCCATTCAAATTTCATGTCATTTTGATGAATATTGGCTATGTTTTCAGTGTTTTTTGCTTTCATTAACATACAGGGAGCATCATCGGATACAGGGCGATCAAGGTAGAATTTGCAAAATCTGACCTTCTGGGTCATCTCAAAATGCCCTTTTTTGCCTAACCCCAACTTTGAAGGTGTTTTGGAGGCCCCTGGATGGTAAATTTAGGAGGTCACTTTCTGACATTTTGTGACAGTCCTAATCATCCCACCCTAGAGCGATTAGAAATATGTGGCATATTTCTTGATTGTTCCTTTTGCAGTGTGTTCTTGGTAATGTTTCCATGCCTCTATCCAAATTTTATCTCATTTTGATATGTTTTTATTATAGTTTTAATTATTTTATGCATGCATTAACCGGAGGCCTTGGGGATCGCATGTTTCCCTCCATCCGTAGGTGCTTTTAATCATTTGTTATTTTTCTAAACATAGGATCTCAACACCGGAGGGGAAGCAAGGAGGCATAGATGCATTCATGCAAGTTGTGGTGACGTTTGGCCCACCCATTTCACATGTGGGCACGCGGAAGAAAGTGTACCATCCGTGGTGTGACAAAACTATGTTTAACGCTCCTAGCCCCTGAAAAGGGAGGAGACGTATTGTAACCTGATCTCGAGAAAATTAATAAAATAAAGGGTTGCACTTTACATTTGCTTTACATCTCATTTCATTTCACTTGTTTTCCCCTTTTCATGCATCTTCATTCGTAGGACTTAGCGTTACGTTTTGCTTTTGTTTGCATCGCACCCGGTATACCATTTTGCTTCTGTATCCTCGTGCTTTCAGTGGCGATCATGGTGGGACCCTATCCCTTGATTTTGAGATCAAATTTTTGATCAAAATTGTGTGTTTTTGCTTTCAGGTGTTAATCCTTCAAGCGTTGGACTACTGCTCGTGCCACCCTATGACGAATATAGACTAGAATTCATGCCACCCTAGGATGAATAAGGCATTCGTCCCACCCTGTGATGAATATAGATCTGCTATTCATCCCACCCTAGGATGATTAGCTCTCTGTGCACTTTTTGAGCAGAAACTCAGGGGCATCTGGGTGTGGACAGAGAAGAGGTAGGTTGTCTGAACACTCTCTGTAATTTTCTGTCTCTGTTTCTATGATTTTTCTATTTCTTTGCTTGCATAGGAAAGTTTACTGCATGATTTCTTTCTTTTCGTAAGTAAAAATAACCCCACACACCATGAGATAATCTAAACATCAAGGCGTTGGTCGTAAAACCCCAACACTTGATCAAGACCAATGGTGGATTTCATCACCACCTTGGCTTGAATTTTGCATACATAACCCTGATCGCTATTGTTGTTAGACATAAATCCCGAAGAAAGTTGACCAAGTGTAGCTAGGGTGATTCCCATCGCATGAGGATAAGTCTTCTATGGTAGGTGTCAAAAATAGAGTGATTCCCCTTCCATACCGCCTATGTTCCACGTACTTTTTTGCTCTCGCGTACCAATAGTTTCCCTCACGTAAGGGCGGGTATATTGAGAGGTTCGATATAATGGCCTGGCAGTGGTATATTGAAGGGGTGACCATTTTGGGAGACATAAGAGCCCTCATATTTCATGTACAAAAAATTTTTTATTACAAGGTTTCAAACAAAAATCAAAACACATTAAACCAAATCTAGGGCACACCTTTAATCTATAAACGAGATAATCACTTCTTTGTTTGTGTGGCTCCTGTTTGTTTAGTGTAGCATAAATAATCATAAAGAAGATAAAAACGTACACATCGATTAGAGAAAAACCACCATGGTGTACACCCGTAGCCAAGCCCAATCATGGGTAGAAGCTACGAAAAGTGTACAAGGGGGCACAAGTCACCTCCGCTATAGCCCCAAGGACTTGGTCATACCACCTTGGCAGCCTGACCCACAAAATAGTCCACATCATACCATGACAGAATGGGACTATAGAGGCACCCCTTCGAGGGGCACTCCCATTCAACATAGACCCTTTCATGAGGATTCCTTACATGTGGCACTCAACATAAATGGGAAGGCTCCCTTAGACACTCGTTATGAGTGGCCACCATGCAATGAAGTGCTAGAACAACATAGGGTCCATAAGGAGGGGCCACATGATTACATCATCCCTCCTCTACCCCTTATTACTGTCAGAAACAATAGGCCAAATACAGAGCACAAGGCTCTTCAGACAAGGCGAGCCAAATCTTCCCACCCCTTTCACATATACAAAAGGGAGCATGAGGAAGACCACTACATTCCTCAAGAGCAATACACAGCATGGGAACAATGTGCTTCCGCACTTGCTATTTATCAGGATCACCCACTGAGGAAAAAACCTTGGGTGAATGCCGCTAACCTCGATAGAGGGAAGCGACCTATAGAGATCTCGGATCACCACGACCGAGATAGATGTGTAGGGGAGGCATCTAGGCCTCCTAGACTCAAGATGGTGGAACAAATCGACTTGGCATTTGCCAAATAGGCTGCCCACCTATCATAAATCACACAGCTTGAGCAAGATCAAAAATAATTAGAGCACTTGTATCGCCTTAGCAAAGAGCACATTTGGTTTCAGACAGATGAGTTGCTCCAAAAAACTATGCCTGAGAGGGTCCCAACCCCTCACATTCATAGGACAAAGTTGTATGAGAGGCACAACCCCTTGGTGTGAGACAGGTCTCCATGACCTTATCAAATGTTGCCTCCAAGACCTCCTAGACCTAAGTGGGAGACCACCCCTAGAGCCAATGATGGGAACCCTCCATGGGCACCCACCCATGTTTATAGGTCACACCTAGGAACTCCTCAAGAAGCCTATGAGGAGTTCGAGCAAGAAGAAGAGCGGGCTGAAATGCCCTACCAAGACAGGGGGGTGCTACCCGACTACCCCTCCATAGGCCTCAAATTCCTCGTAATCCATAACAATAGGAACAAACCAGGGAGGAAGAGATCAAGTCTTTTGATGCATACAAAGCGCTACTAGAGTGCTTAGAGTCTATGGAGACCAAGACTTCTGGGCCCCAAAAGCCCACTTTATGCCAGCTCCACAGTCACCCTATGCATCCTTTAGTGCCTACACCCCCATACCTCGAACACTTTAAAATACCTCAATTGGCAATCTTTAGAGGGGAGGAGGATGCCCAAGAGCACGTGACAAGATTCCTAAGCCAATGCTTTGGCATTCAGGACAATGATGCTTTTCTTCTAAGAACATTTATAACCACGTTCGTAGGCCCTACCTCGGATTGGTTCACTCAGTTGCCAAAGCATAGCATCAGTAACCTGGACCAGCTAGTGGACGCGTTCCTTGAACACTTCACCTTCAACACCAAGAAGAAGGCATCATTAAGCGACCTAGCTAGCCTCAAGAAGTATGAGGAAGAGACCATGGCGACTTATGGAAATCGATGGAGGACGTTGCTTTCAAAGTTGCCCTACCTCCCTCCCATGGTCGACCTGACCCAAATGTTCTCAAAGAGTTGTTTGAGGTCGATCTCCGTGCTATTGTAGCTGCAGCAATATGCCACTCTCGAGGAAGCCCTAGCACAAGCCAAAATCATTGAGGAGATCAAGATACAGGATGGCGAGATTGCCAAGCCACGGAAGAAAGAGTGGCCTAAAAATACCAAAATTGGGTCAATGCAACCGAAACCCACCGTGGTCAATCAGGTTGCTATAAACATACCTAAGCCTACACAAGAAATACAACCCCCAAAGGCTAATTATCAGGTAGTTCCTCTTGACACCTATGAAAAGGAAAATCATAGGCAAGAGCAAAATTAGCAGCATCACCCTAGGCGACAATTCACACCCTTCACAGAGTCTAAAGACTCCTTGTTTGACCGCTTGTCCATGGTAAACTTGATAAACCTACCATAAAGTCGACCCGTAGACCCCAACACGCCAAAACCCAAGGGCTATAGGGAAGACATGTACTGTAGATTCTATTGGTAGAAATGACATGACCTTTATGCATGTTGGAAGTTCAAAAGCTTAGTGCAAGACCTAATAGACAACAAGACGCTAGTGGTGGATAATCCTGTGGTGCCAAACAACCAATAGATGGAGGTCTTCAAAGACCCCCTTCCTACCCATGATGCGTAGGCAAAGACCCTTCAAGTCAATGAGGTGACATAGAACTTCCCCATGCAGGGGTATGTAGGGATGATAAGCATAGTGACTCGGAACAAGAGGTACCCAAGCATAGCTGCCCCCGCGGTAGCTATAGGAGAGGTTCCATCAATGTCACAACCTCAACAACACCCTACACAACCTCCCTTGCCTAGACCAGTGGCCACGATTCGGACTAAACTTACCCAAAGTTTAAGGACCACGTCGGCTAGGCTCTCCATCTATGAGCTCATACAACAATCACCGCCCCATCGGGAGGCTCTAATGGAGATATTAAAAGCCATCGATCTATAGCCCCATGAAGCAAACTCTTTCAACAACTTTATGGGACATGTAAAATGATGTACATAACCAGTCATCACCTTTAGAGAAGATGAACTAAAATTGATGGCTGGTGATATGGCGGATCCACCCCTGCACGTCATTGCATGGGTCAACGGGATTCCATATAAGAGGGTGTTGGTGGACACTGGATCGTCCAGTAATATAATCATAACAACGGATTTGAAACACCTCAAGTTTCTAGCATCTCACATTGTGGCCTCCACCTATACTCTTCGAGCATTCAATGATGCGATATGCTCGACGGTTGGCACAATTGTCCTGCCCATCCAAGTAGGGCAAAATACTATTCCTACATTGTGCCACATCTTGGAAGGTGAGATGGCCTATAATATCTTGCTAGGCCGGCCTTGGATCAGGGACATGAAGTGTGTCCCTTCGATAGCTCATCAGTGCCTAAAGTACACATTCGAAGGGCAGGTGCATGTAGTCCCGACAGACTTAGAGCCCTTCAAGTATTGCAATGTGGTGCAACTGATGTCGCAATTGACCCTTCCATCGACACATTTGGACTTTTAGTTGAATCCATCTAAATAGGGTCCGATTCTGCATACATCCCTACTGTTAAGTCCCTCAAATACCCATCTAGGTCCATCTTCATCGTCTGGTCCTTCACCAATGATGCCACCTACGATGGCCACACCGAAGGACAATGGGAAGAAACCCCTGGAAGAGGCACCGCCATTAGTCTCAACCATATCTATCAAAGAGGTGCCTAGTCGAATGGAAGTCAAGATGCCTAGTTCACCCGACATGGAGTGGACTCAGGAAGAACTCCCATTCCCTCCCCCTCAACCACCAATGATCATCGTTGAGATGGCCAATATGGGCCTGGGGGAGTACCTAGTGTGGAACATTGTAGCAACACCCACACTTGAGTCCATGCAGGACATGGGGAGACCTCGCCTCCCCATCGACACTATTGTTCCTCTAGGCTACCCGCAAAACCAGACAAATTTTGTATATGGGGGCCTCGATAATGGCATTGAACCTTACCTACAAGAGGAAGAAGATGAAGAGCCCTTTGCTGAGGATGTCAACTATTTTTCCAACCCAGACTTTGCTTTGAGATATCTTGGCCAATGTAATTGGCATGGATATGGGTTGGGCAGGTATGAACAAGGAGTGCGCGTTCTTTGTCAACCAAGATATCAGATGCCATACGATAAATCAGGAGTAGGGTTCAACCACCCTCTACCCCTTGACATCTTGGTAGAGAACATGCAAGGCCTAGGGCTAGGCAACAAGGATGGGTTGGCACAAGGTCCATATGCCAATCCTAACACAACATACACATTGGGGGATTATCTCCCATTGTTAACAACCAACCTTGTGGGCCTCAAAAATTCCTCCCCTTTGATCGAGAAAGGGGAAAGTTCAAGAACTTGCCTCCATGAGGGATATAGACAAGGTCAAGAAGGATCTTCAAAAGATGAGTCAGAATATGAGGCAGCACCGTGGGACCCTTTCGAATCTGATAGCAATCATTTGCAAGTGACCCCCATGGATGACTATCAAGAAAGCTTATTGGCAATGTTCCCCTTGAATTCTCTAGTCGAGCAAGGGCCACCTCAAGAAAATCAGGTCCTCCCACAGAGAGTGGAACAACCTCGATGGGACCAGATCAATTTGCTCGAGCAAGACGAGCCTCACATGTCATAAACAATTATCGGAGCCAACAAAGGCCTATGGATCTTCGATTGTGATTATGAATATGAAACTAAGATGACATATCTCAATAATATGTGATAGCAACAATACCCCATGGACATTGATGACATGTTTCAACAACTAAACATGGGGCCAAGGCATAGGTGGCACCTAAACCCTGCACAGCTGGACCAAGTGTTGCATCCGCCACTTTGGGCATATAGAGAGCACTTTCCGCCTAGAGACCCTATAGAGCCATCAGTGTCAATGGTGGACCCTATCCTTTTATCTGCACATAGGTCTGATCCATTTGTTCCAATACCCACAGAGCTAGATCCAGAACACAAATATCACCAAGGATTTCTAAGTCACCACCAACAGGGTAATGGGGACCAAATTCATTTCATCAACATGATCTCCATTGAATTAATCACTCCCATCTGTAATCCAACTGTTCTAGCATGACCATTGTATCTAAACCTAGATGCAATAGATTGGGATCATGCTAACTCTCCCCCATATCCATTAGAGTACTGGCCTTGTGGTGAGATGCTTCATTACAAACCAAGACTAACACAGGATATCTTCCATGTTGAAGAGGAACCCCGTGTTCCAAATGCAAATCTAGATTCAGAAATTGATATCCACCTGATCCCAAATCTATACCAATTGTAGGACGGGTCCCACATGTCAATCAAAGATACGACTGAAGTAGACATCAGCTCTGATCCAATGAATTTGCAAATCATCAAGCTAGGGGTAAATCTATGCCCTAAAGAGCAACCTGATTACATTGCCCTTATCAAAGAGAAGAAGGAGGTTTTTGCATGGTCCTACAAAGATATGCTAGGGCTAGACCCATAGCTATTCATGCATAATTTAACTCTTGATCTGACAGTCAATCCAATCAAGCAAAAACTACGTAAGATGCACCCAAAAGTAGCCTTAATGGTCAAAGACGGGCTACAAAAGTTGTTGAATGCATACTTTGTCATCTACATGGATTACCCACCATGGTTGTCCAACATGGTACCCATCAAGAAGCCTGATGGGAGGATCCGCATATGCACCAATTTTTGAGATCTAAACAAAGTGAATCCCAAGGATGATTTCCCCTTGCCTAGCATCGATGCATTGGTAGATGCTACAGTGGGCCACGAAATGCTTTCCCTCATGGATGGTTTCTCGGGATACAATCAGATTCATATCAATCCTAATGATCAACTAAAAATGACATTCACAATGCCTTGGGGGACATTTTGTTATAGGGTCATGCCCTTTGGCCTTAAAAATGCTGGTGCCACCTACCAACGCGCTATGACATACATATTCCATGATCACATGCATAAAAATTTGGAAGATTATATGGATGATTTGTTGGCCAAATCTCTTTTGTGCCCAGATCATGTCGATGACTTAAGCAAGATCCTCGATCGCCTTATCGAACACAAAGTCAGACTAAACCCCAAGAAGTGTGTGTTTGGCATCACATCTAGAAAACTCTTGGGTTTCATAGTCTCAAAACTAGGAATCGAGATGGATCCAAACAAATTCAAGGTAATCCTTGAGATGCTTCCCCTAACCACCATCAAGTAGCTCAGAAGCTTGTAGGGAAAGGTCACGTCAATCAGGTGCTTCATAGCATAGCTATCTGACAAGTGTCGACCCATGAATAAATTATTAAACAAGGGGGTAGCATTTCATTGGGATGATGAGTGTCAGTCAGCCTTCGATGACATTAAACAATACTTGGCTTCACTGCTAGTATTGGCACCATCGATACCAGGATTACCATTATATTTGTACATCTCAGCTACTGAGGTGGCACTGGGTGCCATGCTAGCCCAAAAAAATGAACTACATAAAGAGCAAGCTACTTACTATCTTAGCCGCACCCTGGTCAGTTATGAACTTAACTATGCATACGTAGAGAAGCTATGCTTAGCAGTGGTATTTTATACCAAAAAGCTATACCACTACATGATGAGCAATACGATGTATGTTGTGTATGAGGAGAATCCATTGCGGTACATGATGAGTCATACTTATCATAGTAGCCGCATGGCGAAATGGATCATGTTGTTGATGGAGTTTAACATCGAATTCATTAAAAAAAATCCATCAAATGTCAAGTCATCACCAATCAACTAGAAGAGGCTCCTCTCGAAGATAATCAGCCTCTGACCATAGAGCTACCCAATGATGGGGTCTTCCATGTCTCAGAATCACCAGATTCTGATGTGCCTAAGTCACAGGCCAACATAACCCTATTTTTTGATGGTTCTAAATGTGAGCAAGGGGGTGGCACGAGAATTGTATTCTTCACACCATAAGGGGCTCCAATGCCTCTATCATTTAAACTAGATTTCTCATGCACCAACAATAATTCCAAATACGAAGCCTTGCTCATAAGTCTTCAGACAACCATCACCATGAACATCAAATGCTTGAACATATTTGGTGATTCATTGTTAATTTTCAACCAAGTAAAGGTTATTATCACACTAGAATTCGGACGTCGACTAGGCAACTCCATTTTTGTTGGTGTATGGCTCTGAGGCAGTCATGCCTCTCGAGTTGGAAATACCTTCCCTATGCATGTCAATGCAAGAGTTCATCGACGATGAAACTGCACAGCAGGCTCGGTTAGACCAACTTACATTGCTCGACGAATGATGCATCAATGCTCTTGAGCATTTACGTATCTATCAAGAGCGACTTAAGAAAGCATACAACATGAAATTTCACCTGAGGGACTTTCAGGTTGGTGACTTGGTCTTAAAAGAGAACCAACAAAACTCTAACTTGCCACCCCATCTAAGGTACAATTTCATGGCCAACTGGTTAGGTCCCTATGTAATTGATAGTAAAATAGGACTTGGAACATACCGGCTCACCTCTCTTGAAGGAATCAAGGAACTAGAACCATTGAACATCAGTCATTTGAGGCCATTCCACATTTAGAGAGCCATAGCCCACCCCAAAAAAAGCACCAAGGATTCCTACAATCGCTTGGTCAACCTAAAACGCCCAAAGGTATTTGTAAACTCTTTGGTCAAACCAAAATCTCCAAGGGTTCCCACAATCACTTGGTCAAAAACAAATATTCAAAAACAAACAAAACAATAAAATAATCAAAAATCACAAAAAAATTACATCTCACTTCCATGAATACTCTTAAAAATCAAAACATAAAAATATAAGTTGCATTAGGCATCGTAAACATACATTGCATATTTGTTGATCATACAGGTCAAATGCACCATAGACTGTAATTACTCGAAAACTCCATCATTTTCCACATTTTTTTCACTTTGTAAATAATCCATCAAAAATAAATGCCATTCACATTTTGCACCATATCATAGTCAATTGTCTTCTAATGCATCTAGGGTTTTCGTCATTCAACTGACATTAGATTTCTAGCCAAGAATTGTACAAAGTCAGACAGATTTTACAAAGGTAGAGTTTTACTTGGATCACACCTTATTACATAGCATCCCCACACAAGTTAAAACACATAAAAATTCTAAAGTTGTGTGAACGTAAGAGAAACTTGCACAACAATATAGGGTACCATAGGTGAAAGGTTGGCCTGTTCATCCCCCTGTGTGAATGGTTCAATAATGTTGAGAATTGACAAAATGACACGCTCTACCCCATACAATTCCCCATAATAAATAGTGGTTTTCACCACTAACAAAAATCCCCAAACACCTTTAATCCCCAAAGTCATAAGGATTCATACTACACACCCCTGACAAGGATGGGTAGTCATTCCCAAGGCCTAAAAGATTAATGTCATTACATAATTAGATCCTCAATCACCTTTGGTCCCCAAAGTTGTAAGGATTCATACTACACACCCCTGACAAGTATGGGTAGTCATCCCCAAGGCCTAAAAGATCAATGACATTACACAAATATATCCCCAATCACCTTTGGTCCCCAAAGTCGTAAGGATTTGTACTACACGTCCCTCAACAGGATGGGTAGTCATACCCAAAGCCAAAACGGATCAATTCCATTCACAAGCCAAAAACCTACGAGCTCAACTTTGAAACCTATAATGCAAAATCAAATAACAGTGGTTATCACCACTATTCAAAATCCTTGCTAGAAAAAAAGAAAAATAAAAGAGAAAAATAAACAGTGATTTTCATCACTATGTATGAGAGCAAGTATCCCAACAAGTTGAGCAACTGAAAGACGCCTAATCTTGAATCCCTAGAATTCTCAGCATTCAAAAAACCATATGGGTGATCCTCATTACGAGTTTGGTGGAAATCCTACCTAGCAATGGTTTTATCCTAAACACATGACGATATGTCTACCACATTAGCTTTGCTTGTGAGCAAACCAATGTTTGCATGTGGATGAGCTAGCTTATGGTACCTTAGGTTGTCCTATGGATTAATCTTACTAAATACAACAAAGGAATTAGTGGAGCTAATTAGATGATCCTCAGTATAGGTTTGGTGGACAGCCTACTTGGCATTGGAGGTATCCTAACAAATACCACATAAATGAACTCAATTGCACACACAGGGATGTGAAATAACTTGGTCAAACTCAAGTCTGATTCGTATCTTGTTCAAAATTCTTGTGAGATAAATGTACAGTCTTGGCTAGTTAGTTAAAACATCTGAATCTCAGAAAAACCTTAACTACATTCTAAAAAAAAAATTGTACATGTTCATTCTTACATCACCATCAAAAAATACAAACAAAAAATATACACACACAAAAGTAATCACATAAGTACAGAAAGCCAATAAATCTTGTACAGTCTATGGTGCCACTGACAAGTTATCAATAAATCATTCCATCCATTCCATATGCATACATCATATAATTAGAAACATCGCATAAAATAAACAATAAATCATGACATGTGTATAACCAAAAAGAAAGTCATGTATATATATCACCAAAATGCGCGCAGGCTACAATAAGTTGGTCCTCTAACCTCGCAAAAAGATCAAAAAAAAAATCAAAAACCCCAAGCCTAGGGAGTCGTCCACCATGATCACCCAAGATCGATACGACTGAAACTACCCCCAGTGGTGTAGGTCCTATGGGAGCTCTCAGGGCAGCTGCTTCTAGCCCCTGCATCACACCCACTAGTGCTGCCCTCACCCACCCGCCTGCAATGAGAGGAAGCAGACTGCTTAGTCTCACTGTCCCTCATTTGGCATGAAGATCCACCTCTAGTGAGCTTAGGTAACTGCCTATCGAGGTGGATAATCTCTACCTCCAACTCCAACTCATGCCAGACCAAATCCATCTCCCATCGATGGTATGTAGCCAATGCGTCATCACGTTATGCCAACTGAGTTTGCAGGAGATCCCTATCCTACAAAGCATTTGTGTCCCCATTCCATCGGTGGTATGCAGCCAATGCATTCTCTCACTCCACCAACTGAGTATATAGGAGATCCTCTCCTATAGAACCTTCTCATGCTCCTGATATTGTCTCCGTAGTAGATCCTCTAATCACATTATCTCAGCATGATACCTAGCCTCCATGTCCCTCGAGATTGCCTAAGGCATGGGCATCTCTAGGACAACGAGCTACTCTAAAACCCACTACTCTAGAATGTACTATATATCTGACTACTCTAAAACCCCTAGGTCATCCCCAGTCAAGTCGTCAAGCTCCAACATACCCGCATCATCATGCGGAGTACCCCAACCCTACCCTGATGCCTCTACATCCTTACCACCTACTGCTACCACATTTGGACCTCCTAGAGGCCCCTCACCTCACCATCATTGCATCTTCCACCACTGGTCGTACTCTATAGTCACCACGACATTGTCCACATTGGGTAAATCAATCATTATATCTAACTCCTCACCCAGCAGCTCAATGATCAATTAGGCCAGAGTCCTCTCATCACCCCGATGTTGATAGATCAAGGGCTCACTAGGAAATCCCTGGTGCACCCCAAACTTTTGAGTCACCCAGACATATGGGAAGTACTCTTGCTCGATCCTGTGCACCTCGATCAGCCACCTCCCCCTACACGCTCGTCGAAGCCACTGCCCAGCCTCAGGCCAGGTTGGAAAGTCCCAATATGGCCACCAGAACACCTCCCTTGGAGCAAGGTATGAGAAGACATTAGCATAGTGCCCCACGACACCTACCCACCACCAACTCTGCCCCTACTTCTCTGATCTTCGCCATAGAGCAGCATACCCAATCTCCCTATCCACCATATCTTCCCGAGTGGTCCATAGCAAACCCTGTGGCCACTCCATAGCTATGTGTTGCCACCCCCAACATTGCAACAGGTAGTTGCATCCAATCCCCTTCCACCTTCGATAGCGGACCTCGTATAACTCATCATAAAGTTATGCCACTAGTGTTTGACTCCACCTCATAATCAGTGGCTCTAAGGTCGGACACTCAACCAGTCTAAAAACTACCTCTAGTAGGTTCCAAGGTAACCTCGCACTAGATGAGTCGGGCAGCAACATGTTGGAGATGAGGTTCATGAGGAGTGCATGCATCACCCCCAACACGCCCTCCTCCAACCACCATCACACAAAAATATTGCCAATCAGACAGTCCCCCTCTACCATCTCCACCAGACTATCCACCCGCATATCCACCCCATGCTGAAAGCATCGTGTCAGCACCACCGTTCTTTGATCATGAGGAGTAGTCTGAATGCACAATCTATCTATCAAAATCCATAGAATTCGATAGACATCCTCAAGAGTCACTATCATCTCCCCTATTGGGAGATGAAATGTGTTGGTGCGGGGATCCCACAAGTTGATCAAGGCAGTCAGATATGTCCGATCCCCCACCACAGGCTCTAGCCGAGTCACCTGCTTGATCCCAAGGGCATCAATCCACTCCTAGTCCACCATAGTCAGTGCCTCCCATGCATTTAAGAACACCGTCGGCTGACGGTACCAACTCTTCACCACCTAAAAATCCAAAAACAACACAAAAACATTAAAAACATGACAAAAAAAAAAACTTTCCAGCATAAACATTTAAAAAATGTACAGCAAAAACATTTAACAAATGTACAACTAAACAAAACAAAAACAACAAAAAAAAAACAAAATTTTCAACTAGGGTTTCTTAATCTTAGTTAAAAAAAAAAAACAAAACAAAATAACAACAAATTTATAGTAACCTAGGGTTTCTTAATCTTAGTTTAAACAAAACAAAAAAAAAAAAAACAAAATAACAACAAATTTACAGTAACCTAGGGATTTTTAACCTTAAGTTTAAAGCTGAAAAAAAAAAAACAAAACAAAACAAAATACACAAATTTTTCAACTAGGGTTTCTTAATCTTAGTTTAAAAAAAACAAAATACACAAATTTTTCAACTAGGGTTTCTTAATCTTAGTTTAAAAAAAAAAAAAAAAAAAATACACAAATTTTTAACTAGGGTTTCTTAATCTTAGTTTAAACAAAACAAAAAAAAAAACAAAATACACAAATTTTTCAACTAGGGTTTCTTAATCTTAGTTTAAAAAAAAAAAAAAAAACAAAATACACAAATTTTTCAACTAGGGTTTCTTAATATTAGTTTAAACAAAAAAAATAAATAAATAACAATAAAACTTTAAACTAGGGTTTAATCTTAGTTTAAATGCAAAATACAAAAAAAAAAAACAATAAAACTTTAAACTAGGGTTTAATATTAGTTTAAAATGCATAATACAAAAAACCAAACAAAAATTTAAACTAGGGTTTAATCTTAGTTTAAAACACATAATACAAAAAACCAAACAAAAATTTAAACTAGGGTTTAATCTTAGTTTAAACGCAAAAACATAATACAAACACAAAATAAATTATGGTTTTTAACTGTAAAATAAAACAAGCAAAATAAAGAGAAGGAGCACTCACGGGTCTCGCCTCGGCTTCACCACTGGATGATCCGGTCCGTGAACTCATTGTGTCCGCAAAAATTCGACAGCGCTCCGCTACACGAACTCAACCTCCTCCTCACAACTTCGAATCGCCAGAAAAACAAAGTGCAAATGAGCCCAAAATCTAGTTTTGGCCCTTATATAGGCTTTTAGGCCTGTAATAATTCCACCCTGGGATGAGTGCTCTAATTAGCACTCGTCCCACCCTGGGACGATTACAAAACTGGTATTCGTCCCACCCTGGGACGATTACAGAGTAAGAAAATCAAAAACAGTAAAAACTACATTCAAAATGCATCAAAAATAGCAATAAAACTACCAAACAAAGGCACCTTTGTGCTTGTGATTCTTGGCATACAAAACCAACGTTGGGGTTACAAATTTCCACTATCATAATTCCTTCGATGGCTACCATAGCCGAACCGCTCCACGGGAGGACAAATTTTTGACAATTTCAGCTCCAAAATGCATCACAAAAGGGTTAAAACCCACCAAAAGTAGGTCAGATTGTTGGGAAACTGCATAAGCATTCAACGAAAAACAATTGAAGGTACCCTTACAAAATTCATCTTGGGTCAAGCGACTCATCGCTTTTCTCATGTCAGTCATTCCCTCATCGATTCGTCGCTTGAGGGGGTAGTCAGACTTAGTCACCAACCAACAACTACATACACAATAAAGGAAATGACATGCATTCAAAGAATCATTGACAAAGACAATCACGCTCCTTCTTGGGGCAGAAAACAAGCAATTATCACAAGCTAATCAAACACTTGGCATTCTATAATCATGAACTCAAGGTTCCCATAGACAAAATGTTGCGCCCTTTGCCTATTCATGACTAAACAATGTCCAAGATCAAGTAACACCTCATCGAAAAAGGTTAACACTTGAATTAAGCTCCTTAGCTCGTCAAAAGAAAGGACTCAAGAATGCGTGCCCTTTCCCATACTTGGGGCATCAAAATTTGGTTAGGTTACTGAGAAACCCTAATCATTAGTGCTTTGGTTATCTATTTTTTTTTAGCACTGCGCCATGCACAACGCATCCCAAAAAGGGGCATTTGTAGACACCAAAACAACACCAATCCAATTATGTGATGATAGGAACTGATAGAATTGACATACATAGCCCCTAGGGCATCCCCTAGAGGTTATAAAATGGTCCTAACCACTCCCACATTAGTTTTGGAAGGTCAGAGGTCAATTTGGCACCTTTCAGGCACTCTACTTTCTACTCGTTCCACCCTAGGACGATTACAAACTGGTATTCATCCCACCTCAGGATGATTAGTAGCATTCGCTCCAGGGTGGGGTGAATAGTAGGTTTGACAGGAAAAAGGTCAAACCTTGACAAATGGTAGCTCAAATCCACCACTCAACTCCACCTTCAATGCATGGGAGTGCAAGTGAGCATTTTTGAGCTCAAAGAGGTAGTCATGGAGCCCTTAATCAGGGAGGAATCTTCTCTCCCATAGGAATGCATGATGGCCAAGTGGTGCCTCTACATGCTCATTCATAAGAGACCCTCAGGTCTATAAAATGGTGAGTCTTCTCACCCCAAAAAAAGAACAGGGCAGGAGCATTTGGAGCAATGGAGTGCTGTCGAATTACATCCTCACCCATCTCTTGTGCTTCTTACCTCCTTGATCTCTCTTTTGGAAGGGAGGTTATTGGGTGATCATTGGAAGCGCAATCCAGACCCAAAACCCAAACATTTGGCCACAATATCCCACCCAATTTTTTGACACAACCCCCTAGGAGGTTTTGGACCCATCCCAAGTGGATTGGTGCCGAAATCAAGCCCCAAACGGTGGGCATCCTGCCCTCGGGTGCCCCTCGCACTGCTGCAGTCCTAATCACCCCACCCTAGAGTGATTACAAATTTGTAGAAGATTTCTTTACTTTTTCCTTTGCATTTCATTTTAGGTCACTCATATAGGCTGCCATTCAAATTTCATGTCATTTTGATGAATATTGGTTATGTGTTTAGTGTTTTTTGCTTTCATTAACATACAAGGAGCATCATCAGATATAGGGCGATCAAGGAAAAATTTTCAAAATCCGACCTTCTGGGTCATCTCAAAATGCCCCATTTTGCCTAAACCCAACTTTGCAGGTGTTTTGGAGGCCCCTAGATGGGACATTTAGGAGGTCACTTTCTGACATTTTGTGACAGTCCTAATCGTCCCACCCCGGAGCGATTAGAAATCTATGGTAGATTTATCGACTATTCCTTTTGCAGTGTGTTCTTCGTAATGTTTCCATTCCTCTATCCAAATTTAGCTCATTTTGATATGTTTTGATTATAGTTTTAATTATTTTATGCATGCATTAACCGGAGGCCTTGGGGATCGCATGTTTCCCTCCATCCGCAAGTGTTTTTAATCATTTGCTGCTTTTCTAAACATAGGATCTCGACATCGAAGGGGCAGCAAGGAGGCACAGATGCATTCACACAAGTTGTGGTGATGTTTGGGCCACCCATTTCACATGTGGGCATGCGAAAGAAAGCGTACCATCTGTGGTGTGACAAAACTATGCTTAACGCTCCTAGCCACTAAAAATGGAGGAGAAGTATTGTAACCTAATCATGAGAAAATTAATAAAATAAAGGGCTGCACTTTATATTTGCTTTACATCTCGTTTCATTTCACTTGTTTTCCCTTTTTCATGCATCTTCGTTCGTAGGACTTAGCATTACGTTTTGCTTTTGTTTGCATCGCACCCGGTACGCCATTTTGCTTCCGTATACTCGTGCTTTCAAAATGGTAAGATATATTTGCATCACTTCTTGGAATTATATTTTTGCCTTCTGCATCTGAGCCTCATGTGCCACAATTTGTTCCAGTGTCGGATTTTGCCAAACTACTTTTATTTTTTTAGCATGGAAAATAGTTGAAATATGAGGAATTGTTATTTTTCATTTTCTATGTTCAAGACAATACAATGAGAGGCAATTGTATATGGTCCATATTGATCAAGAAACATACTCCCTAGACCAATATCATAACCTCCTATATTTATGAAAGCACGAGATTCCGAAAGATTGAAAGGAAAACTAATGCGATGTATTCAAAACCAAAATTAACGCTTAAGGTCCTATAAAATGAAATGCATGAAATGAAGGAAAAGAGACGAATTTAAATGAGATAAAAAGAAGTACAGAAAGCACAGCCCTTTTTATTTATACTCTTCCAATTTGGTTACAAAGACGTCTCCTCCCTTTAAAGGGGTAGGAGCGTTAACATAGTTTCAATTACAATCATGGATTTAGTGTTCCTCCTTCTGCGCACCCACATGTGAAATGGGCGAGCCAAAGTGTTGCCGCCGCTGGTATTGATAAGTCTTTAATCCTTGCTGCTCCTCCTGCGTTCAAAGAAACAACAAATCGTCAGTAGCACTCGTGTATGATAATGAAACTCGCAAATCGGAAAGAGTACTGTTAATGAATGTAAAATATGAATATAACGATGATTAAAATGAATCCAAATAGACTAAAAATTTGACAAAAGCGTAATCATGTAACTAGCAAAATATTGCAAAAGAAACAGTCACCAAATTCAATACAGATCCGTATTCGTCCCTAGGTCGGACGAGTAAACCTGCAACAGTTTGGTACTCGTTTTGGGGTGAGACGAGAAAACCTACGATAGTTTGGTACTCGTTTCGGGGTGAGACGAGAAAACCTGCAATAAGGCAGGGGGTGCCCGAAGGCAAACCACCCGCGGGTTGAAACTTTGTTTCGACACCAATCCGCTTGGGATGGGTCCGAAACCTGTTGTGATGTGTTGTTGGCAAATTGATAGGCTATTGTGGTCAAAAAAATCGGGTTTTTGGTTCTTGATTCGTGCCTTCAAAGTCACCCAATAACCTCCTCTTCGATTAAGAGATTATGGATGTAAAGCACAAATCGTAAGTAAACTGGCAACACTTCGTCACTCAAAATGCTCCTTCTCTGTATATCTTTTGGGTGAGGAAAACTCACCATTTTATAGACTCCAGGGGTCTCTTTGAATTAGCATGCAAAAGTGCTACTTAGCATGAATGCTTTTTCAGGGAAGAGAAGACTTCTCCCTGATCAAGGGCTCCATAACTGCTTCTATAATTGTTGTTGCATGCCCAAAAGAACTCACTCGCACTCCCATGCAATGAAGGGAGAGTTAAGTAGCTAATTTGAGTTGTCATGAAAAATCCCACTCTCACTCCCATGCAATGAAGGGAGAGTCAAGTGGCATATCTGAGTTGTCAAAAGAACTCACTCGCACCCCTATGCCATGAAAGGAGAGCTAAGTGGCAGTTCTGAGTTGTCATGTGCCGAAGTTTGACTTTTTGCAGGTCAAACCCAGCATTCGTCCCACCCAGGAGTGAGCGCTGGTAATCGTCCCTGGGTGGAACGAGTACCAGTCGGCACTCGTCCCTGGGTGGAGCGAATAAGTAGCAGAGTGCCTAAAAGGTGCCAAATTGATCTCTGACTTTTAAAACTGTTGTGTGAGTGGTTAGAACCACTGTTTTAACCTCTGGGGCTGCCCTGGGGGCTATGTGTGTTAATGCGATCAGTGTTTGCAGTCACATAATCGGATTGGTGTTGTTTTGGTGTCTACAGATGCCCCTTTTTGGAAAGCGCTGCACATGGTGCAGTGCTGAGAAAAAATAGATAACCAAAGCACTAATGATTAGGATTTCTCAGTAACCTAACCAACTTTGGATGCCCCAAGTATGGAAAGGGCATGCATTCTTGAATCCTTGCTTTTGACGAGCTAAGGAATTGGATTTCAAGTATTAACCTATTTTGGTGAGGTGTGACTTGAGCTTGGGCATTGATCTGTCATGAATAGGCAAAGGGCGCAACCTTTTGTCTATGGGAACCTTGTGTTCATAATTCACAAATGCCAAGTGTTTAATCAGTTTGTGATTGTTGCTTGTTTGCTGCCCCAAGCAGGAGCGTGATTGTCTTTGTCAATGATTCTTTGAATGCGTGTCATTTCCAAGATTGGGTATATTGTTGTTGATTGGTAACTAAGTGTGACTACCCCCTCAAGCGACGAATCGATGAGGGAATGACCGACATGAGAAAAGTGACGAGTCGCTTGACCCAAGATGGCTTAGGTAAGGGTTCTTTCAGATGTTATCCGGTGAATGCGCAAGCAGTTTCCCGATTTTTTTGACCTATTTTTGGTGGGTGTGAACCCATTTTGGGATGCCATTTGGGGTTAACATTGGCGAAAATCTGATCTCTCATGGAGCGGTCCGGCCATGGTAGCCTTCTTAGGGAGACAGATAAGGACAATGTAAACCCCGACGTTGGTTTTTTGATGCCAAGAGATTAAGTACAAGAGCACTTTTGTCCGGCAATTTTTAGTGGTTTTGTTGGCATTTGTCATTTTTATATTTTGGTTGGTTTTGATTTTTTTTTTTTTTGGTATTCGTTCCGGGGTGGGACGAACTCCATGATGGTACTCGTCCGGGGGTGGGACGAGCGCTCCTCCGAGGAAAAAGTGCTCGTTCCAGGAAGGAACGAATACCAGCAAGCAAAAAATATAAATATGCAAAAATGACGGATTTGGCTCATTTGCACTGTTCATCGCGAGCGATTTGGAGCTCTGAGGAGGAGGGAGATTTTCTGACGCGAAGCGCTGTCGAATTTTCCAGCTACCATGAGTGCACAAACCGGGTCATCAAGCGGCGGAGCCGAAGCGAGACCAGTAAGTGAACTATCTCCGCGAGTTTTAATTTGAAAAAGTGTAAATGTGTTTTTATTGTGTTTTTCTTTTGTGTAAGACATGGAACCCTAATTAATTAATTAAAAGGTGAATGAATTGGATTAAAGACCATGAAACAAAATGAAACGTGTATGCAAACCGATGAAAACCTAGATGGAAAACCGTAGAATAAACCCAAATGAAACTTAGAGTAACACCTTAGGGTAACCACGGTTATATAAAAAAATGTTTTTTATGTGAATGGTAAAACTTAGGTCGAAACCGGAGGTAAACCATGGCAATTTTTGTCTGTTTTGAAAATGAAACCCTAGATTAAAAAAATGGATGAATTTTTTGTTTGAATGGTAAACTTAGGTAAAAACCGTAGGTAAACCATGTCAAATTGTTATTGTGGAAATGATGAAAAATGAAACCCTAGGGTAAAAAGTGATGAATTTTTTTGTTTTGAATGGTGAACTTAGGTTAAAACCGGAGGTAAACCATGTCAAATTTTTGTTTTGTTTGTATGAAATTAAAGATGAAAAATTGATGAATTTTTTTGTTTAAATGGTAAACTTAGGTCGAAACCGTAGGTAAACCATGTCAAATTTTTGTGGTTTTTATGAAATGCAAGATGAAAACTTAGATTAAAATTGATGAATTTTTTTTTTAAATGGTAAACTTAGGTCAAAACCATAGGTAAACCATGTCAAATTTTTGTTATTTTTTGTATGAAATTAAAGGTGAAAAATTGATGAATTTTTTTGTTGAAATGGTAAACTTAGGTCGAAACCGTAGGTAAACCATATCAAATTTTGTTATTGTTTGTATGAAATTAAAGATGAAAAATTGATGAATTTTTTTGTTTAAATGGTAAACTTAGGTCGAAACCGTAGGTAAACCATGTCAAATTTTTTGTATGAAATTAAAGATGAAAAATTGATGAATTTTTTTTGTTTAAATGGTAAACTTAGGTCGAAACCATAGGTAAACCATATCAAATTTTTGTATTGTTTGTATGAAATTAAAGATGAAAAATTGATGAATTTTGTTGTTGAAATGGTAAACTTAGGTCGAAACCATAGGTAAACCATGTCACTTTTTTGTATGAAATGAAAAATTGATGAATTTTTTTGTTGAAATGGTAAACTTAGGTCGAAACCGTAGGTAAACCATATCAATTTTTTTGTTGTTTGTATGTTTGTAAATTGTAACAGATGTACATGTGAATGAATGATGTTACTGTATATTGATGCATTTTTGAATATGTGATGGTGATTTGATGCATGTTTTTGATGTGTTTATGTTTTGTGATATGCAGGTGGTGAAGAGTCGGTATCGGGTACCGACTATTTTTTCTAGTGCCCGCGAGGCGTTGAGTGCAGAGGATCGGGAGTGGCTTGATGCCTTGGGGCTCAAGCATGTGGCTCGATTGGAGCCAGTTGTTGGGGATCGGGCATACTTGATAGCTTTGATCAGTCTATGGGATGTTCGGATGAACACCTTCCATCTCTCGACAGGGGAGATGATAGTTACCTTGGAGGATGTGTATCGGATTCTTCAGATTTTGATAGACGGGGTTCCCATCCGGACGATGCCACGAGGCTAGAGGACGGCTGTACTGACCCGATGTTTTGGACATGGGGAGGACTTGGGTGTGGAGGACGCATTGTAGAGAGCGAAGGATGATTGTCAGGTGGGTGGGATCTTAGTGCGGTGGTGGTACGAGAGGAGGGTGTTGGGAGTGAGGCATACACTACTCATGAGCCTCATTTCCAACATGTTGTTGCCAGACTCCTCGGGGGCGAGGTTCCCATGGAACCTACTGGAGGTGGTGTGGTAGTTAGTGGATTGTCCTATGACAGAGCCTGTGATCATGAGATGGGGCTAGATGCTCTTGGCTCAACTATATGATGAGTTGTATGAGGTCCGCTATCAGAAGTGGAAGGGGATTGGCTGTAGTTACTTGTTGCAGTGTTGGGCCTGGTAGCATATAGCCATGGAGCGACCACGAGGGCTACCCTGGACTACACGGGTTGACATGGTGGATAGAGACATTGGTTATGGTGCTTTATGGTATCGATCTAAGGAGCGAGGGCAGAGTCGGCGGTTTGCGGGAGACGTGGACCATTACGTAGATGCATTGGCATGACTGACTCCAGGAGATGTGGTGTGGAGGCCATATCGAGATTGTCCCGCATGGCCAGAGGTTGATGAGTGGCTTCGACGGGTCCAAAGGGGGAGGTGGGTCATTGGACGACACGGGATAGAGCAGGAATACTTCCATTATCTCTGAGTGACACGATAGTTTGGGGTACGCCAGGGGTTTCTTGGGGAGCCCATAGTCTATCGACATCGAAGCGGTGAGGAGGTGGATACAGTACTAGACACTCCGGACGTGGATGACGTCGGAGTCACTGCCGAGTACCAGGAGTGGTGGATGCTCCGGCGATGGCGAGGTGAGGGGCCATTGGGAGGGGATGAGGCAGCGGTAGGCGAGAGAGGGTGCAGAGGCACTAGGAGAGGGTTGGGGAGCTCCTGTTGATGTGGACATGGTGGAGGTGGCAGATGCGGGAGAGGACTTTGGTGAGGAGGAGCAGCCAGAGATGCAGGATGCTCCGAAGTAGGCCGATGCTCTAGAGAGGCCGACGTAGCCGGCCATGCCGGGGGATACAGAGGCGGGGTTGCACGCTGAGGTAGCATGATTGACAGAGGTGCTACAGAGGTGAGATGGGGAGCTTGGGGAGATGGTGTAGGAGAGGGATCTCCTGTGGATGTAGTTGGCAGAGTGAGAGGGTATTATCGGGGGAGGGGATAGGATGGGGAGAGGGATGGGTGAGAGGAGGTGGCAAGGAGTCATATGGATAGGATTATTGGGATGGCATCGGCTAGAGATGGAGGGAGAGATTATTCGCCTTGGTGGGCAAATACCAGAGCCTCCTACAGGTGGCTCGTCGTATCGAATGAGATACAACGGGGTGGAGCAGTCAGCATCATCCCATCGTAGGCGGTTGGATGAGGGAGAGGCTAGTGGGCATGGTGCAGGGGCGAGCAGTAGCCGCCCTGAGAGGTCTCAGAGGACCCGCACCACGAGGGGTAGTTCCCGTCGCACCGATCCTGCGTGATCATGGTGGACGATGCCCTAGACTTGGGGATTTTGAGTTTTTGGATTGTGGTAGCGAGGTCCGAGGACCGGTTCATTGTAGCCTACGGGCAATTTTGTTATGATATATATATACAGATGACTCTTTTTGGTGTTTATACATTTTTCATGATTTATTTTTATGTACATGTTTTTACATTGATGTATGCATATGCGATTATGAATGTGATGGGTCTAATTTGTATGATGTATGCATATGGAATGAATGAAATGAGTTGTTTGATGATTTGTCGATGCACCATAGACTGTACAAGATTTGACTGACTTGCTATATTAATGGGATAACTTTGTGGAATGCTTGTGCATGTGAAAACTTTGTTTTTGTATTTTTTCTATTTTTTGATGGTGATGTATGGAATGAAATGTACTAGTTGTTTGAAAATGTAGTTAAGCTTTTCTGAGATGTAGATATTTTAACTAACTAGCCAAGACTGTACATTTATCTCGCAAGACTTTTGAACAAGGTCTAAATCTGACTTGAATTTAACCAAGTTATTTCACATCCCTGTGTGTGCAATTGAGTTCGTTGATGTGGTATTCATCAGGATACCGCCAGTGCCAGATAGGCTATCAACCAAACCTATACTGAGGATCACCTAATTAGCTCCACTAACTCCGTTGTTGTATTTAGCAAGATTAATCCACGTGACAATCTAAGGTACCATAGGCTAGCTCATCCACATGCAAACATTGGTCTGTGCATACGCAAAGCTAATGTGACAAACATATCGTCATGCGGGTAGGATACCACCATTGCCAGGTAGGCTATCAACCAAACCTGTAATGAGGATCACCTAGATGGTTTTTGAATGCTGAGAATTTCCAAGGATTCAAGTTCAGGCTATTTGGTGGCTCAATGATTTTGGAGACTTGCTCGTCTATATAGTGATGAAAATCACTGTTTATTTTTCTCTTTGTTTTTTTTTTTTTTTGAGCAAGGATTTTGAATAGTGGTGATAACCACTGTTATTTGATTTTGTATTTTGAGCTTTGTAAGTTTGAGCTTGTGAATGGCCTTGATCCTGTTGGTCTTGGGGATGACTACCCATCCTGGTTAGGGACGTGTAGTATGAATCCTTACGACTTTGGGACACAAGGGGATAATGGAGATTATGAAGTAAGGGCATTGATATTTTAGGCCTTGGGGATGACTACCCATCCTGGTTAGGGGCGGGTAGTACGAATCCTTACAACTTGGAGACCAAAGGTGAGTGGAGATGGTTGTGATGATGGGTTGTTGGAATGGTGTTTGTGAATAACGTTGATCCTTTTAGGTCTTGGGGACGACTACCCATCCTTGGCAGGGACGTGTAGTACGAATCCTTACAACTTTGGGGACCAACTATGATTGGGATTTGTGGGAGTGGTGAAAACCACTATTTATGATGGGGAATGGATAGGGAAGAACTCGTCCTTTTGTCAATTCTCAGCATTCTGGAACCATTCGCACAGGGGGATGAACAGGCTAATCTTTCACCTATGGTACCCGAAACTGCTTTGTAGGTTGCTCTTACGTTCACACAACTTAGGAATTATTATATGTGTGTTAATTTGTGTTGGGATGCTACGTAACAAGGTGTGATCCAAGTAAAACTTTCCCGTGTAAAATCTGTTTAACTATGTACAGTTTTTGGCTAGAAATTTAAAGACAGCTGAATGACGAAAACCCTATATACATTTAGGAGACAACTGACTATGCTGAAAGAAAATGGGGATATGCTGGATGTATGCATTTATGAAAATGGATTTGATGTGGAAAATAATGGAATTGCCAAGTAATGACAGCCTATGGTGCTTTTGACTTGTATGACCTAGCGAAGTATGCAATGTATGGATGCGATGCCTAATGCAACCTATATTTTTGTATTTTGATTTTTATGAGAATGCATGGAATTGAAATGCAATTGTTTTTGTAATTTTGATTTTTTTTTATGAGTATGCATGGAATGGAAATGCAATTGTTTTTGTGATTTTTGATGATTGTATTGTTTTTGTTTATTTTTGAATATTTATTTTGACCAAGCAGTTATGGTAACGCTTGGAGCGTTTGGTGTTGACCAAAGGGTTTATGGATACCTTTGGAGCATTTTGGGGGTGACCAAGTGATTATGAGAATCCTTGGAGCTTATGGCTTGACCAAAGGGTTTATAGATACCTTTGGGGCGTTTAGGGTTGACCAAGCGATTATGAAAATCCTTGGAGCTTTTGGCTTGACCAAAGGGTTTATAGATACCTTTGGGGCATTTAGGGTTGACCAAGCGATTATGAGAATCCTTGGAGCTTTTGGCTTGACCAAAGGGTTTATAGATACCTTTGGGGCATTTAGGGTTGACCAAGCGATTATGAGAATCCTTGGAGCTTTTAGTTGGACTATGGCTCTCTAGATGTGGAATGGCCTCAAATGACTGATGTTCAAGGGTTCTGTTTCCTTGATTCCTTCAAGAGAGGCAAGCCGGTATGTTCCAGGTCCTATTCTACTGTCAATGATATAAGGACCTAACCAGTTTGCCGTGAACTTGTCCCGTAGATGGGACGACAAATTAGAATTCTGTTGGTTCTCTTTTAAGACCAAGTCACCAACCTAAAATTCCCCGAGGTGGACTTTCATGTTGTATGCTCTCTTAAGTCGCTCTTGATAGATACGCAAATGCTCGAGAGCATTAACGCGTCATTCATCGAGCAACATCAGTTGATCTAACTGGACCTTTCGCACGTAGTGTCATCATCGATGAACTCTTGCATTGAAATGCGTAGGGAAGGGATTTCCAACTCAAAAGGCATGACTGCCTCGAAGCCATACACCAACGAAAATGGAGTTGCCCCAGTGGGCATCCGAATGCTGGTGCGATAAGCCCATAGGGCAAGCGAGATCTGAATGTGCCAGTCCTTATGATTGTCTGCAACTATCTTTTTGAGAATGGCGACTAGCATTTTTTTTGATGCCTCTGCTTGCCCATTTGCCTACGGATAATAGGGTGTTGAAAAACTATGCTAAATTTTGTACTTTGTGGTCAAAGCACGCACATCTTTGTTCTTGAATGGTGTCCCATTATCTGACAGGATCTTGGATGGAATACCAAAATGACATATGATGTTATGCAAAATAAACTCCGCAATGCGGGATCCAGTCGTAGTGGTTAGCGAAATTGCTTCCACCCACTTGGTAAAGTACTCTGTGGCCATTAAAATAAACGTGTGATGACCAGACGATGCAAGGGAGATCTTTCCAATTAGGTCAAAGCCCCACTACAAAAAAGGCCAAACCGATTGGATCGACTGCAAGGCCTGAGAAGGTACATGTGTCAAATTAGCATGGTGTTGACACTTCATGCACTTCTTCACATATGCACAACAATCTCGCTCTAAAGATGGCCAATAATAACCCATGCGAAGAATGCGCTTTGCGATGGCCATACCGCTGAAGTGGCCACCACATGTACCATCGTGAGCTTGGGTGATCGCCCAAGCGGACTCTTGCTGGTCCAAACAACGAAGGAGGATTCCTTCATAATTTTGATGATACAAAATGTCTCCTAACAAGACATGCTTTGCCACTTTCTGTTTGAATGATCTTTTCATGGCTTGTGTCAATCCAAGTGGGAGGTTACCTAGCTTGAGGTAATCCCGAATGGGTGTGTACCAATCCTGCTGATCAGAAACCTCGATAGTATGAACGACCAATCCCTCTTGAAGTCCATCCCTAGCAAAAGCTGAGCAGGAAAGAACTTGTAAAAACAACATGTGGTGTTGCTATTAAGAGGGGTCGGGGAGAACAAGGACCCCCAGTTGGCTCGAGTCAAACAATCATGGATTCGAGAGAACTTATCCGGAGATGGTTCAATCTGGATCAGGTGGATTCCTGGCATCAGATCAGAGCTTGCACGCTCCATCGCAGATTGTGATAATGTTTTAACCTGAATGGTTGTCATTTCACCAGAAGGGTCTTGCGGGATTAGTGACCCCAAGGAGGCCATAGTATCCACAAAATGATTTGATGATCGAGGGAGTGCCTCGATGTCATACCATTCAAGTTGTGCTAGGAATTTGTCCACAAGGGCTTTGTAGGCCTGCAGAACTGGACATTTACATTGAAAAATCCCCTTCACTTGATTGACAATCAACAATGAATCACCAAAGATGTTTAGACGTTTAATGTTCATGGTGATTGCTGTTTGAAGACCTATGAGCAAGGCTTCGTATTCTGCATTGTTGTTGGTGCACGGGAAGTCTAATTTAAATGACAAAGGCATTGGAGCACCTTGCGGAGTGAAGAATACAATTCCCATGCCACCCCCTTGCTCACATTTAGAACCATCGAAGAATAGGGTTATGTCGACCGTGACTCGGGCTCATCAAAATCGGCGATTCTGAAACATGGAAGACCCCATCATCAGGTAGTTCAAAATTCAGAGGTTGATCGTCTTCAAGAGGAGCCTCAGCTAGTTGATCGACGATGACTTGACCTTTTATGGATTTTTTTCCAATGAACTCTATGTCAAACTCCATCAACAACATGATCCATTTTGTCGTGCGGCTACTATGATAAGTACGACTCATCATGTATCGCAATGGATTCTCCTTAGACACAACATACGTCTTATTACTGAGCATGTAGTGGCATAGCTTTTTGGTAGCAAACACCACTGCCAAGCAGAGCTTTTCAACGTATGCATAGTTAAGTTCATAACTGACCAAGGTGCGGCTAAGATAGTATGTAGCCTATTCTTTGTGAAGTTCATTTTTTTGGGACAGCATGGCGCCCAGTGCCACCTCAGTAGCTGAGATGTATAAATAGAATGACACTCCTGGTCTAGGTGGTGCCAATACTGGTGACAAAACCAAGTACTGTTTAATGTCGTCAAAGGCTGACTGGCACTCGTCATCCCAATGAAATGTGACCCCCTTATGCAATAATTTATTCATGGGTCGGCATTTGTCAGATAACTGCGCTATGAAGCGCTTGATCGATGCAACCTTTCCCTACAGACTCTTGAGCTGCTTGATGGTGGTTGGGGGAAGCATTTCAAGGATTGCCTTGACTTTGTTTGGGTCTACCTCGATTCCTCATTTGGAGACTATGAAACCCAAGAGCTTTCCAGAGGTGACGCCAAAGATGCACTTCTTGGGGTTTAGTCTGACTTTATGTTCAATGAGGCGATCGAGGACCTTGCTCAAGTCACCGAGGTGATCTGGGCGCAAAAGAGATTTGGCCAACAAATCATCCATGTAATCTTCCAAAGTCTTGTGCATGTAATCATGAAAGATGTACGTCATGGCACGTTGGTAAGTGGCGCCAGCATTTTTAAGGCCAAAAGGCATGACCTTATAGCAAAATGTCCCCCAAGGCGTTGTGAATGCCATTTTTAGTTGGTCCTCGAGATTGATACGAATCTGATTGTATCCTGAGAAACCATCCATAAGGGAAAGCATTTTGTGGCCCGTTGTGGCGTCTACCAATGCGTCGATGCTTGGCAAGGGAAAATCATCCTTAGGACTCACTTTGTTAAGATCTCAAAAATCGGTGCATATGCGAATCCTCCCGTCGGGCTTCTTGACGGGAACCATGTTAGACAACCATGGAGGATAATCCACACAGATGACAAACTGGGCATCCAACAACTTTTGTAACTCGTCTTTTACCATTAAGGCCACTGTTGGGTGCATCTTGCGTAGTTTTTGCTTTACTGGCTTGATTTTCGGATCAAGCATTAAATTATGCATGACTAGCTATGGGTCTAGTCCCGACATATCCTTGTATGACCATGCAAAAACCTCCTTCTTTTCCATAAGAAGGGCAACATAATCGGCTTGCTCTTTGGGGGAAAGACTTACCCCTAGCTTGAGAATCCATGGATTCATTGGATCTGTGTCGATGTCTACATCAGTCGTTGCCTCGACCGACATGTGGGATCCGTCCTCCAACTGGTGTGGAGTTGGGATCGGGTGGATATCGTTTGCTGAATTAAGATCATCATTAGGAACGTCAAGTTCCTCTTCGAGCATGGAAGACATCCCGAGTCTGTCCTAGAGTGAAATGAAACATCCCACCGCAAGGCCAATACTCTGATGGGGATGGTGGTGTGTCAGCGTGATCCCAATCTATAGCCTCTATGTCTAGATGCAATGATCATGTTGGATTGGTTGGATCATGGATGGGGGCGGTCAAGTCAATGGAGATCATGTTTATGAGATGATTGTAACCTCCATTACCGTAGGTGTGATAACTCTAACATTCTGGATGTTCTTGATGCGTTGGATCTGGCTCTGTAGGCACTGGCACAAAGGGATCAGCCCTATGCATGGACATGCAAACAGGGTCTGCCCTAGGCACTGATGGTTTGATAGGGTCTCCAGGCGGAAGATGCTCTCTGTATACCTGGAGTGGCGGGTGCAGTAATTGCTATAACTACGCCGGGTTGAGGTGCCACCTATGTCTTGGACCTATGTGTAAGTGTTCAAACATGTCATCTATGTCCAAGGGATATCGTTGTTGCATTTGTTGCCTTTGTTGCATTTGTCGCATGTGGTTGAGATAGGCCATCTCAGTTTCATCTTTCGAATCACTGTCGGAGAACCACAGGCCTTCGTTAACTCCAAGGGTTGCTTGCGACACATGGGGCTCACCTTGTTCAAGCAGATTTATGTGGTCCCATCTAGGTTGTTCCACCCTCTGCGGGGGGACCGGATTGTCTTGAAGTGGCATGTGCTCAATTGGAGCAGCCAATGGGAACATCGTCAGGAAGCTTTCCCGATCATCATTCATTGGATATTCGTGTGAATGATCATACTCTGACTCATCTTCGGAAGACCCTTCTTGGTCTTGTCCATATTCCCCTTGTGGGTGAGTCCGTGAGGTTTCTCCTTGTTCGGCCGAAGGGAAAGGGTTGTTGAGGTCAACAAGGTTGTTTGTTTGTAATGGGAAATAATCTCCCAATGTATAAGTTGTATTTGGATTGGCATATGAATCCGATGCCAACCCATCCTTGTTGCCTATCCCTAGGCCTTGCATGTTTTTGACCAAGATGTCGAGGGGCAAAGGGTGATTAAACCCTACTCCTGACTTGTCATAAGGCATTTGGTATCTTGGTTGGCACAAAACACGCACTCCTTGTTCATACCTGCCTAACCCGTATCCATGCCAATTGCATTGGCTAAGATATCGTAATGCGAAGTCTGGGTTAGACAGATAATTGACATCTTCCACAAAGGGCTCTTCATCTTCCTCTTCTCATCGGGAAGGTTCAACGCCATGATCCAGGCCCCCAAAAATAAAGTTTGTCTGATTAGGTGGGTAGCCTAAAGGAACCACGGAGCCTATGGGGAGTCGAGGTCTTCCCATGTCTTGCATAGACTGAAGTGTGGGCGTTGCAACAACATTGCGCACTATATACTCCCCCATGCCTATGTTAGACATCTCAACAGTAATCATTGGCGATTGAGAGGAAGCGAATGGGAGTTCTCCTTGAGTCCACTCCATGTGGGGTGAACGAGGCATCTCGACTTCCATTCTATTAGGCACCTCTTCTGTCGAGATGTTGGAGACTAAGGGTGGTTCCGCTTCCAGGGGCTTCTTTCCTTTGTCCGTTGGTGTGGCCACCATAGGTGGCATCATTGTGGGAGGACCGGATGAAGAAGATGCACCCGCCTGGGAATTTGATTGATTTGGTAATGGATATTCTTGCTTAATCGGACCCCTTTTAGATGGATTTAACTGGAAATCCACATGCGTTGAAGGAAGGGTCGACTGTGGCATTAATTGCACTGAATTGCAGTATTTAAAAGGTTCTAAATCTGTGGGGACCACGTGCACTTGTCCTTCAAATGTGTACTTTAAACATTGATGAGCAATTGAAGGGACACACTTCATATCCCGGATCCAAGGCCGCCCAAGCAAGATATTGTAAGCCATCTCACCTTCTAAAATGTGGCACAATGTATGAATGGTATTTTGTCCCACTTGTATGGGTAGGACAATTGTGCCAACTATCGAGCATATCGCATCATTAAATGCTCGAAGAGTGTAAGTGGAAGGTACAATGTGAGAGGCTGGCAGCTTCAAATGTTTCAGTGCAGCGGTTGTAATAATGTTACTGGATGAACCAGTGTCTACCAACACCCGCTTGTATGGAGTCTCGTTGACCCGTGCAATAACGTGCAGGGGTGGATCCGCTACATCCCTAGTCACCATTTTTAATTCATCTTCCCTAAAGGTGATGACTGGTTTGGTACATTGTTTGACATGCCCCACAAAATTGTTGAACGAATTCGCTTCGTGGGGTTGCAGCTCAATTGCCTTTAATATCTCCATGAGAGCTTCCCGATGGGGCACCGATTGTTGAATAAGCTCATATATGGAGAGCCTAGCCGAGGTAGTCCTTAGAATTTGAGTAAGTCTAGTTCGAATCGTGGCCATTGGTCTAGGCGGGGGCAGCTATGTAGGATTCGGTTGAGGTTGTGACATGGATGGAACTTCCCTTGTGGCTATCGCGGGGGCAGCTCCTGGGTATCTCTTGTTTCTTGTCACAATGCTGATCATCCCAACATACCCCTCCATGGGGCAATTCTGTTGCACTTCATTGACATGAAGAGGTTTTTCTTGTGCATCATGTGCGGGTAAAGGATCTCTGAAAACACCCATTTGTTGGTTGTTGGGTGCGATGGGGTTATCCACTACCAATGTGTTATTGTCAATGAGGTCTTGCACTAAACCTTTGAATTTCCAATAGGCGTTAAGGTCATGCCCTTTCCTTCTATGGAATCTACAGTAAAGATCCTCTCTGTAGCCCTTAGGCTTTGGCGCATTAGGATCGATTGTTTGAATTTTTGGCAGATTAATCAAGTTTGCCGCTGACAAACGGTCAAACAAAGAGTCCCTGGACTCGGTGTATGGTGTAAATTGCCACCTAGGGTGACGCTGCTGATTATGGTCTTGTTTTTTATTATCTTTCTCATAGTTATTGTGAGGCACCACCTGATAATTAGCCTTTGGAGGCTGTGTTGCTGGGGCAGGCTTAGGGGCATTGATAGCAACTTGATTGACCACGGTGGGTTTCTGTTGCGTATTCCCTATTTTGGTGCTCTTGTTCCATTCTTTTTTCTTAGGCTTGGCAATTTTGCCATCCTGTATCTTGATCTCTTCGATAATTCTAGCTTGCACCAGAGCTTCTTCTAAAGTGGCGTATTGTTGCAGCTGCAATAGCATAGAGATCGATCGCAAATAGCTCTTTGCGAACATTTGAGTTAGGTCAGACATAGGAGGGAGGTAGGATAGCTTTGAAAGCAACGTCCTCCACCGATTCCCATATGCCACCATAGATTCCTCCTCATACTGCTTGAGGCTAGCTAGATCACTTAGTGACACCTTTTTCTTTGTGTTAAAAGTGAAACGTTCTAGGAACGCGTCCACTAGCTGATCCAAGTTGTAGATGCTATGCTTCGGTAAGTGGGTAAACCAATCTGAGGTAGGGCCTACGAATGTGGTTATAAATGTTCTTAATAACAAAGCATCATTATCCTGAATGCCGAAGCATTGGCTCAAGAATCGAGTCACATGCTCTTGAGCATCTTCATCCCCTCTAAAGAGTGCCAACTGGGGCAGCTTAAAATGTTCGGGGTATGGAGGTGTTGGCACTGATGGATGCACAGGATGACTACGGAGTTGGCATAAGGTAGGCTTTTGGGGCCCAACAGTCTTGAGTTCCATAGTCTCTAAGCATTCTAACAACACTTTGTATGCATCGGAGGACTTAATCTCCTCCTCCTTGGTTTGCTCCTGCTATGGGTTGCGGGGAACTTGAGGCCTTTGGAGGGGTAACTGGGTAGCATCCCTTCTGCCTTGATAGGGCATTTCAGCCCGCTCTTCTTCTTGGTCATAATCCTCATAAGCTTCTTGAGGAGTGTCTGGCCTAGGCCTATGAACATTGATAGGTGCCCGTAGAGGATGCCCATCATGGTTGCGGGGAGTGGCCTCCCGCTCAGGCCTAGGAGGTCTTAGAGGTAGTGCTTGATGAAGTCGCGAAGACCTGTCTCGCACTAGGGGGTTGTGCCTCACATACATCTTAGATTGTTGTGCGTGAGGGACTGGGGCCTTCTCAGGCACATTGTTGTGAAGCAGTTCAGTTGTCCGACGCTGAATGCGCTCTTGGTTAAGGCGACACAAATGTTCTAATTGCTGTTGGTCTTGCCTAAGCCGCGTGATCTGTGCTTGGCGGGCGGCTAGTTTGGCAAATGCCAAGTCATTTTGTTCCACCGTCTCTGGGTTAGGAGGCCTAGATGCCTCCCCTACATGCCTTTCTTGGTCATGATACTCCGAGACCCCTATCTGTTGCTTCCCTCTGTCGAGGTTAGCAACATTGACTTGAAGCTCTGGTCTCAATGAGCGATTTGGATATAAAGTGGGTGCAGACGTGCATCGTTCCCGCGCTATGTACTATCCTTGAGGAACGTAGTGATCTTCCTCACATTCTCTGTTATATGCATAAAAGGTGCGGGCAGAATTGTCTTGCCCTGTCGGGAGAACCTGATATTCTGGATATGGTCTAGTGTGTCTGACATTAATCAGGGGTAAATTAGGAGTAACGACATCATATGGTTCCTCCTTGTGGACCCTTTGTTGTTCTAGAGCAGTACATAGCGCTTCATCACTAGGCCACCCATAACGAACTTCCAAGGGAGGCCTTGTATCTAGGTCACGTGCTACATGTAGGTTGTCTTCTTGAAAGGATCTTTTTTGAATGGGAGTACCCCCTAAGGAGGTGCCTCTATAGTCTTGTCTAGTGATGGCATGAGTTGGAGTGCCCCTCAAGGAGGTGCCTCTAAAGTCATGTTCTGTAACTGCATGGTGTGGACTAACTTGTGTACCCTACCGCCAAGGCGGGATGGCCAAGTCTTTAGGGCTATATCGGGGGTGACTTGTCCCCCTTGGTGCATTCTCTGCAGCTTCTACCCGTGATTGAGCTTGGCTACGAGTATACACCATGGTGATGTTAACCTAAAGATGTGGAAACTTCTTTTTTTATGATTTTTCTCTTTATGATTTTTTTTTTTGATTTTTTAAACAGAAAATAGCATACACACACAAGCAATGATTATCTCTTTTAAAGATTAATAGTGTGCCCTAAATTTGGTTTAGTGTGTTTTGTTGTTTGTTTTTGTTTTTTTTGAAAGCTTTTTATGAAAACCATTTAAATGCAATTATGAAGGCTCTTATAACTCCCAAAATGGTCGCCCTTCAATATACCATTGCCGGACCGATATACCAACCTCTCTATATACCCGCCCTTACGTGAGGGAGACTATAGGTACGTGAGAGCAGATGATACATGGAACATAGGCGGTACGGAAGGGGGATTGTCCTGTTTATGACACCTACCATAGAAGACTTATCCTCGCATGCTAGGAATCACCCCAACGACACTCGGTCAGCTTTCATCAGGATTTACGTCGAGCAACAGTGACAATCGGGGTAAATGAATGCAAAATTCAAGCCAAGGTGGTGATGAACCCACCGTTGGTCTTGATCAAGGGCTGGGGTTTTATGACCAGCTCCTTGGTTTAAAAATTCCACGTGATGTGTGTGGGGTTCCTTTTAATTTGCAAAAATTGAAACAGGCAAACAAAAAGGAAACTTTCCCTAAGCCATACAAAAACTGAAAACCAGAAAACAGAAAACAAAAATTTGACAGAGGCTTGTTAAAAACCCCTACCTCTTCTCTGCCCACAAGGATGCTTCTGATTTGCTGGTCTAAAAAATGCACAGAACGCTATTCGTCCCTGGGTGAGATGAATATCAGAATAGTATTCGTTCTAGGGTAGGACGAATGCCTATTCATCCCTGGGTGAGACGAATCCCAATTCTGTAATCGTCACTGACGAAATGAATAACAGTTCGATGACTGAAAAATAGGTACCTGTAATCAAAACAAGCAATTTCAGATCAGAAATCTAACCTAAAAAAAAACAGAGGATAGAAGGTCCCACCGTGATCGCCATTGAAAGCACGAGATTTCGAAAGATTGAAAGGAAAACTAATGCGATGTATTCAAAACCAAAATTAACGCTTAAGGTCCTATAAAATGAAATGCATGAAATGAAGGAAAAGAGACAAATTTAAATGAGATAAAAAGAAGTATAGAAAGCATAGCCCTTTTTATTTATACTCTTCCAATTCGGTTACAAAGACGTCTCCTCCCTTTAAAGGGGTAGGAGCGTTAACATAGTTTCAATTACAATCATGGATTTAGTGTTCCTCCTTCCGCGTGCCCACATGTGAAATGGGCGAGCCAAAGTGTTGTCGCCGCTGGTATTGATAAGTCTTTAATCCTTGCTGCTCCTCCTATGTTCAAAGAAACAACAAATCGTCAGTAGCACCTGTGTATGATAATGAAACTCGCAAATCGGAAAGAGTACTGTTAATGAATGTAAAATATGAATATAACGATGATTAAAATGAATCCAAATAGACTAAAAATTTGACAGAAGCGTAATCATGTAACTAGCAAAATACTACAAAAGAAACAGTCACCAAATTCAATATAGATCCGTATTCATCCCTAGGTCGGATGAGTAAACCTGCAATAGTTTGGTACTCGTTCTAGGGTGAGACGAGAAAACCTGCGACAGTTTGGTACTCGTTTCGGGGTGAGACAAGAAAACCTACAATAAGGCATGGGGTGCCCAAAGGCAAACCACCCATGGGTTGAAACTTTGTTTCGACACCAATCCGCTTGGGATGGGTCCGAAACCTATTGTGATGTGTTGTCGGCAAATTGATAGGCTATTGTGGTCAAAAAAATCAGGTTTTTGGTTCTTGATTCGTGCCTTCAAAGTCACCCAATAACCTCCTTTTCGATTAAGAGATTATGGATGTAAAGCACAAATCGTAAGTAAGTAAACTAGCAGCACTTCGTCGCTCAAAATGCTCCTTCTCTGTATATCTTTGGGTGAGGAAAACTCACCATTTTATAGACCCAAGGGGTCTCTTTGAATTAGCATGCAAAAGTGCTACTTAGCATGAATGCTTTTTCAGGGAAGAGAAGACTTCTCCCTGATCAAGGGCTCCATAACTGCTTCTGTAACTGTTGCTGCATGCCCAAAAGAACTCACTCGCACTCCCATGCAATGAAGGGAGAGTTAAGTAGCTAATTTGAGTTGTCATGAAAAAGCCCACTCTCACTCCCATGCAATGAAGGGAGAGTCAAGTGGCATATCTGAGTTGTCAAAAGAACTCCCTCGCACTCCTATGCCATGAAGGGAGAGCTAAGTGGCAGTTCTGAGTTGTCATGTGCCGAGGTTTGACTTTTTGCAGGTCAAACCCGGCATTCATCCCACCCCAGAGCGAGCGCTGGTAATCGTCCCCGGGTGGAATGAGTACCATTCTGCACTCATCCCTGGGTGGAGCGAATAAGTAGCAGAGTGCCTAAAAGGTGCCAAATTGATCTTTGACTTTTAAAATTGTTGTGTGAGTGGTTAGAACCACTGTTTTAACCTCTGGGGCTGCCCTGGGGGCTGTGTGTGTTAATGCGATCAGTGTTTGCAGTCACATAATTGGATTGGTGTTGTTTTGGTGTCTACAATTTATTTGCACAAAATTTATCTATTTTATTTCCTAGTTGAAGAGGGATATCAAAAGCAAAATATTTCAATGAAGTAATACCATTCATTGTTTGCACCTTATAATCCTTTTTGGATTCTACCCAAGCATCAATAATATGATCAACTACAAAATTTATATTGGCACCTGAATCAATGAAGGCTACTATATTTTTAAAATGTATTCCACTACTATTACCAACTCTAACAGGACATAAAATTGTGCCAACATATTGGGCCATTTTTTGGATAGAAATTTGTTGAGCTCTATTTGCAATTGGGTATTTATGAAAAGCAAATTTTGAAGGTTTTAGTCGTATTACCTTTTTCTCAGTTAGTATAAGTGTAAATTTATCTTTGGATGGATCATAATCAGAAGTGCTCTTTTTTTATTCTTTTTCTTTTATGAATTCATTATCTTCATCAGAAGAGATAGTGGTTTCTAAACAATTTGAACAATTTTCATTTTCTGATTCTGATTTTGTATCATATTTTACCCATTTTTCTTTGTTAAACTAATGATCTATTTCTACTACTATAATTTCTAATTTTGTAATTTCCTCATCAGTAACATCTTCTAGAAGGGGCATGTTAGGGTCTTCTTGGAATGGTTGTACCATAAACATAGTCATGTCATCATTATCAGAATTAGTAGGGTAAGCATCAAAAGTTGGATCATTATCCAAATCTTTAATTTCATCTAATTCAAATATCTCTAGGCCATAACTTTACCAAATTTCAAGATGTTCATCTGATTCACACATTTTCCAATGTTCATAAATTTTAGGGTTTATAAATAATGCTTTTACTTGTCTAGGAGCCTTCTTTGAACATGAGTGTGCATAATGTCCTTTTTGTCTACAAGAATAACATGTGACATCTTTAGTTGGCCTAGTGATCCTTTTATTTTTTGAAATACCTATAAGGCTTGAATTTGTTTGGATAATCCCTTTTAAATTATTTTTTCTTATTTTCTTTTCAACACAAAGGTGTTGGCACCTTATATAGCTGAGCATTCCTTGTGTGTTATATAGATATTTTTCTTAATGACGTTTGTATGCAAATAGAGATCCCTAACTCTATGTTTGACTGCTTCAACAACATCTACAAAAGTTATATTATTCATATCTATCCCTTGTGTAATGTTGTACATCACTAATTCTCCCAAATATTTAGGAAGAGAAGATAAATATTGTATTTTGATGAAAGGTTCCCTGTGAATCTTGAGCCTATATACATCCTTCATATATTATTTTGAATATTCTTCAAATTGTTTTAAGTCTCCCAATTTTCTTAAGGCTAGGTGGAGTTGATCTTCCTTTTCCTTATTTACATTGGAAGGTACAAATTTTGCTACCAATGCATTTTGTAATTCATAGAGTCCATTTATAAACACATTTTCTTTAGACTCATCACTAGCTGCATTCCACCAATCTAAATCAATTCTTACCAAATATATGGTAGCTAGATTGATTTTATATTCATTTACTAGGGTATAAATATTTATAAGTAAAGCACTTTATTTGAAACTAAAAAAATTAAACTTTGATCTACTGCTAGAAGCTCCAATGATATGTATTTTGAGCATTTGCATCTCAGGCAAATTTGGCTATGTTTTCTTTTCTAATCGGTCTTGAATTGTTTGATATGTACTAGGAACTAGATTAAGAGATCTAGACTCTTTTCTTTCAAATTTTATTACCTTTTTCCACCTTACCAAAATGTTTTTCCTAATTTTATAAACTAAATTCCAAAATTATTGCCTAGTGTTGGACTAGATGTTTCCCTTACAAATTTAAACTTACTAATTTATGGTAAATTTTATTTTATATCTATAACTGGATTAGAATATTTTATTTGAATCACTATACTAGATATATTTGGAACTAATAAATTTTTTTCTACATGTTGTACTTCAGATTGAGAGGATGAGGATTGTACAAAATATGGAGATTGTCCACTAGAAGAGGATGATGGCATGTGTGCCATGGAAGAAGTTATTTGTAAAGGAGCTAAAGGAAGAGGTCTTGGAATCCTCATTGATGTTGTTCTAGAAACTTGAGGAAATTGCAACTTTATTGCTCTAGAAGCATTTTCTTGTATTTGGACTAGATCTTTTGGAGCATATAGTTGCTTTTGTATAGTTATTTTCCAATCTCTAGGTAATTCAAATTCTTCAAATGGTATAGGGAATGCTTCAACTCCTAGTGATAGATGACCCATAGGTACTGATTCTTTTAATTTTTGCAATATAAAATTTTATTGGTACCAATGTATTTGTAATTTGGCACAACATTCTAACTATAACAGAAATCTCAAAACTTCCTGGTTTCAAATCTAATCCTCTTGTTTCTACTATTAAATTCCATAAGTCAACAAAATCTCCCCTTTCTAAAGGATAAGGAAAATCTGGAAAGAAAGTAACATATTATCGTCCACTTGCCATTGTACAAAGGGTTTGGCCTATTACAACTTGATTATAACTATTAAACCTTTTATCTAAGAGGACAACCAAACTTGCTCCAGGTAATCCTTTTCTAAATAGAGAAGTAATTACTAATTGTACTACACCAAAATAAATATATTTATAACCTTCTTTGTGCATATTTTGAATTTCTCTTACCTCTGATCTCTCAAAAATTCTTATTATCCTAAAGACCTTGTTATTTGAAATAGTAACATTATTTTCTACGTGTTTAAAGATTTGTTTTATTTTTTACCTATAAAATTAAAGGGGTATTTTTATTTTCCATAAGCTAGATTCTATTTTTTGTAAAATTTTCTTCTTATCTTATAGTTTATAAATATATTTTAGCTCTAGTCTAGGCACTAATAAAAGATCATATGTGCCTATGCTAGATATTTTATCAAAATTATCATCAATTTGAACATCATTTATAACAAATTTATTTTCAACATAGACTACAAAATCCATTTTAATTTTAGTATAAAATCTCAAAATCTAGCTAATACTTGCAATGTATTTGTTGATGTGATCCTCTTATCCAATAGTTTCTTACAATGCTTGGTGAATAGTGATAATTAAATTTAATACAAAGTATTTAGCTTTAACTATAAGATTTGGGAGGAGAGTATTTGTGCAAACTCTAGTTAGATTTTTGATTCACCAATGGTGAAGACCATACTATCTACAAATTGTATCACAATGTAACAAGGCTATGATACCAAATATATATAACAATATAGAAAAGTATTGATAGAAAAAGTGCAAGGAGGTAAGGCAAACTTCAAATTCAGATTGGTAGGTTGTAATGCACTTAAGTCCTACCACTATTTCTACAGACCATAAGCAAATATTTTTCCTAAGGCAACCAACAAGTCCTAGATCCAAAGGCTCACAATGCTCAAGGATTTATAGAAACTATCTACTCACAGACAAGGTGGATTCTATACTCACCACTAGAGTGTCATAAAGCAAATTAAATATCCATGACAAGAGAGGCATGGAGTCCTCATATTTATACAAGATATAAAGATAAGTGTTATAACATATGTTTGGAAGGGGGTACTTGTAAAATACTTTAAGAAAGGGGGGAATGTTTTCTAAAGCATTGTCTAGAAAAGAGATGAGTTTCATAAATATAACTAAGGGTAATATTTAAAACCCTACAAAGATTGATGTTTTCTAGATATTTTACTAAGTTATACTATACCCTTAAATGATTTTAAATGACTTCACTTTTTGTAGATAATTTAGCAAAGGATATAATAAATGTTTTCTTCATGTTATCCAAAATATGTGAAGGAACATGCGTGTCAATATGATGTAGGAGTATTCTAACAATATCTAGAAGATAAACAATTGTGGAATTGAAAAGCCAACAATTCACCTATTGTGTAGTTAGAATTATAAATCATATGCTTTTATCTACGAGTAGGATGACAAAGAGAGGAATGATAGGTATTGAATTGGCTTTGTGATTTTAATAAATAAATAAAAACTTATTTTTCTAATTGACCTTGTGGTACTTGCTAATGTAAATTACATATTTAGTATTGTGAGTATTTTGTTGTTTTTATGTGTGCAATATTCTAGAGAATATTGCAGTCCAACAAAGAAGACCCATGGTGTTGGTGTTAGAACCTAAGAAGCCCATTGAGCAAGAGAAGAGTGGAACATATTGAAGGCATATACTAACAAGGAAGGAAAGAAGAGCCATTGAAAACATTCTGATGGGCAAGAACATCATTCAAGATACCAAATGGAATTACATAATTGAGAAGTTTCTTTCAATATTTAATGCAAGGGATTTTATAACATGAAGAGGAGTTGATGCTCATTTTGGAACCATACTAGAAATAAAGTAGATTGGATGCAATAGTTTACAGAATAATTATTTGTCTCACAAGGTTTAATTCCACTCTAACATTATGAGTGAGAAGTAAACTATACAATTTTATGATGAGAAACACATAGTTAGGGTTAGGGTTGGAATCATATAGTTACACATTAAAAACTATTTCAGTTAGTGTAGACACCAAAACAACACCAATCCGATTATGTGACAACAAGCATCGATCGCATTGACACAAACAGCCCCTAGGGCAGCCCCCAGAGGTTAAACAATGGTCCTAACCACTCCCAATAGTAGTTTGGAAGGTCAAGAGTCAATTTGGCACCTTTTGGCACTTTGCTCCCTACTCGCCCCACCCTGGGATGAATACAAACTGGTATTCGCCCCACCCAGGGATGAATAGCAGCATTCGCCCCAGGGTGAGGTGAATAGCAGGTTTGACTGGCAAAAAGTCAAACCTCGATAGGTCCGCCAGTTAACTGCAACTTCAGGACATGCAATTGCGAGGAATGGCTTCAAATCAAGAAGAGAGACTTCAGTCATGCATGTATTTATTTTAGAGACCTCATGCAAGGAGACTCTAAATCAGGGAATAATATTTTCTCTCAAAATAGGACAATCAACTCAAGTGGCGCCCTCGCATGCGCATTCAAAACAAAGAGACCCTAGGTCTATAAATTGGTGAGTCTTCTCACCCAAAAAGAGATATAGAGAGGATATTTTGGAGCAATGAAGTGTTGCTAAAATATATCCTCACCCATTGTTTGTGCTTTCACATCCTTGATCTCTCTTTTGGAGGGAGGTTATTGGGTGATCATTGGAGGCGCATTCTAGACCCAAACCCAAACATTTGGCCACAATATTCCACAAAATTTGTCGAAAACACCCCATAAGAGGTTTTGGACCCATCCCAAGTGGATTGGTGCCGAAACAGAGTCCCAAACGATGGGCGTCCTGCCCTCGGGTGCCCCCAAGCTGTCGTAGCCCTAATCGCCCCACCCCGGAGTGATTAGAAATATGTGATATATTTATTTTATTTTATTTTTGCATATTATTCTAGGTTATTTAAATAGGTTGTAGTTTAAATTTCACTTCATTCTGAGCATTTTTTACCATGTTTTTATCATTTCTCGCCTTTACTAACTTGCAGATGGCACCATAAAAATATGGGTGATAGAGGCCAAATTGGAGAAATATGACCTTCTGGGTCTTCCCAAAACACCCCCAATTAGCTAACCCCAACTTTGCAGGTCATTTGGAGCTTCCTGGATAGGACATTGAAGAGGGTGCTTTCTGACAATTTATTACAGGTCTATTCGTCCCACCCTGGAGCGAATACAAATATGTGAGGAATTTCTAGACTGTTCCTTTTGCAGTGGCCTCCTGGTAACATATTCATGCTTCTATTAAATTTTTAGGTCGATCCGAGGTCATTTGGTTATCGTTTTAATATTTTCATGCATACACTAACAGTAGGCCTTGGGAAATACATGTTCTATTCTATCTGCAGGTGCTACTGATATTTTTTGTTTCCTTGAACATAGGTTTCCAACATCAGAGGAGCATTGAGGAGTCAAAATTCATATACACAAGTGGCGGTGATGTTTTGGTCCGCCCATATTACATGTGGGCACGCGGAAGAAGGATTGCTATCCATGGATGTGATAAGAAACATATTTAACGCTCCTATCCCCTAAAAGGGAAGGAGACGTATTGTAACATGACTTTAAAATCATATCAATAAATAGGACCCTATTCCATATTGCTTTTATCTTGTGTCGATTCGCTTATGTTCTTTCCTTTCATGCATTTTTCAATACATAGGCTTTTGGCGTTAAGTTTGGTTTTATACGCATCGTACTTGGCATTTTCCTTTTTTTTTCGTATCCTCGTGCTTTCGGTGGTGATCACGGTGGGACCTCTATCCCTTGATTTTTAAGATTAAATTTCTGATCAAAGTTGCTTGTTTTTGCTTACAGGTACCAAGTTTTCAAACCTTGGACTGTTGTTCGTTTCAGTCTGTGACGAGTACAGAGCTGGAATTCGTCTCATCCAGGGACGAATAGGAATTCGTCTCACCCTAGAATGAATACAGATCTGTTATTCATCTCACCCTGGGATGAATAGCTCCCTGTGCAATTTTAGGGTAGAAATTCAGAGACATCCGATTTGGGCAGAGAAGAGGTAGGGGTCCTAAACACCTTCTATCAATTTTTGCTTTCTGTTCTTTGGTTATTTGCTTGCATAGGAGAGTTTGAATGCTTGTTTGCTTCATTTATGCAACTTAAAAAGAACCCCACACACCACGTGGCAAGTTAAAACAACAAGGAGTTGGTCGTAAAACCCCAACCCTTGAGCAAGACCAACGATGGATTTCATCACCACCTTGGCTTGAGATACTGCATACATAACCCCGATCGTGACTGTTGCTAGACGTAAATCCTGATGAAAGCTGACCAAGTGTAGTTGGGGTGATTCCCAGTGCATGAGGATAAGTCTTCTATGGTAGGTGTCATAAATAGAGTGATTCCCCTTCCGTACCGCCTATGTTCCACGTACCATCTCGCTCTCACGTACCAATAGTTTCCCTCACGTAAGGGCGGGTATATAGAGAGGTTGGTATATCGGCCTGGCAATGGTATATCGAAGGGGCGACCATTTTTGGGAGTCATAAGAGCCATCATATTGCATTTAAATGATTCTTTACAAAATATTTCAAAACAAACATTAAAAACACACTGAACCAGGTTTAGGGCACACTTTTAATCTTTAAACGAGATAATCATTGTTTTGTGTGTGTGATATTTCTTGTTTAGTGTAGCATAAGAAATCCTAAAAGAAGATAAAAATCTACGCATCTTTAGGTAAGCATCACCATGGTGTACACCCGTAGCCGAGCCCAATCACGGGCAAGCACTGCAGAAAGTGTACAAAGGGGGGCAAGTCACCTCCGATATAGTCCTGAGGACTTGGTCATCCCGCCTTGGTGGCCTGACACACAAGATAGTCCACATCATGCCATCACAGAACAAGACTATAGAGGCACCTCTTTGAGAGGCACCCCCACTCAGCATAGATCCTTTCAAGAGGAGAACCTACACGTGGCACTCAACATAGATAGGAGGCCTCCCTTAGATGCTCATTATGAGTGGCCTAGTGATGAAGTGCTAGAGCAACATAGGGTCCATAAGGAGGGGCCACATGATTTTGTCATCCCTCCTCTACCCCGTATTGTTGTTAGAAACACTAGACCAAATCCAGAGTATCAGGCTCTCCAGACAGGGCAAGACAATTCTGCCCGCACCTTGCACGCATATGAAAGGGAGTACGAGGAAGACCACCATGTTCCTCAAGAGTAGTACATAGCGTGGGAGTGATGCACCTCCGCACCTGCTATGTATCAGGATCACCCATTGAGGCCAGAGCCTCGGGTTAATGTAGCTAACCTCGATAGAGGAAAGCAACCCATAGGGGTCTCGGATCACCACGACCGAGATAGACATGTAGGAGAGGCATCTAGGCTTCCTAAACATGAGACAATGAAACAAAGTGACTTGGCATTTTCCAGACATGCCACCCACCAAGCGCAAATCATGCAGCTCAGGAAAGATCAACAATAGTTAGAGCATCTATATCGCCTTAACAAAGAGCGCATTCAGCGTCAGACAACCGAATTGCTTCATAACAATGTGCCTGAGAAGGTCCCAACCCCTCGCGCGCATAAAGTAGAAGTGTATGAGAGGCACAACCCCTTGGTGTGAGACAGGTCCCCGCGACCTTACCAAGTGCTACCTCCGAGGCCTCCTAGACCTGAGCGGGAGGCCACTCCCAAGAACAATGATGGGCACCCTCCACGGGCACCCACCCATGTGTATAGGTCTCGACCAAGCACTCCTCAAGAAGCCTATGAGGAGTATGAATAAGAAGAAGAGCGGGCTGAAATGCCCTACCAAGGCAGAGGGGGTGCTATCCAGCTACCCCTCCATAGGCCTCAAGTTCCCCGCAACCCACAATGAGAGCAAACTAAGGAGGAAGAAATTAAATCCTCCGATGCATATAAAGCGTTGTTAGAGCGCTTAGAGTCTATGGAGACCAAGACTTCTAGGCCCCAAAAGCCTACTTTACGCCAACTCCGTAGTCATCCTGTGCATCCGTTAGTGCCAACACCTCCATACCCTGAACACTTTAAACTGCCCCAATTGGCACTCTTTAGAGGGGAGGAGGATGCCCAAGAGCACGTGACTAGATTCCTGAGCCAATGCTTTGGCATTCAGGATAATGATGCTTTGTTACTAAGAACATTTATAACCACATTCGTAGGCCCTGCCTCGAATTGGTTCACTCAATTACCAAAACATAGCATCAGTAACTTGGATCAGCTAGTGGACGCGTTCCTCGAATGCTTCACCTTCAACACCAAGAAAAAGGCGTCACTAAGTGACCTAGCTAGCCTCAGGAAGTATGAGGAAGAAACCATGGTGGCATACGGGAACCGATGGAGGACGTTGCTTTCAAAGCTGCCCTACCTCCCTCCCATGTCAGACCTGACCCAAATGTTCTCAAAAAGTTATTTGAGATCGATCTCTATGCTATTGTAGCTACAGTAATATGCCACTCTTGAGGAAGCTCTAGCGCAAGCCAGAATCATTGAGGAGATCAAGATATAGGATGGCGAGATTGCCAAGCCAAAGAAGAAAGAATGGCTTAAGAACACCAAAATAGGGACCACGCAACAGAAACCCACTGTGGTCAATCAGGTTGCTATAAACGTCCCTAAGCCTACACAAGCAACACAACCTCAAAAGGCTAACTATCAAGTGGTGCCTCCTAACAACTATGATAGAGAAAACCAGAGGCAGGAACAAAATCAGTAACGTCACCCTAGGCGACAATTTACTCCTTACACAGAGTCCAGGGACTCCCTGTTTGATCGCTTATCAGCGATGAACTTGATCAACCTGCGAGAGATTCAAACTATAGACCCCAATGCACCAAAGCCTAAGGGGTACCGGGAGGACTTGTATTGTAGGTTCCATAGGTGGAAGGGACATGATCTTAATGCATGTTGGAAGTTCAAAGGTTTGGTACAAGACCTAATCGACAACAAGACATTGGCGGTGGACAACCCCGTAGCACCAAACAACCAACATATGGGAGTCTTTAGAGACCCCTTGCCTGCCCATGATGAACAAGAAAAACCCCTTCCAAGTCAATGAGGTACAACATAATTGCCCCATGCAGGGGTATGTAGGGATGATAAGCATCGTGACTAGGAATAAGAGGTATCCAGGAGCTGCTCCTACGGCGGCCACTAGAGAAGTTCCATCGACATCACAACCTCAACAACACCCTACGCAACCTCCCCCGCCTAGACCAGTGGCCATGATTCGGACTAGACTTACCCAAAGTCTAAGGACCACGTCGGCTAGGCTCTCCATATACGAGCTCATTCAACAATCAGCGCCCCATCGGGAAGCTCTAATGGAGATATTAAAAGCCATCGAGCTGCAGCCCCATGAAGCAAAATCTTTCAACAACTTTGTGGGACATGTAAAACAATGTATAGAACTAGTCATCACCTTTAGAGAAGATGAATTGAAATCAGTGACTGGTGATGTGGCGGATCCACCCCTACACGTTATTGCATGGGTCAACGGGATTCCGTATAAGAGGGTGTTGGTGGACACTGGCTCATCCAATAATATCATCACAATAATAACATTGAAACATCTGAAGTTGTCGGCATCTCACATCGTGGCCTCCACCTATACACTGCGAGCATTCAATGATGCAATATGCTCGATGGTTGGCACAATTGTCCTACCCATCCAAGTGGGACAAAAGACTATTCATACATTGTGCCACATCTTGGAAGGTGAGATGGCTTATAATATCTTACTGGGCTGGCCTTGGATCAGGGACATGAAGTGTGTCCCTTCAATAGCTCATCAATGCCTAAAGTATACATTTGAAGGATAGGTGCATGTAGTCCCGATAGACTTAGAGCCCTTCAAGTACTGCAATACGATGCAATTCATGCCGCAATCGACCCTTCCATCAACACATTTGGATTTTTAGTTGAATCCATCTAACCAGGGTCCGATTTCGTAGGCATCCCCATTGATAGAGTCCATCAAATCCCTAGCAGGGTCCATCTTCCTCATCTGGTCCTTCAACAACGATGCCACCTACGGTGGCCACATCAAAGGACAAGGGAAAGAAACCCTTGGAAGAGGAACCACCCCTAGTCTCAACCATCTCTATCGAAGAGATGCCTAGCCGAATGGAAGTCGAGATGCCTAGTTCACCCTACATGGAGTGGACTCCGGAAGGACTCCCATTCGCTCCCCCTCAATCGCCAACGATCACCGTTGAGATGGCCAACATGGGCCTGGGGGAGTATATAGTGCGAAACATTGTAGCAACACCCGCACTTGAGTCCATGCAGGACATGGGGAGACCTCGCCTCCCCATCGGCTCTGTGGTTCCTCTAGGCTACCCACCCAATCAGACCAACTTTGTTTATGGGGGCCTGGATAATGGCATTGAAACTTATATGCAAGAAGACGACGATGAAGAGCCCTTTGTAGAAGACGTCAACTATTTGTCCAACCCAGACTTTGCATTGAGATATCTTGGCCAATGCAATTGGCATGGATATGGGTTGGGCAGGTATGAGCAAGGAGTGCGTGTTCTTTGCCAACCGAGATACCAAATGTCGTATGACAAGTCAGGAGTAGGGTTCAACCACCCCCTGCCCCTAGACATCTTGGTAGAGAACATGCAAGGCCTAGGGATAGGCAACAAGGATGGGTTGGCATTAGATCCATATGCCAATCCTAACACAACATATACATTGGGAGATTATCTCCCATTGCTAACAACCAACCTTGTTGACCATAACAACCCTTTCCCTTCGGTCAAAAATGGAGAAAGTTCGAGGACTCACCTACAAGAGGGATATGGACAAGACCAAGAAGGGTCTTCAGAAGATGAGTCGGAGTACGAGGTAGCACCTTGGGATCCTTTCGAGTCTGATAGCAATCATTCATAGGTGACTCCCATGGATGATGATCAGGAGAGCTTCCTGACAATGTTCCCTTTGGATGCTCCAATTGAGCATATGCCACCTCAAGAGAATCAGGTCCCCCTGTAGAGAGCGAAACAACCTCGATGGGACCACATTAATTTGCTCAAGCAAGATGAGCCTCATATGTCGCAAATAGCTATTGGAGCCAACGAAGGCCTTTGGATCTCTGACAGTGATTATGAAGATGAAACTGAGATGGCTTATCTCAATCATATGCGACAACAACAATATCCCTTGGACATAGATGACATGTTTGAACAAGTTACACATAGGGCCAAGGCATAGGTGGCACCTAAACCAAGCGTAGTTATAGCAATTACTGCACCCGCCACTCCAGGTACATAGAGAGCATCTTCCGCCTGGAGACCCTATAAAACCATCAGTGCCTAGGGCAGACCCTATCTTCTTATCCATGCATAGGGCCGATCCATTTGTGCCAGTACCCACAGAGCCAGATCCGGAGCACAAAGATCATCTAGGATGTCCGAGTAACCACACCCATGGTAATGGAGACCATAATCATTTCATTAACATGATCTCCATTGATTTAACCACCCCCATCCATGATCCAACCGACCCGACATGGTCATTGCATCTAGACCTAGATGCTATAGACTGGGAGTGCGTTGACACACCGCCATCCCCATCAGAGTACTGGCCTTGTGGTGGGATGTTCCATTTCACCCCAGGATAGACTCAGGATGTCTTCCATGCTGAAGAGGAACCTAATGTTCCAAACGATGATCTAAATTCAGCAAATGATATCCACTTGATCCCAACTCCACACCAGTTGGAGGATGGGTCCCACATGTCGGTCGAGGAGATGACTAATGTAGACATCGGCTCAGATCTAGTGAATTTGCAAATCATCAAGCTAGGGGTAAGTCTATCCCCCGAAGAGCAAGCCGACTACATTGCCCTTCTCAAAGAGAAGAAGGAGGTTTTTGCATGGTCCTACAAAGACATGCCGGGGCTAGACCCACAGCTAGTCACGCATAATCTAACGCTTGATCCGATAGTCAAGCCAGTAAAGCAAAAACTACGTAAGATGCACCCAACAGTAGCCTTAATGGTCAAATATGAGCTACAAAAGTTGTTGGATGCACAGTTTGTCATCTACGTGGATTACCCACCATGGTTGTCTAACATGGTGCCCATCAAAAATCCCGACGGGAGGATTCGCATATGCACCGATTTTTGAGATCTAAACAAAGCGAGTCCTAAGGATGATTTTCCCTTGTCGAGCATCGACGCATTGGTAGACGCTACAATGGGCCATGAAATGCTTTCCCTCATGGATGGTTTCTCGGGATACAATCAAATTCGTATCAATCCCGAGGACCAACTAAAAATGGCATTCACAATGCCTTGGGGGACATTTTGCTATAAGGTCATGCCTTTTGGCCTTAAAAATGCTAGTGCCACCTACCAACGTGCCATGACGTACATCTTCCATGATTACATGCACAAAAATTTGGAAGATTACATGGATGATTTGTTGGCCAAATCTCTTTTGTGCCCAGATCATCTCGATGACTTAAGCAAGATCCTCGATCGCCTCATAGAACATAAAGTCAGACTAAACCCCAAGAAGTGCGTATTTGGCATCACATCTGGAAAGCTCTTGGGTTACATAGTCTCCAAATGAGGAATCGAGGTGGATCCACACAAAGTCAAGGCAATCCTTGAAATGCTTCCCCCAACTACCATCAAGCAGCTCAAAAGTCTGCAGGGAAAGGTCACGTCAATCAAGCGCTTCATAGCGCAACTATCTGACAAGTGCCGACCCATGAATAAATTATTGCACAAGGGGGTAACATTTCACTGGGATGATGAGTGCCAGTCAGCCTTTGATGACATTAAACAATACTTGGCTTCATCGCCAGTATTGGCACCACCTAGACCAGGAGTGTCATTCTACTTATACATCTCAACTACTGAGGTGGCACTGGGCGCCATGCTGTCCCAAAAAAATGAACTACACAAAGAACAGGCTACTTACTATCTTAGCCGCACCCCGGTCAGTTATGAACTTAACTATGCATACGTTGAGAAGCTCTGCTTGGCAGTGGTGTTTGCTACCAAAAATCTATGCCACTACATGCTCAACAATATGACGTATGTTGTGTCTAAGGAGAATCCATTGCGATACATGATGAGTCATACTTATCATAGTAGCCGCACGACGAAATGGATCATGTTGTTGATGGAGTTTGACATAGAATTCATTGGACAAAAATCCATAAAAGGTCAAGTCATCGCCGATCAACTGGCAGAGGCTCCTCTTGAAGACGATCAACCTCTGACCGTAGAACTACCTGATGATGGGGTCTTCCATGTTTCAGAATCACCAGATTCTGATGAGCCTGAGTCACAGGCTGACATGACCCTCTTCTTCGATGGTTCTAAATGTGAGCAAGGAGGTGGCACGGGAATTGTATTCTTCACTCCACAAGGGGCTCCAATGCCTCTATCATTTAAATTAGACTTCCCATGCACCAACAACAATGCAGAATATGAAGCCTTGCTCATAGGTCTTCAGACAACAATCACCATGAACATTAAACGTTTAAACATCTTTGGTGATTCATTGTTAATTGTCAATCAAGTAAAGGGGATATTCCAATGTAAATGCCTAGTTTTGTAGGCCTACAAAGCCCTTGTGGACAAATTCCTGGCACAACTTGAATGGTATGACATCGAGGCACTCCCTCGATCATCGAATCATTTTGTGGATACTATGGCCTCCTTGGGGTCACTAATCCCGCAAGACCCTTCTGGTGAGATGACAACCATTCAGGTCAAAACATTATCGCAATCCATGATGGAGCGTGCAAGCTCTGACCTAACGCCAGGAATCCACCTGATCCAGATTGAACCATCTCAGGATAGGTTCTCTCAAATCCATGATTGTCTGACTCGAGCCAACTAGGGGTCCTTGTTCTCCCCGACCCCTCTTAATAGCAACACAACGCTATTTTTACAAGTTCTTTCCCGTTCAGCTTTTGCTAGGGATGAACTTCAAGAGGGATTGGTCGTTCATACCATCGAGGTTTCTGATCAGCAGGATTGGTACACACCCATAAGGGATTACCTCAAGCTAGGTAACCTCCCACTTGGATTGACACAAGCCACGAAAATATCATTTAAACAGAAAGTGAAAAACATGTCTTGTTAGGAGACATTTTGTATCGTCGGAGCTATGAAGGAATCCTCCTCCGTTGCTTGGACCAGCAAGAGTCCGCTTGGGCGATCACCCAAGCCCACGATGGTACATGTGGTGGCCACTTCAGCGGTATGGCCATCGCAAAGTGCATTCTTCGCATGGGCTATTATTGGCCATCTTTAGAGCGAGATTGTTGCGCATATGTAAAGAAGTGTGTGAAGTGTCAACACCATGCTAATTTGACACACGTACCTTCTCAGGCCTTGCAACCGATCCAATCGACTTGGCATTTTTCGTAGTGGGGCTTTGATCTAATCGAAAAGATCTCCCCTGCATCGTCGGGTCATCACACGTTCATCATAACGGCCACAGAGTACTTCACCAAGTGGGTGGAAGCAATTCCGCTAACCTCTACGACTGGAACCCGCATTGCGGAGTTTATTTTGCATAACATCATATGTCATTTTGGTATTCCATCCAAGATCCTTTCGGATAATGGGACGTCATTCAAGAATAAATATGTGCGTGCTTTGACCACAAAGTACAAAATTCAGCATAGTTTTTCAACACCCTATTATCCGTAGGCAAATGGGCAAGCAGAGGCGTCAAACAAAATGCTAGTTGCCATCCTCAAAAAGATAGTCACAGATAGTCATAAGGATTGGCACATTCAGATCCCACTTGCCCTATGGGCTTATCGCACTAGCATTCAGATGCCCACTAGGGCAACTCCATTTTTGCTGGTGTATGGCTCCGAGGTAGTCATGCCTCTCGAGTTGGAAATCCCTTCCCTGCGCATTTCAATGCAAGAGTTCATCGATGATGACACTGCATGGTAGGCCCGGTTAGACCAACTGACGTTGCTCGATGAACGACGCGTCAATGCTCTCGAGCATTTGCGTATCTATCAAGAGCGACTTAAGAAAGCATACAACATGAAGGTCCACCTAAGGGACTTTCAGGTTGGTGACTTGGTCTTAAAAGAGAACCAACAGAATTCTAATTTGTCGTCCCATCTACGGGACAAGTTCATGGCAAACTGGTTAGGTCCTTATGTGATTGATAGTAGAATAGGACCTGGAACATACCGACTCGCCTCTCTTGAAGGAATCAAGGAACTAGAACCCTTGAACATCAGTCATTTGAGGCCATTCCACATCTAGAGAGCCATAGTCCAACCAAAAGCTCCAAGGATTCTCGCAATCACTTGGTCAAACCCCAAACGCTCCAAGAATTTTTGTAATCTCTTGGTCAACCCAAAAATGCTCCAAAGGTATCCATAAACCCTTTGGTCAAAGCCAAAAGCTCCAAGGATTCCCGCAATCACTTGGTCAACCCCAAAAATGCTCCAAAGGTATCCATAAACCCTTTGGTCAAACACCAAAAGCTCCAAGGGTTACCATAACCGCTTGGTCAAAACAAATATTCAAAACAAACAAAAACAATAAAATCATCAAAAATAACAAAAAAATTGCATTTCAATTCCATGCATACTCGTAAAAATCAAAATACAAAAATATAGGTTGCATTAGGCATCACATCCATACATTGCATATTTGCTAGGTCATACAAGTCAAGAGCACCATAGACTGTCATTACTTGGCAATTCCATCATTTTCCACATCAAATCCATTTTATAAATGCATACATCTAGAATAACACCATCGTCATTTTTTAGCATAGTCAGTTGTCTCCTAATGTATATAGGGTTTTCATCATTCAGCTGTCTTTAAATTTCTAGCCAAAAATCTGTACAAAGTTAAACAAATTTTACAAGGGAAAGTTTTACTTGGATCACGCCTCGTTATGTAACATCCCTACACAAGTTAAAACACATAAAATAATTCCTAAGTTGTGTGAATGCAAGAGAAACCTACAAAGCAGTCTAGGGTACCATAGGTGAAAGATTAGTTTGTTCATCCCCCTGTGCGAATGGTTCAAGAGTGCTAAGAATTGACAAAAGGACGAGCTCTTCCCCATCAATTCCCCCTAATCAATAGTGGTTTTCACCACTACCAAAAATCCCAATCACCATTGGTCCCCAAAGTTGTAAGGATTCGTACTACACGTCCCTGCCAAGGATGGGTAGTCATCCCCAAGGCCTCAAAGGATCGATGCCATTCAAAAACAAAATTCCCACAAGCCATTATCATGACCATCTCCAATCACCTTTGGTCTCAAAGTTGTAAGGATTCGTACTACACACCCCTGAATAGGATGGGTAGTCATCCCCAAGGCCTAAAAGATCAATGCCCTTACTTCATCATATCCCTAATCCCCTTTGGTTCCCAAAGTCATAAGGATTTGTACTACATGTCCCTGAATAGGATGGGTAGTCATCCCCAAGGCCAACAGGATCAATGTCATTCCCAAGCTCAACCTTACAAAGCTAAAAATCCAAAATCAAATAACAATGGTTATCACCACTATTCAAAATCCTTGCTCAAAAAGAAAAACAAGAAGAAAAATAAATAGTGATTTTCATCACTATGTATACGAGCAAGTATCCTAAACCGTTGAGCAAATAAAAAGCCTGAACTTGAATCCCTAGAATTCTCAGCATTCAAAAACCATCTAGGTGATCCTCATTACGGGTTTGGTGGACAACCTACCTGGCAATGGCGGTATCCTAAACGCATGACGATATGTCTATCACATTAGCTTTGTGTGTGAGCAGACCAATGTTTGCATGTGGATGAGCTAGCTTATGGTACCTTAGATTGTCCCGTGGATTAATCTTACTAAATACAACAACGGAGTTAGTGGAGCTAATTAGGTGATCCTCAGTACAGGTTTGGTTGATAGCCTATCTGGCACTGGCGGTATCCTGACAAATACCACATAAACAAACTCAATTGCACACACAGGGATGTGAAATAACTTGGTTAAACTCAAGTCAGATTTATACCTTGTTCAAAAGTCTTGTAAGATAAATGTATAGTTTTGGCTAGTTAGTTAAAATATCTGAATCTCAGAAAAGCTTAACTACATTTTAAAAACAACTAGAACATTTCATTACGTACATCACCATCAAAAAATATACAAAATACAAAAACAAAGTTATCACATGCTAAGTCATTCCACACAGCCATCCCATAAGTACAACAAGCCAGTAAATCTTGTATAGTCTATGGTGCCATTGACAAGTTATCAACAACTCATTTCATTCATTCCATATGCATACATCATCTAATTAGAAACATCGCATTCATAATAGCATATGCATACATCAATGTAAATACATGTGCATAAAAACAAACCATGAAAAGTGCATAAACACCAAAAAAAATAGTCATCTGTATATATATCATCAAAAATGCCCACGTAGGCTACAATGAACCGGTCCTCTGACCCCGCAACAAAAGCCAAAAACTCAAAAACCCCCAAGCCTAGGGCGTCGGCCACCATGATCACGCAGGATCGGTGCGACGGGAACTACCCCCCGTGGTGTGGGTCCTATGGGACCCCTCAGGGTGACTGCTGCTAGCCCCCACATCATGCCTACTAGCACCTCCCTCCTCCAGTCGCCTACATCGAGAGGATGTTGACTACTCAGTATCGCTCCCTCTCGAGTGGCGCAATGATCCGCCACCACTAAACATAGGGACCCACCCACCGAGGTGACTAATCTCTGCCTCCAGCTCCAATCGATACCGCATCGAGTCCATCTCTCACTGATGATACATAGCCAAAGTATCATTGCACTGTGCTAGCTACGTCCGTAGGAGATCCCTCTCTCGCACAGCATCGGTATCCCCATCCTACCGATGGTACGTAGCCCATGCATTCTCTCGCTCCGCTAGCTACGTTCGTAGGAGATCCCTCTCCCATAGTGCATCCCCGAGCTCCTCATCCCGCCTCCGAAGTAACCCCACCAATCGTGCATTCTCAGCGTGCAACCCTGCCTCCATGTCCTCTGAAACTACCTGAGGCATAGGCAAATCTAAGATAGCAGCCTGCTCTGGCTCCCACTGCTTCGGGACGTCCTGCACCTTCACCTGGTCTGAAAACCCAAACCCCCCCAAAATCATCCACCTCTACCATGTCCGCATCCTCAAGTGGAACCCCCCAGCCCTCTCCTGATGCCTCTGCATCATCACCCCCTACTACTGTCACCTCTGCGCCCCCTAGAGGCCCCTCGCCTCACCATCACCGCAAAGTCCACCACTGCTCATACTCGACGGTAACCCCGACGTCATCCACATCCGGGATGTCAATCATTGTATCTGCATCCTCACCCAGTGGTGCAATGACTGGCCAAGCTAGAGTCCTCTCGTCCCCCGATGTCGATAGACCATGGGCTCACCAGGAAACCCCTGGTGCACCCCGAACTATCATGTAACCCGACCATATGGGAAAAACTCTTGCTCAGTCCCATGACACCCAATCAGCCACCGCCCCCTCCGTACCCACCGAAGCCACTCTCCAGCCTCAGGCCAGGCTGGACAGTCCCGATAGGGGCGCCAGAACACCTCCCCTAGAGCAAGCCAAGCGAAGGCATCGACATAGTGCCCTACGACACCTACCCATCATCGACTCTGTCCCTACTCCTCAGACCACCGCCACAGTGCCCCGTAACCAATCTCTCGGTCTACCATCTCTGCCCGAGTCATCCAGGGTAGCCCCACCGGCCTCTCCATTGCTATGTGCTGCCAAGCCCAACACTGCAACAAGTAGCTACACCCAATCCCCTTCTACCTTCGGCAGTGGACCTCGTACAACTCATCGTAGAGTTGTGCCAGCAGAGTCTGTCCCCATCTCATGATTATTGGTGCCTTCGTCGGACACTCCACCAACCGAAACACCACCTCTAGCAGGTTCCACGGGAACCTCGCACCCGAAGAGTCGGGGAGAAGCATGTTGGAAATGAGGCCCATCAGTAATGCGTGCCTCACTCCCAACACACCCCTCTCTAGCCACCATCGAACCAATATGCCACCAATCTGGCAGTCGCCCTCTGCCCTCTCCACTGGGCTGTCCACCCCCATCTCCTCTCCATGTCCAAAGCAACGTGTCAACACTGTTGTCCGCTGATCCCACGACGTCATCCTGATCGATAGTCCATCTATCAAAATCTGAAGAATCCGATAGACATCCTCCAAAGTAACGGTCATCTCCCCTATTGGGAGATGGAAGGTATTAGTTCGAGGATCCCACAAGTTGATCAGGGCCATCAGATAGGCCCGATCCCCGACCACCGGCTCCAGCCGAGTCACCTGCTTGAGCCCAAGGGCATCAAGCCACTCCCAGTCAGTCAAAGTCAGTGCCTCCCGCGCTTCAGTGAAAACCGTGGGCACACGGTACCGGCTCTTCACAACCTACGAAAGAAAACAAAACAAAAAACATTAAAACTCAGGAAAAACTGTACAACTAAAAATAGACAAATAACGAGAGATAAAATGCACAAAAATACAACAAATATTCAAAACTAATTTTTCAGTTCCTAGGGTTTTAACTCTAAACTGATAAATTAAACAAAAATACAAAAAAAATTCAAAACTAATTTTTTAGTTCCTAGGGTTTTAACTCTAAACTGATAAATTAAACAAAAATACAAAAAATATTCAAAACTAATTTTTCAGTTCCTAGGGTTTTAACTCTAAACTGATAAATTCAACCATAACACAAAAATTCAAAAAAACTAATTTGTCAGTTCTAGGGTTTTTAACTCTAACTGATAAATTAAAAACAAAACAACAAAATCAAAAAACTAATTTGTCAGTTCTAGGGTTTTAACTCTAACTGATAAATTAAAAACAAACAACAAAATTCAAAAAAAAACTAATTTGTCAGTTTTAGGGTTTTTAATTCTAACGGATAAATTAAAAATAAAAAAAAAAATCAAAAAACTCATTTGTCGGTTCTAGGGTTTTAACTTAAACTGATAAATTAAAAACAAACATAAAAATAAAAAAACTAATTTGTCAGTTCTAGGGTTTTTAACTCTAACTGATAGATTACAAAAAAACAAACAAATTGTTTTTTAGTCCTAGGGTTTTTAACTCTAAAATCGACTGATCAATTAAAAACACAAAAACACAAACCACAACAAATAACTAGGGTTGAGCTACATTTTTACGCTCAGTTTTACCCTACGTTTCTAACCTAAGTTTTGATCTTTGTTCAATTCAGGTTAAGCGAAGTTTTTAAGTTATGTTCTAAACTACATTTTTTAGCTCAGTTTTAAACTGACTTTTGATCTTTGTTTAACTAGGGTTATACTAAGTTTTCAACTAAGTGTTAATTTTGATAGACTAGGGTTTCATTTTTAAATTTGAACAAACAAAAAAACAAAAGGACAAAAAACAAATAAATTGCGGTTTTCAAATTGTAACGCAAACAAACAATAAAGAGGAAGAGCACTCACTGGTCTCGCTTTGGCTCCACCACTTGAGGATCCGGTCCATGAACTCATGGTGGCAGGAAAATTTTGGCAGCGCTTCGCTTCGCAGAATTGACCTCCTCCTCCTCAAAGCTCCAAATCGCCAGGAAAAACAAATGCAAATGAGCCCAAAACCTAGTTTTGGCCTTTAAATAGGCTTTTTGAGCCTGTAATCATTCCTCCCTGGGATGAGCACTCTAGTTAGCACTTGTCCCACCCTAGGATGATTACTAAACTGGTATTCGTCCCACCCAGGGATGAATACAGAGCAAAAATTTCAAAAAAACAAAAAAATGCACCAAAATGCACAAAAACAAGCACTAAAACTGTCCAATGAGAGTGCTTTTGCACTTGACATTATGGGCATGCAAAATAGACATCGGGGTCACAAATCCTCACTATCCTACTCCCTAAGAAGGCTACCATAGCCGTACCGCTCCACGGGAAGACGGATTTTCAAGAATTTCATCCCCAAACGATGTCACAAAAAGGGTCAAAACCCAACCAAAAATAGCAATAACATTGCCGAAAGAAGGTGCTTTTGCGCCTATCCTTTCGGGCATACAAAACAGACATCGGGGTCACAAATCCTCACTATCCTATTCCCTAATAAGGCTACCATATCCGGACCGCTCCACGGGAAGACAAATTTTCAAGAATTTCATCCCCAAACGGCGTCACCAAAAGGGTCAAAACCCAACCAAAAATAGCAATAACATTGCCGAACGAAGGCGCCTTTGTGCCTGACATTCTTGGCATCCAAAAAATGTTGAGCAAGGTGCAGCAAAAGTATTGTCATTATTTTCAACACAGATAGATTGATGCAGTTGATGCAGTGGACAAGATTTCAGAGGTCAGTCAGAACATGTACAGTGAATTTTCAAGTGGCCCAGATTCAAAAAATCAAAGAAAAATACAAGTAAGAAAACTGTCGCGATATCGCGACATGTTTTCTGTTTTGATTTTGCGACATGGATGAGGAGAGAGAAGGCACAAGCAAAATTGTCATGATTTCACGACATGGCCGAGGAGAGAGAAGGTGCAAGCAAAATTATTGTGATTTCATGACATGGCCGAGGAGAGAGAAGGCACAAGCAAAATTGTCATGATTTCACGACATGGTCGAGGAGAGAAAAGGTGTAAGGAAAACTGTCATGATTTTGCGACATGTTGGCAGAGAAGGAGGCAAGTAGAAAAACTATCACGATTTTGCGACATGTTTGAAGAAGAGGCGCAGACAAAGAAAACTATCACGATTTCGTGACATGATCGAAGAGAAAGTGCCAAGGAGAGAAAGTGTCATGATTTCATGACAGGATCGAAGAGAAATTACCAAGGAGATAAAGTGTCACGATTTTGTGATAGGATCAAAGAGAGCGCCAAGGAGAGAAAGTGTCACGATTTCGTGACATGATTGAAGAGAAAGTGCCAAGGAGAGAAAGTGTCGTGATTTCACGACATGATCGAAGAGAAAGTGCCAAGGAGAGAAAGTGTCACGATTTCATGACAGGATCGAAGAGAAAGTGCCAAGGAGAGAAAGTTTCATGATTTCGTGACAGGGTCGAAGAGAAGTGCAAGGAAGAGAAAGATGTCATGATTTCGCAACATGTTATGTTTTCACTGGCCAAAGACAAAAAAGACACAAGACAACGAAAGTGTCGTGATTTCGTGACATGTTCCGTTTTTGCGAGCGAAAGGAAGAAAAGGCAAAGGCAGAGAAATATGTCACGATTTCGTGACATGTTTTGTTTTTGTGGGCGAAAGGAAGAAAAGGCAAAGGCAGAGAAAGATGTCACGATTTCACGACATGTTCCGTTTTTGCGGGTAGAAGGAAGAAAAGGCAAAGGTAGAGAAAGATGTCGTGATTTTGTGACATGTTCCATTTTCGTGGGCATAAGGAAGAAAAGGCACAAGGCAGAGAAATATGTCATGATTTTGTGACATGTTTCGTTTTCGCTAGAGCAAGCCAAGAAGAGTAGTGAGAAGGCGAAAGTGTCACGATTTCGCGACATGTCTGGTTTTCGTTAGAGCAAGCCAAGAAGAGTAGCAAGAAGGTGAAAGTGTCACGATTTTGCGACATGTCTGGTTTTTGCGGGTGCAAGCAAATAAGTGGACAAGGAGGCAAAAACTATCATGATTTTGCGACATGCTATTTTTTTGTGGATAAAAGGTGAGAAGGGCAGAAAGATACAAAAGTGTCACGATTTCGTGATAGGTCACAACAACACAATAACAGATAGTTAACTGGAACAGAACAATAGTTAAAGGGGCAGTTGTAGAGGAAAAGCATGCAGCCAAAATAAAAAGAGGTAACTAGAGTAAATGCGACAATTACAGATGCAATCATGTAGCTTTTTAAGAACTGGAGTTAACTGGAGTAAATCGAACAGTCACATTAATAGAATCGTAAAATGCATGCATGCATAGAAATGAATACGAACAGTCTTGTTCAAGAAGACGTATAGTCATGGTAGAGATATACATTGCATGTAACATAATGCACACTCTATAAATACAAAAGGAGTTACAAAAAGATGTAGTTACAGTTGAAAAGTGGTAGAAGAGAACATTAATAAAATAGTTACGGGTTGCATGCGTAAATATGGAAGCTAAAAATAGAGACTTATATGTTATAAAAGCAGGTCTGCATGAAGAATATTGTTGCTGCTGTAAGTGAGAATTTGCTACGTAAAGAGGGTTAGAAGAGGGCTGAGAGAGAGATAAGTAGAGTCGTGAGAGCGTGTAGAGTTTAATCAAGTTTATTTAATTGTAGACCAGTCAAGGTTGTGTAAACAGCGAAGGCATTTTGACGTCACTGAATTAAATCAGAATTGCAGTCCAAGTTGGTGCTTGGCATTAGGGGTTGGTGCTCCTATCTATTGCAATAGAAAAATAAGGGGTTGGTGCTCCTTCCAGTGGGTGCTGGTAGAGTTTTTATAAAATTGGTGTTTTGCAAGGGCTGGATTTGGATTGAAGTCCAAGTAGTCATTTTTGAGGAGTAGCCAAATTGGTGAACCTCATTACATTATGTGTTATGGTGTGTTCTCTTGTGATTATTGATTTATTTATTTTCTAGTTCTCTTTGCTTTAGTTTTAAGAATTGCAGATCATATTTTTAGCTACACTGATTCACCCCCTCCTCTCAGTGTCATTGTGAGAATATCAATTGGTATCAGAGCAGGTTTCTGAACAAGCTTAATCATCTAAGGTGATCTTGGGAAGAACACAATGGTAGGTAGTGAAGGATTCTCATAAAACAAAGCTCCTTTTTTCAATGGAACTAATTACTCATTCTGGAGACTCAGGATGCAGACATATCTGAGTGCATTAGGATACGACATTTAGGAGTCAGTAGAAAGTGGATACACAACACCCACTACTCCTACAACAGATACTGCTGAGAAGAAAAAGGTTGAGAATAACTCCAAAGCAAAGAATGCCATAATGTGTGGGCTAGTAGACAGTGAACTGATAAGGGTCATGAGCTGTAAATCAGCAAAAGACATATGGGACAAATTTAAGAGCATCCATGAAGGAGACAACAAGATCAATGAAGCCAAGTTGCAAACGCATCGAGCTCAGTTCGAGGCATTACAAATAAATGACAATGATAACATAGAGGCCTATATGCTGAGAGTCAATGGAGTCATTAATGCAATCAGAGGACTCGACGAAGAGATCAAAGATGCGGTTGTCGTGAAAAAGGTACTTAGAACTCTTCATAAAAGATTTAATTCTAAAGTTTCTGCAATAGAAGAGGTGAAAGATCTAAACAATTTTAGCATGGATGAGATGCATGGTTCCTTGATTGCATACAAAATAAGAATAGGACAAACTAAGCCCATAGACAGAGAAGCTGCTTTTAAAGCATGCAAGAATACAAAAGCTGAACAAGAATCTGAGGATGAAGAGACATCGGATGAAATGGAAGCCAACTTTGTTTGAAAACTTACAAAGAGAAAAGGAAAATATAGAGGAAAGTTTTCGTTTAAGTGTTTCAATTGTGGAGGGGTCGATCACTTTGCAGCTAAGTGTCCAATGAATGAGAAAACCAAAAGTGATGAAGGGTCACACCAAGAAAGAAGTGACTAGAAGAAGAAACCAAACTTTAGGAAAAGCAATTTCAAAAAGAAAAGTTTCATATCCAAGAATGTCATCTCTTCTGAAGATAGCTCAGGTGAAGATTCTGAAGAAGAAACAGGTGAAGCTCTGTTCATGGCATTTGAAGAAGCAAAAATAGAAGAAAAACAAGAAGGTGATACAAAAAGTAAGGATGAGGTTGAAGTTTATCTGGAATGAGAGTTGGTTGCTGCACTTAAAGAGTTGAAGACAAAAAGGAAAAAGAATAATAAGGTCTCAAGAAAGTTTGAGGATGTGAATGACATAATAAACAATTTGAAAGTATAGACAAAAGAATTTAAGAAAATGTCTGAAGAACTTGAAGTACAGTTAACCATGAGAATAGATGAGTGTAGCAAACTAGAAGAAGATATTGTTGTTTTAAGAATGCGGCTAGAAGAAAAGAATAAAAAATTGAGTTGCTATCACAAACTTGAAGGAAGTTCTGCAAAGCTTGAAAATATTATAAATAGTTAGAGGACTACAGACATCAAGTTTGGCTTGGGGTTTGTCGAAGGAGAATCATCAAGTGGATCAAAGGCCATAACTGTAGAACCAGTAAAGAAAGAGGATAAGATCAAGGTTGACCAAAGAAAAATTAATCTTGCAAAAGAAAGCAACAATGCCAAGCACAAGAAGACTGTTGACAATGAGGGATTCACAAAAGTCACACATCAAAGGAGAAGAAAATTTGTGACTCCTACTACAAATTGGCAAAGACCAACTCCCAGGTTCAATCATTCCTTTTCTGGTTATTTTTTTAAATGCAATACTTACGGTCATAAGATTTCAGACTGCATTTATAATATAGGACAAAGAAATTTTTCTAGTAGAAATGTATTTTCACCCTTGATGGATTATGCAGTAGAATGCTATAACTATCATAACTTTGGACACATTGCAAGAAATTATAGAAGCACATATGCAGCAAATAAATATCAAGGAAGAAGAACTCAATAAAATAGTTTAATACAAAATAAAAAATTCCCAGATAAACATGCACAAGCCACTGACAAAGAAAAGTCTAAACAAGTGACCAAAACTACAGTCAAATCAGAATAGAAAGAAAAAGAGCAACTCAAGGAAGAAAAGGAATCCTTGATTGTACAGATAGCATTCAAAGCACAAAACAAATCTGCACCATGGATATTGGATAGTGGATGCTCCAGTCACATGACAGGAGATAAACAAAAATTTGAAAAATTACAGAAATATGAAGGGGGCTCTGTAAATTTTGGAAATAATGATGGAGCCAAAATAGTTGGCAAAGGATCAGTCAAGATAAGTGATGGAAAGATCAATTCCAAAGAAGTTCTGTTTGTAGTTGGTTTGAAGCACAACTTACTAAGCGTAAGTCAAATCTGTGACAGAGGTCATGAAGTCATCTTTAAAAAGCAGGGCTGTGAAGTTAGAAAAGCACACAGTGGGAAGCTGATAGCTACTGGATCAAGGATTTCTGGAAATCTATATACTCTCTTAGAAACTTCAGAAGGATCATGCTTTATTGGACAGGAAGATGAAAATTGGTTGTGGCACAAGAGGCTCGGTCATATTAGCTTTGAAAATCTAGTAAAAATAATTTCAAAAAGAGCAGTAAGAGATATACCTACCATTGGCAAACCAGTAAATAGAATCTGTGCTTCATGACAAAAAGGGAAGCAAACCAGATCCACATTTAAAACAAAGGAATACTTCACCAGCAAACCGTTAGAGCTAATACATACTGATTTATGTGGACCCATGAGAACACAAAACATAAATGGTGACAAATACTTTATGTTGTTCATAGATGACTACTCCAGAATGACATGGGTACTATTTTTAAAGCTTAAATCAGATGCCTTTGAGATGTTCAAGATTTTTAAAAAATAGGTTGAGAATCAAATTGAAAAAAGAATTAAATTCCTAAGATCAGACAGAGAAGGAGAGTTTATCTCAGAGGAGTTTGCAGAATACTGTCAAAAATATGGGATCAAAAGATAATTTTTAGCAACAAGGACACCTCAGCAGAATGGTGTTGTTGAAAGGAAGAACAGGACTGTGCAAGAAATGGCACGGACAATGTTGGCTGAGAACAAAATAGTTGATAGATTTTGGAAAGAGGCAGTACATACTGTAGTTTACATTCAAAATAGGTGCATGCTAAGAATGCATGAAAGCAAAACATCGTATGAGTTGTGGTTCGACAGAAAGGCAACAGCAAGATATTTCTAAGTGTTCGGCAACAAGTGTTACATCAAACGAACTGAAGATAATCTCGGTAAATTTGAAGATAGAGCTGACGAAGGTATTTTTCTTGGATACTCAACAAAAAGCAAAGCCTACACGTGTTACAACAAGAGGCTAAAGAAAATTGTGGAGAGTGCAGATGTTAAAGTTGATGAAGGTAGAGATCGAGAAACAACTTATCAAGAAAACTATCCTATTTATGAAGAAGTCATTAAAGGAGATGAAGAAATGGAAACAGAAGAAAATCAAAAAATTGACCCAGCTGATTTAAGAATTGACTCAGAAGAAGAGAACAAGAAATTCAAAACAGGCAGCTGGCAGAAAAATTATCCCAGAGAACAGATTATTAGGGACCCAACAGTTGGTATTTAGACAAGAAGAGCAGTAATATGGAACTACTCTCTATTATCTAGCATTGAACCCAAAAATATTGTTGAAGCAAGCATAGATGAAAGTTGGATGAAGGCAATTAATGAAGAACTAGATCAAATTGAGAAAAACAAAACCTGGGAATTAGTACCACGGCCAGCAAATAAAAACATAATCGGTACTAAATGGATTTTTCAAAATAAATTAAATGAAGACAGACAGGTTGTCAAAAATAAGGCAAGATTGGTCTGTAAAGGCTATGCTCAGGTTGAAGGCATTGATTTTGAGGAAACCTTTGCACCAATAGCCAAACTAGAGGCAATCAAAATGTTTTTGGCTTTAGCAGTCCATAAAAATTTTAAAGTATATCAAATGGACGTAAAATTAGCATTTCTGAATGGAAAACTGGAAGAAGAGGTTTACATTGAACAGCCAGATGGCTTCCAACTCGGTGACAATCCCGATTTTGTTTGCAGGTTAAAGAAAGTGTTGTATGGTCTGAAACAGGCACCTAGAGCATGGTATGCAATGCTGGATAACTATCTTATTAAACAGGGGTTCAAGAAAGGTATGGTGGATAGCAATTTATATATCAAAACAGAGAATGGCCATCTTATTGTACTTGTTGTTTATGTAGATGATATAATATTTGGCAGCAGCATGGATGAATATTGTAGAGACATAGCAAATAAAATGAAGACAAAATTTGAGATGTCAATGATTGGTGAACTTTCTTATTTCCTCAGACTACAAGTCAATCAAAGTGAAAAGGGCATTTTTATCTCTCAACTAAAATATGTGAAAGAAATGCTGAAAAAGTTCACAATGGAGGATAGTAAACCTGTCAGCACTCCCATGAAAATAGGTTGCAAGTTGAGCAAGGATGAAAAATCTCCAGATGTAGATCAAACCATGTATAGGTCTATGATTGGGAGCTCGTTGTATTTGATGACCACTAGACCGAGATATATTATAGGCAAGTATGCATGGTAGCAATATTTCAGGCTAGTCCCAAAGAGTCTCATGTGACAGCTGTTAAGAGGATTTTTAGGTACCTCAAGGGTACTATGGAGTATGGGTTGTGGTACCCAAAAGGTAAGGACTTCACTCTTATTGCATATTCTAATGTAGATTGGGCAATATGTATTGATGACAAAAAGAGTACCAATGGAGGAGCATTTTATCTTGGAGACAGGCTAGTAGCATGGCACAACAAGAAACAAGAATCAGTCTCTCTATCCATAGTAGAGGCAGAATACATTGCAGCAACAACATGCTGTACACAGATATTATGGATGAGACAAACACTAAAAGATCTTGGTATTCACTTCAAAGAGCCAATTTTAGTTAAATGTGATAACACCAATGCTATAAACATATCAAAGAATCCGGTTATGCATTCTCGAACCAAACATATTGCAATCCGATATCACTTCTTGAAGGATAAAGTTGCAGAAGGTGAGGTCAAATTGGATTTTGTTCTGACTACATAGCAAGTAGTAGATATATTCACAAAACCATTGCCAAAGGAAGTTTTTGAGTACCTTCGAAGTAAGTTGGGAGTAGTCACATTTCCCAAGAACTGACTATCAATTGGGATCACATTCTTAGGGGGAGTATTTATGCCTATGTTTATAGTTTTGCTCATATTCATGATTTTTGCTAACTATAACAATGTGTATCTGAGAATGTTGTGCATAGACTCAAGGGGAGTCTGCAGTAGCCCTTTGGTATTATTGTCAAAGGGGGAGAAGAATTACAGGAGAGTGCATGAGTGTTGCCAACAATTCCAAAGGGGGAGATTGTTGAGCAAGGTGCAGCAAAAGTATTGTCATTGTTGTCAACACAGACAGATTGATGTAGTTGATGCAGTGGACAGGAGTTCAAAGGTTAGTCAGAACATGTACAGTGAATTTCCAAGAAGACAGAAGTGGCCCAGATTCAAAAAATCAAATAAAAAGACAAGTAAGAAAACTGTCGCAATATCGCGACATGTTTTCTGTCGCAATTTTGCGACATGGACGAGGAGAGAGAAGGTGCAAGCAAAATTGTCGTGATTTCACGACATGGCCGAGGAGAGAGAAGGCGCAAGCAAAATTGTCATGATTTCGTGACATGGTCGAGGAGAGAGAAGGTACAAGAAAAATTGTCACAATTTCGTGACATGGCCGAGGAGAGAAAAGGCGTAAGGAAAACTGTCATGATTTTGTGACATGTTGGCAGAGAAGGAGGCAAGTAGAAAAATTGTCATGATTTCGTGACATGTTTGAAGAAGAGGCGCAGGCAAAGAAAACTGTCGCAATTTCATGACATGATCGAAGAGAAAGTGCCAAGGAGAGAAAGTGTCACGATTTTGTGACAGGATCGAAGAGAAAGTGCCAAGGAGAGAAAGTGTCACGATTTCACGATAGGATCGAAGAGAAAGCGCCAAGGAGAGAAAGTGTCACGATTTCATGACAGGATCGAAGAGAAAGTGCCAAGGAGAGAAAGTGTCACGATTTCGCGACAGGATCGAAGAGAAAGTGCCAAGGAGAGAAAGTGTCACGATTTCGTGACAGGATCAAAGAGAAAGTGCCAAGGAGAGAAAGTGTTACGATTTCGCAACAGGGTCGAAGAGAAGTGCAAGGAAGAGAAAGATGTTGCAATTTTGCGACATGTTCTATTTTTGCTGGCCAAAGATAGAAAAGGCACAAGGCAACGAAAGTGTCGTGATTTCACAACATGTTCTATTTTCGCGGGCGAAAGGAAGAAAAGGCAAAGGTAGAGAAATATGTCATGATTTTGTGACATGTTCCATTTTCGCAGGCAGAAGGAAGAAAAGGCAAAGGCAGAGAAAGATGTCACGATTTCACGACATGTTTTGTTTTTGTGGGCGGAAGGAAGAAAAGGCAAAGGTAGAGAAAGATGTCATGATTTCGCGACATGTTCTATTTTTGCGGGCGGAAGGAAGAAAAGGCACAAGGCAGAGAAAGATGTCATGATTTCGCGACATGTTTCGTTTTCGCTAGAGCAAGCCAAGAAGAGTAGCAAGAAGGCGAAAGTGTCACGATTTCACATGTCTGGTTTTCGCTAGAGCAAGCCAAGAAGAGTAGCGAGAAGGCGAAAGTGTCGTGATTTCATGACATGTCTAGTTTTCGTGGGTGCAAGCGAAGAAGTGGACAAGGAGGCAAAAACTATCGTGATTTCGTGACATGCTATTTTTTCACGGGTAAAAGGTGAGAAGGGTGGAAAGATACAGAAGTGTCACGATTTCATGATAGGTCACAACAGAACAATAACAGACAGTTAACTGGAATAGAACAACAGTTAAAGGGGCAGTTGTAGAGGAAAAGCATGCAGCCAAAATAAGAAAAGGTAACTGGAGTAAATGTGACAGTTATAGATGTAGTCATGCAGCTTTTTAAGAACTGGAGTTAACTAGAGTAAATCGAACAGTCACATTAATAGAATCATAAAATGCATGCATGCACAGAAATGAATACGAACAGTCTTGTTCAAGAAGACGTATAGTCATGGTAGAGATATACGTTGCATGTAACATAATGCACACTCTATAAATACAAAAGGAGTTACAAAAATATGTAGTTACAGTTGACAAGTGGCAGAAGAGAACATTAATAAAATAGTTACGGATTGCATGCATAAATATGGAAGCTAAAAATAGAGACTTATATGTTATAAAAGCAGGTCTGCATGAAGAATATTGTTGCTACTGTAAGTGATAATTTGTTGTGTAAAGAGGGTTAGAAGAGGTCCGAGAGAGAGATAAGCAGAGTCATGAGAGTGTGCAAAGTTTAATCAAGTTTATTTAATTGCAAACCAATCAGGGTCGTGTAAATAGCGAAGGCATTTTTATGTCACTGAATTAAATTAGAATTGTAGTCCAAGTTGGTGCTTGGCATTAGGGGTTGGTGCTCCTATCTATAGCAGCAAAAAACAAGGGGTTGGTGCTCCTTCCAGTGGGTGCCGATAAAGTGTTTGTAAAATTGATGTTTTGCAAGGGCTGGATTTGGATTGAATTCTAAGAAGTCATTTTTGATGAGTAGCCAAATTGGTGAACCTCATTACATTGTGTGTTGTGGTGTGCTCTCTTGTGATTATTGCTTTATCTGTTTTCTAGTTCTCTTTGCTTCAGTTTTAAGAATTGTAGATCATATTTTTAGCTACACTGATTCACCCCCCCCTCTCAGTGTCATTGTGAGAATATCAAAAAAGACATTGGGGTCACAAATTTTCAATATCCTACTCCCTAAGAAGGCTACCATATCTAGACCGCTCCATGGGAGGCCAAATTTTTGCCAATTTCAACTTCAAAATGCGTCACAAAAGGGTTAAAACCCACCAAAAATAGGTCAAAATGTTCGTAAACTGCTTAAGCATTCAATGGTAAAACAACTAGTAGCACCCTTACCTAAGTCATCTTGGGTCAAGTGACTCGTCGCTTTTCTCATGTCGGTCATTCCCTCATCGATTCATTGCTTGAGGGGGTAGTCACACTTAGTCACCAATCAACAACAACATACCCAATCAAGGAAATAACACGCATTCAAAGGATCATTGATAAAGACAATCATGCTCCCGCTTGGGGCAGCAAACAAGCAATAATCACAAGCTAATCAAACACTTGGCATTCGTGAATCATGAACTCAAGGTTCCCATAGACAAAAGGTTGCACCCTTTGCCTATTCATGAATGATCAATGTCCAAGCTCAAGTAACACCTCACCAAAAAAGGTTAACACTTGAATTAAGTTCCTTAGCTCGTCAAAGATTCAAGAATGTGTGCCCTATCCATACTTGGGGCATCAAGATTTGGTTAGGTTACTGAGAAAACCTAATCATTAGTGCTTTGGTTATCTATTTTTTGCTCAACGTTGCGCCTTGCACAACGCTTTCCAAAAAGGGGCATCTATAGACACCAAAATAGCACCAATCTAATTATGTGACAACAAGCATCAATCGCATTGACACAAATAGCCCCTATGGCAGCCCCCAAAGGTTAAATAGTGGTCCTAACCACTCCCAATAGTATTTTGGAAGATCAAGGGTCAATTTGGCATCTTTTGGCACTTTTCTCCCTACTCGTCCCACCCTGGGACGAATAAAAACTGGTATTCACCCCACCCAAGGACAAATAGCAGCATTCACCCCAGGGTGAGGTGAATAGCAGGTTTGACTGGCAAAAAGTCAAACCTCGACAGGTCCACCAGTTAACTGTAAATTTAGGACATGCAATTGCGAGGAACGGCTTCAAATCAAGAAGAGAGACTTCAATCATGCATGTCTTTATTTTAGAGACCTCATGCAAGGAGACTCTAAATCAGGGAATAATATTTTCTCTCAAAATAGGACAATCAACTCAAGTTGCGCCCTCGCATGCACATTCAAAACAAAGAGACCCTAGGTCTATAAATTGGTGAGTCTTCTCACCCAATAAAGATACAGAGAGTAGCTTTTGGAGAAATGAATTGCTGCTAAAATATATCCTCACCCATTGTTTGTGCTTTCACATCCTTGATATCTCTTTTGGAGGGAGGTTATTGGGTGATCATTGGAGGTGCATTCTAGACCCAAACCCAAAAATTTGGCCACAATATTCCACAAAATTTTTTGACAACACCCCATAAGAGGTTTTGGACCCATCCCAAGTGGATTGGTGCCAAAACAGAGTCCCAAACAATGGGCGTCCTGCCCCCGGGCGCCCCCCAAGCTGTCGTAGTTCTAAACGCCCCACCTAGGAGTGATTAGAAATATGTGGCAGATTTCTTTTTTTTCTTTTTGCATCTTATTCTAGGTCATTTAAATAGGTTGTAGTTTAAATTTCATTTCATTCTGATCATTTTGGCCATGTTTTTATCATTTCCTGCCTTTACTAACTTGTAGATGGCACCAAAAAAAATTGGGTGATAAAGGCCAAATTGGAGAAATATGACCTTCTGGGTCTTCCCAAAATACCCCCAATTAGCTAACCCAACTTTGCAGGTCATTTGGAGCTTTCTGAATAGGACATTGAAGAGGGTGCTTCCTGATAATTTATTGTAGGTCTATTCGTCGCACCTCAAAGCAAATACAAATCTGTGAGGAATTTCTAGACTATTCCTTTTTTAGTGGCTTCTTGGTAACATATTCATGCTTCTGTTAAATTTTTAGGTCGATCCGAGGTCATTTGGTCATCGTTTTAATATTTTCATGCATACACTAACAATAGGCCTTGGGAAATACATGTTCTATTTTGTCTATAGGTGCTACTGATCTTTTTTGTTCCCTTGAACGTAGGTTTTCAACATCATAGGAGTAGTGAGGAGCCAACATTCATATATACAAGCGGCGACGACATTTTGGTCCACCCATCTTACATGTGGGCACGCGAAAGAAGGATTGCTATCCATGGATGTGATAAGAAACATATTTAACGCTCCTATCCTCTAAAAGGGAAGGAGACGTATTGTAACATGAATTTGAAAGCATATCAATAAAGAGGGCCATATTCTATATTGCTTTTATCTTGTGTCGATTCATTTATGTTCTATCCTTTCATGCATTTTTCAATACATAGGCTTTTGGCGTTAAGTTTGGTTTTATACGCATCCTACTTGGCATTTTCCTTTTTGTTTTCGTATCCTCGTGCTTTCAGTTAGTAAGTGTTCATATAAATGAATGGTTGTCTAAATTATCCTATTATTTTTGAGATTGTATAATTTCTTTAATTGAATGATCACTGAGTTATCATACGATTATCTATATTGTGTAGTTGCTTGGACTAAGTGGTTGCTAGAGTTGTACGATTAATGATACGATTGTACTATGTTCTATACTGAATAGTTACTTGATTTGTATGATTATTGATAGGATTGTATGGTTACTTATATTGAATGGTTACTTAGATTGAGTTATTGTTTTCTGGATTGTATGGTTATCAAGCTCCTATATAATTATTGAGTTGAATTGCTGGAAAATATATTGTACAATTATCACATTGAATGATTTGTAGAAGTGAATGATTGCTCATTTGATCATACAATTATGTTTTGGATAACCAAATTGTATGGTTGTTAATTACCAAATAATTGAAGAAAAAATATATTATTTTATTTGAGTCATTCTAGAGAGGTGTTGTGATTGTACTACATCATATTGTCTCAAAGTGAAAAGATATCTAAGGAGCGTGGAGGGATACATGCTTAAGGAGATATGGAATACTGGGGGAGAGGGAAACATTGGAGTCCTTGAGCCATGGATGTGGTAGATATGATTAGAGGGATAATTAATCAGTTGGATGAACTAGAGACTGCCCAGAGGAGGGCCATCTAAGTCGAAGATGTAAGTGACAATGAAAAAGATGGAGCAGAACAAATATAAGTTCATAATGAAGAAGAAGGGGATGTAGAGGATCATAGAGGAGGATCCAAAGGTGCATGAGGGGGGTAGGGAGACTTCTAGTGTATAGGAGGATTGATGGTCTTTGTGTTGTTGTGGAAAATATATCATTGATTTTGTATTTTTTGTACTGTATATGTATGCAATGAGGATCAAATGTATAGTATGGTGGGAAATATAGCCTACGAGCAATTTTAATTATGTATCATTTTTTATATGATATATGATGAATCTTTAGGATACTACTTTGATGAGTTGATGTGTATTTATTATATATGATGTATATTTTTAGGTATGTGTTGGCAATTTTGGGTTTGAGATCCTAGCTTCTTGTCTATGAGTTGTCATTGATGTCAAAAGGAAATGGCATTAATGTTAAGAGGATGTGTTGGCTTCAAAGGTGGAAGATTCCAAGAGAATCCGGAGAGATTCCATTGGCAAGGGTTTTTCATTAAAACCAAGTTAAATGGTTTTTATTAAAACCAATGGAGGTTCTCTTTATTATTTATTTAATTATTATTTAAAACCCTTCAAGGTTTTAATTATTTAATTATTTAATTAATTAAGGGAGAAATTATTTTTAATTTATCTTAAGGGTTTTTAAACCCTTTAGAAAGCAATTTCGATTAAATTCGAAATTACTTTTCGAATTCAGCCGACGTGTTTGGAAATGCATCAAAGTGCATATAAAATGAGGCAAATGAATTCATTTATGTTTGGCCAAGAGTTCGACATTAATCCCTGAGCATTTCGATTTCGACATCGAAGCCCCTGCGCCAACGAAGGAGGAAGACAAGCGTTGCGTGGTCAAAGGTGTGACGGGTTGGTCTTGGCGCCAAGGAGGAGGCGCACGCGGTGATAAGAACGGAGAATTCCCTTCTCCCTCACGTGGGCTCTCCTAGCCCACGCGGCGTGGTCAAAGGACTTAGTAGCATGGTGATCGGCGGTTCGAATCATCGAAGACCCTTTTGAGGGTAGTGTATGCACTCCGAAATTCGTGGGATATTTACCAAAGGTATGCGCTCCAATTTTTGCAGAAAGAGTGGCAATTAAATTTTAATATTTTGCTTGCTAAGGTTTTATAAAGTTAGCTTTGGGAGGTATAAGGAATGCAAGCTTAATATTTTTGCTATAGTCGGATTGAAAATTAAAGGGGAAATAATTGCCATGGTGGTTGAGTTATTTTGACATGCCAATGTTGGGTTAATAATTTTTAGGGAAGATCAAAATTATTAATTGTGGTAGATTTTCAAGGGCTTATTCATCTTCAAAAAGGGTATGGGCACATTTTTCTTATGAGTATGATTGGTGTATGTTTTTCTGAAATAAGGTTGGAGTGAAAAGGTTTTCAACTAGGTTTCCTTTGGTTGGGTGTAAATCCTATTTTCTGGTTTGTTGAAGACTACTTATGCATTGTTATCCTTAAGGAGAGTTTTTGGTGAATGCATAATTTTTGGTTTGAGATAGTGGAAGCTTTGTGCACTAGGGTTTATATTTGTGAGTCTAGCTACTTGCATTGAGTTGGTGGAACCCTTGGTTGGCTGTTTTGAGTTTGATGGTTGAGTTGCTTCCATAGAGGTTGTTTGATCAAGTTATTGCTTTACTTGATTCATGATATTGGGCTTACTCCATTGAGTTGATTTGAGCAAGTTATTCTTTGCATTTGGTGATATTGTGTTGGTGGCTGTTTTGTTCAAATATCTTTGGAGGGAAAAGGATTTCTACTTGTTTCCTTTTCTTGTGATGATTGGTTGAATGCTTCAAGGTTGATGTTGAGTTGAATGGTGTTGGTTGACTAAACCTTGTTTGATGAGCATTGTTGTTGAAACCCTAATTGATGGTGAAAAGAACATGAGTATCATTGTTATGTGATTCTTTGCATAGTTGGCAATTGTTGGGGTTTCATGTTCTTGAAAGAAAACATTCTATCCTATCCATTTCGGATATTGAGTTGAGTTTTCAGATTTGAGATTGAGATTGAGCTGAGTTGATTTGAGTTGAGTTTTGAGATTGGGATTTGAGTATAGAACATATTGAGTCTCTAACAATTCTCTTTATGCTTCTATGAGTTTGACAAATCACATTGGGTCTCTAACAATTCACTTTGTGATTTCCTACTAAGAAAGTTTTTCTTGGTGAGCTTGCTGAGTTTTTGGACGGGTTCCAGTGGGGACTTGTGAGCAGTTTTGGACAGGTTCCAGTGGGGACTTGTGAGCAGTTTTGGACAGGTTCTGGTGGGGACTTGTGAGCAGATTTGGACAGGTCCTAGCAGAGGACTTGTGGTCTGAGTTTGATAGTTCTATCAGAGAACTTGAGGACAGAGGTGCATTGGTTCTATGAGAAGAACCTGAGGACAGATTGGCAAGTCTTTGAGAAGGCTTGTATGCAGAGGATTGATTTGTTCAAGAGTTGGACAGATCTGACAGACGAGAGGAAGACTTGTACTAGACCGACTGACTATGTTTGGTACAGGTTGTTGAGCTACTGTGGACGTGATCATAGAAGGCAGAGGTCTCTTAGGCTAAGCATTGAGGATAGGAGGTCTTCGGTGGAAAGGAGTTCCACGTGCTGGCAAGAGGTAGAGGCAGTTGATCTTCTGAGGGATCATTTCCAAAGCAGAGGGGAAGGTATCTCCTTTGAGCAGAGGCTCATAAATTTTGATTGGGGGAAGGTATCTCCTTTGGGCCGAGGCTCATAAACATTGTAATTGGGAAGGATTCCCAAAGAACTTTGAGATAACTTTTAGAGAAAAGTTTTGTGGACGTAGCCCAACCATTCTGGGTGAACCACGTTAAAATTGGTGTCACTTTGTGGATGATATTGTGCATTGCTTTGATATTGCTTTGGGTATATTGCTTTACTATTTTGAAGTATAAAGGAAAAAGTAAAAAGAGGTCTTATACTGTTCACCCCCCTCTCAAGTATAAGCTTGTGTTCTTCAATTGGTATCGGAGCGGGTGCCTTCGAAAAGTTTAACAGCTTGAAGGAAAAGCTAGTAAAGAACACAATGGATTATTCAAGTGGCAATGCAACACCTATTCTTGATGGGTCAGATTTTGGTCTTTGGAGTGCAAGGATGAAGGTTCATCTAATGGCACTTGGTAATGAGGTATGGGAAGTAATTGAAGATGAGTACACTATTCCTGTACATGGTCCTAATACTAAAGAAGAAAGGCTCCTACATCACAGCAATTCAAAAGCAATGAATGCAATCCTGAAAGGCTTACAGAAAGCGAGATCTCACCAAAGTGATTCACTGCAAGACAGCTAGTGAAATGTGGAAACAATTGCAGGTGGTTCATACAGGTGATACAAATGTCAGAAAGGCCAAGTTGAGACACTTCAAAGGTATGTTTGAACAACTCAAGATGAATGATGATGAAAATATTAGTGACTACATGCTTCGTATGGATGAGGTTGTTAACTCCATGAAAGACTTAGGTCTTGAGCTTGCTGAAAATGATGTTTGTGATAAGATTTTAAGATCTCTTCCTAATAGATTTAGTGAAAATATTTCTGCTATTGAGGAAGCTAAAGATTTGGATAAGTTGAAAAAGGATGAGCTCCATAGTATACTTGCAGCATTTGAGTTGAGAACTCAAGTGAAGGTTGATGTCAAGAAAGAGGCGACTTTCAAGGCTACCAAGAATTCCAAGGGTAAACAACTTCAAGATAGTGATGAGTCTTCTAGTGATGAAGAGGCATATTACGACAAGAAAGGCAAGTTCTCTAGAAAGCACAAAAGTATGAAAAATATAAGATGTTTCAATTGTGGAAAGTTTGGTCATTATGCTACTGATCGTATCTGTTCCCAAGAATGAAAGTGATGAAGATAAACAGGATTCTAAGAGCAAGGATTCTGAAAAGCACAAGCATCACAGGAAAAACAAAGATGAGCACAACAATCAAGGAAAGAGGTATTCTCACAAGCACAAGAAGAGTTTCTACCTAGACAAAGCAAGTAAGTGTTCTAGTAGTGATAGTGAAAGTTCTTCAAGTGATAATGAAAATGAGATGTTGTTCATATCAGAAAAAAGAGGAAGAACCGAAACATAGATTCATTATCATGAAATGTCTTAGATGTGGAAATTTTGGTCACCTTGAGGATGATTGCACAAATAATGATTTGGTTTCTAGTATGTATGAGGATGCTTCAGAAAACTATAAGGAAGATGCATGTATGGTTTTTGAAAAGGGTAGCACCTCTAGTGATAAGAAATCTGAAAAAGGCTTTGATGATTCAAAAAGCAATCAAATAAAGGATCTTGAAAGTGAACTTATTAGTGCTCTTAGTGCTTTGAAAAAGGAAAGAAAGAAGAATGCTAGACTCAAGGATAAGTTAGATGAATGTTGTATGGAGAGAGATGATCTTATAGAAAGTCTTGACTTCTCTATAGCTAAGACACAAGAACTCAAGGATGAGTTAGAGTCTAAGGTTCTTGAGTATAGTGAGTTAGAACAGAAAATGGCTTCTTTGAAAGAGGAAACTAAAGAGTACAAGGATAAGCTTTACAGATTTCAAGATAGCTCCAAAAAGGTTAAGTCTCTCATCAAAGGTCAAAGAAAGACAACAGATAAAACAGGCCTTGGTTTTGTTAAGCCACACAAGGAACAAGTTGGAGAGTCTAGTAAGAGACTCCAAAAGGAAGAGAGTTCTGATGAGGAAAGTATTTCAGATCATGAGTTCTTGAATGATAGATGCACAGGAACAGAAAACAGAATTCAGAATGAGAAGAAGAAGTTTTCAGAACCTAAGAGGTCAATTAAAGGAAAGTTTCAAGGCAGATGTTTTGCTTGTCACAGGTTTGGTCACATGGCTTCACATTGCATGGCTCAAGTGAAGGAGGTAAATGACAGTTTCAAAAGTGCTAGTTACTTTCAAGGGTATTGCTACTCTTGTCAATAGTTTGGGCACAAGGCAGTTCATTGCAAGGCAAATAACAGGAACAGGTTTGGTCAGAACAGGTTTGGCCAGAACAGGTTTGGCCAGAACAGGGTTAGTCAGAACAGGTGGATTCAAAGAACAGGTATGCCTCAAAGAAATAACATTGTTACTTGTTATAAGTGCAACAATGAAGGTCACATAGCTAGACAGTGTAGAGCTGAACTTCCAAGGTACAAGAACAGAAACAGTGGTATGAACAGGTCCAAGGATCAAGGCATGGATAAGAACAGGGATGAGAACAAGAACAAGAATAGTGACAGGAACAGGAATATGGACAAAGAGTTCAAGAGAAGGCCCGACAAGGAAGTTATAGACGCTGATGATGATCGAGTGCCTAATGGGAGTTTTACTCCCACCCAAGAATTAATCACCTCATCGGGAGGTGGGGGAGGGACTAAGCTAAGAGGCTCATTCTTAGTCCCGAGCCCCAAAGGTGACCCTTTGCCATTGATGACAAAGGGGGAGAGATTTGAGTAAGGGGGAGAGCCTCAAGACAGGGGGAGCTGTTTATGTTGAGTTTCTGTGTTGTTGAGAAGCATGGTTTGCCATCAATGACAAAGGGGGAGATTGTTGGCAATTTTGGGTTTGAGATCCTAGCTTCTTGTCTATGAGTTGTCATTGATGTCAAAAGGAAATGGCATTAATGTTAAGAGGATGTGTTGGCTTCAAAGGTGGAAGATTCCAAGAGAATCCGGAGAGATTCCATTGGCAAGGGTTTTTCATTAAAACCAAGTTAAATGGTTTTTATTAAAACCAATGGAGGTTCTCTTTATTATTTATTTAATTATTATTTAAAACCCTTCAAGGTTTTAATTATTTAATTATTTAATTAATTAAGGGAGAAATTATTTTTAATTTATCTTAAGGGTTTTTAAACCCTTTAGAAAGCAATTTCGATTAAATTCGAAATTACTTTTCGAATTCAGCCGACGTGTTTGGAAATGCATCAAAGTGCATATAAAATGAGGCAAATGAATTCATTTATGTTTGGCCAAGAGTTCGACATTAATCCCTGAGCATTTCGATTTCGACATCGAAGCCCCTGCGCCAGCGAAGGAGGAAGACAAGCGTTGCGTGGTCAAAGGTGTGACGGGTTGGTCTTGGCGCCAAGGAGGAGGCGCACGCGGTGATAAGAACGGAGAATTCCCTTCTCCCTCACGTGGGCTCTCCTAGCCCACGCGGCATGGTCAAAGGACTTAGTAGCATGGTGATCGGCGGTTCGAATCACCGAAGACCCTTTTGAGGGTAGTGTATGCACTCCAAAATTCGTGGGATATTTACCAAAGGTATGCGCTCCAATTTTTGCAGAAAGAGTGGCAATTAAATTTTAATATTTTGCTTGCTAAGGTTTTATAAAGTTAGCTTTGGGAGGTATAAGGAATGCAAGCTTAATATTTTTGCTATAGTCGGATTGAAAATTAAAGGGGAAATAATTGCCATGGTGGTTGAGTTATTTTGACATGCCAATGTTGGGTTAATAATTTTTAGGGAAGATCAAAATTATTAATTGTGGTAGATTTTCAAGGGCTTATTCATCTTCAAAAAGGGTATGGGCACATTTTTCTTATGAGTATGATTGGTGTATGTTTTTCTGAAATAAGGTTGGAGTGAAAAGGTTTTCAACTAGGTTTCCTTTGGTTGGGTGTAAATCCTATTTTCTGGTTTGTTGAAGACTACTTATGCATTGTTATCCTTAAGGAGAGTTTTTGGTGAATGCATAATTTTTGGTTTGAGATAGTGGAAGCTTTGTGCACTAGGGTTTATATTTGTGAGTCTAGCTACTTGCATTGAGTTGGTGGAACCCTTGGTTGGCTGTTTTGAGTTTGATGGTTGAGTTGCTTCCATAGAGGTTGTTTGATCAAGTTATTGCTTTACTTGATTCATGATATTGGGCTTACTCCATTGAGTTGATTTGAGCAAGTTATTCTTTGCATTTGGTGATATTGTGTTGGTGGCTGTTTTGTTCAAATATCTTTGGAGGGAAAAGGATTTCTACTTGTTTCCTTTTCTTGTGATGATTGGTTGAATGCTTCAAGGTTGATGTTGAGTTGAATGGTGTTGGTTGACTAAACCTTGTTTGATGAGCATTGTTGTTGAAACCCTAATTGATGGTGAAAAGAACATGAGTATCATTGTTATGTGATTCTTTGCATAGTTGGCAATTGTTGGGGTTTCATGTTCTTGAAAGAAAACATTCTATCCTATCCATTTCAGATATTGAGTTGAGTTTTCAGATTTGAGATTGAGATTGAGCTGAGTTGATTTGAGTTGAGTTTTGAGATTGGGATTTGAGTATAGAACATATTGAGTCTCTAACAATTCTCTTTATGCTTCTATGAGTTTGACAAATCACATTGGGTCTCTAACAATTCACTTTGTGATTTCCTACTAAGAAAGTTTTTCTTGGTGAGCTTGCTGAGTTTTTGGACAAGTTCCAGTGGGGACTTGTGAGCAGTTTTGGACAGGTTCCAGTGGGGACTTGTGAGCAGTTTTTGGACAGGTTTCGGTGGGGACTTGTGAGCAGATTTGGACAGGTCCTAGCAGAGGACTTGTGAGCTGAGTTTGATAGTTCTATCAGAGAACTTGAGGACAGAGGTGCATTGGTTCTATGAGAAGAACCTGAGGACAGTTGGCAAGTCTTTGAGAAGGCTTGTATGCGAAGGATTGATTTTTTCAAGAGTTGGATAGATCCGACAGACAGAGGAAGACTTGTACTAGACCGACTGACTATGTTTGGTACAGGTGTCTGTCGAGGACGTGATCATAGAAGGCGAGAGGTCTCTTAGGCTAAGCATTGAGGATAGGAGGTCTTCGGTGGAAAGGAGTTCCACATGCTGGCAAGAGGTAGAGGCGATTGATCTTCTGAGGGATCATTTCCAGAGCATAGGGGAAGGTATCTCCTTTGAGCAGAGGCTCATAAATTCTGATTGGGGGAAGGTATCTCCTTTGGGCCGAGGCTCATAAACATTGTAATTGGGAAGGATTCCCAAAGAACTTTGAGATAACTTTTAGAGAAAAGTTTTGTGGACGTAGCCCAACCATTCTGGGTGAACCACGTTAAAATTGGTGTCACTTTGTGGATGATATTGTGCATTGCTTTGATATTGCTTTGGGTATATTGCTTTACTATTTTGAAGTATAAAGGAAAAAGTAAAAAGAGGTCTTATACTGTTCACCCCCCCTCTCAGTATAAGCTTGTGTTCTTCAGTATGATTATGTAGTGGTGTATATTTTTTTGATGGATAGTGTGATGTATATTGATTGATTTCTTATATATGTGATGTATAGTTTTAGTATTCCTTTATTATTTGTTAATATTTGGGAATGACAATGTATGTATTTAAAAAATATATCATATTACATCTGGTGTGTGCTTGTGTATTCATTATTTTTGGATGCTTGCATTGGTATTGGTAATCTCAAATAGTTGAGTTAATAAAGGATATGGTAATAGTTGCATATACATATGAACCTAATATGGGACAAGCAAACATGTAATGTGTAGGATGAATATCGAGCTACTAATAGATGTAGGTAGACTATGTAAATGATAGTGTGTATATGAATTAGACAATTATGTGTGTTGATAATAATGACTTATGCATTGTACAATGTACTAATGATGTGAAGAGAACACTTGTTATTTGGTAAAACTAGTCATGATGTTGTTTGTTTCTTCTTCCAAGTGGCTGGATGTTAGAATTTTTTTTAGAAATTCAAACACAATAGTTTTAGAAATCAAACTCATCTAGTTTTTAGTCAATATTTGGAAGAGATCTGGAGTATCCTAAATAATATTAAGCCTATCATGAACTAGTGTGTGTAGTTATGTTCAGCTAACCATTTTGAGTGAGGTTGGACTAACCAATTGTAAACTTAGCCAATATAATCTAGTTAATCCAAGAGTGCATAATCTCTAATATTACGGACATGTTTCCACTCATAAGGTATACTCCACTACAAAACATGCATCTATAGCCTTGATGGAGTTTATCCCTATGATTCTTCAACATTGCTCCATTTCCAAATAGGTATCTATAGCCCTTGTGGAGATATTTAAAATGCTTGAGGATACCAAGAGCAAGTTTTTTTAATAGTTTTATTTTTATGCTTTTGCTTTTTCTTTTTTGATGGTGCTCTTTTGCTTTGCTTTTTTTTGGATAACTTGTTCTATATATGGATCCTTAGGCTTGTATCATACAAATTATAGGATGAGCAAGGGAAATAATTCTCTTTGTGTCAAGAGTAGGCAAGGTGTTGTCCTCTCTAAACTCAAATTTTTATTAATATTTTATTATGCAATTGATTTATAAAATAACTTAAGGTAGCTAGGGGAAGTAACTGAAATGCTTTAGAATTTGGAAATATTCAATAGAGGTTGATTGTATCAGCTATAATATTTGAATGATAGAAGATATTTTGTGTACTAATCCACCTAAGAATAGGGTTGGACATCACTATAGTTGTGCTAACTAGTGTATGTTTATCTCCTCTTCATTCTATTTTTTTATTTTTTTTATGTTGTTGTATGGAAAATCATGGGTGCATGTGGATAAATTGGGTCACATGATAAGATGACGAAGAGCAATGCAGTATAATAATATACAGGATGATGTGATAGGAAAAAAATGTACATGGATGTGGATAAATTTATGCTACCAACATGTCATTGATTATTTAAACCAAGCAATATGGGTTAATGCATATGCATGCATCCAATATTTTAAGTCTATCAACATATTAGGAGGATTTGTCTAATTCATAAATTAATAGCATTAATGAATTAAATGGAAATGTTTGGTGGTATCAACATGAATAAGTAAGAAATGTGAAGTGCAAATGTTTGCATGGAAATAATCATTTAGAGATGAAAGAAAGTAGGATAAAAGAATAAGAAGGAATAAATAGAGGAGAAAGGGAGGAAAAATAATGGAGAAAGAGAGAAAGAAAGAGGAGAAACAAACCAATCAAAGTTATGTAGACGCTCATGTGTGACCATACAACATTGATAGATGCCTTGAGTAGAAAATAGGAGGAAAGAAAGCAAGTGAAGAAAGAAAGAAAGAATCAACAAAAAAAATAAAAAGGGATGAGGAAAAGGATTAGTCAAAGATATGTAGTTGCTCATGCATGATCATGCAACATTGATAGGAATCTAATAGAAGTAATAAGAGAATACAAGGGGAAGAGGAGAAAGTTTGAGAAAAATAAAAATTGAAAAGGGTCAAATTATTTAATTTGTGAGGTACTTGTGTTAAGTTTCTGAATAAATAACAAGAAAGTGAATGAATGAAATAGAGCATTATTGTTGAATGCATTTTTGTTGTTTTTGTTATTATTATTTATTAATTTTGTATTTTTGTTGTTTTAGATATTGAATGGGCAATAATGTGAGGTCCTTGGATGTTGGTGTTAGGTATAGAATACAAGGCTATGGATGCTATTAAGGGACTTAGGTTCCACAATTCCTTCAATATTAGTGATTCTATAGGTCCCAAAATCAAATTTTTGTTTGATAATGCATGGGCCCAACTAGTTTAGGTTGAACTTATCGTACAAGTGATGTGGTTGATTGAGGTTCTATTGGTTTTATTTTAGCACAAGGTCCCCATTTTAGAATTCATGTTGGTGAAAATTATTATTATATGCATGTCAAAAATGGTCTTGGTAAACATGAATATGCTCAATAGTATTTATATGATATTCATCAATAAGTGCAAGTTGGTCTAAACATGCTTGGTGGGCAGTGTCATCATCGATGAAATATTATAGCAAGATTATCAAAGAGGATATTTCTAGCTCTAATTTAATAATGGGATCAACACCATAAACTAAGGTGAATGGAGTTGCCCCAGTAGGTGTTTTGGTACTTGTTCTATATATCCAAAGTTCTAAGGGAATTTGGTTATGCCAATCATGATGAGATTATGTAATGGTTTTGCCAAGGATGACACAAATGGTTTTGTTGGTTGCCTCAACTTGGACATTACCTTGAGGGTAATAGGTAGTTGAGAAGATGTGTTTGATGTTGTATTTGTCATACATAGCTCTAACATACTTATTTTTGAATGGTGTGTCATTTTAAAAAATGATTCAGAAGGAATGATAAAATGACATGATATTTTGCATGATGAAATGGATAATTTTAGGGCATATCATTTGGATGAGAGGAATAGCTTTGACCCATTTTGTGAAGTATTCAGTGGTAATAATGATGAATTTGTGTTTGTTAGAGGATGCAAGGATGATTTTTTGTATAAGATATAGGCCCCATTTAGAGAATGACCACATTGATTGAATGGGTTGTAATTCTTGAGATGGTGTATGGGTTAGGTTGGCATGTTGCTAGCATTTGATGTATTTCTTGATGTAAGTACAACAATCACATTCCATGATTGGCCAGTACTAATCCATGCATATAATGCTCTTAATGATGGTCATTCCCCTAAAGTGACCACCACATGTACCATCATGGGCTATAGAAAGGACATGATTAACCTCATGTGGCTCTAAGAAATGAAATAGAATTCTATCATAGCTATGATTGTAGTGTATGTCCCCCAACAATGTGTACCTAACAAGTTTCTATTTGAAGGTGTATTTGTTAACTCTAAAAAAAATTATGGGAAAGATATCCAACTTGATATAGTCCTTGATTTGGGAAACCAACGATTGCAAGGATTTTCTAGACAAAACTGACATCCACATCATTAGAAGATATCTTCAAAAAAATAAAAGAGTTGTGGAGGGTCTATACATAGACATGATTTATCTTATCATGTGCATTTTGTAGAATGAGGAATTCAAGAGAGGCCATAGTCTCTTTGAATTAGTTTGTTGACCTTGGAGAAGCTTTTATGTCATACCACTTGAATTGGTACAACAATTGTTCTACAACTTGTTTGTATTATTTGGTAATTAGGTATTGATATTGATATATTATTTTCATTTGGTTAACAATAAGAAGGGAATCACCAAATATTTATAGTTGATTGATTTGTATTGTAGGGGTAGTTTTGAGGCTAAGGATTAGTACTTTATTTTTTATATTGTTTTTTGTGTAGGGGAAGTATAGTTTAATTGAAAAGGGAAGCATATCCCCTTACCATGTGAAGAAGACTATTCTGGCACTTCTCTCTTACTCACATTTAAAACTGACAAAGAATAGTGTTAGGTTGACATTGGTCTTAGGTTCAACGTATGGTATGATTTTAGTAGTATTGAAAACTAAGTCATCAGGAAGCTCGATAAGCAATGGTTTGTTTTTATCGAGGTGAGATTCAATGATCTATTCTATGATGAATTATCCCTTAATGAATTTCTAATTAATGAATTCTAGGTTGAATTATATTAATAGTATAATCAATTTAGCAGTTTTACTATTTTATAGGACTTACTAATGATGAATCGTAAGGGTTTTCCTAAGCAATGACATAGGTGGTATGGTTACCTAAGGTTATATTGATATAGTATATAGCTTTCTATCGATTGAATTTATTCTTTCAAGCTAGTATGGTACTTAAAGCAAAATTGGTGGCTGATATATATAGGTAGAAATAGAATTCCAACTAAGGTAGGGATAAAATTGGTGGTGATGTAATGCATATTTTTATTGCATCGAATGTGGCTTGACATTGTTGGTCCCTTTTAAATGTGAAACATTTTTGTAATAAATGGTTAAATAGCTTACACTTGTTTGATAGTTGGGCTATGAAATGATGAATTGCTTGAATTTTATCTTGTAAGCTACACAATTATTTTAAATTCATAGGGGAAGGCATTTCCATGATAAATTTTACATTTTGGGGGTCCACTTCAATTCCTTGTTGGGAGATAATGAATCCTGGAAATGTTCCTGAGGTTACACCAAAGTCACACTTTTTTGGATTCAATCGTAAGTTATGCTCTAAGAGATGGTCAAATATTTTACATAGAATATCAATGTGTTAATGAAACTCTTTGAATTTAACCAATAGGTCACCCACATAGTCTTCCATGATTTGATGTATGTAATCATGAAAAATATAGGTCATAGCATGTTGGTATGTAGCACCTACATTTTTTAGGTGAAATGGCATGACCTTGTAGTACAAAGTCATCCAAGAGTGGTGAAGGATATTTTATATTGATCATTAGGGTCAACATGGATTTGGTTGTAACCTAAAAATCCATCCATGAGGGATAACATTTCATGAATAGCAATACAATCAACTAGTGTATAGATTTTGGGAAAGGATAAAGTGTCATTCAGACACACTTTATTTACATCTCAAAAATTGATGTAGACTTGTTTGCCTCCTTTTATTATTCTAATGGGTACCATATTGGATACCCACTCAAGGTAGTAAATTGGTTGAATAGATGACACATCTAGGAGTTTTTGTAACTCCTCTTTGACCATTAAAGCAATTGTGGGATGCATCTTTCTAAGTTTTTATTTAACTAATTTTGTGCTATTATCAAGTGTAAGATTATGGACCACTAGAGATGGGTCAAGATCAGGTATGTTGGTATATAACCAAGTGAATAATTTCTTGTATTGCTAAAGGAACATGGTGAAGTATCACTCTTCAATGGATAAACTATTTCCAAATTTTATAATATGTGGATCAGTAGGGTCATCACTAATGTCGATGTTGGTGGTGTATTCCACAAGCATGTGAGAGACATATTAGAATTGGATGGAAATAAGGATGAGATACAAGTCATAGGATACATTCTCAAAAAGAACCTCATCATCATGGGTGACTTATACATGTTTAATAGAAGAACATTTGTGTGGTTATGGATAAAGGTAAGCGTTATCTTGCTATAACACGTGTTATGATCAAATAAATTTACATGGTAAAATATTGGGATGAAGGTAATCCAAGTCAATATAGTTTGGATTCACACTAAGGATTTTTTCAATATGGGCAGTATAATGGAGTGGAGTGAATAGATTAACATAAATTATTTCTACTAATGAATTCAAATGAGATGAGATGGTAGAATCATTAGAGTTAGTATTCAATTATGATGAGGGAGGTGGTTGGTTTAGGAATGGTTATAGAAAAACTAAGCGAGAATGTGGTTGATGTGGGTTTTGATGAGGTATAATGTGATCCATGAGAGGATTGCATACATCGAAGAGTAATGGAGGAATGTAGGAAGAAACATATTTAGATCTAGTAGTTTTAAGTGAGAGCATCAAAGTGTTCAATGAGGTCATCCTTGAAAGTACTAGGGGAAGTGACATGGATTGAGCGGGTTTGGAAAACGCTAGATGGAATGTCCACCATGGATTGAGAAGAGAGATAGTAATCATGTATTTTGTGCTCAGGATCTATGTCAAAATTATCTTCTATTGTATCAAGGGTGAGGTGTTGGATTTTGTCCTCCAAAATATCGATATGATTACAGTGATAACTTATGCTAGATTTATCTTTTTATTGTTGAAAATATGGTTTAATAAGGGATGTAGGTCCTTGTTCATAATGTTCAAGACCGAAACCAAACCTGTAACAATTGAAACATTGAAAATAGCATAAGGTATTTCCACAAAATTTATCTTCTAAGGCTTTGGGTTCAAGCATTTTTGAGGAGGTATTGATACATCTATAGATAAAACTGGTTTGATTTATGGGTGGACTTTGAGGAATAATGATATCTATAGTTAGAGGTACATTGTAAGGATGACAAAAGTCTCTAATGTGTTATACATTAGGTAGGGAGATACATGCATTATGTACATTATATTATACCAAAAAAGGATTTCATAAATATTGATGCATGGGGCATCCCTTTATGTGCTTTTTATGATAGTGATCCCCAATGTGAAGAGGAATAAGTGGAGGATGATTATTAGGAGGATTAGGGCATATTAACAAAAGGAGAGGAAATATATAGAGTACTCTAATCAGAATTTGAGGTGAGAGAAGAGTAATAGCTAGATGGTGTCTATGATCTACATTGTTGGGGGTAGTTAATTTGGTCAAATGATTCTTTGGAGAATAAAAAGAGGAGAGGTCTTCATCAGAGGACTTCGTTCATCTATGGGTGACAAGGCCGATTGAGCTAACACATTGGGTTGGACTAGGGTAGAGGTGAATTTAATTTAAGATAAGGGTGGATCCTATAGTAGGGTGATCATATTGTAAAATTAAAAGGGATCATCATCAGCCAGAATGTGATACACTTATCCATTATAAATATATTTAAGCAATAATGGAATGTAGAAGGGACACATTGCATGTCCTTAATCCATGGTATTCCTATAATAATGTTGTATTATATCTCCCCTTTGATGACATGGAATAATGTAGGAATTTTTTGAATGCCTACCAGAATAGGTATAATAATTGTACCTATTGTAGAGCGTAAAGAGCCATCAAAAGCTCATAAGTCAAGTTATGGGGTGCCAAGATGGCTAGGTGGAATGTTTAGATGTTGAAGGATAATGGTAGAAATGATGTTTATGTATGAACCAATATTAATTAAGATATGATTGAATGTTATTCCATAAATGCATGCCATGATATGCATAAGGAGATATGCCCCTACTCTCTTAAGAGTTGTTATTTCATGATCATAGAAAAAAATTAAAGATTAAATGCATGTTAATAGGTTGATTGGAAGAATATGCTTGTCCATAAGGTGGGGAAAAAAGTAATTGATCTAAGGAGAAATAGATGGATGAAGAATAAAAAAATGGGTTGGATAAGGTGTTGAGTAGAAGTGAGAGAAGGAGGTCGAAAATATAGTGGATATTAAGGATTGTAGGAAGTAAGAGGAATAAAAGGTGGATGGAAATGAGGTTGTAGAATATGATAAGAGGAAGGTGGTAAAGAAGTTTGTTGGAAAGAATAATAGGTTCCATATGCACTAATTTAGAAAGGATTTTGCGGTAAAGGATTTAAAAAAGAGGAATTTTAGCTGGGAATAGTAGACTTGATAGGAGGAATAAAAGGATAGAATGTAAGAGGATGCAAAGATATGGGAGGAGGGGTAGTTTTAAAAGGATTATGTGATGAAGAGGTGACATTGGAGGAAGGCATTTCTAATCATCAGGGGAGAGTCATGTGGCTGATACTATAGCCATAGTGTGGGAGGTAATACCAATATCTTGATATATTTGAGATAGAATGGAATAATCACCATCAATAAGGCACTAAGAATGATGTTGCAAAAAAAATGTGGATAATAAGGAGAAGAAGGTAAATATGAGTTGTGATAAGAGAGGCAAGGTTGGGTATTTTTAGGCATAACATATATGATGTGTGTGCGAAGAGTGGTAGCAAGATTCTTTGTGCTAGGACTTTGAGGTCATGGGATGTTGTTGGTATTTTATGTCATGCTTTGTTTGTGAGTCAGGGGTACAATTAGTGACATATTTCTCATGTTTGGTCTATATGACTAGTCTAGCAGATCTTGAGGTGGAACATAGGTAGTTTTCTCATTTGAGTTGGGTGGGTTGGTTGGAGGTGAAGAGACAACTCAATAATATTCTACAACCAGGTGTGTTTTCTCGTATGCTTGGTTTTGGATGAGGACCATGATGAACGGTGAAATATTATGAAATTGGGTTGATAGGAAATTTTCCCAATAAGGAAGTCTGCCTATATATTTTTGGATCTATTTATTTTATAGAGTGTTAAATCATACCTATTCATACCATCAAAATATTTGCACATGTCAATACAATTATATGTAGGATAAGTAATAAAGGTTAAAAAATGGGAAAAATATACACAAGAATATTTGGGACTATATATGAGTTTGTTTTTGCATTGGTTTGATAGTTCTATGAAGCAAAAATTTAATTAATCAAACCAAGAGTGTTACAAATAGCAAAAAAATTTCTAAACATGTTTGTGGGTGTTTTTGTGGTTGTGATGTTGACTAGATATGTAGTTAACAAACAATTTCTTTGTTGTTTTGCAATCTGTCAAATTTTGTAATGTTTTTGTGGTTGTGATGTTGACTAGCTATGTAGAAATTGATACTTGGATGTTAGGAACATAGCTTTTGGAGTGCTTTGTTCAATCATATGGTTCCATAAGATTACTTTGATCCTAACCCTCTATATGATCCTATCTCATAGACTACAAAGGCTTTTACCTTGGACCTGAGGTGTTTTTTAGGGTTTTAGAGAGTTTTGTGTTGGTTGTGTGGTACCTGTAACATAGAAAATGATAAAGCTATTAGTTTGAAGATAAAAAATTAGATTAACAATAACTAAGTGAATTAGTTTATCCTTGATCGCCATAATAAAAATTATGGAAAACATGTTGTTTGTATTAATAAGTAAAGGGTTACAAGATTGGTCCTTTTTGCAAGATTACCCCATGGGCAACAAAATGGGTCTCCAAAGAAGGGATATCTCATCTAGTGAATGGTTTTAAAAACACCAAGGGTCTTTCATGGGATCCTCAAAAGGATTGTAATTATTTTGTGTGAACCACTATTAGTTGTGGAAGGTCCTCTAAACGTAAACAACCCTACAAAAATGGTTAGTAACATTGGGGACATATCTCAATCATACCCTTTATGATCAAAGATAAAATACCAAATGACACTATCTATTTACATGATAAAAGTGACATAAAATAGTAAAACATAGTTACTTACCTAGCTTGACGATCTACTACAAAAATTTTGGATTGAAATGGATCTCTAGAGTAATTTGTACCCTTGGGTATGATCCTTCTAATCATACTTATATATAGGAATGGCTCTATGATATCTAGGTAGAGGGTTGTTGTGTTGTAGAGGTTCTTCTAGTGTTTTTGAAGCTCTTTCTCATGTTATATGACCTTCTTTACCTATAATTGAGGGCACTTACAAACTAAGAGAGATTATCAATAAGTTCATATGGGTATTCATGGTGGTTGATAGTTATCGATGGTTGAGTGCACTTAGTGTCTGAAGTAATTTTTGTATAGCTTGAGTATGTGAATGTTTGATTCTTAGAAATGTTAGAAATTACCCTCTATTTATAGAATTGGCCTAGTCTAGGGGGATTTGAAGTGTTCTGTGAAATGTCTTCTAAGGTGGCATGGGGTGTCATGCCTCATAAATGGATTTGGGTGATAGAAGTCCTCACCCATCCATATGTAATAAATAGGTAGGGATGAGTCATGAAATTTTTCTCCTCATTATGGCATAGTGGAGGATCACTCATACATACTTTCAATGTATTGAATACCTTAATGTAAAAGGTCTTCATATGTCATTTATGACATTTAATGTACATGGGGATGTGAAGGGGAGCAAGAGATAAAGCCTAACCATGGTTGGATTAACCAAGGTTAGGCTAGGGTGAACTAGACTTAGGTAGAAGGTAGACTAGGGTGAAGTATCCATAAATTAGGTTTAAGTGGTGGTCATATTATGACTGGAGGTTGAACGCAAGAAATGGATTAAGTGGCCAAAGGGGGCTTAAGTGGATGAATAGTGTTTTTAGATAAATAATGTAAAATTAAAGAGGATTTGCAAATATATCAACCGCTAGCACTACACTAGGATAAATTTGATATTTTTGGGTGTCTACATAGTTAAATGAATTGAATGACATTGAAGCAAAGTATGAAGGAGTAAGGTTATATATCATATGCATGGGCTATTTTATTTCTTCAATATCCATTTCCACATGATGTTCCATTTCCACATGATGTGCAACTTCATGAAAAATAAGAGATGTAGAAGACCTAAAGTGTTTAGTAGATGCAAATCTTCTAAATAATGGTGTTAATTTTGACTATGTGTCAGAATCTCTATTGGATTTTGGTAGGTATCCTCTTATTGCAACCTCCCTTCTACTAGAATATGATGATAGTCTTCTTTACATTCAAGTATAAATAAAAAGAAAAATTTGTATTTTAATATAGTAATAATTACTTTATTTAAAATTTAAATTTTACTTGCACCTCTTTGGTTGTCAAGCCAAGTGTCCTTAGGTCTAGGTGCAGTGAGATTGGTACTAAGGAACTTTGTACATTGTAGTAAGCTTTATTATAAAAAAAAAAGTAAAAAATTGGTTGAGGAGATAGTGGCAACAGTGTTTTTATGGGAATTGTGGATATCACTTGTGATGTAGCTGGAAAGATAGGAACTCCAATAAAATTTGATGTGATCAAGTGTTAGGTACCCAAGTTAGGTACTTAATAATTTAATATTGTATTGTATAATGGTATGAGCCAAAAATTAATTATTAAGGAATATCGCATGTCAAATTAGAAATACGTATGCCATAGAATCATATATGTAACCGTTGGGGAATATTCTCATATGTAATCGCAAGGAATATTGTCATATTATTATGCACTTTGTAACTCATGGAAGGTGAACCACCACATGGGTGATTTTGTAACTCATGCAAGGTGAACCTTGTATAAAGAGAGATGTACCCCATTGTAAATTTCATGTATGAAGTATTTTTGTAGAAGTCTTGGCTCATGGAGCTAGAGGTCTTGTGGAGTGGCTTCCTTCCAATAAATATTATTGTACGTGTTGCCCTACCTCAAGGGTATTATCAGTCTCTATTTCATTGTGTGGAATTTATTGTGTAATTTATTTGTGCATGTATATTGAATATTTTTATATAATGGTGAATGATTTATTGTAATGAGAAGAGAGGTTTATAACATATGGTATCACTGATTTTGGCAATGTGGTTTTTTAAAAATGTCATATTTTGGGAGGTTATATTTTTTATTTCAGCAGTCATTTTCAAAATGTTTTTACTTCATTGAGTATATATTTTTGTGTACTATAAAAACAAATTGCTCATTTGTTAAATTCTATTAGATTGTTTGCGGTGATTTTTTGGGTGTACGAAATTTTTAAGATTTTTGCACCATGTAGATTATTTATTCAGGTTTAATTAACCATTGATTGCCCATTTCATCCGCTGAAATCGCTGAGCATGAATTAGAGAGCGTATGGAGCCCACACGCATATTTTAAGAAGCCATAGTGGATTTTGAATTATAATGGAAACAAATTATCAAGAAGACATTAGGAATCTGTTGCCACAGCTGGAACTTCATGGGTTTTGAAGTAGAATGCAAACAATTGATTGTACTTATGGAAGATATGAGGAATCTTATGCCACTTCTGGAACTTCACGGGTTTTGAATTAGAATGCAAACAAATGATCAATATTTCTGTGTACTTATGGAAGACATTAGAAATCTTATTCCACATGTGGAAGTTGCTCTTCACTGACATAAGCGATGAAGTCATCAGACTTGCTCTTTTTCGAAATCCAATGTTCTAAAGGTTTTTGACTGCGTGAGTAAAGCGCACCTCCTTCCTCCTCGCTCCTCCTTCGAGGCAACCCACACCGCAAAGGCCAGGAGGAATGAACCTCTTCCCCTCTCTCTCTCTTCTTTAATTTTTGAAACCCTCAAAAACATCAAATCACAAAACCTCATGCCAAGTAATGAGTTCATAAGGATATCAAATCACTTGCTGGATTGGTCTTGCGATACGGCACTCCGCACTTGCTATTTTTGACTTGCTCGTTTTCGAATCCAATGTTCTAAATGTTTTCGACTTGCTCGTTTTCGAAATCCAATGTTCTAAATGTTCTTTTTGATGTGCGTGCGGCTTGTTGGTTGGGCAAGCGGTGTCCGTGCAAACGACCAGTCACGCCCGGCTCCGTTATAAGGTCGTTTACAGGGAAAATGTCTAGGGTCGAAGAGTTTTTAAAATTTAAAGTGCGCATCGGCATGCTGTAACCATTAATTATGTTGCATTAGTATTTATTTTTATAAGAATAGGGGTAGAAATCGGGAGCTTGGTGTGGAAGCTAATGAAACTACAATAAGAATCAAATATAAAACTTTCTTTATGGTGACACAAGAAACTAATCATGCCAAACATGGTATAAGTAGGATGGTTACCAAAAGATAGGGGTAGACCTCTTTTAATCTATTAAAACATAGAGCCAATTTTAGGAATTAAAGTAATTCAATGTTAGTGTCATCCAAAACCAACAAAAATTAATTATAACTAAAAAAAATAAAGTAAAAGATCAATATTAAATAATTCTTCATTTAAAATACATTTCATGTCTTTTTACAAACAAAGTGTAAAAAGAATTTATTGTTCGTTTTAATTTAATTGAGGATAATTAATCTCATAAGCTCTTCTTAAGAACTATATGATTTTTATTTTCTTTGTTTATGTAAAAATAATAAGATTAGCAATCATGCAAAACCTACGAGCAACAACCAAATTTTATTCATTGATGTAGTAGTTTCTACATGTGAATAGCAACTCTTTTCCTCTTAAAAATAAACTATTGAAAGCATAGAACATGAGGGTGTAATGGATGCCTATTTTTAAATATACATAACCTAAAGCTTATTATGAATAGTTTATAATAATACATCTCTAAGAATTTATCTTCCCCTCATTATGTATTCATGTAAAATAAATTACTACCCATTAATTTAGAAAAAACAACCTCATTGGTTAGGAAGGAGATATTGTCATTTAGTAAAGAAGTACCATTATTTAGTGTATAAACATTATATATTAGACAAGGAATATTATTTGTTTAAAGAATAATTCTCAATCCCATTATTTTTCATTTAGAGCTACTTCAAGAAAATTTTAAAAGATGTCTTGACATGTCAACATAAAAATCAAACTTATATCTAACTTATAGGGATTTTTTAACAAAATAGTGAGATCATATTTTAATCCTTTATGTGATTTAAAAATATCCATAAATGGATTCTCAATGAAAAGTATGGCTGAATACTATGTGGATGAAATCTTCCTAACTTGATGATTAAAATGAATTATTTTTATTTTACAAAGTAAAAGCATTTTTTAGTGTATATTGAACAACTAAACACAACTAAAATTCATCTATAAAAATATATTAATATGTTAAGGGTCATAGAAACAAAATTTCATGCTTAAGACTACTATAAATCAATATTTTCTTTCTTTTTAAAGGTCATATATTGATTTTTCCTTTCATAGCACAAAAATCATATATGAGGCTTGTGATGGTGTTCCATTTGTCTCCTTTGAAATAAAATTATAATATTCTAATCTCTCTTGGATTTTATGTATACCATGTTTATGTTGAAATATATTCTTGCACACCATAGGAAAATATCAAATTTAAAAAATACATCGAAGTGTATTCATCATTTTATACCTCTTATGATGTAAATTAATTGATCCTACTTGTATTGTATGATTCGTATTTGCATCTTCCATAGATAAAAATATTTATACTAAGGCTTAAATAATTTCTTGATTGATGATGGAATACAATGCCAGTGACATACCTAGATAAAAATGATTATTACTATATATGAAAAGATATAATGCTTTGTACCTAAATTAGAAGTTGAACTCTCCTTCACCATTAATTTATTTATGATATTCAAACTCACTACTCTATTACTTTAATCAACATGAATTAGATATTAGATGATATTACATTATTTGATATATACACATGTCATGAAATAAGACTAGGAGTCTTCTATGTAAGTGGAAAGTTAAGAATTCAAAAGTCGTATAGAAGGGAACAATCAAGAATATAAAAATTTATCTTATTCAAGCTTAGTGTCATTGTGGCCAACACATTAATTTTATATATACTCTAATACCATGTTCATAGGTTCAAACTTATGTAACTTATTTTAGAGGACTAAGCTATCTCAATCATCAATGTAGTCATATTTTCATTACTTCTATGGAGGGTGAACATATTTTTTAGTTTAGAATAGTAGATGCCTTGGAAATTGATATTTTCTAATGCATTGTTGTTACCACCAATTACATGATTAAATATGGTTGGCATTTATTTCTTCTGTTGCATCATGCTCATATGATATTCAATGATTATGCATTATATATTCAACAGTGTCCCCTATTTCCTACTCTAGTGCACTTCTTTTAAAGCCTTCCCATTGGGAAGGTCATAAGTTTAAGTCTCTTTTGTTATCATTATCTAAAATATTTTTATGGTATTTTTTAGGTGTTGTGTAATTGGATGTACCTTAGTTAAGGCCTTGACATGGTATATATAACTTAGTATTGCTCTGTCTTGGTTAGTACAAAATATTTTTGGAGATATTATCACTCTTGATCATGGGTTCAAATTCCATGGTGTCTCTTTATAACTTCTAGTATATTGGTAGGGTTGTTTGTGAAAGCTTGGGAGAAGCCTTTGCTCCAAAAAGTAAAGTGCTTTTATTGTTATAGAAGTGGTTTGATCCACTAGCTAGCACAAGTACTACAATGATATTGAATATTTAAAATAATAATATTTTAAGTCCCATTTTGAAAATTTGTGAAGGAAATGTATTATTTTACCTCCTTTATTTGTGTCCCCTCTTATATTTGGTTATATCACAAGGTATTTTCCTCTGTATATAGTGTGAATATTGTATATAGATAATATATATATATAGATATGTATATATATATATATATATACATATGGGTTTGAATGTACATATGTTATGTATATATTAGGCATGTTGGTTTTATTGTTGATCATTGTATGTTGGCTTCAAATACACGGCATAAAATGATAAACAATTTTATTTAAAGACTAGATACCTCACTAGAATTACCACCCATCGCCTAAGAAATATATTAAATAAATAAATGTATAACTACTATAGTCCAACACAAAAGATGAGGAACTAGGCTAGACAAGATAAAGAGGCATATCTTATCTAATTTGACCTGTAATATTTTAGATGTGTTATAGGGATGCAGTCGGTGTCCATTGACCATTAACACGGTGTTGTTGTCATCAATTGTTCTAATGTGAACTGCCCTGTTCTTGATGAGCTCTACCACCTGATACGGTCCCATCTATCTTTGCATTAATTTACCTTTTCTTTCCTGGAATCGAGAATCGTACAACATCACCCATTCTCCTTCTTGGAACTGCTTTAGTTTAATGTGGCTATCATGTCATCACTTTCTTTGCTTTTGTATGATTTTCGTTCTCTGCAAAGCGTCCATTCGTATTTCATCCAACTGATATAGCTGCTGAATCCTTTCTTCTTGAGTGTCATCCAAGCTCAAGTTCAATTATGAAGCCACCCTTAATGTCTTGATTTCAAATTCAATGGGCATCATCCCAATATTCCCATAGACCATTTGGAAGGGTGTGAAGCCTGTGGTGGATTTCCACATGGTATTATATGCCTAGACTGCCTTCGAAAACCGTGTAGCCCAATATTTTTTGTGTTGTTGCACGGTCTTCGTCAGGATGTTCTCTATTTCTCTGTTCGTCACTTCCACTTACCTATTTGCTTGCGGATGGTAGGGTGTAGTTTTATTGTGCCAAACTCTATATTTGTCCATCAGCTCCTTGATCAACCTAGAGGTAAATTGAGGCCCCTAGTCTATTGTTATCTCTAGGGACTCCAAATCATGTAAAAATGTGGGAAAATAAGAAATCGATTACTATTCTTTCTTTTGAATCTCTTAACGCTTGAACTTCAACCCATTTGATGATGTAATCTACACAGACCTCCTCCCTATTGAAGGTGTATTAATTGGTCCCACAAAGTCCATGCCCCACTTATCGAAGGGTTCCAAGTGTACCTAAGGTAGGAGGGACATTTCCTCTTGATGGGTTGGTATACCCATTCTTTGGCATTCATCGCACTTACCGACGTACGCAGCTACATCCTTGAATAAAGTGGGCCAAAAGTACCTAGCCTATAGGATTTTGTAGGTATTTTGTTTCCCTACAAAGTGTCCTCTACATGGTTTGTCGTGACATGATTTGAGTACTTCTGAGAACTCTTGCTCTGCTACGCATCTCCTTATAATCTGGTCACATCCTATTTTGAACAAGAGGCCATCAATCCATAGGAACGATGCGCTTTTCCCTATGACCGCCTGTTTTCTTAAAAAGAGAGAGTAGGTGAGGTTCTTTCGGTGGCCAAGTAATTGGCTATATCTGCATACCATGGGATTTGCTCACTAATGGTGAACAAATGTTCATCCAAAAACTAGTCTTCCACTACTGTATGGTATGTCGATATCAATCTGGATAGAAAATCTGCTATGATGTTGTCCTTGTCTGGTTTGTTGATTATTATGATGTCAAATTCCTACAGTAACAAGAGACACTTGATAATTCTTTTTCCAATGTCTAGCTTGCTCATCAAATATCTGATAGCCGCATGGTCCGTGTGGACAAATACCTTATACCCGGTGATATAATGGCAAAATTTGTTTATGGCATGCACAACTGCAAGGAACTCCTTCTCCATCATCGTGTAGTTGAGCTTGGCTCCTACCAAGTTTTTGCTGACATAGTAGACGACGTAAATTTTTTTGCCATCCTTCTGTCTAAGGATTGCTCCAATCGCACCATTAGATGCATCACAATAGATATGGAATGGTATGGCCTAATTTGGTCCTCTTAAAATTGGTGTGGATACCAGTTTCTCTTTAAGCAACTGAAACACTTTTTTGCAGTCTTTCGTCCAATCAAACTCCACATATTTAGATAATAGAGTGTGTAGTTGTTTTGCAATTTTGTTGAATTCAATGATAAATCATCGATAGTACCCGACTGATCCAAGAAAACTCCTCACCTCTCTCTACGTTCTAGGGCTGGGTAGGTCTCTAATGACCTCAATTTTTCTTTTATCAACCTTTATTCCTTCTATGGAGATGTGGTGTCCCAGTATGATGCCTTCTTGCATCATCATAAAGCATTTCTCGTTGCTCAGGGATAAATTGTTTTCCTTGTTTCTTTCGAGCACTCTTTCCAATTTCATCATTACTTTGTCAAAGGTTTCTCCATATACGGTGAAATCATCCATGTATACTTTGATCGCGTCTCCCATCATGTCTAAAAATATGCTAAGAACCACCCTTTGAAAGGTGATAGGTGCGTTGCACAATATGAAAGGTAATACCCGATAGGCAAACGTTCCCCATGGGTAGGTGAACGTTGTCTTATCCTGATCCTCTTCTCCTATCTAGATCTGGTTGTATCCACTGAATCCGTCCAAGAAGGAGAAATACTTCCTCCCTGAGAGTGTATCCAAGACTTGATCAATGAACGGGAGCAGGAAGAGGTTCTTCTTTGTCGCTTTGTTTAATGCTTTTTAGTCCACACAGATTCACCATTTCCCATTCTTTTTATGGAATACCACTAACTGTGATACCCACTCACTTTCAAAAATTGAATAGATGAATTCGATAGTCAAGAGTTTTTGTAGTTCTTCCCTAATAATGTATTTCATTACCAGATTCATTCTTCTATGTAGTTGCCTGCTTGGAGTTGCTTGATCATCAAGGTATATACGATGGGTACATATATCTAGGCTGATACCCTTCATATCCGAGTAATACCATGCAAATTCTTGTTGGTGTCTAACCAGGAGCTCTTCTACTTTCATCAATTATGTGGGAGTCAACCCATTGCTGACATTCAACATTCTTCTTGGCCCGACGTGTATTTGCTGAATGTGGTGATCTTGGGTGCCAGCCAATGGATCTCTAGGTGCAGAGATGGAGGACTCCCTATGGAGGAACTCCACAATAGCACCATCTTCATCTTCTTCTGCCAAATCATCCAACGTCATCATCGACTGGATCATGGATAGCTTAGGATTTTCATTCTCAGTTAACATGGGTTCTCCTACTGAGTCGACAGACTATGCTGGGGGTGAAATAGTCAACCTTTTAACATTTTTTCCATCGAATATGGTCATCAACCCATCCCAAAAGCTCATGTAAGCATCGACTGTTGCCAGCCATGGCCTTCCCAAGATGAGTGGGTAACCGCCAAACCTATTTTTGGATTGCAAGACTAAAAATTTGGTTGGGTATTCCCATGCACTGATTATCACTATTACGTCTTCCAACATTCCTTTCGATGCCATGATCGATCGATCGACCAGCTATAGAACTATCGTAGTGGGTTTCAGGTTCATGAGTTGTAGCCTCTACATGGTCTTCTGAGGCATTACGTTGATGGTTGCTCCGATATCGACCAACATATTGGACAAGGAATGTCCCTCAATTTTTATAGTTAGCATCGGGCTACCCAAGTCTGCATACTTAGGATGGCACATTTTTCCCATCATAAAATCTATTAGTTTATCCATGACATTGATAGTCTGGGTTGCTCTTCATTATGGATTCCTTAGACACATCTCTCTTATCACCTTGGTATATATTAGAACATATCGAATGGCTTGAAATAATGGAATTGTCATGGTGAGGTTCTTCAAGCTAGACAAGATATCGAACTCCAACTGCATTACTTTCCTCTGTTCTTGCAACCAATTGGGAAATGGAGCCTTTGCTCTCTTAGGTGTTTCTTCTATCACCTATTTTACAAGAGGTGTTTCTTCTACCTCTTCCTCCTCTTCTACTAGTGGATGTGTTCCTACTCCTAGATTTCTACCAAACCTAAGCTGAATATGGTACATCGGATACATCTCACCCTCCATGTTGTATGCTCGTTGTTTCACCCTATTATTTAGATTTGTCATCGGTTGTGTAGGTAGTTGCGTAGGTCTCATTGCTGGCAATGCTGGTAAATTCTATTGGGGGTGAGTTGGTGCTACATTCTATGGAGCCTTATTCCACGCAGTGTGGCCTCTCCACTACCCAAGATATGGATATGGCATCCATGGCTGTTGGTTCGAGAATGCTGCTGGGGGTGTGTTGGACCAGGGTGATAGCCCCCACCACCCCATGTTAGGTGGTTAAGGTGGGCCTTGGGGCATGTATGGTCCTCCCCCATATGACAACATCTCGGTTGGCATATTCCCCATAAGGGTTTATGGCCAACTCTTTTGATTGCCTATGAAATAGGCATTCACGCTTTCAAAATCCTCCTAATTATTGGTAGTTGCGGGTACAATCGATTTTTATGATTCAGCCTATAAATTGTGCATACTCTGAGTTTGTTCTCCGGGCATGCATTCTTTGCATGCTTCCCTTTGCATTTTGGACATAAATAAGCCAATGTTGCTTTGTTTTCTTGCTCCTTTTTCTCTCACAACAGTTTATCCATTTGCAATGCTAGAGATGAGAGAATTTCACTCTTTAAATCTTCCAACATGTTGCCTATTTCTATCTTTGTGACTGAAGCAGTCACTTTCATGGTTCTAGAAGTGGTCTTGCTTCTCCTTCTTGAGTAGTTTTGGCATAGTTGTCAAATGTCTTCCATAGAGTGCTGGTAGACATCACCTCCAGAAATCATGTTAAGAGCCTCCAGTGATTCATTGGTAAGTCCTCTCAAAAATATGCTTTTGAGGGACTTATCAGATAGTTTTGTGTGAGGAGATCGTTGAAGATTGAAATTGAATCTCTCCCAATATTCTTCGAGAGACTCATCTTCTTTTTGTGTCATGCTCAGGACATCTTCTCTGGAGTATCTTACTCTCCTAAAATATTTGTATTGCTCTAAAAAGAGCTTCTTCATTTGATCCCAAGTGTCAATGTGTTTGTCTCCCAGACCGATGAACCATCACAAAGCTACATCGTCCAACGTGGAAGGAAAGAGTTTCAGCTTCTGCGTATCATATTTATAGTCAACATACCTACATAAGACATCAAAATTAAATAAAAATAGTTCAGGGTCCTCAGTTGGATATCCTCTGAAGGTCAAAAGGTGAGCAGGGGATATGTTTTTCATTTTGGTATCTCCTACTCCTTCATCAATCGGGAAACTAAAGCCAGATGAGACTTCTTCATTGTTAGCCATTTTTTTAGGAAATGAGATCTCCAATGTAGTATTTGTGGCCTTATGATCGTTTAAGACTTTCTGAGTCAAGGCTCTAAGGTTATCTGGTGTTATCGTCCGATCTTCTACAGATTTCCACAACAGGGCTTCCTCTAAGGGTGTCCTATTAAATAGGGGATTTATGATGATTTGTTCTTCCCCACGTTGATGGGATGAGGAGGCACTTTGCACAAAGTGCGGATCCTCACTCCAATGGATTGCTGGTGGTGGGTCGGGCGAGTCTAATTCAAATTTAGAATGTTTGGATGACTTAGGTTCTATTGGATTGGTTTTTATAAACTGACCGTCAGGTCCTCTTCTTCTTGAAGAACTCATACAAGGTCAGATGGAAGGTTTTCGGGTATTGTAAATAATCTAGTTGAGATGCTTCCTCGACAACGGTGCCAAAATGTTGTGGGCCAAACAAGGTTAACTTCTTTCCTACTTTTTTCACATGCCCGTGCATTTAATTTATCAACCCAAGGAGCTTTGTAAACTTGTGAAGGGTATTGAACAAGATTTGCTTACAATACCACTTGAGATGTGTCTGCTAGTTCTACTATTGGGGGGGTGTTTCAAATGGTCGTCAATCATTCATACACTCCTCAATAATTTACGTAAAAACAATTAAATCTACAGAAAGGAAATATTCAAGCATTCATGGAAATAAACCTACTGCAATACTGGAAATAACAATGCAATAAACAATCTTGTAAAAGCGGTAAACTAATATAGAAAAACACAGGAAAAATAGGGAAAAAAATATTGGATTGGAGTGGGCCCAGGCTCCAGCAGCTTCCTCCCAGCTAAAAATGCACTTAGAAACTCTTAGAAATGTATTATAATTATCAAAGTATTATAATACTTATTCTGTATATCTCTCTACATTTACTATAATATTCTATATATCCTCAGAGAGGTATGCATGTGTTTATATAGCACACCCATAGATATTCTGTTACAAAGAAGTTATAACAGTTGATTCATTCCAGAATAAACTAAGACAATCTGGTAAATGTGATCGATGTCTACTAAAATTGGCATTCATTTCTAATAGTGGCGTGTCCACTGATTTGTTTGTGCTTCACCTAGAATTGGTAGGAAATTCTCATACATTGGTGCGATCCCAAATTTAACTCTACATGACATAGAGTTGGAACTGCACTAGTCGTTGTTGTCCACATCGTGCTTGTCTGGTCAACGGGAAAAGAACAGGGGTGCCTTCTCTATGAGGAAGGTGCATAAGTATGTCGGGTGCCTTCTCTATGTGGAAGGTGCCTTACTATCATTGGTGCCTTCCTAGAAGAGGAAGGCACTTATCTTATGTTGGTGCCTTCCTGTGAGAGGAAGGCGCTTGCCTTCTAGTGGTACCTTATTGTCGGTGCCTTTCTTATGAGAGGAAGGCACTTGCCTTCTAGTAGCACCTTCTTTATAAGAGGAAGGCACTTGCCTTCTAGTGGTGCCTTCCCATCGGTGCCTTCCTGTGAGAGGAAGGTGCTTCTTTTCCTTTGGTGCCTTCCTGGAAGAGGAAGGTGCTGGCCTTATATTGGCACCTTCTTGGGAGAGGAAGGCGCTTGTCTTTCCTTAGCACCTTCCTGGAAGAGGAAGGCGTATAATTATGCTTTGCACCTTCCTAGAAGAGGAATGCACCTACTTACGCTTGGTGCATTCCTGGAAGAGGAAGGCGCATACCTTCTCTGCATTGATTTTGAAAGAAACAAAGTGCCAGGTCCATGAAAAGACCTCGACTGATCCAAATCTGACTAAATCAACTACAATTCCATAAAAACACACTAAAAACACACGAATTAGATAACATGCATAATTTCATCAAATAATTATATAATCATTCATAAACATATGCAATCCTTATTATACAACCGCATAATAATCAAGAAAATGTATACAAAATATGAGCATTTTTTATTCTCATCAACAACCATTGTAGAATCTCATCCTTTACATAGTTATCAAGTAGCATTCACACCACAGGTCTAACCTTACGATGTTCTAAAATATTAACTTATCCCACTCTACACACTCAGTCCAAAGAGCTACCAAGATTCTAGGTATCCTTTGATAACCTCACTTGAAGCTGATGAACTATCTAGAATATCAATAACTCCATTGACATCCTCTGACTCACAACTTGTGATCTTCACATAATCCCATGAATCTTTTCCAACCACTCCATATACCGGGTCAAAAATGATTGCTTCAAGATCCTTCTAAGAATCAATATTCCTCATGGTTTTGCATGTTGTTAAATAATTAACTGGGATTCTTCACCAAGCATGAATTGTGCACTCCACATATCTTGTTGCTATTTACACTTCTTATACTCATAGTAATCCTTATGAACTTCCTAGGAACTCTCCAATATCCTAGAAGAAGTCCCCTAAAAGAAAATTATCTCATGTTCCAACTCAACACTCTTGTTCCTTCATCTTTGAAGAGTTTGATTGTAGAAGAACTAGACCCTAATGCCTAACTCAATACCCACAATACTACTTGGAATAAATCTACATATTTTTATGACATAGCTAAAGACATCAAGCCCTCATGTAATATATTTTATAGCTTAGCCACACTTCCTCGCATAGATATGATCTCCTCCTCAAGATATCTAGCTCTAAAAACCAATGTCAATTGCTCCTCTAGGATGACATCTTATTGCATAAAATTGAATAACATTCATGTGGAGGTTGTCCACTATGACCTGCTATCATGGAAACAACCATCACCATCCTTAAGGCTATAACACACCCACATCATGTTCTTTCTCCCATTAAAGTGCCTTAATACTCATAGTCCTTGAACTATTTCATGGATACAAAGCCATTCTTCTATTCTCATACAACACAAGAATAAAGTACCAATCATACTCATCACCTATAATAGTACAATTAAGTATCATACAAGAGTAGGAATATTCTCAAATAGTACACACACACAATACCAAAAGAGAAACAAATGACTATTAGCACAACTCAATTATTGCACAAGAGCTAATGACATTTAGTGGCTATCCAACATCATGCCCTCACAATTCCTCCAACATCTTCCAAGAACCACCATACCATGGTTGAATAGTACCTTTTAAGGATAAGGTAAACTAACCCACATAATCCCTTCCATCTTGGTACATGAACAAGCTCACACATCACCTCACAAGGACATGGTACACTAGCTCTCATAGTCCCTCTATCTTGGTACATGAGTAAGCATCCCATACTTAGCACAATACAAGAACTAGGTGTAAAAACCATATCACCACTCCTTTGAGAAAATATCACAGTTACACATAAATTTGAGAAGGGTTTTCTCGCACAAGATAAAACCTCATATATTTAGAAGGTCTAAAGAAAAATAATAAAGCAATACAGTGCAAGGCCATCGATAAATGAAATAGGACCATATATAAACAAATCAAGATCATCTACAAGGGATCCGAGACCATTAAAAAACCATAACAAGTCCATATACAAAATAGTCCAGGGACATCCGAAAAATAACACTAGACTATTTGCAAAAGCCTCTTTGAGAATTTTTTTTTTTTGAAAAAGGTTTTCTTGCCTAAGAAAAAACAAGTTTGAAAGGCCCAAAACATTAAAAAACTCCATAGGACCTAATGGTAGAACACAAACATCGAGTAAATATGCAAAGACAATCCATAGAGGGTCATCCATAGGCCTAAAAATGGAAGAGCCGAAGGAGATCACAACAAGCCATGTGATCTCCTGGTGAAGAAAGGTGAAGCACAACCGAAGATAAAACCTATATATCTGCAAGAAACCCTAGATATACCATCATATGAAATCCATAAAACCCTTCTATAGCATAATGTAGCACATGGTACCCTCCAATACCAAAAATGAAAGATAAAGAATCCATAAAAAAATCCTTGGATACAAGCCTTGAACTGCCAACCACATAAATCACTCAACTGTGAATAATAAAATCAAGGCCTCCCCAAACCTAAAAAAAGTAATGAATGACCATACCAACAAGTAGATCAGAATAAACGAATCTTCCAGAACCCCAAATAACCAACTATAGATCGCTCCACCAAAAATTCTAAACTACTAGCCATGAACCATAAACCATGGGAATCACTTAGCTAAGAACAATCAGGGCCTCCCCCAAGCCTAGAAAAACTAGTGAAAGACCATATCGATAAGAAAAAAAAATGAACTCAAGCCCACTTTGAAGCAATACCAATATCTAGAGAGGAAAAAAGAGTTTATCCTACAAGCAATAAAGTACATGGTCCCATCCTATGTTCAAAGAAAAAACTAAAGGAAAGAGCTCCAATAGCCCCCTAAACCAACAAGAACGGAAACCTCCCAAACCATGCTGAAAAACTAGGTTTATTCAACCACACAACACCACAAAAGAATACTTCCTAGACACCTCAGAAAGATACATATAAGGTCCTCGACACCCTCTAGGCAACAAGAAGAGACAGGAAAGGATAGAAAGCCTAGGAAAAATAGGAGATATACCTAGAAATCCACAAGGAAACTAGAAGATCTGCCTAAAAAATCCTAAAAAAAGCCAAGGAGGGAGCAAGAATTTGAAAAGGTGACCTCCCACCTAGAGGGAGAGGTCTCTTTCTCCCTATAAAACTTATCTAAAGCATGTATCAAAGATATTTGCAGCTTTTTTATATTTATATGCAATCAACCAGTAGATATCATTCTTATTAAGAAAATATCTAACTTGTCTAGTTGCCTTCTAAAATATGAATTTTACCAAGATAAAATATATAAATGTCATTTATAACAACATTTCAACTCCATAGTATTAACACTTGCGATATTTGATTTTATTTTTGGATATCAACATCTCCTTGCGTTTTCTTTTGTCTTTATTTTTTCTTCTTGTATCTTGCTCTCTTTTTTTATCCCCATGAACTTTTTCATCTTCATCAACCTCTTGAATTCTTCACACTATTCATAGTGATACTTATCATATATAGGTTTGTCTTTTTTTGAAGGATCCCAAGTGTAATAAATGACCTTAAAAGAACTTTTTAATTTATGCTTCCCTAAAGACCTTAAATTGCAAGGACCCTCCTACATAGCAATTGGCTTCTTATTCTACCCTAAAATCCCTAAATTGCTATGGAGGGTGATACCTTCCCTTTTCATTGGAGGACGATTTATCACCACTTATAGAAAAACATTTGCAAGTTAGTCAATTTGTATAGTTACAATCAAATAATTTCAAATTGACATTTAAAATTGAAATAAATTTATGATTACTAACATGTTATGTCATATTTTTTTATAAAAATAGTCATTCCATTTAATATATAAATTTTAGGTGAAGCATTGTGTAGATCTATAAAAGCATAATCAACCATAGTAGGTATAAAAGCTACTCTTTTAGTGGATTCATTATACTACTACTTGTTTGCTTATGACACTCATATAGACACCTCAACTTCAATTCCAAAAGCAATAAATATTAAGGAGATTCTGACATACTTTTAAAGCGTTGTAGGCCAGAAGATCAATTTTATAAAAAATTTAATCTTCTTCCTTAACACCTACCTAAAATAAAAAGAGTGATCTCTCAAATTTTGAGATGTAGAGTGGTTGAATTTCCCTCTACCTACCTTGGGATGCCCTTATTTAAGGGGATATTTAAAGAGATATTCTAGGACCCGATAATTGAAAGTATGCAAATGAAATTGGCTAGCTAGAAGGGAGCTCTTCTCAGCTAGGTTGGCAGAACCCAAATGGTTAAATCCACCCTTCATATAATTATTTTATTATTTCTCTCATTTTTCAAATCCCTGGCTAAATTTATTCAAATAATTGAACTCATCCAAAAGTCCTTTCTTTGGTCTAGAAATGAGAAGAAGAAAAAGTTTCTCTTGGTTTCCCATGAATAGGTATGCACTAGAAATAAATTAGGTGCCCTTGGCCTTTAAAGAGTTAAGAGCATGAACATCACCTTATTGGTCAAGCAAGGGTAGACGTTATTCAAGAATGAGAATGTTGATTGGATTTATATTTTGTTAGCCAAATATATTTCTCAAAACATAGACTTTTTGGTTGATCTACCCCCTCTCTAGGATTAGTGTTTTGGTTTGGTATCACTAAGATTCATCGTGTTATTTTAGAGGGCCACATATGGAAGCTAGAAAATGGTAGAAATATTGATTTTTGGAAAGACACATGGGTGGGTGATGCTCCTTGATCTCACATTCCTAAGGTAGCAATTGTAAAACCCATAACTTGGGCTCACTTTGGAGCTAAATTTGCAAAATTCATTTAGGTAAGTAATGTACTGAAATCTTGGTAGAATATCTATTTCTCGAAATTGAACTAGGATGAAAGAAATTTTATGGACTATGTCAATCAAATTCAAAGCTTATGGGTCATTAGATCTTCTAATGTTAAATATTATATTCTATGGAAGGGGAAGAAGGATGAATCCTTTTTGGTGAAGTCTATTTATTTCCTCTCTAAAGTTGATCATATGGACCTGCTTCATTTGAAAAATATGTAATATAAATTTCGTACTCCTAAAGTCAACTTTTTTCTATGACTTGCTATCCAAAACAAGATTATCACTACAAAAAACCTTCAAAAAAGAGGTATGACCATCCATAATAGGTTCTACCATTACAAATGTGATGTTGAATCTACTAACCACCTTTTCTTCTGTTGTTCCTTTTTTCTTGATGTCCTCTATCTGCTTATGAATACCTTAAGTATCTATTGGATTGACACAAATCAGTTTTTTTATGCCTTTGATCAATGGTATTCCCCCTTTTCTAGCCCGAGGTTGTGTACCTTTTGGTCATTTAATATCCCTCACTTGGTTTGGGTATCTAGAAGGAGATAAACAACAGGTTATTTATAGGATTTTTTTAATATGCTGCTTCCATATAGGCTAAAGTCTTATCAATAATTATTGATAATATGTTTGTCCTATATCTAGATGATTTTAGTGGCGTAGAGGTTGAAGCCCTCATTGAAGCTAATCTGAATTTTTAGTAAGCTAGAAGAGAAACTATTCAAAACCTAGGGAATACTAGAGCTTTAACCAAGTGGATCCAACCTCTTTGAATATATCAAATTTATCTTTCATAGTGTCTCTAAAGGAAATCCTAGAAAAGCTAGTGTAAGAGGTGTGTTTCAAAATCACAGTGGATATATCATTTTTGTCTTTGTTGAAAATATTGGGTTCTAAACCTATAACTTTGCAGAAGCCAAAGAATTCTTCCAAGGGGTATTGCATCTCCCTTCAATTGGTTAGAGGAAAATTATTATCGAAGGTGACTCATTAAACATTATCAAAATGATATTTATATTGTAAGTTGCTATCTAGAATATTTCTAATATGGTTGAGGAAGATAATTGTATTCTCTATGGCTTGGAAAGTATTCAGGTAAGACATACATATATGGAAGGTAACAAGGTGACTGACTTCCTTTCCAACCTAAGGTTTCTCCAGTATGGGGTATCCATTAGGAGGGATAATCTCCCATAGGGCCTAATATATATATCGATTAATTATGGATGATATATTAGTGTCCTTGATGGTTTTGCATAGGTTCCTTGACTTTGTACTAGATGGCCCATTGTTTTCTTACTCTCTTGGGTTCTATTTTTTGATGTTTTATGAGAGTTGTAGGAGGAATATTTTTTCTCTTTAGTTTTCAATGGAAGCCATTATGTAAGTTTTTGTATGTTCCTATGTTAATTGACTAAGTGGGTCCAATGTGGTATCCTTTTGCTACCTATATAATGAGTTAGATTTTCTCTCTTCTTGGACCAAAGTGATAACATTTCAAGTGCTTATCAAACTAGGATTTTTGGTAGGTCTGTGTCACAAGTTGGTTGGCACTAATATAGTTTTAGATACTTTGGGAGATTGAGGAGCTGAAGGTTTTCTTAGACTAGGACTAATGGGAGGTCATAATGTGTAACCTATGTAAATTTTCTAAGGGGAGTGAGAATAGTTTTTGCCCCCCTCTATGATTGGTTCCACCTTGTTATTTTGTAGTCATGGGTTGCAGTTTGTATCTCTTGGTTGGGTAGTTATTTATTGGGTCTCTTTCATATATTTTCTTTTGTGGTTATTTCATTTAGTTTAAATTAATGGTAGGACCCTATGTTGGGGTAGCAACCTATTGTCTTTTTTTATCTCTTTTGGTTGTAGTTTTTTTTCCTTTGTAAAATTGTAAAATATTCAAGGATCCTTTCAAAACCTCTTCTTCAACTAATATATATATTAATTTTGGTATGTGACATTGAAAAATATTAAGTGGAAAATTATAGGTTCAAGAATTGTTGTTTAGGCAAATAAGATTATTTCTTTAATATGTGATGTTCATCTATTAATTGATGATGTTTTTTTTAAAGTGAAAATATCTCTTTCCTAACCAATGTAGTTACTTTTCTAAAATAATAGGCAACAATTGGTTACATGGATGGGTAGATGAAGACAACATAAATGCTTAAAAATATATTTAATAACATAATTTTAAACCTCTTTGTATGGTTAATGGATAAAAAACTTTAGATTATGTATATTTAAAAACATGTATCCTTGGTATCTTCATGTCCTATACTTCCATATTGATTTGTAAGAGTTATTATTCATCTAAAGTAACCTTTTCATTAATTTAGAAAATTCAATTACTCCTCATAGGTTAGTTTTGAATACTTTGCACTCTTCTAGCTTTTACATAAGTAAAACACTTAATTTTTTCATAAGAGCTTATGAAATTATTATCCTCAAATAATCAAAGTTAACAATAATATTAATTTTACACTCTTTTGTATTTGTAGTAAATAATACCTACTAAATACACAAAATGAATTTTAAATGGAGGATTATTATTATTTTTTAAATAAAGGGGTAAAAATTTATTGATAAAAAGTATGGATTACAAAGTACAACTGAGCCCCCACCCAGGACTCAAATAAGCAACAAGACAGGATAAATCACCATACAAGGTCAACTCCCAAAGAAAACCAAAAAAAACAAACCACATTAAGTCTGAACATCCTTATGGATCAACTCCCGTAGGTGTTGAGAATCCCCAGACGAGAGACTCTCCCAGTTATCAATACTCTGAGTATCCAATTAAATGGAGGATTATTGAACATTGGTAATTTATGTAATTATGCTGGTTACATTTATATTCATCATGTACGTGCATGTACTTGAGACAAATATTTTTTTAATAGGTTGGTAGAAAGGGTTTTGAAATAGTTCCCAAACCTTTTAAAAAGCATAAAAAATAAGAATAAATACAACACTAAGATATATAATCGAGGGTTTTTAGAAATAAGGAAACCACATAACAGTAAACAAGGAAACACCAGTTACCTTGTCTTAAATTTTTCTACATCAAAATAAAAAGTACACAATCCAAAGAGAGATCATCGAAAAACATTGATCATTAATTTTCATTTTAATTCAAAACCAACGAGTCAAACATTTATCTATGGCTTCGTTGTACACCCTTAAGGTTTCTTAAAATATGTGTGTGGGCTCCTTTTGTAATGCATCAATTTCAACAGATGAAATTGTATAGGTTTAATAAAGTAATGATTGTAGTATCTATAGTGATTGACCCTTTCACAAAATAGCCATGGTTTCATCTAATGTATGGAAATTATCCCTCTCTATATCTATATATAGCATTCAATTCAGTACATTTGTGGTTTCATCTAATATCTGGAAATTATCCCTCTATATCTATTTATAGAATTCAATTCAGTATATTTGTATAATTTTATCTATTTGGATAATGGAGTAGTGTTTCATTAAATGAATTGCATGTCTGCTCAATGGTATAAAAATTAGAAGAATCCTAACAATGTAAAAAAAAACAATTCAATTCCAAAATCCAAAGGCTCTTGTTCACAATTTTTTTTTATATTAATAGCACTCTCGTATAATTATTTTTACACGAGATATCTTTTGATGCTTATATAATATATGACTAGACGAAATTACTTCCAACAAAGCATTTAGTTTGCATACGTCGACATGGATGCCACATCATTGCACTCCCTAGGTGAAATATGTACTCATAAGTATTTTTTCTATCATCAAGGTTTCTAGCCCAATCACTATCCATATATCCAATAAGTTCAAGTTTATTTGATGTTGCATAGAAAATGATATGATTTTTGGTTCCATTCACATACTTTATAATTCATTTTCTTGCTTGCAAGTGAGTGTTCTTAGGTTCTTCATAAATTTTGACATCAAACTAATTGTATGCATTGCATTTTGTTTAGTGGTCATAAAATACATGATACTTCGAACCAATCTTCTATAAAATATTGAATCTACATTGTTGTTGCAGTCATATTTAATTAAATTTTGACCTACTACAATTGGTTTACTATTTTCCATTCTAAATCTCTTTAAATCATTTTTGCAAATTTACTTTGTAAAATTAATTTGTTCATCTTCTAATTAAAAGAATTCAATTTCAAGGATTTCACCATGCCTAAATCTATCATTTTAAATTCTCTCTTCATTGCTCTTCTAAATTCATCAAACAACACATTATTGTTGCTTGTATAAATTAAGTCATCTACAAATGAATAAATTAATAAAATTTCTCTTTGTTTATTTTTCTGATATAGAGAGTGGGCTTGCATGACTACTTAAGAAATCCATTTTATCAAAAAGTAGAAATTAATACAACCATACCAAGATCTAGGTACTTGTTTGAGTCCATATACTACTTTATTCAATTTATACACTTTATTTTCTTGTCCTTCCAATTTAGAACCCAAAAACTAATCTACTTAGACCTTTTCTTCCAACACTCCATTTAGAATGGAAGACTTTATATATTTTTGATAGACTTTTTTTTTGAGCTACCAATTCTAGAATCATTCTTACTATATCAAGCCTTACTAAACGTGAATAAATTTCATGATAATCAACACCTGATTTTTGTGAATACTCTTTATTAACTAACCTTGCTTTATATATTTCAACATCACAATTCATATTAAAGTTTATTTTATACACTTATTTCACACAATGGTTTTCTTTCTTGTTAGAATATCCATCAATTTCCATGTTTATTTTTTCTCTATAGTATACATTTCTCCATCCATATATTTTACCATTTTAGCATTCTTAATTGCATATTCAAAGTAGATAGGATCATATGTAGAAAATAAAACAAAATCAACAAACTTTTCATCTTCATTTTCATTTCTTGTTACTTGATATATTCCCCACAAGCTCTTTATCTTTGATGGTGTTTGCATTATAGGATTAGACCTTGCTCTTGTACTTGGTTATGAATTTAAAAATTAAGAAGGTTTGTTACCTATATTTGTACTATTACTTGGAACCAAGGGCTGCTTTATGCTTTCTCCATTCAAATATTCCATTTCAATGTGTGTTCCTTTGCTAATATAATTTGTTATTCTGATTTCAAGCTTTATCCTCATTAAATTTTACATATATTCTTATAATAATTTTCTTTGCAATAGGGTTATACAATCTAAAAGCTTTTGACTATTCATTATATGCAATAAAAATGTATTTCTCTCCCTTGTCATTCATCTTTATTGTCTTTTCTTCTACAATGTCTACATAAGCTATACAATAATTTTTTTTTTAAATGTGCAACACTTGGCCTTTTGTTACTCCATGCTTCTTGAGGGATTACATCTCAAACACTCTTTGTAGGATATCTATTCAACAAATAAACTACACATGCAACCTCTTCTACCTAGAAGTCATTTAGCAACACTTTTTCTTTTAACACACTCTTTGTCATCTCTATTATAGTTTTATTCTTCCTTTTCACAACTCCATTTTGCTATGGTGTGTATCTAGTTGTAAATTCTCTTTTGATTCTTTTTTCCTTATAAAAATGATAAAATTAATTAAAAATGTGTTTAGCTCCTCCATTAGTTCTTAGTGTCTTCACATAATATTTATTTTTCTTCTCAACCAATTCTTTGAATTTCTAAAATATTCTAAATGCTTTTAATTTTTGCTTCAAAAATAAAACCCATGTCTTTAAGTTAAAATCATCTATAAACATCACAAAATATTTAATATTTCCAAATAAGCATGTTTGCATAGGCCCACAAATATTTGAGTGCAAAATCTCTAAAGGTTGTGAAGCCCTCCATGATTTTCTTAGAGGGAATGTGTCCCTATACCACTTCACCATGATACAACCTTCAAAAACTTGATTTAGTTTCTCTATTAATGATAATACTTTATACAACAAGTTTAGATCTCTGAAACTCAAATGGCCAAATTTGAGGTGCCATAATCATGAATTGTTTTTTACAGTAGCACTAAAGAAAATAGAATTTCACTCTAAATTTTTAAAGGAGATATTCTATTCTTTGTCATACTAACACTTGCTATAAGTTTTTTTTACCATATTTATTAATACAAGCTCTATTTTCAAAGTATACTCTATGACCTTTTTGTACAAGTTGTCCAATGTTCAATAAATTATACTTCAATCCAGGCATATAGTAAACATCAAGGATGCATTTTATTTCTTCTTTATTTATATGAATTAAAATACTTCCTTTTCCTTAGGAATGTTAATTTTGTTCCCTATATTTACTTTAGACTTAATAGTTTCATCTAATTTTAAAATAATTTCTTTATTTCCATACATGTGATTGCTACAACCACTATCCAAGTACCAAATATTCTTTTGACTTTCTTCATCAACATTACTAGCTATGGATACATTCATATTTTTCTTCCTCATTTTTATTTTTATAATATGCATATTGCTTTTTTTAATATCTTCTTTTTACATTCATAGCTATAATATTAAAATTTCTTGTAATAATAACATTTGATTTTTTATTTATCATATCTTTGAAATATACCTCATTGATTTTGACTATTATCTCTTCCTCTCAATTCATGAAGTTTATAGTTTCTTTCTTTATTACTATAATTTATTCTTACTTTTCTTTTCAAAACCCTACTTCCATTGCCTTTGCTATCACATCCTCTCCCTATTTAAGAACATGAAAGTGCTTCATGAGATTATCCTTTTTGACTTATCTTTGAATGATATTTATGTTTTGAATGTATGCTCTATAGAGGAGTAATATGTTCGAATTAGCCTTTATTCATGTGTTTGTACAAAATACATTAATTCACCCACAAATTAGCTTAATATATCCTTTTATTCTTCAATGACAATAAAAATAAAGTTAAACCTTAGTAGTAGACTTATCAATATCTTCTCCACTATTTCTTATCATTAATATTTTCAGGATTCATTTTCATTTGATTAATAACACCCATTGCATGGGTAAAGATATCACTCATAAATTTAGAATCATTCATTCATAAATTTAGAATATTTTGGTGAGTTGTAATAACATCCCCATCCATATATATAGCTTGTAGAGTGTGGATATATATAGGTTGTAGGGTGTGGATACATTAGCATTGGATCTAACAAAATATCCACTAATAAAAAATGAATGCTATGCTTGGAGATGATTTTTCATTACAGGTTGAAGGGTGTGGAGATGAATCAAACAAAAAGATCCATTAATAAAAATAGAATGTTATGCTTGGAGATGCGTTTTCATTACAGGTTGTGGAAGGTGTGGAGGTGATTCAAACAAAAATATCCTTTAATGATAATAGAACGCTATAAATGGAAATGAGTTTTTATTACAGCTTGCAAGATGCAGAGACATTAGCATTACATCTTGTAGGAAAAAGAACGGACAAAAGTCTATTGTGATAGCAGGATATTCTATAAAATTTACTTGAATGATGTAAATTGAAAGTTTATTTATCCAATCATCGTATACTTGTTAGTTTTCCATGTTTGTGTAATAACAAAAAATTATCTAATATATGTTTATAAATGAGATGTTCCACGATGTTGGTTGTTACTCCATTTTGTAGAATTTACAAGCACATTTATTCTACCTATAAAATTATAAATAAAATATTGCTTCATATATTTACAAAAATTTTAACATTGTTGAGGTGTTTGTAATGGCTAATTTTACCACATGCCATAAATTCGTTGAAACATTTTTATTTGAATTTTGGTCATTTCTCTTGTAAGTGCATTTAGAAGGATATTTTATTTCCATTGAATATACTACACATAGAATTGATATTGTGTGAGAATCATATACCACTATGCATACCTACCCTTGCAAAGTTGAGCTAAAATATTCTTGCTCATAAACCATTTGAAATTTTTTCTATTTGTCCTAATAGTAAATCTTTCAAGCAATAGCAAAGTTCTAAAATTTTCTACTCCTTTTATTATAGCAAGAATTTCCTTTTCTACTGGCCAGTAATTTAGTTCATGCTTTTTGAATTCACCTGACCTATACCCTATAATTTTTCATCATTATTTCTTTTAACAAGAAGAACACATGCCCAAAATTATTTTGAAGCATCAGTTTGTAAAATATAGGGTCCTTCAAAGGCTGGCTCTAAAGGAGGTAAATCTGAACAATAAACCTTTAATTGTTTGACAACCTCTGTTGCATTTTGTGACCATTTAAATGTATCACCTTTTGCAGCTTCTCGAATTGGTTTTGTGATTCTGGAAACCTATGGAATATATTCATGTACATAATTTATGCAACCTAAAATTTTTGTGCTTGTTATTTACTTTTCAATTTATGATGAAATCTCCAAATAGTTTCCATGATGTGTGGTTGCATGAAAATTTGACCATCCCTAATTATTATCCCTAGGAATTTTATTTCTATTCTACAAAGCTAAAAAAAATTATCATTTGCAAATAAACAAATTTCATGTTTTGTAGCATGTTGCTGAAATATTTCCAAATTATTTTTATGTTCTACAATAGTTTCTGAAAATACCAAAAAATCATCTATATAGTTTGCTACAAACAGATGTAAATATTAAAATAATTTATCCATTCTCATTTGAAACTGATATGAAGTATGTTTTAATCCAAATGACATGACTAGCCATTCATACAATCCAAAAGGTATTGAAAAAACTATTTTGTGTATATCTGGTTTGTTGATTCTAATTTGGTGATATCTAGATATGCAATCAAATTTAGAAAATATTTTCCCTCTACCAACTCTATCAATTAACTCCCTTTTTTTGGCAAGGGCCATTTGATATCTGTAGTGATTGCATTAAGAGGAATATAATTAATTACCATTCTAGATTTTCCTCTTTTTTGTTCTGAATGCTTTCTAACAATGAATGCAAAGCAGGAGTAGTTAGACTCTAAGGCCTAAATTAATCCTTTTTCAAGCAATTCTTTTACCTGTTTTCTACATTCTTCATCATCTTGCTTATTCAAAACAATTTTCTTCCCTTGCACTGGATGAGAGTGTATTGTTGGAATAATAGCCTCAAGGGAATCCAAAGACCATTTTTCTAAAGGATGCTCAACACAACAAGATTTCATTAATTGTTCCAAATTTATTTTAATAGAAGGTTGGATAGTAAGAGATATTTGCATCACTTCTTGGAATTGGAGTTTTGCCTTCTGCATCTGAGCCTCATGTGCCACAATTTGTTCCAGTGTCATATTTTGCCAAACTACTTTTATTTTTTGAGCATGGAAAATAGTTGAAATTCAAGAAATTGTTATTTTTTATTTTCTATGTTCAAGACAATACAATGAGAGGCAATTGTATATGGTCCATATTGATCAAGAAACATACTCCCTAGACCAATATCATAACCTCCTGTATTCATTTGCACAAAATTTGTTTGAACAATTTTATTTCCCAATTGAATCGGGATATCAAAAGCAAAATATTTCAATGAAGTAATACCATTCATTGTTTGCACCTTATAATATTTTTTGGATTCTACCCAAGCATCAATAATATGATCAACTACAAAATTTATATTGGCCCTTGAATCAATGAAGGCTACTATCTTTTTAAAATACATTCCACTACTATTACCAACTCTAATAGGACATAAAATTATGCCAACATGTTGGGCCATTTTTTGGATAGAAATTTGTTGAGCTCTATTTGCAATTGGGTATTTATGAAAAGCAAATTTTGAAGGTTTTGATGGTATTACCTTTTTCTTAGGTAGCATAAGAGCAAATTTATCTTTGGATGGATCATAATCAGAAGTGCTCTTCTTTGATTCCTTTTCTTCTATGAATTCACTATCTTCATTAGAAGAAATAGTAGTTTCTAAATAATTTGAATAATTTTCATTTTTTGATTCTGATTTTGTATCATATTTTACCCATTTTTCTTTGTTAAACTGATGATCTATTTCTACTACTATAATTTCTGCTTTTGTAATTTCCTCATCAGTAACATCTTCTAGAAGGGGCATGTTAGGGTCTTCTTGAAATGGTTGTACCATGAACATAGTCATGTAATCATTATCAGAATCAGTAGGGTAAGCATCAAAAGTTGGATCATTCAAATATTTAATTTTATATAATTCAAATATCTATAGGCCATAAGTTTTTCAAATTTTAAGATGTTCATATGATTCACACATTTTCCAATTTTCATAATTTTTGTTTTTTAGGCGAAAAATCCCTTGCCGAGTCGCCTTGGTCTAAGAGACCACGAACAGGGGGTTCTACAACATCAAAGTCACCCGTGGGTCGCACCCAACCCTTCCCACACCAACATTATCAATTGGATTTTGGGTACTCAATTCAGATTTTTGGTAGGGTGGAGATTCAAACCTGGGACCTCCCTTGGAGGATTGCCCTCTCCTCTCCAACTCACTTACAACACTTGGGTTCAATTTTCATAAATTTTAGGATCTATAAATAATGCTTTTACTTGTCTAGGAGCCTTCTTTGAACATGAGTGTGCATAATGTCCTTTTTGTCTACAAGAATAACATGTGACATCTTTAGCTGGCCTAGTGATCCTTTTCTTTTTTGAAATACCTATAAGGCTTGAATTTGTTTGGATGATCCCTTTTAAAGTATGTTTCTTCTTTTCTTTTCACCACAAAAGGTGTTTGCACCTTCTATAGCTGAGCACTCCTTGTGTGTGATATGGAGATTTTTCTTAATGACTTTGGTATGCAAACAAAGATCCCTAACTCTTTGTTTGACTGCTTCAACAACATATGCAAAAGTTATATTATTCATATCTATCCCTTGTTGTGAAATGTTGTACATCACTAATTCTCCCAAATATTTAGGAAGAGAAGATAAATACTGTATTTTGATGAAATATTCTCTATGAATCTTGAGCCTATATACATCCTTCATATATTATTTTGAATATTCTTCAAATTGCTTTAAGTCTCCCAATTTTCTTAAGGCTAGATGGAGTTGATCTTCCTTTTTCTTATTTACATTGGAAGGTACAAATTCTGCTACCAAGGCATTTTGTAATTCATAGAGTCCATTAATAAACACATTTGCTTTAGACTCATCACCAACTGCATTTCGCCAATCTAAATCAATTCTTACCAAATATATGGTAGCTAGTTTGATTTTATATTCATTTACTAGGATATAAATATTTAGGAGCAAAGCACTTTCTTTGAAACTAAATGAATTAAACTTTGATCTATTGCTAGAAGCTCCAGTGATATGTATCTTGAGCATTTTCATCTCAAGAAATTTTGGTTATGTTTTCTTTCCTAGTCGTGCTTGAATTTTTTGATATGTACTAGGAACCAGATTAAGAGATTTAGAGCCTTTTCCTACTAACTTTATCACCTTTTGTTCTCTCTTAATTGTTTTAGCCTGATTTCTTTGAGCTTCCTTCTCTTGCTCCAAATATTCTTTAATAGCATCCAAATTTACATTTATCTATCTCAATTTTGTAGATATTTCATCTATACAAGATTCTAAATTCTCAAAATAAAATTTTGCATACCTAGTCCAATTATTTACATAATTTAATTATATGATTTCATCTTTTTGATCAGCATGATCTACCAAATCATGTTCTAGAATACAACTAACATTTGCTCTAGTTATTATTTGATCTTGGTCTTCTATTCTTGAGATACAATGTTTATCCTTAGGTGGTCATTTTTCACCTTACCAGAATGTTTTTCCTAAATTTATACACTTATTTCCAAAATTATTGCCTAGTGTTGGATTGGATGTTTCCCTTAAAAATTTAAACTTACTAATTTATGGTATTTTTTATTTTATATCTGTAACTGGATTAGAATATTTTATTTGAATCACTCTACTAGATATATTTGGAACTAATAATTATTTTTCTACATGTTGTACTTTAGATTGAGAGGATGAGGATTGTACAAGATATGAGAATTGTACACTAGAAGAGGATGATTGCATGTGTACCATAGAAGGAGATTTTTTTAAAGGAGCTAAAGGAAGAGGTCTTGGAATCCTCATTGATGTAGCTTTTGGAATTTGAGGAAATTGTAACTTCATTTATCTAGAAGCATTTTCTTGTATTTGAACCTGATATTTTGGAGCATATAGTTGCTTTTGTATAGTTATTTTCCAATATCTAGGTAATTCAAATTCTTCAAATGGTATAGGAAATGCTTCAGCTCCTAGTGATAGATGACCCATAGGTACTGATTCTTTTAATTTTTGCAATAGAAATTTTTATTGGTACCAATATATTTGTAATTTGGCACAACATTATAACTATAATAGAAATCTCAAAACTTCTTGGTTTTAAATCCAATCCTCTTATTTCTACTATTAAATTCTATAATTCATAAAAATCTCCCCTTTCTAAAGGATAAGAAAAATCTGGAAAAAAAGTAACACATTATCATCCACTTACCAATGTACAAAGTGTTTGGCTTATTAAAACTTGATTATAACTATTAAATATTTTATCTAATAGGACAACCAAACTTGCTCCAGGTAATACTTTTCTAAAATAGCATTGTCCTACAGACATTGTTATTTGTACATGTTTTGAATTTATCTTACCTCTGATCTCTCAAAAATTCTTATTGTCCTACAAACATTGTTATTTGAAATAGTAACATTATTTTCTACTTATTTAAATATTTCTTTTATTTTTTACGTTAAAATGAAAGGGGTATTTTTATTTTCCATAAGCTAGATTCTATTTTTTGTAAAATTTTCTTATGATCTTATAGCTTATAAATATATTTAAGCTCTAGTCTAGGTACTAATAAAGGATCATATGTGCCCATGCTATATATTTTCTCAAAATTATCATCAATTTCAACATCATTTATAATAGATTCATTTTCAACATAGACTAAGAAATCCATTTTAATTTTAGTATAAAAGCTCCAAATCTAGCTAATACTTGCAGTGTATTTGTTGATGTGATCCTCTTATGCAATAGTTTCTTACAATGCTTGGTGAATAGTGATAATTAAATTTAATATAAAGTATTTAGCTTTGACTGTAAGATTTGGGAGGAGAGTATTTGTGCAAACTCTAGTTAGATTTTTTATTCACCAATGGTGAAGACCATACTATCTATAAATTGTATCACAATGTAACAAGGCTATGATACCAAATATATATAACAGGATAGAAAAGTATTGACAGAAAAAGTGCAAGGAGGTAAGGTAAACTTCAAATTTAAAGTTTGTAGGTTGTAATGCACTTAAGTCCTGCCACTATTTCTATAGACCATAAGCAAATATTTTTCCTAAGGCAACCAACAAGTCCTAGATCCAAAGGCTCACAATGCTCAAGGATTTACAGAAACTGTCTACTCACAGACAGGGTGGATTCTATACTCGCCACCAGAGTGTCATATAGCAAACAAAATCTCCATGACAAGAGAGGCATGGAGTCCTCATATTTATACAAGATATAAAGACAAGTGTTATAACATATGTTTGGAAGGAGGTACTTGTAGAATACTTTAAGAAAGGGGGGCATGTTTTCTAAAGCATTGTCTAGAAAAGAGATGAGTTTCATAAATATAACTAAGGGTAATATTTAAAACCATACAAAGATTGATGTTTTCTAGATATTTTACTAAGTTATACTATACCCGTAAATGATTTTAAAGGACTTCACTTTTTGTAGATAATTTAGCAAAGGATACAATAAATGTTTTCTTCATGTTATCCAAAATATGTGAAGGAACATACGTGTCAATATGATGCAGGAGTATTCTAAAAATATCTAGAAGATAAATGATTGTGGAATTGAAAAGCCAACAATTCACCTATTATGCAGTTAGAATTATAAATCATATGCTTTTATCTAAGAGTAGGATGACAAAGAGAGGAATGAGAGGTATTGAATTGGATTTGTGATTTTAATACATAAATAAAAACTTCTTTTTCCAATTACCCTTGTGGTACTTGCTAATGTAAATTACATATTTAGTATTGAAGATATTTTTTTGTTTTTATGTGTGCAAGGTTCCGGAGAATATTGCAGTCCAACAAAGAAGACCCATGGTGTTGGTGTTAGAACCTAACAAGTCCATTGAACAATAGAAGAGTGGAACATATTGGAACCATACTAGAAATGACGTAAATTGGATGCAATAGTTTACAGAATAATTATTTGTCTCACAAGGTTCAATTCCACTCTAACATTACGAGCGAGAAGTAAACTATACAATTTTGTGATGAGGAACATACAGTTAAGGTTAGGGTTGGATTCATATAGTTACACATTAAAAACTATGTCAGTTAATAAGTGTTCATATAAATGAATGGTTGTCTGAATTATCTGATTATTATTGAGATTGTATAAGTTCTTGAATTTAACGATCACCGAGTTATCATACGATTATCTATATTGTGTAGTTGCTTGGACTAAGTGGTTGCTAGAGTTGTAATACGATTGTACTATTTTATATACTAAATAGTTACTTGAGTTGTATGATTATTGATAGGATTGTATGGTTACTTATATTGAATGGTTACTTAGATTGAGTTATTGTTGTCTGGATTGTATGGTTGTAAAGCTATTATATAATTATTGAGTTAAACAGTTGGAAAATATATTGTACGATTATCATATTGAATGATTTGTAGAAGTGAATGATTGCTCATTTGATCATACAATTGTGTTTTGGATAACCAAATTGTATGGTTGTTAATTACCAAATAATGGAAGAAAAAATATATTATTTTATTTGAGTCATTCTAGAGAGGTGTTGTGATTGTACTACATCATATTGTATCAAAGTGAAAATATCTCTAAGGACCGTGGAGGGATACATGCTTAAGGAGATATGGAACAATGGGGGAGAGAGAAACTTTAGAGGCCTTGAGCCATGGATGTGGTGGATATGATGAGAGGGATAATTACTCAGTTGGATGAACTAGAGACTGTCGAAAGGAGGGGCATCTAAGTCGAAGATGTAAGTGACGATGAAAAAGAGGGAGTAGAACAAATATAAGTTCATAATGAAGAATAATAGGATGTACAGGAGCATCGAGGAGGATCCAAAGGTTCATGAGGGGGGTAGGGAGACTCCTAGTGTATAGAAGGATTGATGGTCTTTTGTTTTTGTGGCAAATATGTCATTGATTTTATATTTTTTATACTGTATATGTATGTGATGAGGATGATATGTATAGGATGGTGGGAAATATAGCCTACGAGCAATTTTGATTATGTATATATCATTTTTATATATGATATATGATGAATCTTTAGGATACTACTTTGATGAGTTGATGTGTATTTATTATATATAATGTATAGTTTTAGGTATGATTATGTAGTGGTGTATATTGTTTTTATGGATAGTGTGATGTATATTGATTAATTTATTATATATGTGATGTATAGTTTTAGTATTCCTTTGTTATTTGTTAATATTTAGGAATGAGAATGTGTGTATTTTAAAAATGTATCATATTACATCTGGTGTGTGCTTGTGTATTCATTATTTTTAGATGTATGCATTGGTATTGGTAATCTCAAATAATTGAGTTAATCAAGGATATGGTAATAGTTGCATATACATATGAACCTAATATGGGACAAGCAAACATGTAATGTGTAGTATGAATATCGAGCTACTAATAGATGTAGGTAGACTATGTAAATGATAGTGTGTATATGAATTAGACAACTATGTGTGTTGATAATAATGACTTATGCATTGTACAATGTACTAATGATGTGAAGAGAACACTTGTTATTTGGCAAAACTAGTCATGATGTTGTTTGTTTCTTCTTCCAAGTGGTTGGATGTTAGAATTTTTTTTAGAAATTCAAACATGATAGTTTTAGAAATCAAACTCATCGCGTTTTTAGTCAATATTTGGAAGAGATCTGGAGTATCCAAAATAATATTAAGCCTATCATGAACTAGTGTGTGTAGTTATGTTTAGCTAACCATTTTGAGTGAGGTTGGACTAACCAATTGTAAACTTAGCCAATATAATCTAGTTAATCCAAGAGTGCATAATCTCTAATATGATGGACATATTTCCACTCATAAGGTATACTCCACTACCAAACATGCCTCTATAGCCTTGATGGAGTTTATCCCTATGATTCTTCAACATTGCTCCATTTCCAAATAGGTATCTATAGCCCTGGTGGAGATCTTTAAAATGCTTGAGGATACCAAGAGCAAGTTTTTTTTATAGTTTTATTTTTATGCTTTTGATGGCTTTTTTTTGGACAACTTGTTCTATATATGGATCCTTAGGCTTCTATTATACAAATTATAGGATGATCATGGGAAATAATTCTCTTTGTGTCAAGAGTAGGTAAGGTGTTGTCCTCTCTAAATTCAAATTTTGATTAATATTTGATTATGTAATTGATTTATAAAATAACTTAAGGTAGCTAGGGGAAGTAATTGAAATGATTTAGAATTTGGAAATATTCAATAGAGGTTGATTGTATCAGCTATAAATATTTGAATGATAGAAGATATTTTGTGTACTAATCCACCTAAGAATAGGGTTGGACATCACTATAGTTGCACTAACTAGTGTATTTTTATCTCCTCTTTGTTCTATTTTTTTTTTTTAAATTTATGTTGTTTTTGTATGGAAAATCATGGGTGCATGTGGATAAACTGGGTTACATGATAAGATGACGAAGAGCAATGCAGTATAATAATATACACGATGATGTGATAGGACAAAAATGTACATGGATGTGGATAAATGTATGCTACCAACATGTCATTGATTATGTAAACCAAGCAATATGGGTTAATGCATATGCATGCATCCAATAGTTTAAATCTATCAATATATTAGGAGGATTTTTCTAATCTATAAATTAATAGCATGAATGAATTAAATGGTATTGTTTGGTGGTATCAACATGAATAAGTAAGAAATGTGAAGTGTAAATATTTGCATGGAAAGAAGCATTTAGAGATGAAATTAAGTAGGATAAAATAATAAGAAGGAAGAAATAGAGGAGAAAGGGAGGGAAAAAAGGGAGAAAGAGAGAAAGAAAGAGGAGAAACAAACCAATAAAAGGTATGTAGACGCTCATGTATGACCATACAACATTGATAGATGCCTTGAGTAGAAAATAGGAGGAAAGAAAGCAAGTGAAGAAAGAAAGAAAGAATCAACAAAAAGAAATAAAAAGGGATGAGGAAAAGGATTAGTCAAAGGTATGTAGTTGCTCATGCATGATCATACAACATCGATAGGAAACTAATAGAAGTAATAAGAGAAGACAAGAGGAAGAGGAGAAATTTTGAGAAAAATAAAAATTGAAAACGGTCAAATTATTTAATTTGTGAGGTAATTGTGTTAAGTGTCTGAATAAATAATTGAGAAAGTGAATGAATGAAATGGAGCATTATTGTTGAAGGCATTTTTGTTGTTTTTGTTATTATTATTATTGTTATTATTTTTGTATTTTTGTTGTTTTAGATATTGAATGTGCAAGAATGTGAGATCCTTGGATGTTGGTGTCAGGTATAGAATACATGGATATGGATGCTATTAAGGGGCTTAGGTTCCAAAATTCCTTCAATATTAGTGAGTCTATAGGTCCCAAAATCAATTTTTTGTTTGATAATGCATGGGCCCAACTAGTTTGGGTTGAACTTATTGTACAAGTGATGTGGTTGATTGAGGTTCTATTGGTTTTATTTTAGCATAAGGTCCCCATTTTAGAATTCATGTTGGTGAACATTGTTCTTATATGCATGTCGAAAATGGTCTTCGTAAACATGAATATGCTCAATAGTATTTATGTGATATTCATCAATAAGTGCAAGTTGATCTAAACATGCTCAATGGGCAGTGTCATCATCGATGAAATATTATAGCAAGATTATCAAAGAGGATATTTCTAGCTCTAAGGGAATAATGGGATCAACACCATAAACTAAGGTGAATGGAGTTGCCCTAGTAGGTGTTTTGGTACTTGTTCTATATATCCAAAGTTCTAAGGGAATTTGGTTATGCCAATCATGATGAGATTATGTAATGGTTTTGCCAAGGATGGCACAAATTATTTTGTTGGTTGTCTCAACTTGGACATTGCCTTGAGGGTAATAGGTAGTTGAGAAGATGTGTTGGATGTTGTATTTGTCATACATAGCTCTAACATACTTATTTTTGAATGGTGTGTCATTTTAAAAAATGATTAAGAAGGAATGCTAAAATGACATGATATTTTGCATGATGAAATGGATAATTTTAGGTATATAATTTGGATGAGATGAATAGCTTTGACCCATTTTGTGAAGTATTCAGTGGTAATAATGATGAATTTGTGCTTGTTAGAGGATGCAAGGGTGGTTTTTCCTATAAGATATAGGTCCCATTTAGAGAATGGCCACATTGATTGAATGGGTTGTAGTGCTTGAGATGGTATATGGGTTAGGTTGGCATGTTGCTAGCATTTGATGCATTTCTTAATGTAAGTACAACAATCACATTCCATGATGGGCCAGTACTAATCCATGCAAATAATGCTCTTAATGATGGTCATTCCCCTAAAGTGACCACCACATGTACCATCATGGGCTATAGAAAGGACATGATTAACCTCATGTGGCTCTAAGCAATGAAAGAGAATTATATCATATCTATTCTTGTAGTGTATGTCCCCCAACAAGGTGTATCTAACAAGTTTCTATTTGAAGGTGCATTTTTTAAATCTAGAAAAATTTATGGGAAGGATATCCAGCTTGATGTAGTCCTTGATTTAGGAAACCAACGATTGCAAGGATTTTCTAGACAAAACTGGCATCCACATCATTAGAAGATATCTTCAAAAAAATAAAATAGTTGTGGAGGGTCTATACATAGACATGAGTTATCTTATCATGTGGGTTTTGTGGAATAAGGAATTCAAGAGAGGCTATAGTCTCTTTGAATTAGTTTGTTTACCTTGGAGAAGCTTTTATGTTATACCACTTGAATTGGTACAACAATTGTTCTACGACTTGTTTGTATTATTTGATAATTAGGTATTGATATTGATATATTATTTTCACTTGGTTAACAATAAGAAGGGAATCACCAAAGATTTATAGTTTCTTGATTTGTATTGCAGGGGTAGTTTTGAGGCTAAGGATTAGTGCTTTATTTTTTATATTGTTGTTTGTGTAGGGGAAGTATAGTTTAATTGAAAAGGGAAGCATATACCCTTACCATGTGAAGAAGACTATTCTGGCACTTCTCTCTTACTCACATTTAAAATTGACAAAGAAGAGTGTTAGGTTGACATTGGTCTCAGGTTCAACATATGGTATGATTTTAGTAGTATTGAAAACTAAGCCATCAAGAAGCTCGATAATCAATGGTTTGTTTTTATCGAGTTGAGCTTCAAGACCAAATACCAAACCTATGCCAATTGAAGCATTGAAAATAGCATAAGGTATTACCATAAAATTTATCTTCTAAGGCTTTGGTCTTGAGCATTTCTAAGGAGGTATTGATAGCTTTATAGATAAAATTGGTTTGATTTATGGGTAGACTAAAAGGAACAATGATACCTATAGTTAGAGGTAAATTGTAAGGATGACAAAAGTCTCTAATGGATTATACATTAGTTGGGGAGATACATGCATTATGTATATTTTATTATCTAATGGATTATACATTAGGTGGGGAGATACATGCATTATGTACATTATATAATCTCAAACTATGATTGGTCATAAATATTGACGCATGGGGCATCCCTTGATGTGCATGTTATGACAGTGACCCTTGATGTAAAGAGGAAGAAGTGGAGGATGATGGTTGGGAGGCTTAGGGTAGATTGACAGGAGGAGGGGAAATAGATGGAGTACTTTGGAGTACTTTAAGTAAGTGGAATATGAGGATGAGAGGAAAGGATTTGTATAAGAAGAAGAGGAATAGCTAGGTGGTGTCTATGAGTTTATTGGATCAGGTGATTCATTGGAGAATCAAAAAGAGGAGAGGTCTCCATTAGTCGAAATGTGATGCACTTATCCATTATAAATATATTTCAAGCAATTATTATGTGATGATTTAGCCCTTAATGAATTTCTAATTAATGAATTCTAGGTTGAATTATATTAATAGTATAATCCATTTAGTATTTTTACTATTTTATAGGACTTACTCATGATGAATCGTAAGGGTTTTCCTAAGCAATGACATATGGTTACCTACGGTTATATTGATATAGTATATAGCTTTCTATCGATTGAATTTATTCTTTCAAACTAGCATGGTACTTAAAACAAAATTGGTGGCTAATATATATAGGTGGAAATGGAATTCCAACTAAGGTAGGGATAAAATCGGTGGTGATGTAAGGTATACTTTTATTGCATCGAAGGTGGCTTGAAAGTGTTGGTCCCTTTTAAATGTGACCCATTTTTGTAATAAATGGTTAAATAGCTTATGCTTGTTTGATAGTTGGGCTATGAAATGACGAATTGCTTGAATTTTATCTTGTAAGCTACACAATTATTTTAAATTCATAAGGGAAGGCATTTCCATGATAACTTTTACATTTTGGGGGTCCACTTCAATTCCTTGTTGGGAGATAATGAATCTTGGAAATGTTCCTGAGGTTACATGAAAGTCACACTTTTTTGGATTCAATCATAATTTATGCTCTAATAGATGATCAAATATTTTGCATAGAATATCAACGTGTTGATGGAACTATTTGAATTTAACCAATAGGTCACCCGCATAGTATTCCATGATTTGATGTATGTAATCATGAAAAATATAGGTCATGGCATGTTGGTATGTAGCGCCTAAATTTTTTAGGTGAAAGGGCATGACCTTGTAGTACAAAGTCATCCAAGAGTGGTGAAGGATGTTTTATATTGATCATCATGGTCAACATGGATTTTGTTGTAACCTAAAAATCCATCCATGAGGGATAACATTTCATGACTAGCAGTACAATCAACTAGTGTATACATTTTGGGAAAGGAGAAATTGTCATTAGGACACACTTTATTTACATATCAAAATTTGATGCAGACTTGTATGCCTCCTTTTATTATTCTAATGGGTGCCATATTGGATACCCACTCAAGGTAGTAAATTGGTTGAATAAATGACACATAGAGGAGTTTTTATAACTCCTCTTTGACCATTAAAGCAATTGTGGGATGCATCTTTCTAAGTTTTTATTTAACTAATTTTGTGCTATTATCAAGTGTAAGATTATGGACCACTAGAGATGGGTCAAGATCAGGCATGTTGGTATACAACCAAGTGAATAATTTCTTGTATTGTTAAAGGAACATGGTGAAGTATCACTCTTCAATGGATGAACTATTTCCTAGTTTTATAATATGTGCATTAGTAGGGTCATCACTAATGTTGATATTGGTGGTGTATTCTACAAGCATGTGAGAGCCATATTAGAATTGGGTGGGAATAATAATGAGGTACAAGTCATAGGATACATTCTCAACAAGAACCTCATCATCATGGGTGACTTATACATGTTTAATAGAAGAATGTTTGAGTGGTGATGGCTAAAGGTAAGCGTTAGCTTGCTATAACACGTGCTATGATCGAAGAAAGTTACATGGTAAAATATTGGGATGAAGGTAATCCAAGTCAATATAGTTTGGATTCACACTAAGGAATTTTTCAAGATGGGCAGTATAATGGACTGGAGTGAATAGATTAACATAAATTATTTACTAATGAATTCAAATGAGATGAGATGGTAGAATTATTAGAGTTAGTATTCAATGGTGATGAGGGAGGTGGTTGGTTTAGGAATGTTTGTAGAAAAACTAAGGGATAATGTGGTTGATGTGGGTTTTGATGAGGTATAATTTGATCCATGATAGGATTGCATACACCGAAGAGTAATGGAGGAATGTAGGAAGAAACATCTTTAGATCTAGTAGTTTTAAGTGAGACAACATCAAAGTGTTCAATGAGGCTATCCTTGAAAGTACTAGGGGAAGTGACATGGATTGAGGGGGTTTGGAAAAAGCTAGATGGAATGTCCACCATGGATTGAGAAGAGAGGTAGTCATCATGTATTTTGTGCTCAGGATCTATGTCAAAATTATCTTCTATTGTATCAAGGGTGAGGTGTTGTATTTTTTCCTCTAGAATATCGATATGATTACAGTAATAGCCTATGCTAGATTTATCTTTTTATTGTTAAAAATATGTTTTAATAAGGGATGTAGGTCCTTATTCATAATTTTCAAGACCGAAACCAAACCTGTAACAATTGAAACATTGAAAATAGCATAAGGTATTTCCAAAAAACTTATATTCTAAGGCTTTGGGTTCGAGCATTTTTGAGGAGGTATCGATACCTCTATAGATAAAACTGGTTTGATTTATGGGTGGACTTTGGGGGTCACTATCATAACAAGCACATAAAGGAATAATGCTATCTATAGTTAGAGGTACATTGTAAGGATGACCAAAGTCTCTAATGTGTTATACATTAGGTAGGGAGATACATGCATTATGTACATTATATTATACCAAACAAGGATTGGTCATAAATATTGATGCATGGGGTATTCCTTTATGTGCTTGTTATGATAGTGACCCCCAATGTGAAGAGGAATAAGTGGATGATGATGATTAGGAGGATTAGGGCATATTAACAAAAGGAGAGGAAATAGATAGAGTACTCTAAGTAGAATGTGAGGTGAGAGAAGAGGAATTGTATAAGGAGAAGAAGAGGAATAGCTATATGGTGTCTATGATCTACATTGTTGGGTGGTAGTTAATTGGGTCAAATTATTTATTGGAGAATAAAAAAGAGGAGAGGTCTTCATCAGAGGGCTTGGTTGATCTATGGGTGACAAGTCCGATTGAGCTAACACATTGGGTTGGACCAGGGTAGGGGTGAATTTAATTTAAGATAATGGTGGATCCTATAATATGGTGACCATATTGTAAAATTAAAAGGGATCATCATCAGCCAGAATGTGATGCACTTATCCATTATAAATATATTTAAGCAATAATGGAACGTAGAAGAGACACATTGCATGTCCCTAATCCATGGTATTCCTAGAAGAATGTTGTATTACATCTCCCCTTTGATGACATGGAATAATTTAGGAATTTTTTGAATGCCTACCAGAATAGGTATAATTATTGTACCCATTGTAGAGCGTAAAGAGCCATCAAAAGCCCGTAAGTCAAGGGATGGGGTGCCAATATGGCTAGGTGGAATGTTTAGATGTTGAAGGATAATGGTAGAAATGATGTTTATGGATGAAACAATGTTAATTAAGATATGATTGAATGTTATTCCATAAATGCATGCCATGATATGCATAAGGATATATGTCCCTACTCTTTTAAGAGTTGGTATTTCATGATCATAGAAAAAAATTAAATATTACATACATGTTAACAGGTTGATTGGAAGAATATGCTTGTGCATAAGGTGGGGAAAAAAATAATTGATTTAAGGAGAAATAGATGGACGAAGAATAAAAAAAATGGGTTGGATAAGGTGTTGAGTAGAAGTGAGAGAAGAAGGTCGAAGATATAGTGGATATTAAGGATTGTAGGAAGTAAGAGGAATAAAAGGTGGATGGAAAGGAGGTTGTAGACTATGATAAGAGTAAGGTGCATGTATATTGAATATTTTTATATAATGGTGAATGATTTATTGTAATGAGAAGAGAGGTTTATAACATATGGTATCCCTGATTTTGGCAATGTGGTTTTTTAAAAATGTCATTGGGAGGCTATATTTTTTATTTCAGCAGTCATTTTCAAAAAGTTTTTGCTTCATTGAGTTTTTTTGTCTACTATAAAAACAAATGCTCATTTGTTAAATTCTGATAAATATTAAGAAATTTACGAGTAGTTAGATTGTTTGCGGTGATTTTTTTGGCTGTACGAAATTTTAAAGATTTTTGCACCATGTAGATTATTTATTCAGGTTTAATTAACTATTGATTGCCAATTTCATCCGCTGAAATCGCTGAGCATGAACTAGAGAGCGTATGGAGCCCACACGCATATTTTAAGAAGCCATAGTGGATTTTGAATTATAATGGAAACAAATTATCAAGAAGACATTAGGAATCTGTTGCCACAGCTGGAACTTCATGGGTTTTGAAGTAGAATGCAAACAATTGATTGTACTTATGGAAGATATTAGGAATCTTATGCCACTTCTGGAACTTCACGGGTTTTGAATTAGAATGCAAACAAATGATCAATATTTCTGTGTACTTATGGAAGACATTAGAAATCTTATTCCACATGTGGAAGTTGCTCTTCACTGACATAAGCGATGAAGTCATCAGACTTACTCTTTTTCGAAATCCAATGTTCTAAAGGTTTTTTTGACTACATGAGTAAAGCGCACCTCCTTCCTCCTCGCTCCTCCTCCGAGGCAACCCACACCGCAAAGGCCAGGAGGAATGAACCTCTTCCCCTCTCTCTCCTTAATACTATTTTTACCAATGGCTCAGCTTAGTTTTATGACATTAAAGTAGTGTTTTTTTAGATTGTTCTTACTCGCTACTAAAGGAAGCAAACAAGACGGAAGTCAATTTAGATGTCTAAACAAGAGTTTTATAAGTAAAAATAAAAATTTATTAAAAAACTGATCAGTTTATATAAGTTTATTTTGATATCCTATTTCTTTCAGAAAGGTTTTGAATGTAGTTTTTAAAAAAAAAAATTGTTTTCTTTTATGTTTAAAATTTATGAATTACTTTTCTCTTCTTAATTATATATGTCTTCTTTAATTTTTGAAACCCTCAAAAACATCAAATCACAAAACCTCATGCCAAGTAATGAGTTCATAAGGATATCAAATCACTTGCTGGATTGCTCTTGCGATACGGCACTCCGCACTTGCTGTTTTTGACTTGCTCGTTTTCGTAATCCAATGTTCTAAATGTTCTTTTTGAAGTGCGTGCGGCTTATTGGTTGGGCAAGCGGTGTCCGCGCAAACGACCAGTCACGCCCGGCTCCGTTATAAGGTCGTTTACAAGGAAAATGTCTAGGGTCGAAGAGTTTTTAAAATTTAAAGTGCGCATCGGCATGTTGTATAGCCGTTAATTATGTTGCATTACTATTTATTTTAATAAGACTTTATATATATATATAAAAGTTTATATAAAAATATAAGATTATAAAGGATATTTTTAAGTATCAAGAAAATTTTAATAAAATATCATTTATGAATAAATTATTTATTTATTTATTATTATTACTATGATTTTAAGATTTTTTCATTGATGAATAGAATTTTTGAAAATTATTTATGTAAGTGTAATGTATGATTGTATAGATTAAAAAAAATAACTTTACAAATACTAAAAGTAAATTTATATAATTGTTAATATGTATTGAATATTTGTTTAACTATTTATAGTGTTTTTAAAAATAAAAAGATTTATTCTAGATAAATTTTAATATAAAATAACAAGGAAATCTTCGTGGCAATAAGTAATATACAGCATTGCTTGTAAAAAAAAACGATAAGAATACTTTTACAATAAACTAAATTTTATAGGTAATAAAATAATTAATTGAAGGCTAACTACTTTCTTATAGATAAAAGAATCTCTCATGATATGATTGTTGTGAGGTAGTTTTTTAATATGAATATGACTTAGAAAAGAAAACAATAAGAATAGAATAAACAGTTACAAATTGTCCTTTTAAAGTTATGCAACCATAAATTATATTATATTTATTGGGTTCTAATTTTTAGAGTTTCAATTATATGATGGATTGGACTCTATTACTTGATGGTTGGATGATGGTAAACTGCATAGCATCTTCCTTGAACACAAGGGAAGTTCCAATTTTTGGAGCTTGGTGTGGAAGCTAATGAAACTACAATAAGAATCAAATATAAAACTTTCTCTATGGTGACACAAGAAACTAATCATGCCAAACATGGTATAAGTAGGGTGGTTACCAAAAGATAAGGGTAGACCTCTTTTAATCTATTAAAACATAGAGCCAATTTTAGGAATTAAAGTAATTCAATGTCACTGTCATCCAAAGCCAAAAAAATTAATTATAACTAAAAAAATAAAGTAAAAGATCAATATTAAATGATTCTTCATTTAAAATACATTTCATGTCTTTGACAATGTAAAAAACAACTATAATTTACCACAAGTGCAAACAAATTGTAAAAAGACATTATTGTTCATTTTAATTTAATTGAGGATAATTAATCTCATAAGCTCTTCTTAAGAACTATATGATATTTATTTTCTTTTTTTATGTAAAAATAATAAGATTAGCAATCATGCAAAACCTAAGAGCAACAACCAAATTTTATTCATTGATGTAGTAGTTTCTACATGTGAATAACAACTCTTTTCCTCTTAAAAATAAACTATTGAAAGCATAGAACATGAGGATGTCATGGATGTGTATTTTTAAATATACATAACCTAAAGCTTTTTACGAATAGTCTATAATAATACATCTCTAAGAATTTATCTTCCCCTCATTATGTATTCATGTAAAATAAATTACTACCCATTAATTTAGAAAAAATAACCTCATTGGTTAGGAAGGAGATATTGCCATTTAGTAAAGAAGTACCATCATTTAGTGTATAAACATTAGATATTAGACAAGGAATATTATTTGTTTAAAGAATAATTCTCAATCCCATTATTTTTCATTTAGAGCTATTTCAAGAAAATTTTAGAAGATGTCTTGACATGTCAACATAAAAATCAAACTTATATCTAACTTATAGGTATTTTTTAACAAAATAGTGAGATCATATTTTAATCCTTCATGTGATTTAAAAATATCCATAAATGGATTCTCAGTGAAAAGTATGGCTGAATACTATGTGGATGAAGTCTTCCTAACTTGATGATTAAAATGAATTATTTTTATTTTACAAAGTAAAAGCATTTTTTAGTGTATATTGAACAACTAAAAACAACTAAAATTCATCTATAAAAATATATTAATATGTTAAGGGTCATAGAAACAAAATTTCATGCTTAAGGCTACTATAAATCAAATTTTTCTTTCTTTTTAAAGGTCATATATTGATTTTTCATTTCATAGCACAAACAACTTATGGTGATTCCTAACTAATTTAAATATTATATTTCATTTAATACTATTTATTTTTCTTCCTATGTAAAATTCCATGTAGAAAAAATGTTGATATGCATTTCTACCATACTATCTATGCTCCTTTATTTGAAACTTAAACAAGACTCTAGGAAGAATAAATATTAAAAAAAACCATATTATTTATCCTCCATTATATAATACCAAAATATATTTGATATGCTTGTGGTTGTCATTGAACTTCAAGTTCCTATTCTTGTATTAAAGATAAATATAATAATTCTCCTTCATGATTATGTGAAAAAGCATATATGAGGCTTGTGATGGTGTTCAATTTGTCTCATTTGAAATAAAATTATAATATTCTAGTCTCTCTTGGATTTTATGTATACCATGTTTATGTTGAAATATATTCATGCACACAATAGGAAAATATCAAATTTAAAAAATACATTGAAGTGTATTCATCATTTTATATCTCTTATGATGTAAATTAATTGATCCTACTTGTATTGTATGATTCTTATTTGCATCTTCCATAGATAAAAATATTTATACTAAGTCTTAAATAATTTCTTGATTGATGATGGAATACAATGCCTTTGACATACCTAGATAAAAATGATTATTACTATATATGAAAAGATATAATGCTTTGTACCTAAATTAGAAGTTGAACTCTCCTTCACCATTAATTTATTTATGATATTCAAACTCACTACTCTATTACTTTAATCAACATGAATTAGATATTAGATGATATTACATTATTTGATATATACACATGTCATGAAATAAGACTAGGAGTCTTCTATGTAAGTGGAAAGTTAAGAATTCAAAATTCGTATAGAAGGGAACAATCAAGAATATAAAAAATTGTCTTATTCAAGCTTAGTGTCATTGTGGCCAACACATTAATTTTATATATACTCTAATACCATGTTCATAGGTTCAAACTTATGTAACTTCTTTTAGAGGACTAAGCTATCTCCATCATCAATGTAGTCATATTTTCATTACTTCTATGGAGGGTGAACATATTTTTAGTTTAGAATAGTAGATGCCTTGGAAATTGATATTTTCTAATGCATTGTTGTTAGCACCAATTACATGATTAAATATGGTTGGAATTTATTTCTTCTATTGCATCATGCTCATATGATATTCAATGATTATGCATTATATATTCAACAGTGTCCCCTATTTCCTACTCTAGTGCACTTCTTTTAAAAGCCTCCCCATTGGGAAGGTCATAAGTTTAAGTCTCTTTTGTTATCATTATCTAAAATATTTTTATGGTATTTTTTAGGTGTTGTGTAATTGGATGTACCTTAGTTAAGGCCTTGGCATGGTATATATAACTTAGTATTGCTCTTTCTTGGTTAGCACAAAATATTTTTGGAGATATTATCACTCTTGATCATGGGTTTAAATTCCATGGTGTCTCTTTATAACTTCTAGTATATTGATAGGGTTGTTTGTGAAAGCTTGGGAGAAGCCTTTGTTCCAAAAAGTAAAGTGCTTTTATTGTTATAGAAGTGGTTTGATCCACTAGCTAGCACAAGTACTACAATGATATTGAATATTTAAAATGATAAGATTTTAAGTCCCATTTTGAAAATTTGTGAAGGAAATGTATTATTTTACCTCCTTTATTTGTGTCCCCTCTTATATTTGGTTATATCACAAGGTATTTTCCTCTGTATATAGTGTGAATATTGTATATAGATAATATATATATAGATATAGGTATATAGATATAGGTATATAGATATGTATATATATATATACATATGGGTTTGAATGTACATATGCTATGTATATATTAGGCATGTTGGTTTTATTGTTGATCATTGTATGTTGGCTTCAAATACATGACATAAAATGATAAACAATTTTATTTAAAGACTAGATACCTCACTAGAATTACCACCCATCGCCTAAGAAATGTATTAAATAAATAAAGGTATAACTACTATAGTCCAACACAAAAGATGAGGAACTAGGCTAGACAAGATAAAGAGGCATATCTTATCTAATTTGACCTATAAGGTTTCAGATGTGTTATAGGGATGCAATCAGTGGCCATTGACCATTAACACAGTGTTGTTGCCATCAATTGTTCTAACGTGCACTGCCCCGTTCTTGATGAGCTCTACCACATGATATGGTCCCATCTATATTTGCATTAATTTACCTTTTATTTCATGGAACTAAGAATCGTACAACATCACCCATTATCCTTCTTGGAACTGCTTCAGTTTAATGTGGCGATCATGCCACCACTTTATTTGCTTTTGTATGATTTTTGTTCTCTGGAAAGCGTCCATTTAGATTTCGTCCAGCTGATCTAGCTGCTGAATCCTTTCTTCTTGAGCGTCATCCAAGCTCAAGTTCAATTCTGAAGTCATCCTCAATGTCTTGATTTCAAATTCAATGGGCATCATCGCACTCTTCCCATAGACCAGTTGGAAGGGTGTGAAGCCTATGGTGGATTTCCACGTGGTATTATATGCCTAGACTACCTCCGACAACCGTGTAGCCCAATATTTTTTATGTTGTTGCACGGTCTTCGTCAAGATGTTCTCTATTTCTCTGTTTGTCACTTCCACTTGCCCATTTGCCTATGGATGGTAGGGTGTATTTTTATTGTGCCAAACTCTGTATTGCTCCATCAGCTCCTTGATCAACCTGGAGGTAAATTGAGGCCCTTGGTCTATTTTTATCTCTCTAGGAACCCCAAATCATGTAAAAATGTGGGCAAATAAGAAATCGATGACTGTTATTTCTTTTGAACCTCTCAACGCTTGAACTTCAACCCATTTGATGACATAATCTATACAGACCAAAATAAACCTCCTCCCTATTGAATGTGGATTAATTGGTCCCACAAAGTCCATGCCCCACTTATCGAAGGGTTCTAGGCATACCTAAGGCTGGAGGGGTATTTCCTCTTGATGGGTTGGTATGCTCATTATTTGGCATTCATCGCACTTGCTGGCGTACGCAGCCACATCCTTGAACAAAGTGGGCCAAAAGTACCCAGCCTGTAGGATTTTGTAGGCAGTTCATTTTTTGGCAAAGTGTCCTCCGCATAGTTTGTCGTGACATGCTTTGAGTACTTTTGAGAACTCTTGCTCTGCTATGAATCTCCTTATAATCTGGACACGTCCTATTTTAAACAAGAGGCCATCAATCCATAGGAATGATGGGATTTTCTCTATGACCACCTGCTTTTCTCGAAAAGAGAGAGCAGGTGAGGTTCTTTCGATGGCCAAGTAATTGGCTATATCTGCATACCATGGGATTTGCTCACTAATGGTCAACAAATTTTCATCCGAAAACTGGTCTTCCACTACTGTATGGTCTTTCGATATCAATCTGGATAGAAAATCTGCTACGACGTTGTCCTTGCCTGGTTTGTTGAATATTATGATGTCAAATTTTTGTAGTAACAAGAGCCACTTGATAATTCTTTCGTCGATGGCTAGCTTTCTCATCAAATATCTGATAGTTGCATGGTCCATGTGGACAAATACCTTATACCCGATGATATAATGGTAAAATTTTTTTATGGTGTGCACAACTACAAGGAAATCCTTCTCCATCATCGTGTAGTTGAGCTTGGATCCTACAAATTTTTTGCTGACATAGTAGATGGCGTAAAATGCTTTGCCATCCTTTTGTCCAAGGATTGCTCCAATCGCACTGTTGGATGCATCACAGTAGATATGGAATGGTATGGCCCAATTTGGTCCTCTTAAAATTGGTACGGATACCAGTTTCTCTTTAAGCAACTAAAATGCTGCTTCACAGTCTTTCGTCCAATCAAACTCCACATATTTAGATAATAGAGTGTGTAGTGGTTTTACAATTTTTTTGAATTCAAAGATAAATCATCAATAGTACCTGACTAATCCAATAAAATGCCTCACATCTCTCTACATTCTAGGGCTAGGTAGGTCTCTGATGACCTCAATTTTTATTTTATCAACCTTTATTCCTTCTACAGAGAGGTGGTTTCCCAGTATGATGCCTTATTGCATCATCATAAAGCATTTCTCGTTGCTCAGAGATAATTTTTTTCCTTACTTCTTTCGAGCACTCTTTCCAAGTTCATCATTGCTTCGTCAAAGGTTTCTCCATAGACGATGAAGTCATCCATGTATACTTTGATCGCGTCTCCCATCATGTCTAAAAATATGCTAAGCATCGCCCTTTGAAATGTGGTAGGTGCGTTGCACAATCTGAAAGGTAATACCCGATAGGCAAACGTTCCCCATGGGTAGGTGAACATTGTCTTATCCTGATCCTCTTCTCCTATCTGGATCTAGTTGTATCCATTGAATCCGTCAAGTAAGGAGAAATACTTCCTCCTTGAGAGTGTATCCAAGACTTGATCAATGAACAGGAGCGAGAAGTGGTCCTTCTTTGTCGCTTTGTTTAATGCTATGTAGTCCACATAGATTCACCATTTCCCATTATTTTTAGGGACTACCACTAATGGTGATACCCACTCGCTGTTAGAAATCAAATAGATGAATTCAACAGTCAAGATTTTTTGCAATTCTTCCTTGATAATGTCTTTCATTACCGGATTCATTCTTCTATGTGGTTTCCTGCTTGGAGTTGCTTGATCATCAAGGTATATACGATGGGTATAGATCTCTAGGCTGATACCCTTCATATATGAGTAATCCCATGCAAATTCCTATTGGTTTCTAACCATGAGCTCTTCTACTTTCATCAATTAAGTAGGAGTCAACCCACTGCTAACATTCAACGTTATTCCTGGTCTGACGTGTATCTATTGAACGTGGTGATCTTGGGCATCAACCAATGGTGATCTAGGTGCGGAGATGTAGGACTCCCTATGGAGGAACTCCATAATAGCACCATATTCGTCTTCTTTTGCCAACTCATCCAACATCATCATAGACTGGATCATGGATAGCTCAATATTTTCATGCTCGATCAATATGGGTTCTTCTACTGAGTCGACGGACTGTGCTGGGGGTGAAATAGTCAACATTTTAATTTTTTGTCCATCGAATATGGTCATCAGCCCATCCTGATAGCTGATGTAAGCGTTGGCTATTGCCATCCATGGCCTTCCCAAGATGAGTGGGTAACCGCCCAACCTAGTTTTGGATTGCAAGACTAAAAAGTCGATTAGGTATTCCCATGTACTAACTGTCACTATTACGTCTTCCAACATTCCTTTCAGTGCCATGATCAATCGATCAATCGACTATAGCACTATCGTAGTGGGTTTCAGGTTCATGAGTTGTAGCCTCTACATGGTCTCCTGAGGCATTACATTGATGGCTGCTCCGAGATCGACCAACATATTGGATAGGTAATGTCACTCAATTTTTATAGTCAGCATCAGGCTACCCGGGTCTACATACTTAGGATGGCACATTTTTCCCATCTTCAAATCTGCTAGTTTACCCATGACATTGATAGTTTGGGTTGCTCTTCGTTATGGATTCCTTAGACACATCTCTCTTATTTCCTTGGTATATATCGAAACATATTGAATGGCTTGAAATAATGGAATTGCCACGATGAGGTTCTTCAAGCTAGAAAAGATATCAAACTTCGACTGCGTTACTTTCCTCTATTCTTGCAACCGATTGGGAAATGGAGCCTTTGCTCTCTCAAGAATTTCTTCTATCACCTCTTCTACAAGAGGTGTTTCTCCTACCTCTTCCTCCTCTTCTACTAGTGGAGGTGTTCCTACTCCTAGATGTCTACCAGACCTAAGCTAAATATGGTACATCGGATACATCTCACCCTCCATGTTGTATGCTGGCTGGTTCACCCTATTATTTAGATTTGCCATCGATTGTGCGGGTAGTTACGCAGGTCTCACTACTGGAAATGCTAGTAAATTCTATTGGGGGTGAGCTGGTGATACATTTTGTGGAGCCTGATTCCATGTAGTGTGGCCTCTCCACTATTACTTAGGATATGGATATGGCATCCATGGTTGTTGGTTTGGGAATGTTGCTGGGGTGTGTTGGACCAGGGTGATAGCCCCCACCATCCCATGTTAGGTGGTTGAGGCGGGCCTTGGGGCATGTATGGTCCTCCCCCATATGACGACATCTCGGTTGGCATATTCCCCGTGAGGGGTTATGGCCAACTCTTTTGATTGCCTATGAAATAGGCATCTGCACTTTCAACATCCTCCTAATTACTGGCCAATTGCGGGCACAATTGAGTTTTATGATTCAGCCTGCAAACTATGCATACTCTGACTTTGTTCTTCGGGTATGCATTCTTTGCATGCTTCCCTCTGCATTTTGGATAGAAATAAGCCAATGTTGCTTTGTTTTCTTGCTTCTTTTTCTCTAACAGCAGTGTATCCATCTGCAATGCTAGAGATGAGAGCATTTCACTCTTTAAATCTTCCAACATGTTACCTATTTCTATCTTCATGACTAAAGCAGTCGCTTTCATGGTTCTAGAAGTGGTCTTGCCTCTCCTTCTTGAGTAGTTTCGACATAGTTGTCGGATGTCTTCCATAGCGTGCTGGTAGACATCACCTCCAGAAATCATGTTAAGAGCCTCTAGTGATTCATTGGTAAGTCCTCTAAAAAATATGCTTTTGAGGGACTTATCAGATAGTTTCGTGTGAGGAGATCGTTGAAGATTGAAGTTGAATCTCTCCCAGTATTCCTCGAGAGACTCATCTTCTTTTTGTGTCATGCTCAAGACCTCTTCTCTGGAGTCTCTTACTCTCCTGAAATCTTGGTATTGCTCTAAAAATATCTTCTTCATTTGATCCCAAGTGGTAATGTGTTTGTCTCCTAGATCGATGAACCACCGCAAAGCTGCATCGTCCAACATGGAAGGAAAAAGTTTCAGCTTTTGCATATCATATTTGTAGTCCACAGACTTGCATAAGACATCAAACTTAAATAAAAATAGGTTAGGGTCCTCAGTTGGATATCCTCTGAAGGTCAAAAGGTGAGTAGGGGATATTTTTTTCATTTTGGTATCTCGTACTCCTTCATCAATTGGGAAAATAAAGCCATATGAGAATTCTTCGTTGTTAGCCATTTTTTCAGGAAATACGATCTCTAATGTAGTATTTGTGGCCTTACAGTCATTTAATACTTTCTGAGTCAAGGATCTAAGGTTATTTGGTGTTATCGTCCGATCTTCTACAACTTTACACAACAGGCCTTCCTCTAAGGGTGTCCTATTAAATAGGGGATTTATGATGATTTGTTCTTCCCCACGTTGATGGGATGAGGAGGCACTTTGCACAAAGTGTGGCTCCTCACTCCAATGGATTGCTGGTGGTGGGTCGAGTGAGTCTAATTCAAATTTAGAATGTTTGGCTGACTCAGGTTTTATTGGATTGGTTTTTATAAATCGATCTTCGGGTCCTCTTCTTCTCGAATAACTCATACAAGTTTAGATGGAATGTTTCTAGGTATTGTAAATAATCTAGTTGAGATGCTTCCCCGACAATGGTGCCAAAATGTTGCGGGCCAAACAAGGTTAATTTTTTTCCTACTTTTGTCACATGCCTGTGCATTTAATTTATCAACTCAGTGAGCTTCATAAACTTGTGAAGGGTATTGAAAAATATTTGCTTACAATACCACTTGAGATGAGTCTGCTAGTTCTACTATTGGAGGGGGGGTATTTCAAACGGTCGTCAATCATTCATACACTCCTCAATAATTTACGTAAAAACAATTAAATCTACAGAAAGGAAATATTCAAGCATTCCTGGAAATAAACCTACTGCAATACTGGAAATAACAATGCGATAAACAATCTTGTAAAAGCGGTAAACTAATATAGAAAAACACAGGAAAAATAGGGAAAGAAATACTGGCTTGGAGTGGGCCCAGGATCCAACAGCTTCCTCCTAGCTAAACATGCACTTAGAAACTCTTAGAACTGTATTATAATTATTAAAGTATTACAATCCTTCTTCTGTATATCTCTTTATATTTACTATAATATTCTATATATCCTCAGAGAGGTATTCATGCGTTTATATAGCATACCCATAGATATTCTGTTACAAAGAAGTTATAATAGTCGATTCATTCCAGAATAAACTAAGACAATTTGGTAAATGTGATCGACATCTGCTAAAACTGGCATTTGTTTCTAACGGTGGCGTGTTCACTGATTGGTTTGTGCTTCACCTAGCATTGGTAGGATGTTCTCATACATTGGTGTGATCCCCAATTTAACTCTACATGACGTAGAGTTGGAACTACACCAGTCGTTGTTGTCCATGTCATGCTTGTATGGTCAACGGGCAAAGAACAGGGGTGCCTTCACTATGAGGAAGGTGCGTAAGTATGTCGGACACATTCTCTATGTGGAATCCACCTTACTATCGTTGGTGCCTTCCTAAAAGAGGAAGGCACTTATCTTCTGTTGGCACCTTCCTGTGAGAGGAATGCGCTTGCCTTCTAGTGGTGTCTTCTTTTCGGTGCCTTCCTTATGAGAGGAAGGCGCTTGCCTTCTAGTGGTGCCTTCATTATAAGAGGAAGGCATTTGCCTTCTAGTGGTGCCTTCCCATCGATGCCTTCCTGTGAGAGGAAGGCACTTCTTTTCCTTTGGTGCCTTCTTGGAAGAGGAAGGCACTGGCCTTCTATTGGCACCTTCCTGGGAGAGGAAGGCACTTATCTTTCCTTGGCACCTTCCTAGAAGAGGAAGGTGTCTAATTATGCTTGGCGCATTCCTGGAAGATGAAGGCACCTACTTACGCTTGGTGCCTTCCTGGAAGAGGAAGACGCCTACCTTCTCTGCGTTGATTCTGAAAGAAACAAAGTGCCAGGTCCATGAAAAGACATCGACTGATCCAAATCTGACTAAATCAACTACAATTCCACAAAAACATACTTAAAACGCACGAATTAGATAACATACATAATTTCATCAAATAATTATATAATAATTCATAAACATATGCAATCCTTATTATACAACCGCATAATAATCAAGAAAATGTATACAAAATATGAGCATTTCTGATGCTCATCAAAAACCATTGTAGAATCTCATCCTTTACACAGTTATCAAGTAGCCTTCACACCACGGGTCTAACCTTACGATGTTCTAAAATATTAACTTATCCCACTCTACACACTCAGTCCAAAGAGCTACAAAGATTCTAGGTATCCTTTGATAACCTCACTTGAAGCTGATGAACTATCTAGAATATCAATAACTCCATTGACATCCTCTGACTCATAACTTAGTAAGGAAGGAGATATTGGTTAGGAAGGAGATATTGTCATTTAGTAAATAAGTACCATCATTTAGTGTATAAAAATTAGATATTAGACAAGGAATATTATTTGTTTAAAGAATAATTCTCAATCCCATTATTTTTCATTTAGAGTTACTTCAAGAAAATTTTAAAAGATGTCTTGACATGTCAACATAAAAATCAAACTTATATCTAACTTATAGGGATTTTTTAACAAAATAGTGAGATCATATTTTAATCCTTCATATGATTTAAAAATATCCATAAATGGATTCTCAATGAAAAGTATGGTTGAATACTATGTGTATGAAGTCTTCCTAAATTGATGATTAAAATGAATTATTTTTATTTTACAAAGTAAAAGCATTTTGTAGTGTATATTTAACAACTAAATACAACTAAAATTCATTTATAAAAATATATTAATATGTTAAGGGTCATAGAAACAAAATTTCATGCTTAAGGCTACTATAAAACAATATTTTCTTTCATTTTAAAGTCATATATTGATTTTTCCTTTCATAGCACAAACAACTTGTGGTGATTCCTAACTAATTTAAATATTATATTTCATTTAATACTATTTATTTTTCTTCCTATGTAAAATTCCATGTAGAGAAAATGTTGATATACATTTCTACCATACTATCTATGCTCCTTTATTTGAAACTTAAACAAGACTCTAAGAAGAATAAATATTAAAAAAAACCATATTCTTTATCCTCCATTATATAATACCAAAATATATTTGATATGCTTGTGGTTGTCATTGAACTTCAAGTTCATATTCTTGTATTAAAAATAAATATAATAATTCTCCTTCATGATTATGTGAAAAAGAATATATGAGGCTTGTGATGGTGTTCCATTTGTCTCCTTTGAAATAAAATTATAATATTCTAGTCTCTCTTGGATTTTATGTATACCATGTTTATGTTGAAATATATTCTGGCACACCATAGGAAAATATCAAATTTAAAAAATACATCGAAGTGTATTCATCATTTTATCTCTTATGATGTAAATTAATTGATCCTACTTGTATTGTATGATTCTTCTTTGCATATTCCATAGATAAAAATATTTATACTAAGGCTTAAATAATTTCTTGATTTATGATGGAATACAATGCCTTTGACATACCTAGATAAAAATAATTATTACTATATATGAAAATATATAATCCTTTGTACCTAAATTAGAAGTTGAACTCTCCTTCACCATTAATTTATTTATGATATTCAAACTCACTACTCTATTACTTTAATCAACATGAATTGGATATTAGATGATATTACATTATTTGATATATACACATGTCATGAAATAAGACTAGGAGTCTTCTATGTAAGTGGAAAGTTAAGAATTCAAAGGTCGTATAGAAGGGAACAATCAAGAATATGAAATTTTGTCTTATTCAAGCTTAGTGTCATTGTGGCCAACACATTAAATTTATATATACTCTAATACCATGTTCATAGGTTTAAACTTATGTAACTTATTTTAGAGGACTAAGCTATCTCCATCATCAATGTAGTCATATTTTCATTACTTCTATGGAGGGTGAACATATTTTTTAGTTTAGAATAGTAGATGCCTTGGAAATTGATATTTTCTAATGCATTGTTGTTAGCACCAATTACATGATTAAATATGGTTGAAATTTATTTCTTCTATTGCATCATGCTCATATGGTATTCAATGATTATGCATTATATATTCAATAGTGTCCCATATTTCCTACTCTAGTGCACTTCTTTTAAAAGCCTCCCCATTGGGAAGGTCATAATTTTAGGTCTCTTTTGTTATCATTATCTAAAGTATTTTGATGGTATTTTTTAGGTGTTGTGTAATTGGATGTACCTTAGTTAAGGCCTTGGTATGGTATATATAACTTAGTATTGTTCTTTCTTGGATAGCACAAAATTTTTTGAAGATATTATCACTCTTGATCATGGGTTCAAATTCCATGGTTATTGTTGACAATTTTGTCACATTGCACAATGGGGTAGAAAAATTGAATTTTTTGTAAAGTATTTCTTTTAATTTCATGAATTTGTTCCCTTGTTTTTTTTTAGAAACAACATTTTCAAGCATTGCAGCAATTTTGGCTTTCCCTGCCACCCCCTTGTACATAAAATGAAGAAGAAAGAGCTTCGCTACCGAACAAGCTAAGGAATATAGCTTCACCGAAAGAAATCACTAAGGATGAAAACTACTTCGGGCCTGAAGTCCCTCAAACAACTACTTTGGGCAAAAACCTTGCGAAGTGGTGTTGCCGAAGAAGGAATTCAAAGAAGGCATAAAAAAAAGCTTCGCACCCGAAGCATTTCCAGCAGCTACTTCGGGAAAAATTTTTGCGAAGCAGTATTTCAAAAGAATAGCTTCGTCGAAGAAAAATCATGGTCCGAATTGGCTAAGGCAAGAAAACTACTTTGGGCCCGAAGTCTCTCAAACAGTTACTTCGGGCCCGAAGTCTCTCAAACAGTTACTTCGGGCGAAAGTTTTGTGAAGCGGTGTTGCCGAAGAAAAATGCAAAGGAAGAAGAATGAAAACTACTTCGGGCCCGAAGCACTTCAAAAGGCTACTTCAGGCAAGAAACTTGCGAAGTGAAATTTGAAGGAGTGCAATGTTGAAAATACTTCGCCGAAATACCACTGAAGCACCCACTTTGGGCCTCCTTGCCAGCGAACCATTTCTACTTCGCTGAAAGTTGTTGCGAAGCATCTGCTTCGGCAAACCTTCATGCGAAGTACTTTCCCCCAAAGTGGAAGAAGTCAAAGCATTTTTGAAGGTAAGAATGTGCTTTGGCCAAAATCCTCCCGAACCACAATTTTGAAGGAAGATCGCGATGAAGCATTTTAACAGTTCATCAATGAAGTAGTTTTGGCACATCTTCCAATGAAGCAGTAATGAAGAGCCCATCTTGCGAAGGAGATCTGCTTCGGTCGTCATCACCCCCAAAGCTTTTTTGTGAAGCTTCACCATGCGAAGTGAAAATCAAAGAGAATCTACTTTGACACAAGTCCATTGCGAAGCAAAGTTGCGAACGAAGAACTAGCGAAGCACTTCAAGGGCATGCACTCCAAGCCGGGTATTTTCTCGAGGTGATCAATTGTCTCATAAATGCATTTTTACGTGCCTAGAAAACTAACTACGAATTTTTGGCAATTGGAAACGAAGTATTAGTCTCTGAAGAAGAGCCCGACAAGCATGGCAGCCACTTGAGTATTGCACCAGAAGCCAAGGACGCTCAGACGGCTCATTAATACAAGTTTCCATGGTTGACCCGATCGCAATTTCCAGTTTTGGTAAAATATTTGAGAGCTCAGTCATGAGGGCCACGAGGAGTTGACTTCTTAGGTTTCGAGGGTGTACTCCTTCATTTTGTGCAATTATGGCTCAGAGGGTCGGGTCTTCTATAAAAAACCAGGAATTGTAATGTAAAATGGGGGGGAACTTTCTGCTAGAAAGTTGTTGTAACTTGCATTTCCATGATTAATACTAAAGAGTTTTGGACTCTATTTCTCTCTTATATGCTGCCTTTTGCGTTTATTTCTTTCATCTTTCTTCATTTGTATATTGTAATTCTGAATCCTAGATTTAGGTATGCGATTGGGGACTGAACCCTAAAATTTTCTTGAAGGATACATAGGGGAGGAAAACGTTGTAGAGGCTTTCTTTTATGCTACCTGTGGATAGTGTTTCTATTATATTCACTTTTCCTAATCATAATTACTCTAAACTATGAATTTCAACGAAAGCAGAAGGGGAATCCTGGAACTCGTCCAGAGGATACATAGGAAATTCAATATTGTGTTCATTTTTTTATATTCTTGGTGTTTCTTGCTGCTGTTTCAACCTATTGGCTAGAAATTGTGCTTCTGGTTCTTTCCACCATTAAACTACTAAAATATCTTCCATTACTCTTTTATTTCTTTCCTGCACCCTTATCTTAAAACACCAAAGTAGTTTAGAATAGGAGCCGATATTTCTCCGGAGATTGGCATGAGGGGCATCTCTTCCCTTCAACCTTTCAATGTTGGTCTAGGTCTAGGGTGCATACACTTACCCAAATCCTTTCCTAGGCAGATTTGATGACTAACAATTTTTGGCACGCTCGGTGGGACCCGGTCAGTCTCACCTTATGAGTAGTAGTGAGAACCGATGCTCTCACTACCGAAAGACTCTTAGCATCTGGTGACTCTATCTTACCCAAGAATCTTTAAGTCATAAATACCGGTACCAAATTCTGTGTCTTCATGCAAACAAGATGGAGAGTTAGGAATAGAGGAGAGGAAACTGAGTTCTTTGAGCTAGATATTGATGCCTTTGGAGAATGATCTAGGTTGGTCACCCTTGAGTCTCTATTATGTGGAACATCCTCGCAAGAGGTTGTTGTTGATGAACAAGGCCTAACTTCTAATAGCACAGTTGCTAGATTTCCTCCTAATCCTCCCAAATCATCGAAGCATCCTAGAGCCTCCATTCCTATTGGTCGTCTAGTTAGCAATCAAGGAGGAGCTTCGAGAATTCCTATTTCTCAAAATCCAAGAGTAAATATGGCACAGTAGCAACAACAACAACAACAACAAATGTAGCAGCAACCGCCACCCAGATTATTCCCAGCATGGAATTCTTCAAGACCGTTAAATCTAGCGATACAAGGGCAAGTGCCACCTACTACTATAAAGAAGATCCCAACATTCGATGGAACCGAGAAGACTGCCCTAGAGCACATCCAGGATATAGTTTCTCTGGCGATGATCCATGACATCATAGAAGAGCGGGTTATGGTGAAGCTTTTGGTTATGTCTCTTAGAGGAAAACTCCTCTACTGGTATAGATCTTTATTTCCCGATACCATTATAGGATGGGACCAGTTAGTCGAGTAGTTGATGCGAAGATTCAATGAGTCTGCCGATCTGACCTCTCTCCTGCATTAGTTCACAACGATCCAGAGACATCCACAATAAGAGATCATAGACTTCAATGTTAGTTTCACTCGAACCTGGAAAAGAATACTAGTTGGACTTCAGCCATCTGATGAAGCTGCAACATATTATTTTCTTTGAGCTTTCAATCCTGATATCAGTGTGATGGTGAGGTATTCGAATATCAATACCTTCCCAGAGCTATATGAGTTGGCCCAAAAAGCGAAGATGGATATAATAGCTATGGGTAAGCTTCCCCAAAGGATGTCGATGCCCATACTTCCTAATTTCTATCAATCCCAGTATGCAAGCGTAGCTGCTTCACAGATCTCTGCAACCCCTGCACTCCTAATCTCATCTTGGAACCCGAATCCCATTGTATCCCAAATAACTGCTCCACAAATTCATTTTCTCAAATTTTTGACTCTGCAACCCATGGTCACTTCAGCATTCCTTGTACTGCCAACACCTCTTCAACACCTTGCCCTGCCTCCAATACCAACAATGGATCCATTGCCACCGATTCCCAAAGCCAAAGACATGCAAGCCAAAATACTGCAAGAAGTTCAATCCCTAAATTCCACAGTACATACCCTATCTAACGACATGACCATTATGAAAAAGAAGCAAGCACAACAAGAGTTTCTACCAAGAAGATCTTATCCTACACCTACACTTACTAAAGATCAAGTGGCTCAGCAAGGAAGAGCTTCGGCAAGAAATGTTGCAATAGACGAAGCCTCGAGCACTTTTGATTATATACATTGGTGCTCTACGTGTAATGACCCTCACGAAGAGAATACCTGCATGTTGCACCAACACTATGTACAAATGCTGGTGAGCAGTAGTCATGGTGGTCAAGTCAATATCATTAGACATATGAATCACAACCTGGTGATTGGTGAAGAAGAGCCAGTTGCGGTCCTTACCAGAGGAGGAAAGAGGTCGATAGAGGTGGATACTACTCAAATGGCTCCCTTAAAGGTACATGCTCATCATGAGAAAGGATAGCAACCTCCTCTGGCCCTTAATGAATCTCGACAACCTACACCAGTCAAAGAGAAGGCCCAACAGGCCCCTACGAATCCATCACAGGTGGAAACTAAGGAACATGCTAGAGAGAAGCTCAAGCTTCCTTCATTGACCAAGCGACAAAGGGTCGAAGCTATAGAATAGTATCACACTAGATATGAGCCGAAGAAGGAACCCGAGGTGCCCAATTCCTTGGTGTAAAACATTGTAGATGAGCTAAAGAGAATTCCAGCAAAAATCAGTCTGTATGACGCACTACAACTACCCAATCAGGTGGACCTTTTGCAAGAATAATTAAAGATAACCAAAGCAAGAAAGGCAGCATCACTTGCCCTAGTACGTACCTTGTCCACATCCATTATGAGTAAGAATAGGGCATCGCAATTCTGCATGTCTCTATAGATGGAAGGGTATGTTGTACATAACTATATGATTGACTCTAGAGCCGCGACAACGGTCATGCCCAAGGCAGTGTGCGAAGAGATAAGGATGGAATACACGCGAAGTAACCATGGCGTACTCCAGTTGGATGGTACCCTCGTGAAGACTATAGGGGTGATCAAGGATATTCCTATTCAGATACATAATATGCCTCAAATCACAGTTATACAAGAGGTGGTAGTCATTGACCTTGAGCCCTAATTTAGTATGTGTTTGTCGAGAGAATTTATGCTGAAGCTGGGTGGATATCTATCTATGGATTACTCCCATCTGGAGATTTCGTTCAAAGGGAAGAAGATTAAAATCTACAATGAGAAGCCTTCTACCTTCCTCGTAGAAAATATGTCCGAAGGAGAGAGCAGCGATCTTGTGCACGTGATAGTGGAAGGGATAGAGCAAGTGGACCTGATCGAGGAATCCCTCACACAGTTAAGTTGTGAATATGAGTTTTCATTGGCAAATTTTAATGCCATGATAGAAACCGAGATGGGATGTTATGCCATCACCAAGCCTGAGAAACACATCAAGTCAGAAGATAAGGTCTTCCCCGAAGGACTATGGAAATTATTCTTCGATGGTGCCTGATGTAAAAACAACGTCGGGGCAGGGATTCTTCTAGTGTCACCTTCTACATAACAAAAGGAATATTGTTATAGGTTGGTGTGGAGTTGCACCAACAATGCAGCAGAATATGAAGCATTATGCCTAGGACTCAAGAAAGCAAAAAAGTTGGGCATAAAGCATCTCCAAATCTTTGGAGATTCCAAATTGGTATGCAATCAAGTCACAAACAAGTGCATCTCAAAGAATCACTATCTCAATTCATACCAAAACAGGGTATGGGACTTGCTCGACCAGTTCAAATCTCTCAATCTATAGTCTATTCCAAGATAAAAGAATCAACATGCCGATGTTCTAGCATCCATCGCAGCCAAGTATTCTCTAGTAGAAGACATGGTGCATAAGCCTAAAGCTATGAGGATGATTTATAGGCCCTCTATCCCAAACAGAGATCTACATTGGCAAGTCTTTGACAATGATGAGCAGATTGTGAATTTTATGATTCAAGAAGTAGCCACAGTTGAGAGTAGAAGCCCTGACAAAGAAGAATATGAAGGGCTAGTTCAAGAAGAATAATCATGTTCCCAAGGGATTAATTACTCTTGAAAGCCTCTTTGATCAGAATGCTCGAGCAGTTTCTCACAGGATCAAAGTTAATGCAAAGCAGTATCAAGATTTAGAACTTGAACCTAGGAAAGCATTAAAAGTTGGAACAAATTGCACTTTGAAAGAGCTAGAGCAGATCCAATCTCTGTGTAGGAAGTATCCAACATAGTGGCTTGGTCTTATCAAGATCTAAAGGGATATGATCGGCAACTGATCCAGCATACAATTGAGTTGCAGGAAGGGATCAAACCTTTCTAGCAGAAGCAAAGGCCTGTCAATCCAAAGATTGAAGTCTTGATGAAGGCCAAACTCCTAAAAATACTCGAGGCAAATATAATTTATCCCATCAAGCATTCTTCTTGGGTAGCGAATCTAGTCTTGGTTAGAAAGAAGAATGGAGATATACGATTATGCATGGATTTTCATAACCTAAACTAGGCTTCTCTCAGAGATCACTACCCTCTCCCTCAGATCGATCATATCTTGCATTCGGTGGTTGGGGCTCAACACTTCTCCCTACTCGATGGTTTCTTCGGATACAATCTAATCTGGGTTAGAGACAAAGACCAACATAAAACCGCATTCACGACCAAGTGGGGCACATTTGCTTACCAGCGAATGCCATTCAACCTTTCGAATGCGAGAGCCACTTTTTAGAGGGCAATGGATTTATCTTTTGGCAAGCTCTTGAATAAGGTTATTGTTATCTATCTAGATGACATGACTGTCTTCTCTCGAAGAAGGGAGCATCACCCATTACACTTACAATAGATTTTTTAAAAATGCTAAGAATTTGGCATTTCAATCAATCCAAAGAAGTCCATATTCGTAGTCAACGAAGGGAAGTTGCTGGGACATGCGATATCAGAAAAGGGTATTGCCATAGATCCTGATAGAGCTGAGGCTCTAATGAAGCTCCCACTCCCAGTAGATAAGAAAGGACTTCAATATTTCTTTGGCTAGATCAAATTCATGAGGAAGTTTGTTCCAGATTTTGCCCAGGTCATCAATCCAATGTCTGAACTTTTGAAGAAGGGTGCAAAATTCATTTGGATGAAGGAGAGAAAAGAAGCATTCAAAGAAATAAAAGCCCGAATTGCTCAAGCACCGATCTTGACCAACCCTGACTACAATCGATACTTCATCCTATATGCTATAGGAGAACCTGAGAGCTATGTTGTGGTCCTAACACAAAAAAGGAAAGATGGCAAAGAGCACCCCATTGCGTTTCTAAGCCAAGTGATAAACCCTCATGAAGAAAAATATAATTTCATAGAAAGGCAGGTGCATGCAGTAATGAAGTCTCTTAGGAAGTTCAAGCAATTCATCTCCCAAATTCAGGTTACAGTCTTCGTCATCCACCCCGATGTGCATAATTTCATCATCCAAGGAGAATTGGGTAGTAAAAGAGCCGGTTGGGTCAACAAGATACAAGAGTTTGACATCAAGATCAAACCCACAAAACTGGTTCGCGATCATGCATTTTGTCAAGAACTGGCGAAGAGCGTTGCAGCTGAAGCTACAAAATCTCAATGGGATGACTCACCAGTAGAAGAATGTTTCACAAACCAGGAAGAGGATGAGAAATGCTGGGTCAATGAGATAGTCGAATACTTCAACACCGACAAATGTCCTTCACATCTAAATGCTTCACAACGAAGACATTTCAGGATGCGGTCCTCCCGATATACCTTGCACCTCAAAGGCCTTTTTTTCAAAAATATTGATGGCGTCCTTCTTAGGTGTATAAAATATGATGATAAAAGGAGAGTCCTAAGAGAATTCTATTCAAGGTTATCTGGAGGTCACTTCGTAGGGAGAAAAATAGCATTAAATAGCATCAAATATGGTTATTATTGACCTACACTCTTCACTGATGCTTTCACAGTTTGTCACAAATGTGAGCAGTGTCAGAAGTTCACTGGCCAAAGTAGAAATGCTTCGATGCCTCTCTGATCGATACAAGTAGAAACTCCCTTTCAACAATGGGGATTGGATTTCATAGGGGTCATATCACCGAACTCCTCCACTGGGCATAAGTTCATCTTGACCGTGACTGATTACTTTACCAGATGGACCAAAGTAGTTCCCACGAAGAACACATATCAGGAGACCGTCATCGCTTTCCTAAAGGGATTGATCACCCAGTTCAGCATTCCAGAAGCAATCATCACGGACAATGGTCCTGGCTTCACAGGAACCAAAATCAATGAGTTCTTCTATCGATATGGGATATATCATAAAGTATCCTCCAATTACTATCCACAGGGCAACGGATTGGTAGAATCCACCAACAAGACCTTGTTGAAGGTGTTAAGAAAGCTCATAGAGATAAACAAAAGAACTTGGCATCTTCTTCTAGATCGGGCCTTGTGGGCCGATCAAATTTCTATCAAGAAATCGATCAATAATTCACCTTACGCCCTTGTCTATGGTAAGGAGGCCATCTTACCTTCCCATGTAAAGATCCCTGCGTTGCAGCTTCTAGAAGAAGAAGGATTTAATTCAATCTAAAACTGGTTGGCTCAGCTTCTACAGTTGGAGGAAGATCATGAGAAGGCTTACGAGAGCTTCGCTAAACATGCTCAGGTCACCCGAGATTGGTTCAAGAAAAAATCATTCGATCGCACATTCAAAGTGGGAGATCTGGTATGGAAGTGGGACTCCTAGAAGGCCAAGCCTGGAAATCACGACAAGCTGGATGCTTTCTGGGATGGACCGTTTGAAATCATGAAGGTGAATTCGGCCAACTCTTTCATCCTCAAAGATGCAGATGGCCAGGTATTACCAATTTCTGTTAATGGTCTTCATCTGAAGACTTTTCATCACTGAGGTAAAACACAAAAAAAAAATGTGTATGTACTCTTGTATATAATTTTTCATTGGTGTATATACATCATGTTCCGAGATTGCAAAAGCTAAGTATTATACTTCGAAACCTCCTTCGAGGACTTTTGATGCAAATTAGTGGTTGCAAGGAGGTTCACAGCGAAGCACTTTGGCTTTCAAAAGGTCCTCGAAAGACCGAACGCGTTACCAAAGGGAAAAGTAGGAATAAAAATAGCTTCACACCCAAAGCATTTCAAGCAGCTACTTTGGGCAAAAATTTTGTGAAGTATTTTCCAAGAAGATGAGCTTCGGGGGGTTCAGTATTCCATGAAGCAAAAAGTGACATGGCAAGAAAGAACTACTTCGGGCCCGAAGCGTTGAAAAACAGCCCACACCAAAAGTTCACCGTGAAGCATTTTCAATGTTGATTTCAACTTCACCGAAGTGGAAGCATTTAAAATGTGTCTCGGAGAACATGTCGACAACAACCTTGAAAATATTTCAAAGCAGATGAATTTAAGGCAAAGGTGGCGGAGCACATCCCAAGGTGATTCGATTAAGAGAAAAGCTCATGCCCAGGTACGAGGTGGTAGCTGTTGGCAATTTTGGGTACCTTGAGTACATTGCCTTTGCCTAAGTTTAGTTGTTGTCATTGATGTCAAGGAGCTATTGGTAGATGTTGTTTTTGAAGTCAAGGAGTTCTTGGAGCAATTTGTTTCTATGTCTAAGGATGTGTTTTGATGAAGGTTTCAGCTGGTCAGTAAGTCTCCAAGAAAATCAGAGTAGCCCAGCTTGCCAAAAATCCAGAAAAAGATAAGTTAGAAAAAGTTTGCAGGCTGCTAGAAAAACTGTCGCGATTTCGCGACATGTTTGAGGAGAGAGAAAGTTTGGCCAAAACTGTCATGATTTCGTGACATGTAGGAAGGCAGAGTCAAAACTAGCAAAAGTGTCACGATTTCGTGACATGTAGGAATGTAAAAGCAAAGCAGGCAAAAGTGTCACGATTTTGCGACATGCAGGAAGGCAGAGGCAGAACGGGAAAAACTGTTGCGATTTCGTGACAAGTTTCGAAGAAGTTGTACAGATGCAAAAAGTGTCACGATTTCGCGACAGGTTGAGTTGGCAGCTTGCAGTTGGCAAAAGCATCACGATTTTGCGACAAGTTTCGAAGAAGTTGTACGGATGCAGAAAGTGTCACGATTTCACGATAGGTTGAGTTGGCAGCTTGCATTTGGCAAAAGCGTCACGATTTCCGACATGTTCTAGTTTTGCGAGCAGTTGACAAGAAAGAGCTTAAGGCAGCGAAAGCGTCACGATTTCATGACATGTTTCTTTTTCGCTAGTGCAAACCAAGAAAAGGGTGAAGGAGCAAGAGGTGTCACAATTTCGTGACAGAGTTGCATGATGACGTCAGCAAGAGGCAAAGGTGTCGCGATTTTGTGACAGCAACAGAGAAGAAGGCAGTGAAGTCTAGAGCATCACGATTTCGCAATAAGATTCATGATGATGTCAGCAAAGGCTGTAGTGTCACGATTTCACAATAGCAATGGAGAAGAAGGCAGTGAAGTCTAGAGCATCGTGATTTCGTGACAAGATTCATGATGATGTCAACAAAGGCTGTAGTGTCACGATTTTGTGACAGCAATGGAGAAGAAGGCAGTGAAGTCTAGAGCATCACAATTTCGTGACAAGATTCATGATGACATCAACAAAGGCTGCAGTGTCACGATTTTGCGACAAAAAACCAAAGGTGTATGGCAGACAAAGGGGTAGCGATATCACGACATGTTTGAGTGTCGTGCGAGAAAAGCCACAGAACAGCAGAGGCGGTTGAAGCCGACAAAGTTAACCTTGGCCGATGAAGTATAAAGTTTTACAGCCAACGTGTTAGAAGGTTGAACAACCAACTATAGAACAAGATTTCATCTTGAGATTGTGAATATAAAAGGAGGACTATTTGAGCAATTTTTGGCATTGATCAATGTGTGCATTCGAAGTGAGGCATCCACAGAGTTAGTGTGACAAGTGAGGTTTGATCATCGAAAAAGCAGAGAGCGAAGTTCGACTACAGCATTAGAGTGCATTTCGCTAAATTTGATAAGTGTCGAAGTCTGTGCTGTTGTATGCACGAAGAATGTGCTATTGAAAACTGTGCAAAAAGAGTGAGCTGTTGTGGTTACACATAAGCACATAAGTTGCTGTACATTTGAATGCTGTAATGTTTGCGAAGATTGCATTACTGTGGTTGCACAAAAGTTGAGAAGATAGTGCGGTTGTAATTTAAGAAGACTGTGCTGCTATAGTTGTGCAGATAGTGTAAATTTGTTCTCCAATCAAGTGCAGAAAAGAACAGAGGAAGAGGACAAAATTGTGCCAGACCAAAGGATTATGTTTTGGTGCAGAAAAGAGGACCAGTTTGCTGTGATAGAGTTGAAGATAGAGATATCCAGCTAGAGCAGGGAATATAGGTGTCTTCTGTGTAAAGAGTTCCACTTGCTAAGGGCAAAAGAGATAGAGGTCTTCTAGAGGATCACTAGCAAAGCAGATTTAGGGGAAGGTGTCTCCTTTGAGCTGAGGCTCATAAACATTGTAATCGGGAAGGATTCCCAGAGGTTTTGATATAACTTTTAGAGGAAAAGTTTTAATCGTGGAGTAACCCACCTTGGGTGAACCACGTAAATTGTTGTCTCATTGTGGATTGCTTCTTATGCACTGTTTTACTGCTGTTATTACTGCTATCTTATTCTACATGTTAATGGTTTGAAAGTTGTTTTGATAGATAAATTGAAAAGAAGTCTTATACTGTTCACCCCCCCTCTTAGTATAATCTTGTGTTATTCAATTGGTATCAGAGCCAGTGCCTTCAGAAAGTTTAACAGCTTGAAGGAAAAGTTTACAAAGAACACAATGGACTACATGAGTGGCAATGCAGCACCTATTCTTGACGGATCAGATTTTGGTCTGTGGAGTGCAAGAATGAAAGTCTATCTAATGGCACTCGGTAATGAGGTATGGGAAGTTGTTGAAGATGGGTATACCATTCCTACAAATGGTCCTTACACTAAAGAAGACAAGCTTCTACATCACAACAATTCAAAAGCCATGAATGCAATCTTGAAGGGTTTACAAAAGGCAAATCTCACTAAAGTTATTCACTACAAGACAGCTAGTGAAATGTGGAAACAATTGTAGGTTGTTCATACAGGTGATGTGAATGTTCGAAAGGCCAAGTTGAGACATTTTAAAGGTATGTTTGAACAACTCAAGATGAATGATGATGAAAATATTAGTGACTACATGCTCTGGATGGATGAAGTTGTTAATTCTATGAAAGACTTAGGTCTTGAACTTGCTGAAAATGATGTGTGTGATAAGATTTTAAGATCCCTTCCTACTAGATTTAGTGAAAAGATTTCTGCTATTGAGGAAGCTAAATATTTAGATAAATTAAAAAATATGAGCTCCATAGTATTCTTGTAGCATTTGAGTTGAGAACTCAAGTAAAAGTTGATGTAAAGAAAGAGGCAGCTTTCAAAGCTATCAAGAAATCGAAGGGCAAACAGATTCAAGAAAGTGATGAGTCTTCTAGTGAGGAAGAGGCATATTACAGAGAGGAAAGGCAAGTTTTCCAGAAAGCACAAAAGCAAGAAAAATATAAGATGCTTCAACTATGGGAAATTTTGTCATTATGCTACTGACTGTACTGTCTCTAAAGATGAAAGTGATGAAGATATACAGGATGTTAAAAGCAAGGATTCTGAAAAGCACAAGTATTTCAGAAAGAGCAAAAATGAGTACAGCAATCACCAGAAAAGCAAATATGAGTACAACAATCATGGAAAGAGGCATTCTCACAAGAATAAAAAGAGCTTCTACTTAGACAAAGCAAGTAAGTGTTCTAGCAGTGAAAGTGACAGTTCTTCTAGTGATGATGAAAATGAGATGTTGTTCATTTCAAAAAAAGGGGAAGAACCGAAACATAAATTCATTATCATGAAATGTTTTATATGTGGAAATTTTGGGAACCTTGAGGATGATTGCAGAAATAATGATCTGGCTGCTAGTATGTATGAGGATGTTTCAGAAAACCCCAATGAAGATGCATGTATGGTTTTTGAAAAAGGTAGCACCTCTAGTGATAATAAATCTGAAAAAGGCTATGATGATTCAAAGTACCATCAAATAGAGGATCTTGAATGCGAACTCAATAATGCTCTTAGTGTTTTGAAAAAGGAAAGAAAGAAGAATGATAGACTCAAGATTAAGTTAGATGAATGTTGTATGGAGATACATGAACTTGTAGAAAATCTTGAAGTATCTATGGCTAAGTCACAAGAACTCAAAAATGAGTTAGATTCTAAAATTTTGGAGGATAAGCTCTATAGATTTTAGGATAGTTCCAAGAAGGTTAAATTTCTCATCGAAGGACAAAGAAAACCAACAGATAAATCAGGTCTCGGTTTTGTTAAGCCTCACAAGGAACAGGTTGGGGAATCTAGCAAGAGATTTCAAAAGAAAGAGAGTCCTGTTGAAGAAATTACTTCAGATCATGAGTCCGTAAGTGATGAATACGTAGAAATAGAAAATGATATTCAGACTGAGAAGAAGAAGTTTTCGGGACCCATGAAGTCGAATAAAAGTAAATTTCACGGTAGATGTTATGTGTGTCACAGATTTGGTCACATGGTTGTACATTGCATGACTCAAATAAAGAAAGTAAATGACAGTTTTAGGAGACGTAATTTCTTTCAAGGGTATTGCTACTCTTGTCAACAATTCGGGCACAAGGCAAATTTTTGCAAGGCAAATTTTTGCATGGCAAATAACAGGAACTGGGTTAGTCAGAACAGGTGAATTCAAAGAATGAACATGACTAATATTGTTACCTGCTATAAATGCAACAATGAAGTTCACCTAGCTAGATAGTGTAGAGCTGATATTTTGAGATATAGAAATAGGAACAGTAGTATTAATAGGTCTGAGGATCAGAACAGTGACAGGAACAGAAATACAGGAAAAGAATTCAAGAGAAGGCCCGACAAAGAAATCTTAGACACTAATGATGATGAGTGTTTAATGGGAGTGTCACTCCCAACCCTATTTTAAATCACCTCATCAGGAGGTGGGGGAGGGACTAAGCTAAGAGGCTCATTCTTAGTCTCAATCCCCAAATGTGACCCTTTGCCATTGATGACAAAGGGGGAGAGATTTAAGTAAGGGGGAGAGTTTTTCAAGAGAAGAGGAAAGCTTCAAGTCAGGGGGAGCAAAACTTGAAGAGATTGATTTCAGTTTTGGCTCTTGAAAGATGTGTTTTAGTTAAGGGTTGCCATCAATGAAAAAGGGGGAGATTGTTGGCAATTTTGGGTACCTTGAGTACATTGCCTTTGCCTAAGTTTAGTTGTTGTCATTGATGTCAAGGAGCTATTGGTAGATGTTGTTTTTGATGTCAAGGAGTTCTTGGAGCAATTTGTTTCTATGTCTAAGGATGTGTTTTGATGAAGGTTTCAGCTGGTCAGTAAGTCTCCAAGAAAATCAGAGTAGCCCAGTTGCCAAAAATCTAGAAAAAGATAAGTTAGAAAAAGTTTGCAAGCTGCTAGAAAAACTGTCGCAATTTTGCGACATGTTTGAGGAGAGAGAAAGTTTGGCCAAAACTGTCATGATTTTGCGACATGCAGGAAGGCAGAGGCAAAGCGGGCAAAAGTTTCATGATTTCATGACATGCAAGAAGGCAGAAGCAAAGCAGGAAAAAGTGTCATGATTTCATGACATGCAAGAAGGCAAAGGCAGAATGGGCAAAACTGTCATGATTTCGTGACAAGTTTCGAAGAAGTTGTACGAATGCAGAAAGTGTCATGATTTCATGACAGGTTGAGTTGGTAGCTTGCAGTTGGCAAAAGCATCACGATTTCATGACAAGTTTTGAAGTTGTACGGATGCAGCAAGTGTCATTATTTCGTGACAGGTTGAATTGGCAGCTTGCATTTGGCAAAAGCATCGTGATTTCGTGATATGTTCCAGTTTCACGAGCAGTTGACAAGAAAGAGCTTAAGGCAGCGAAAGCGTCGTGATTTCGCGACATGTTTATTTTTCGCTAGTGCAAACCAAGAAAAGGATGAAGGAGCAAGAGGTGTCACAATTTCGTGACAGAGTTGCATGATGACGTCAGCAAGAGGCAAAGGTGTCGTGATTTCGTGACAGCAACGGAGAAGAAAGCAGTGAAGTCTAGAGCATCGTGATTTCATGACAAGATTCATGATGACGTCAGTAAAGGCTGTAGTGTCACGATTTTGCGACAACAACGAAGAAGAAGGTAGTGAAGTCTAGAGCATCGCAATTTCACGACAAGATTCATGATGACGTCAGCAAAGGCTGTAGTGTCATGATTTTGGACAGCAATAGAGAAGAAGGCAATGAAGTCTAGAGCGTCATGATTTTGTGACAAGATTCATGATGACGTTAGCAAAGGCTGTAGTGTCACAATTTCATGACAACAAACCAAAGAAGTTGTACGACAGACAAAGGCATAGCGATATCACAACATGTTTGAGTGTCACGTGAGAAAAGCCACAGAACAACAGAGGCGGTTGAAGCCGACGAAGTTAACCTTGGCCGACAAAGTATAAAGTTTTACAGCCGACATGTTAGAAGGTTGAACAGTCGACTATAGAACAAGATTTCATCTTGAGATTGTGAATATAAAAGGAGGACTGTTTGAGCAATTTTTGGCATCGATCAATGTGTGCATTCGAAGTGAGGCATCTGTAGAGTTAGTGCGACAAGTGAGGTTCGATCATCGAAAAAGTAGAGAGCGAAGTTCGACTGTAGCATTAGAGTGCATTTCGTTGAATCTGATAAGTGTCGAAGTCTGTGCTGTTGTATGCGTGAAGAATGTGCTGTTGAAAACTATGCAAAAAGAGTGAGCTGTTGTGGTTACACATAAGCACATAAGTTGTTGTACATTTGAATGTTGCAGTGTTTGCAAAGATTGCATTACTGTGGTTGCACAGAAGTTGAGAAGATAGTGCGGTTGTAATTTAAGAAGACTGTGCTGCTATAGTTGTGCAGACAGTGTAAAGTTGTTCTCCAATCAAGTGCAAAAAAGAACAGAGGAAGAGGACAGAATTGTGCCAGATCGAAGGACTGTGTTTTGGTGCAGAAAAGAGGACCATTTTGTTGTGATAGAGTTGAAGACAGAGATCTCCAGCCAGAGCAGGGAAGACAGGTGTCTTCTATGGAAAGAGTTCCACTTGCTAAGGGCAAAAGAGAAAGAGGTCTTCTAGAGGATCACTAGCAAAGCAAATTTAGGGGAAGGTGTCTCCTTTGAGCTGAGGCTCATATTCATTGTAATCGAGAAGGATTCCCAGAGGTTTTGATATAACTTTTAGAGGAAAAGTTTTATCCGTGGAGTAACCCACCTTGGGTGAACCACGTAAATTGCTGTGTCTCATTATGGATTACTTCTTATGCACTGTTTTACTGTTGTTATTACTGCTATCTTATTCTGCATGTTAATGGTTTGAAAGCTATTTTGATAGATAAATTGAAAAGAAGTCTTATACTGTTCACCCCCCCTCTCAGTATAATCTTGTGTTCTTCAGTAGTAGGTTGTGTTTCCAATGCAGGGCATAATCATCGAAGCGCATGGCCCCATGTACTATGCTACCATAGAGCCAATCAAAGAACACGAAAATCTCCTTCGTCCAAATATTAAGTTTAATTATGGTAGGTGCCATAAATTCAGGTGTTACCTTTTAAGGCTATAAAACATGAGGTCCTAGCAGGGAGAAGGTTATTCATCCATCAGTTCATGCAAGACTAAGAACCTTCACTATTAATCTGCAAGTCCTATGCCCCTTGCATTGAAATTATTTGTGCCAAATTTTCCTGCACTGTAAACCCTAATTCTATCGTAAGACATCCAACATGGGGATGAAAAACTCCAAAGAGAAAGGAAAGGAACCAAAAGTAGCACACCCTGAAAAAACAAAGAAGGGCAAGGAAGAGAAAAATAATACACCTAAGAAGATTAATCTCACCCCTCACCCAGAAAAGCAACCGATGGAAGAAGGAGACGACTATGAAGAGGAACGGCTTGAAGAACCACCAATTTATGGGTGGGAAAAAATTAGAGACACAAATCTCTATAAGGGTGTGTCCGACCTCTGACGCATTATTGAGTTTATGACAAGAAGACTCACCCTAGAAAATAAGAGTGCTGCTGCATATTATTCTCAGATTTACTGGTATTTGACCCTGCCTGCTCACCACTATCTAGAGTTAATCTGTGCTATCGCGCAAAACTACCAGCCTGCATCTAGGCAAGTGTTGGACGCTTCGGGTCATAAATTGTTTTCCATTTTGAAATAAGATGTGCAAGCAGCATTTGCACCACAACAAGGGCCACCCAAGGGTTATTCAGTTTGCAATGTCATCCTGAGCGAACAAATGGAGAGGTTCACCTCCAACAACTACATATTAAAATTCCTGCATGAGAACCTCAAAAGTGGGCTCCCTTCAGGCAAGCTGCCCCAAATGCCTCTACCCTTGGCAGCCTTTAAGAACACCAATATTTTCTCTATCATTGCATGGATGGCAGGCCTATCTATAGATGCTTCAGTGCAACCCTGGTAGGTGTCTTTAGCAGAATGTATTTCGATAGGGGAATTCTACGCCCCTGATGCTTCAAGACCAAACACTAACCCAATTTTATTTGATTGGGTAGAATGGGTGGCCCAAACCTTACACACATGGCTCACTAGCATGAAAAATTTGACGACGTGCCAGTACTTCGCACCCTGTTCTTTCCTTGTTTGGTTGTTCTACCATATACATAAGCAATTTCCCCACATTGTCATTTCTCCAATCGATAAGGATGGAAATCCTCTTCCTGTGTATTAGTGGACTCCCCTTCTATTGAGGACAGAGTCTTATTATTCTTTTAATCAACATTTTTTAGGACCGCCATGCATTTGTTGAAAGGTTCTTGCCCTCGGGTGCCCCTCAGTTTGAGGGATAGAATAGTAATGGAGAAGAAGGGAGATGTTTTTCAATTAACATAGGGACTGGTGATTCACCTATTTGAATTTATAGGAAAGCCCTTCTTGCTCCCTATTTTTCCCTCTGAGTACTAGTTCACATTGGAGGTCACTCGACAGAGCGATGTAACAAACACTTTCTATGGCCACGGTCAAAAATGGGCACATACTTGTGACTTCCCCTTCAAGATGGGGGTAATTGAAGTATTTGCCTTGAAGCAGAATGTATTCCTGGAATAAAATCTTGCCAAGTTTGGCCTACTCTAGATTCCTCAACAATGGCTCTATGATCCCTTGGGAGTGATGAGGGATCACTTAAAATTCAAAAAAATTCATGTCTGCCCCCACCCTGAAATTGTGGAGCAAAGAAATAATCCTAATGGGAAATATTTGGAGTGGCATTTATAGAGGATGAGGACATTGCCTCCCTGGCATGAATTTTACCCTATGGAGGTCGAGTTTGACCCTGACCAGCATCCCTTCCCAACTCTAGACTCCACATTTTGGAGAAAGGCGAAGGATAATTTTAAAGAAGAATTAAAGAATTGGGGCAAGGAAAAACTTCAGGAGTGGTGGATAATGAGAGTCCATCACCAAAAAATGAATTCCTACGGACTCTTGACATCGGATAAAGACTTCACAATTGTCTATGAAGCCAACATTCAAACTTGGAAGTCCATATCCTTTGCCGACTTTGTTCCTCCAGCTACCCCAGGATCGGGTGAAAGCCCAAGAGGAGCTAACGATGCTTCGGAGTAGGAAGAAGAGGAAGAAGTCGAAGCTACACCAGAGGCACTACCACAGGGACCGTCAGAAATCCATGACACAAGTTTTGAAGAGTTCGAGCAACCATTGGAGAGGAAGAAAAGAAAGAGGTAAGAGAAAATTCAAGTGCCTTCAAGCCACCCAAAGCGATCCTGCACAAAGATCCCAAGTGCTCATATCAAAAAACCTACATCAGGTCTGGCTAAAGCAAATGTTGAATATGCAATGCCACCAAGTGCCGAGATAGTTCCAGATATAGATATCATTGATGTGGAGGAACTCCTCCAACAAGAGGGAGACCCCGAAGTAGAAGTCGTGGGGGTCGAGAGTGCCAAAACCCAAAAGGAGCAGGAGCCTATTACACAAGAAGTCACCATGGCTGCTCTGCTAGAAGGGCACGTAGGTACTCACTCTCCACCCTTTGACTTGGTCTCTCACATGTCCACTATGGTCCCGACCATATATTCTCATTAGTCTCTCCCTCCCTCACAAATTCAGTCACCTCCTCATGTGTTGCCTCTTGCCACTGATACCGTTAGTCCCACTCCACTCGAGTCATCAAGTCGAGACAAGTCTATTGCTACCACTTCACCTTTCCATGCCACCGATCCTTTGGACCTTAGCCGGGGCAAAGGTAGTGCCCCAATGTCGAACCCCATTCTTCATTCCCCTGCCTCACATGGCATTTTTGCACTCGGTGGGACTCCTAGTACACCTGTCGCCGAACCTTTTGGTGAAGCATCCCCCATTCATTATTTGTATTTGTTCACCCCTTTGGCTGGAGATCCAACCTCATTTGAATTAGAGATGTCTTTAATTAAGGAATGCCCTCTAGCCAAGAAGCTACTCCTAGCTTGACAAAATATAGAAAAAATGCTGAAGGAGGTGAGGAAGAAGAGAGGGCGCTCTATGACCCAGGTTGAAAAATGCGTTGTCTTCAATTTGAAGGTTGGGAAGTTGCATAAAGTAAAAAATATCCCCAAGGTCCAGAAGCCCCTGGATGAAATGACTCCAGCGAACTATGACTACCAAGACAAATCCAAAGACCTGGAGTATTTGAATCTTGATAATGAATCTGAATCCATGCACATCAGGATTGAAACTTTATGTGCGCATGTAAACATTGCCAGTCAGTGCATATTTGAAGTAGAAAATGCCAACATCAAGTTGGAAGAAGAACAACTAGAATCCACTCCAAGCTGGAGGATTCAGAGGAGCAGTGTAAGTTGATGAAAAAGGAAACACACACTGAAATAGAAAATACTACAACTATAGTATACAGCTCAGAACCAAGCATAGAGATAGACCGAGAATGATCTGAAGGCCAAGGAAGTTGAAAGCAAGATCTTGCAGTTGCAGCAGCAGTTGCATAGAAAAGAAATCTTAGAGTTGTTTGATAGAGGCAAGATCAAAGAAATCCGCTCACACTTGCTCAAAAATTTTAGATCCTGTGCCTCCAGTGCCCTATAGATTTTGACCTATATCACCGAAGCACAGCGTGTCGCTGTCGAAGAAGAACCAATCATAGATGAGGTGACTCAGAAAGCTAGGGGCTGACTCAAATTAGCCTTTGATGTCCAAAGCACTAAGTATCAGGACTTACAGGTTTCTGCAATGAGTTAGAAGGCTAGAGATTGGTCCACGGCCCAAGCCATAGTTCACGCCTTCTTTTCAAAGGTGAGGAAAGCACAAAAGGTGAAGAACCTCCTGGACATGTTTGAGAATGAACAGCGCACATCACTAGGCTATTTCCAGGATCTCTCTTCCTTAGGTTTCCTGAGCTTCACGGATGATGATGGGAACCTTCTGACCAAGGAAGAGCTTAAGACAGCATGGCTTCAGTTTGAAGGCAACGTCTCAAAGATAGATGAATGGGCAGAGCCTATAATAGAGGGGCAGGTCACATATTTCATTCTGAGACACGGCAAGATTGTAGCCTGCCTGAACGATCTATACACCAGAGCCAAAATGCTGATATCGGGCAGATTGATCGATTTTGTATTTTTGTGAAAGCATTGCAAGATCAAGAGTCTTTATCGAAGGGTGTCTGGGCTCATGTCCACCGAACCATGAAGCGCATCCGTGATCACCTTGCCCCATCACCATAGCAAGAAGCTACACTAGAGGAAGCAGAAGAAGAAGAAGAAGAAGAAGAAGAACAAGCCGTGGAAGCGCCCCAGGAGATTGAAAAGGGAGAAGGTTCTGGAGGAAACTCTAGCCCAACAGATAAATGCTGAGGATTCTCCCACCGAGATGAGCTCATTGCCCCGTGAGCCACCAAGAATGTTGACAATTTTGTCACATTGCACAATGGGGTAGAAAAATTGAATTTTTTGTAAAGTATTTCTTTTAATTTCATGAATTTGTTCCAGTGCTTTTTTTTAGAAACAACATTTTCAAGCATTGTAGCAATTTTGGCTTTCCCTACCACCCCCTTGTACATAAAATGAAGAAGAAAGAGCTTTGCTGCCGAAAAATCTAAGGAAGATAGCTTCTTCGAAAGAAATCACTAAGGATGAAAACTACTTTGGGCTCAAAGTCCCTCAAACATCTACTTCGTGCAAAAACCTTGCGAAGCGGTGTTTTCGAAGAAGGAATTCAAAGAAGGTGTAAAAAAGAGCTTTGCACCCAAAGCATTTCTAATAGCTACTTCAGGAAAAAGTTTTACAAAGCGGCATTCAAGCGACATGTCAAAAGAACAACTTCGTTGAAGGAAAATCGCGGTCCGAATTGGCTAAGGCAAGAAAACTACTTTAGGCCCGAAGTCCCTCAAAGAGTTACTTCGGGTGAAAGTTTTGCGAAGCGGTGTTGCCGAAGAAAAATGCAAAGGAAGAAGAATGAAAACTACTTCGGGCCCGAAGCACTTCAAAAGGCTACTTCGGGCAAGAAACTTGCGAAGTGAAATTTGAAGGAGCGCAATGTTGAAAATACTTCATCGAAAAATTGCCGAAGCACCCACTTCGGGCCTCCCCACCAGCAAACCATTTCTACTTTGCTAAAAGTCATTGCGAAGCATCTACTTTGAAAAACCTTCGTGCAAAGTACTTTCCCCCGAAGTGGAAACAGTCAAATAATTTTTGAAGGTAAGAATATGCTTTGGCCAAAATCCTTTCGAACCACAATTTTGAAGGAAGATCACGACGAAGCATTTTAATAGTTCATCGATGAAGTAGTTTTGGCACATCTTCTAGCGAAGCAATAATGAAGAGCCCATCTTGTGAAGGAGATCTGCTTTGGCCCTCATCACCCCCGAAGCTGTTTTACAAAGCTCCACCATGCGAAGTGAAAATCAAAGAGAATCTGCTTCGGTACAAGTCCATTGCGAAGCGAAGTTGCAAATAAAGAACTAGCGAAGCACTTCAAGGGCACGTGCTCCAAGCTAGGTATTTTCTTGAGGCGATCAAGTGCCTCATAAATGCATTTTTATGTGCCTAGAAAACTAGCTACACATTTTTAGCAATTGGAAACGAAGTATCAGTCTCTAAAGAAGAGCTCGGCAAGCATGGCAGCCACTCGTGTATTGCACCCAGAAGCCAAGGACGCTCAGATGGCTCATTAATGCATGTTTCCATGGCTAACCTAGTCGTAGTTTCTAGTTTTGGTAACATATTTGAGAGCTTAGTCACAAGGGCCGCGAGGATCCGACTTCTCAGGTTTCGAGGGTGTACTCTATTTTGTGCAATTATGGCTCAGAGGGTCGGGTCCTCTATAAAAACACAGACATTGTAATGTAAAATGGGGGGAACTTTATGCTAGAAAGCTGTTGTAACTTGCATTTTTGTGATTAATACTAAAGATTTTTGGGCTCTATTTCTCTCTTATATGTTGCCTTCTACATTTATTTCTTTCATCTTTCTTCATTTGTATATTGTAATTATGAATCCTGGATTTAGGTATGCGATTGGGGACTGAACCCTAAAATTTTCCCAAAGGATACATAGGGGAGGAAAACACTGTAAAGGCTTTCTTTTATGCTGCATGTGGATAGTGTTTCTGTTATATTCACTTTTCCTAATTGTCATTACTCTGAACTCTGAATTTTGGTGAAAGGGGAAGGGGAATCCTGGAACTTGTCCAGAGGATACATAGGAAAGTCAATATTGTGTTCATTTTGTTATATTCTTGGTGTTTCTTGCTGCTGTTTCAAGCTATTGGCTAGCAATTGTGCTTCTGGTTCTTTCCACCATTAAACTACTGAAATCTCTTCCCTTACTCTTTTATTTCTTTCCTGCACCCTTATCTTAAAACACTAAAGTAGTTTAGAATAGGATCCGGCCTTTCTCCGGAGATTGGCACGAGGGGCATATCTTCCCTTCGGCCTTTCAATGTTTGTCTAGGTCTAGGGCACATACACTTACCCAAATCCTTTCCTGGGAAGATTTGATGACCAACAATTATCACTCCTTCATTTGTGTTTCCTCTTATATTTGGTTATATCACAAGGTATTTTCCTCTGTATATAGTGTGAATATTGTATATAGATAATAGATATATAGATAAAGATATATATATATATATATATATATATATATATATATCTATATACATATGGTTTTGAATGTACATATACTATGTATATATTAGGCATGTTGGTTTTATTGTTGATCATTGTATGTTGGCTTCAAATACATGACATAAAATGATAAACAATATTATTTAAATACTAGATATCTCACTAGAATTACCACCCATCACCTAAGAAATGTATTAAATAAATAAAGGGATAACTACTATAGTCCAACACAAAATATGAGGAACTAGGCTAGAAAAAATAAAGAGGAATAAAGTTCTTGTTTATCAATATACTAATGTTATGAGAATATAAACAAGGATGTCAAGGAGAAATTTGTGGTAAAAATTGATATATTTGAAACTTCCCATACCATGAGGTAACAATGACCACTCAGAAGGTCCAAGCCAAGGAGCACAACCCTTTTGATGGTACCTATATCATCCCTCATTCAAATTATAAACACTTAAATATTTTTTATGGTAGAAAAGGGCTACTTCATTAGTAGGGTCTTTAACTATCCAATTATTCCAAATCCATCCTCCCCATAGAAGGGTGGATTAAAAAAATAAACTATAGTAGGGTCTCTATAGCCCCACTTAACTCAAATTCAACTTTGTTGAAAGTAGGATGAGATAATACAAGCCAGTCAAAAGTTTCTTCCCACCTTTAGTTAGAATAAAAGAGATCCAAGGAAAGGTGGATAAGCTTAGAGGCTATGCCAATCCTTAAATATTCCATCTATGATTGATGCTCATTTTTTTCTTGAATACAAATGAATAAGGACACTAAGGCCCGTGCACCATTGCTTCTCAGTGCAATGGCCCACATGTGCTTATAATGAAAAAGAGAATGTGAATAAATAGAAGGATTTAATAAATTGCAAAGCTAGATACATGGTGACTAGACAAGATTCTAAAAAGCAATCTCTAGCACTTAAACAAAGAAGTATTTCCATTGGTTGTAGAAGGATCCGTCTCATTTGGGAACATGTGGTAATCACATGCATAATAGAGGAATTAAACAAAGGATCAATTAAGGAGGACATCCACCACTGGCTATAAAGCTTGACTTTCATGGCCAAGTATTTCATGTCAGTCATGATCACTACCCACCATATGTGTGAGCCTACCCTATCTATTTATACTGGTCATGAAGACCATGTCTATAGTGTCAGTAGGATAACACATTCAAAGAGAAACACATCAAAATATTAATTGTGCAACCACCCCAACATAGTAATAGAGAGCCAAACCAACAATAGTTGATCATCCAAATGCTTGGAAGCTTTCAACATTTATGGCCCCAAATCTAGAGACCTCAAAGTTATTGTTATACAATTATAGAAGGATTTTTTATACAAGAGTAGAGTATATTTGTAGGCCTTCTACATAGAACTTTGAAGGGAAGGAACCTCCTCTCATTTATAAAGAGCTCTTACTTATATTGTAAAAGGAATTGGGAGTTGTTTTCTTGTCCATGGTACCCAACCTTATAGGATCTTCCTTTCACCCTTCTTTCCTATTATAACAAAGGGATCTTGAGACATTTCTTGTTTCCTAAGGAGCATCAAACCCTCTAGGCCTCATTTTCTTGTAATCATTTAAAGCATGTTAATGGAAGCCATGACTAAATTTTCTCTATCTTCTTTCTCTTAACTTGTCTTGATTCCTGGTGATGTGGTTTACTTAGTTGTGTTAACTAGTTGTAGGTGGTATTTTGCATGTTAAATTGCCACTTGTTGTATTCAAAAGTAAGGGTTCTAATTCTTTGGTGCATTAGAGTTCTAATGAATTCAAATGAGATGATATGGTAGAATCATTAGAGTTAGTATTCAATGGTTATGAGGGAGGTGGTTGGTTTAGGAATGGTTTTAGAACAACCGGAGGAGAATGTGGTTGATGTAATATTTGATGATGCATAATGTAATCCATGAGAGGATTGTATGCATCGAAGGGTAATGGAATAATATATGAAAAAACATCTTTAATAATGTAATCCATGAGAGGATTGTATGCATCGAATGGTAATGGAATAATATATGAAGAAACATCTTTAGAGCTAGTAGTTTTAAGTGAGATAGCATCAAAGTGTTCAATGATGTCATCCTAGAAAGTGTTAAGGGAAGTGACATGGATTGAGGGGATTTGGAAAAATCTATATGGAATATATGCCATGGATCAAGGAGAGAGACAATCACCATGTAATTCATGCTCAAGATCTATGTCAAAATTATCCTCTATTATATCGAGGGTGAGGTATTGAAGTTTATCCTCTACAATATCAATATAATTACAATGATAACCTATGTTAGATTTATATTTTTCTTGTTGGAAAGGTGGTTTAATAAGGGATATAGGTACTTATTCATAATATTCAAGACCAAAGAACAAACCTATGCCAATTGAAGCAATGAAAATAGTATAAGGTATTACCACAAAAATTTTCTTCTAAGGCTTTGGTCCTAAGAATTTCTAAGGAAGTATTGATAGCTTTATAGATAAAATTGGTTTGATTTATGGGTGGACTAAAAGGAACAATGATACCTATAGTTAGAGGTAAATTGTAAGCATGACAAAAGTCTCTAATGGATTATACATTAGTTGGGGTTATACATGCATTATGTATATTTTATTATCTAATGTATTATAAATTAGGTGGGGAGATACATGCATTATGTACATTATATTATCTCAAACTATGATTGGTCATAGATATTGATGCATGGGGTATCCCTTGATGTGCTTGTTATTGACCCTCGATGTAAAGAGGAAGAAGTGAAGGATGATGGTTGGGAGGCTTAGGGTATATTGACAAGAGGAGGGGAAATAGATGGAGTACTTTAAGTAAGTGGAATATGAGGATGAGAGGAGAGGATTTGTATAAGAAGAAGAGGAATAGCTAGGTGGTGTCTATGAGTTTATTGGATTAGGTGATTTATTGGAGAATAAAAAAGAGGAGAGGTCACCATCAGAGGTCTTGGTTGATCTATGGGTAACAAGGCCAATTGACCTGAGATATTGGGTTGGACCAAGGTACGGGTGAATTGAATTGAATATAAGGGTGGATCATGTAGTAGGTTGACCATGTTGTAAAATTTAAAGAGATCATTATTATCCGGAATGTGATGCACTTATCCATTATAAATATATTTCAAGCAATTATGATGCATATAAGGGACACATTGCATGTCCCTAATCCATGGTCTCCCTACAAGAATATTGTATTGTATCTCCTCTTTGATGACATAGCATAATGTAGGGATTTTGTGAATACCTACCTGAATAGATAGAATGGTTGTACATATTGTAGAGTGCAAAGAGCCATCAAAATCCTACAAGTCAAGGGATGGGGTGACAATATGGCTAGGTGGAATGTTTAGATGCTAAAGGAAAATGTTAGAAATGATGTTTATGGATGAAACAATGTCAATTAAGACACACTTGAATGTGATTCCATCAATATATGCTATGATATGCATAAGGGGATCTATCCCTACTCTCTTAAGAGTTGTTATTTCATGATCATAGAAAACAATTAAATATTGCATGCATGTTTAGAGGTTGATTGAAAGAAAATACTTATCCATAAGGTGGGGAATAAAATAATTGATATTAGGAGAAATAGATGGATGAATAATAGAAGAATTAGTTTAGATAGGGTTTTGACTAGAAACGAGAGAAGGAGGTCAAAGATATTGTGGAAATTTAGGATTGTAGGGAGAAAGAGGAATAGAATAAGGTGGATGGAAAGGATGAGGTTATATAATATTATAAGAGGAAGGTGGTAAATAATTTTTTTGAAAATAAGAATAGTTTTCATATGCACTAGTTTGGAAAAGAGTTTTAGGTGGAGTATTTGGAAAAGAGGAAGTTTTTTTGGGAATAGTAGACTTGACAGGATGAGTAAAGAGATAGGATGTGGGAGGATGCGAAGAGGTGGAAGGAGGGGGATTTTAGCAAGGATTATATAATGAAGAGGTGACATTGGAGTAAAATGTTTCATAATAACTAGGGAAGAGTCATTTGGTTGACACTATAGCCACAGTGTGGGAGGTAATGCCAATATCTAGATAGATTTGAGAAAAAATGGAAACATCGCCATTAAGAAGGTACTAAGAATTATGTTGTAAAAAACATGTGGAGAATTAGGAGAAGAAGGTAAATATACATTGTGATAGGAGAGGGAACGTTAGGTATTTTTAGGTGCAACATATATGATGTATGTGCAAAGAGTGCTAGGAATATTCTTTGTGCTAGGACTTTAAGGTCATGGGATGTTGTTGGCATTTTGTGTCATGCTTTGTTTGTGAGTTAAGGGCACAATTTGTGACATATTTATTATGTTTGGGCTATATGAATAGGTTGGTAGATCTTGAGGCAGAACATAGGTAGTTTCCTCATATGGATTGGGTGGGTTTGTTGGAGGTGAATGGCAACTCGAGAAACCTTTACAACTAGGTGTGCTTCCTCATTTGCTTGGTTTTGTATGAGTACCATGATGAATGGTGAAAGGTTGTGAAACTAGGTTGATAGGACATGTTTCCAATAGGGGTGTCTACCTATAGATTTTTGATGTTTTGGATCTATTTGTGTTATAATGTGTTAAATCATACCTATTTGTACCATAAAAATATTTGGACATGTCTATACGATTATGTGTAGGATAAGTAACAAAGGTAAAAAAAGTGGAAAAAATATACACAAGAAGATTTGGGACTATGTATGAGTTTGTTTTTCTATTTCTGTGATAATTCTATGGATCAAAAACTTAATTAATAAAACCAGGAGTCACAGATAGCATGCAAGTTTCTAAACATGTGTATGGGTGTTTTTGTGGTTGTGATGTTTACTAGCTATGTAGTTAACAAACAAATTCTTTGTTATTTTACAATGTGTCAAATTCTGTAACTTTTTTTATTTTTTTTTTGTGTTTTTTTTTTTAAATCCTACAAAAAGAAAATGGATGATGTATGCACTCTATGAAGCTATGTCAATGCATGTTTCCCTACAACACCCAAATGTGTGCAAGGGGTAACAATACAAAAATATAAAAATAATTGCTAATGATGGATATGGCTTGGGGTAAATAAACGGAGGGATATAGGGCTCTTATGCAAGAGGTAGAACTGTCTAAGCCTCACATAGGCTAAATGAAATTTCGCTTCACCCTTGAGTGGGTTTAGTAAAAAATGGTAGTTGCTTACTCACTAATTATATGTAGCCCTATGAGTAGGGGAATTTAATCCTAACCTACCTCAATGAGCTCTCAAGGGTAGGAAGTTTGTTGGTGATGAATATGTAGACACCTAAAACACGTCATGTTGAGGAGGCTACTCATGTGGACACCTTTTCAGGCCATATGACTCATATTGGACCTTCCCAAGACCTAACAGTGGTTCTAACCACTCAAATAGGGTAAACTAGTCCTTTTTAGCTTGGGTCGTTGTCCCTCCTAGCGACAGCGTGGTGGCCATTGGAGTTGATGATGGTTCCTAGAGCAGGTTTTTACTGTCGAGGATGGCCTCATATATAACAAAATTGGGCTCCCCGAGCTAAGTAAAATCTATTATAGGGCAACTAATCTTGAACGGTTATGCTCGAGAACCTTCCAAAAGTGATGCCTCATCTCCCTGAGCCTAACTGAATCTTGGTCTTGGCTTCTTTAGCAAGCCAAGATTGCAATTGAGGAAAGTCTATAAATTGGAGCATTTCCTTAATTCAAATGACCCTTAATTCTCCATAATAAAGTATTGTCAAATTATCCAGCAAGTAGAGATCAATCTCTCATAAGCGTCAAGGTGCTACCAAAATTGCATCATGAAGTTTTCATTCACATCCATGGAGTTTTGGAGAGCTTGAAGGACAAATATCACCATTGTTCATCATCAATTCACCATGAATTCAAGCCAATTACCATGATTCAACTATGTTTCAGAACACAACGAACCTTGAACATCAATTTGATAGTCGAATTGAACGTCACCAAGCATCGAGTACAGAGAACAGAGTCTCTGTTCGATGGTCACTATGCCCGAAAGTGGCTCGTAGGTAGAGCCATAAAAATTGATGATGGATAATAGAGCCCACCATTATGATTAATAATGACCTTGCTGTGATGTTCAATTTTCTTTGTTTTCTTAATTAGATCAGTTTTAGCAACTTTTAATTCTATTTCTAACATAGTTTAACAACATTTTCATTTAGTATTTCATGCATTTATTTACTATTTTATGCAATTTCATTTCATTTGCATTATCATGAAATAGGCCTCATCTTGAGAGGCTTTACATTTTCTATTGATGCTTTGTAGGTGCTTATGTGTGCAGGTTATAGGCCTTATCAGGAGCTAATCATCATCAAGATCATCCTTCTTGGCATCATCAAGCGGAGGTCACTAGGAAAACCCTCCATTATCAGTTTAGGATATTACAAGAGATCTTTTGGAAGACATCTATTGTTGGAATTATTTATGTAATTTTGTATCAATTTGGTGAATCCCTAAGAGGGATCTATTGTAACCCATTGTAAATATATTTCTTGAATATTAATGAGAAGGGCAATTTTATTTTTCTATTTCTTGTCATGATGGTTACATAGAATTCTTATTATCAAGTTGATTTCATTTTACATTTCTATAGATGTTAGATATTTTGTCATTTCTATAGTGGCGATCACGTGCGGGACCATTCCCACAATTTCCTAAAATTATTGCTAACTTGCTTTTTCTTGTTATTTTGAACTTGTAGGTACCATCGTTCTGAGTTGGCACGGCTCATAGTGGCCATCGCCATCATATCTGATGGCTAGTAGGGCCATCACCCTAACCTCTGATGGCCTCAAAATAGAGTGCAAAAAATTCAATTTGTGACATCTTCATCAAATGATGGCTACACCTGTAAGTGGCTCTATACTTGATTTTACTATGTTTTTCTAGAAAAAGATAGAATAGTAATTTTAATTAGAAAATCTAGAGAAATTTAGAGGAAAATTTTAAGTTTCTATATTTTTGCTAGCAACCACTACTGGGAACAATGGCCTCTACTTCTAGCCACCCCAAGAGACAGCGACCCACATTTTTGATCGACTCTATGTCTGATGACCTCTATTGTAGACCATTTTTCATAGAGATGACCCCTAATAAATTGTTTGTTAGGGTTTGATTGCATGTGGCCTACTTAAAGGTTATTTTCATTTAGGGTTGCATTTCAAGTTTCTAAAAATTAAAATATTTTTATCTTCATATTTGGAAATTTGAAATGTATTTTCATGCATTAGTGAAAAGTCATTGTATGCTCTATCTTGCATTTTCTTTTGCATGGAATAAAAGGAATCCACACACACATCATGTATCAAATTTAACATCAGTGAGTTGGAAGTGACATCCAACCACTTGATCAAGACCAACGGTGGCCTTCATCACCACCTGTTTGGCTTGTATTGTGGATTTTTGTACCCTTATTTTGGCCAAGGCTAGCTCCAAGAACCATCGTAGCCATGAAAAATTGCATGCACTCTTCTTCAAAAGGTGTATCACTGATCATGGTGAACTGGGTGAGGACTGGTAGGACCTATGCTCCCTCATCGGATATGGGATTCATCTCCATATTTTGGTGGGTTTCACAATCTGGACTTCATCACCGGATTAGTGTGTGAGAGCATGTAGGTGAAAACCCTTTAACATTGAGCATTACATCAACATTTTCAAACTCGAACAAGAGAAAGGTAAGATATTCAATGAATTATAACACACAATCCAGTTTCTAGGAAACATAATTAATTCTTAAATGAGATAATCATTTGTATACATTGTTTATTTCCTAATCACATGCATAATCAAAACAAAATGGTCACTACATGAAGCCATACCTAGTTACCAACTGAGGCCATTGGCAATGCATGCAAAGGCTCAGAACACCTTAGATATAGCCCACATGACCAACCTTTACCTAAATGACATTCAAGCAATCTTCATGGAGATAACTCTACCCATGGGGGATCTTCTCATCGAGAGACCCCTACTAGGAGGACTCTTGTGGGAACTCCTCATGACCATGATGAGGATCCTTCTAGACCTCATTCATCACATGTTGTTTCTAGATAAAATCCACCCAATGAGGGGCCTAATAGAGGGGTTGCATGCATCCATGTACCCAATATATCTACAAACCCTTTAGAGCTTGGAGTAGAGTACATGCCCTTGCTTAGTCAGATAGGAGAGATACTCCTCCTGACCAACCTTGGAAGACTCATAAGCTAGATTTCTTAGATAGGTATGGTCCAAATGCAACCCATAGAGCCCCTTCTTCTACTCATTCTCATTTTGAGAGTGGATGTGATGAAGATATAGTTCATCCTACACATGCCCATGGTGAGTGTTCTACATGAGCACACCATACACCTGCACCATCATTACATGAGGATATTACCCCTAGGGTTGAACATAGAGTGAATGCAACCTCGATTGATTGAGGTAAGAGGGTAGCTATCCCTTCTACAAGAACTAAAATAGCTAAAACCCCTCGCATCGAGGTGAGAAGTTAGTGGCCTTACATAATGGATCACATAGATCGGCTACCTCAGCCTAATGCTAGTCAAAGAGAGAAATTACTCCAATATCAATTGGAGGATTTATGTAATGAGCGAGAGTACTTAGACCATGAGCATGTAGAGCAATAGAGGCTACATCATCAATGTTTGTATGAACATAGACTATGTGAGGAAAGGATCCTTGAATAAAGGTTGCATGAAGAACAATCGCGTAGGGTAGCTCATGATGAGGTGCCCACTCCTACCACCTATAGGCAACAACACACCATGAGGTACACTATGCATCATCAGGAGTTACCTCTTAGGTAGATAGACACCCATCCTCTTCACACATCTATGCATAATTCTTAGTAAAGATAACGCCTAGCACCAAACCCATCGGAATATGAACCTTATGAAGAGATGGAAGTAGATGAATAGGACCAAACATATCCTGAGCCATCTTGCAAGGACTTGGTGGATGATCAAAATCTTCCAACTCGATCAAATTGAAACCTTCCACCTCTTGCTCCCAAGAGACCTCTTTGAGAAGATGAGATTATCTCATCGCAGGCCTATAAAGTGCTCATGGAGTGAATCCAATCACTCAAGAAACAAGGTGTGGTTTATCAAAAACCCATGTTGAGCAAGTTATATAACCAACCCCTTAATCCATCAGTGCCTAGTCTAACCTACCCTAAGCATTTTGAGATGCCAAAGTTGGACAAATTTAGAGGGGATGATGATGCCCAAGAGCACATCACAAGTTTCATGAACTTGTGCTTCCAGCTCCAAAATAATGATGCTTTGCTATTATACACATTTGTGATAACACTCTCTAGTTCTACCTTAGAGTGGTATAATCAGTTACCTAGACATAGCATCTCTAGCTTTGAACAACTAGCTAATACCTTTCTTGAATGCTTCTCTTTCGAAGTCAAGAAGAAGGCCAACCTTTCTGACTTGTCGAATCTACGCCAATATGATGATGAGCTAGTAATGGATTACAAAAATAGATGGTGCAAGATCATGTCAAAATTACCATTCACCATTCTTATTTTTGAATTAACATGGATGTTTACTAAGAGTTTCTCTAAGCATATATCATTGTTATTACAATTATAGTAATACCAAACATTTGAGGAAGCTTTGGCTCAAGCCAAAGTGATTGAGGATATTAAGTTCTAGGAGGGAGAGCTAAAACTTTAAAAGAAAGAATGGAATAAAAACACTCGTAACAATCCTCATCAGGTGAAACCAACACTTATGAACCAGGTTGTTCTAAACATTCCAAAAGTAGAGAAATCCCAATAATAACCTAACTATCAAGCTCAACCTCCTCTTACATAATACAATAATAAGACCCAACATAATCAAGGGTAATATAAACAATGTCACACCCCTCGCACATACATACCATTACCTGAGTCTTTGGTGTCCTTGTTTAAAATATCATGCAACAACTTTACAAGAAATCAAATTGCTAGATATAGCATGTTTGAAACGAAAGGGTATAGAGAGGATCAATATTGTTCTTATCATAGATAAAATGGACATGATATCCAAGGGTGCTATGGTTTCAAAAACCTGGTACAAAATATGCTTGATAAGAACCAACTTCAAATAGATAATCCTCTAGCCCTAGATAACCAACAATTAGGAATATTCAAAGAGCCCTTGCCCAACCATGAGGTTAAGGGAAATCAAATGGGGTATGTCAATAAAATTCACATGGATCCACCCACACATGGGTTTGTTGGTATGATTAACATAGTAACCCACAATAAGAGGTATAACCAACCTGAGCCACCTGTGGCTCCCATTCGGATACCTCCTATGCCCTAGCCAAGGGCTAGTCCAAAATTAGTTGCTAGGTCCACCGAGTACAACCAGTGATTACTATCAGAACCAGACTTACTCAAAGTCTACAAATGGCCTCGACCAAGCTTTCCATCTATGAGCTCATTCAGCAATCCCCTAGGCATAGGGAGATACTTATGGAGATCCTTAAATCCATTGAGCTCTAGCCCTAGAATCCAAATGCTTTCACCAATTTTGTGGGGCACATCCAAAAATACAAAGAGCTTGTGATCACCTTTTATGATCATAAAATCAAATTAGTCTCAACTAATGTAGTGGATCCTCCATTGCACATCATCACTTGTATAAATCAGATTATATTCAAGTGAGTGTTGATCGATATGGGCTCATCGATTAACATCATTACGATGATAGCTTTAGGATATTTGAGTCTTCCAGAGTCACACATAGTGGCATCAACCTTCACATTATGAGCATTCAATGATGTGTTATGCTCAATAGTTGGCACCATAGTCTTACCTATTCAGGTGGGACTTAAAACCATATCCATTTTATGCCATGTGCTAGAAGGTGCTATGCAATATAACATCTTGCTCGATCATCCTTGGATCCAAGATATGAGATGTGTCCCTTCCATTCTACATCAATGCATCAAGTACATTTATGAAGGATAGGTCCATGTCATCCCATCGGATGAAGAACCTTTCAAATATGTTAATCAGGTTAGTAATCCAAGGGAGTTCATCCTTCCATCTATGCATCTGGATATTAGACCCACATCTCCTATTAAGCATCTAGAGTACAAGTCTAAGGTAGTGCATGTTGATCCATCCACTTCAGCACCACTGTCATCTCCCAAACTAGTTTCCACTTCTGACAAACCTTCATCATCATCTGATCCGAAGAACAAATAGAAGCTCAAAGCACCTATGGTAGAAGAGCCTAAAGTCATCCCAAATGTAGCTACAATGGATATTTTGACTCCCATGGAGGTGGATGATTCACCTGACCTAATGGATGATGTACCTCAACTGACTTCACCTACTTCATCTACTGCATCATCCGCATCGTAGGTGATAGTTCATCTAGTTAATCTTGGGCTAGCAGAATATTTGGTTTAGAATGTAACCTTTATACCAATAATCGAATCCACACAAGATATGGGGAGACCTCGGGTTCCTCCATTACCCATTGGGATGGTGGTACCTCTAGGGATACCACCTAACCAAACCAATTTTATCTATGGGGGCTTTGACCAAGCCATAGATCATTCTCCTATCATCAATGATGATGATGAACCTTTTATAGGAAATATCTATTACATGTCAAACCCCGAGTTTGCTCTTAGATATTTTGACCATTGTCATTGGCATGGTAATGGATTAGGCTTATATGAGTAGGGTCGTAGAACACCCTATCAACCATAGTATCAACTACCAATAGATAAGTTTGGATTAGGGTACTCTATCCGCATGTTAGATGAGTTACTAGCTATTTCCTTAGAGCACCTAAGCTTAGGCTTTGGGGTAGATATTGATTGGAATCCATACGTTGACCCCAACCCTTCGCATCTATGGAGGGATGATCACCTAGTCACCATGGTTTCCATAGAACCTCCTATGGTTTATCATGAGAACATCCTTGAAGAGGAATATGAATCAGAAGATATTCCTAAAAATGATTGGGTTAATGTAGATGATGAGTATGAGGATGCAACTAAAATTGCATATCTAGGTCCTACTCATCTTCATCATCTCAATAATGACATAGAAGCCATTGAGCCTAAAATACCCCTTGTTGACATAGATGCTATCTATCATAGGGCATTTCCCCATCTACCTAACTTAGCACAGTTGCTTCCACTAGAGGACCTAGTTGTCCTATCTCCTCCTAGAGTGGATCCCAAAATCTTGATGCCTCCTAGTCCAGACTTGGCATATCTAGAGAAAAAAACAATTGATAGGTCCTACCCCTACGACCATGGATATTACCTTCCATCCATCAATATGATCTCCATTGATTTAACCACACCACTCCGCAACCCAAGCGACCCTTCAAAGCCATTGTACCTCAACCTTGAGGCCATTGACTTTGATCACACTACATCACCCCCATCACCTGAGGATTTCTTCCCCTATGAAGAAATGTTACAACCTTTCCATTTTATCCTAGGTTGTGCTCATGATGTCTATAATTTTGAGGTTGAACCTGACATGGTAGATCACCTGAACCCAGTAGATGACATCCATTTGATCCCTACACCTCACCAGCTTGAGGAGGGATCCCACATGTCAATAGAGGAGACTTTCGAAGTGGATATTAGTTTAGATCCTAACCATCCTAAGAAATTCAAGTTTGGAGAAAGTCTATCTCCTAAGGAATGAGCCATCCTCATACCTCTATTGATAGATAGACCTAACCTTTTTGCTTGGATGTACAAAGACATGTCAGGTCTGGATCCAAAATTGGTTACACATAACCTTTCATTGGACCCCACTATGAAACCGATCAAGAAAAATCTTAGGAAGATGCATCCAACCATCACTTTGATGGTGAAAGATGAATTGCAAAAGTTGTTGGATGTAGAGTTCATTCAGCCCATCGACTATCTAGAATGGGTATCAAACATGGTACCTATAGGTAAACCTAATGGGAGGATCCGTATTTGTATGGATTTTAGAGACCTAAATAAGGCAACACCAAAGGATGCATTCTCATTGCCAAACATTGATGCTCTTGTAGATGCAATTGTAGGTCATGAGATGTTATCTCTCATGGATGGTTTCTCTGGCTATAATCAGATTTGGGTCAAACCCGAGGACCAACATAAAACAACCTTTACCACTCCATGGGGTACATTTTTCTACAAAGTTATGCCATTCGACCTCAAAAATATTGGTGCCACATATCAATGGGCCATGACATACATTTTCCATGACTATATGCATAAGATCCTAGAGGATTATATTGATGATTTTCTTGCCAAGTCATTATTGTATGAAGAGCATGTAGATGTTTTGCATAAAGTCTTTGATCGCCTGATAGAGCATAATGTCAGGCTGAACCCCAAGAAATATGTTTTTGGTGTTACATCAGGAAAAATCTTGGGATTCATCATCTCTAAATGAGGGATCAAAGTCGATCTAGTAAAATGTCAAAGCTATATTAGAAATGCTTCCCCCAACAAACATTAAAGAACTTTGAAGCTTACAGGGTAAAGTAGCATCCATTAAGTGCTTCATAGCGTAGTTATCAGATAAATTTCGACCCATGAATCGACTGCTACATAAGGGGGTCCCATTCAATTGGGATGAAGACTATCATAAAGCCTTTGCTGAGATCAAATAGTACCTAGCATCACCACTAGTTTTAGCTCCACCTCAACTAGGTGTACCTTTTTTACTGTATATATCAGCCATAGACTTTGCCCTAGGGACCATGTTAGCCTAGAAGAACAAAGAAGATAAAGAATAAGCTATATATTATATTAGTCACACCCTGGTCAGCTACGAGCTGAAATATGCATACATTGAAAAGCTCTGTTTAGCAGTGGTTTTTGCTACTAAGAAGTTGCACCACTATATGCTAAGTCATACTATGTATGTCATATCCAAACAAAATCCTTTGCAGTACATGATGAGTCAAACGTATCATAATACACGTACTGCAAAGTGGATCATGCTATTGATAGAATTTGATCTTGAATTCATTAGTCAAAAATCTATCAAAGGTTAGGTCATAGTAGATCAACTGGTAGAGGCACCTCTTTAGGATGATAGGCCTCTTGTCATAGAACTTCCTGATGATGTAGTCTTTGCATTATCAGAGTCACCCAAACTCAAAGAACCGGATAACAAAGCTAATATGACTTTGTTCTTCGATGGTTCAAAGTGTGAGCAAGGGGGTGGCATAGGGATCATGTTTTTCATGCCACAAGGAGCTCCAATGCCCTTGTCTTTTAAACTTGACTTCCCTTGCACCAACAATAATATTGAATACGAGGCTCTAATATTGGGTCTCCAAACAACTCTCACCATGAAGATTAAAAAGCTAAATATCTTTGGTGACTCCTTGCTCATAGTAAACCAAGTGAAAGGAATTTATCAGTGTAGATGTCCCATATTGAAATCTTACAAAGAGCTTGTGGACACATATCTAGCCCAACTAGATTGGTATGACATCGAGGTAGTCCCTCGTACATCTAATCGATTTATGAATACTATGGTATCTTTGGGATCCTTAATCCCTTAGAATCCTTCCACTAATTTTACTACCATCCATGTCAAGATGCTCTCACAATCCATGATGTTGCGTGAGGCTCCAAACAACAAGGAATTAGTCCACATGATTTAGATAGAACCAAACCATGAATGGTTCTACAAAGCATAAGACTTTCTGACATAAGCATCCTAGGGGTCCTTGATCTCGTAGGGTCCTTTAAATAATGGTACTACCATTCATCATAAGGTTGTTTCCCAATCTACATTTGTACAAATCGAATCACAATGGGAACAAGTCATTCAGATAGTTGAAGCTATAGCTTATCAAGATTGGCTCACCCAATTAAAATATTACCTGAAACTTGGTAGCATCCCTCAAGGATTATTGCATGCCACAAAATGAGCATTTAAATAGAAAGTGATTAGATATGTCTTGCTAGGAGATATTCTATATCGATGGAGCTATGATGGAATCCTCCTTCATTGTCTCGAGCCCCAAGAATCTTCTTGGGCAATCTTGCAAGCTCATGATGGTACTCACGGTGGCCATTTTAGTGGCATGGCTATCGTTAAGTGCATCCTTAGAATGGGCTATTATTGTCCCATGATGGATAAGGATTGATATGCATATATGAAGAAATGCATCAAATGTTAGCATCATGCTAACCTTATGCACCTACCATCTTAGGCCTTGCAATCGATTCAATCAACTTGGCCTTTTTCTCAATGGGGATTCGATCTAATTGGGAAGATATCTCCTCCTTCTTTGGGCTGCCACACATTCATTATAATGACCACTGAGTACTTTACCAAATGGGTGGAAGCAATCCCTTTGACCACTATGACTGGAGCTCATATTGCGGAGTTCATACTCCATAATATTATATGTCATTTTGGTATTCCATCCAAAATCATATCGGATAATGGAACATCATTTAAGAACAAATATGTGCAGGCTTTAACATCCAAATATAACATTCAACATAACTTTGCAACACCATATTATCCACAAGAAAATGGGCAAGCAGAGGCCTCTAATAAAATAGTAGTTGCCATATTAAAGAAAACCGTTAAGGAGAATCATAAGGATTGGCACCTTCAATTACCTCTAGCTTTATGGGCTTATCAAACTAGCATACAGACACCCACTAGGGCAACCTCATTTTTTCTAGTATATGGCGCTGAGGCCATTATGCCCTTGGAATTAGAAATTCCATCATTGCGAGTCTCATTGAAAGAGTTCATCGATGATGACACTTCACGACAAGCTCGCCTAGATCAATTGACCCTTCTTGATGAATGATGAGTGAATGCTCTTGAGCATCTCCATGTTTACTAGGATCATCTTAAATGAGCTTATAATACTAAATTCCATCCAAGAGACTTTAAGGTTGGGGATCTTGTGCTTAAAGAGAACCAACAGAACTCAAACCTACCGCCTCATCTACGAGATAAATTTGCAGCCAATTGGTTAGGTCCCTTCATCGTAACAGAGAAGATAGGACCTAGAACTTATCACCTAACTTCGCTAGAAGGTGTTGAAGAGCCTGAACCTCTCAAAATTCTTCACTTACAGGAATTTTATACATAGATCATAAAACAATCAAAATCACAAAAACAATAAAAAATCATCAAAAATCCAAACAAATCAGAAAACATAAAAACACAAAAACAATTCAAAACATCAAAAACACAAAAATATTTACATTATATGCATTCATTAGTTTTTATAATATGTACTCATTAATTGCATTTGCATTAGGATAGGTTGTGTTTACATTCTTACAAATGACACCATGTTTGTATGTCAATCATGAATCCATATATCCTTATCATTCATATTTCCTTGTGAGTAATTGTGTTTTTCAACACAACTTATGAGTTGCTATAGGGTGTATACTAGGTTTTCTGGTCATTCAGCCATCCCTAGTTATCTTTTTAGATTTTGTAGAAAGCTATCTTGGCTTTTAGAAGGTAAGGTCTAGTTTTGATAGTACCTTGCATATCTCAAAATCCCAACACAATTTTAAACATTAACAATCCTAGTTTGAACAAGGAAGGATGACACTACAAAGTGGTCCTGGTCACCTTAAGTGAAAGGTTTTCCTTGCTCATATTATTATGCACATGGTCTAGAATGTTGATCATTGACAAAAGGACAAGCTCCTCCCTACCCAAACAATCCCTTGCTCTTCCACAAAATGAGCAAAATTCCCAAAGCAAAACAAAATAAATAGTGATTTTCATCACTAAGAAAATCCCTTGCTCAAAAAAAAAATAAAAATGCAAAATAAACAGTGGTTTTCACCACTAAGCATGAGCAAGTATCCCAAGCAATTAAAATAAAATAAGGGGGTAACGAGCTTGAATCCCTAGAATCTTCAGTATTCAAACACCATGGGGTGATCTCCATTACAACAATGGGTTGAATGAAACCCACCTAGCAATGGAGTAGCCTTACGCGTGGTGATATGTCTATCACATTAGCGACCTTATTTTGTACAGACCAATGTCAGCTTATGGATGAGCTAGCTTTAGGTGGCTTGTATTGCCTAGTAGTCTAGTCTAACTACATCCAAACTTAGGATCATGATGACCATATGGTGATCCTCATTACAACAATGGGTTGAATGAAACCTGCCTAGCAATGAGGTAGTCTTATGCCTCATCTAATATATTCACTTTGCACACACAAGGATAGTGAATATCTGGGTCTTCTTAATAGGCTTGTATCTTTCAAGAGTCTTGTGTAGTCATTATACAACTTTTGATCAATCAACTAGGGTGTTTGAGTCTCATGGAAAACCTCAAAAATTCTCCTAATAGCAACAAATCATCTCATCAAACAATCACAATTTTCCTTATGAAATTTTGTTTATTAAGGGGTGTTCATAGAATAGGATAGATACCGAATGGATATCAATAATGATATTTAGATGGCCACTGACTATTTTATGCATATATTTTAGTTTGCAAAAGCTTATAGGGAAAGCCCTTACATCTCACATCATTTCATCTCACATATGGATGTATAAATGATTAATTCTTATGATAAGAGTTAACATTTTCATTCATGATTTTCATACATTTTGTGGTGTCTACCATTAGTCTGTTAAACACACATTAGATTCATTCATTATGTTTTAAGTGATTAAAGCATACAGGTACATTTGCATTAGACCATCCTCATGAAATTAATGCATTACATTCACCATATCATATAAACATAAATTAAATGTATAAACAATTAAACAAATTAAAACATGCATTTAACATTCACTACTGCATCCATATAAGCATACATAGTAGTGCATCCACACATCTAGATCATAGCATCTAATCATACATTAATCATCTAACTATTGCATGTCATTAGTACATCGCATACATGTAGCAATAACACATCATCATATAGGCATTACATCCATTAATGCATCCATGAACATAAATCAAAACCATAACACATAATGAGCCATAAAAGAGGATATCATATATATATATGTGTGTGTGTATGAATAAGAAAGTACATCATGGTACAAAAATACCCATAGGCTACAACTATGTAGGTCCTCAAACCTTACACTCAAAAATGATAAAGACATCATATCATATCAAGCGGGGCCTGCACCCCCTGAGTCACCTCCACCCTCAACCCCATCTCTGTGAGGCTACCTAGAGCCACTACCTGTCGATCTCTCTGATCGAGTTTCTAAACTATGACTAGGGTGCACTGAGGATTATCCAAACTCACTACGTTGACTCCTATGAGATCCTTCTATACTATATCACATAGGTAGAGTACTGCTAAGCATAGCAATATGTCCCTCTAATTGTAGAATATACATACCATCAGTTTGGCACCCAACATCATACTGACTAACCAAAGACTATAGTATAATAACCTAAGCCTACAACCCTAACATATCTTATATAGCCTATGTATTTTTTATGGCCTTTACTAAATCTATAGGTGTAGTCACTAACTAAATACTCAGAGCATCTCGCTCCACAGTCCTTGTATCTACCTTGATAGTCTTGGTAGTTAGCTATGCATGTATATTGTCTATCATCACTATAGTTATATCCACCTGATCCTAGAGAGTAGCTCTCTCCTCAGTGTATCCTTTGCTGCTATCCAGCACTCAACTAACTTTGAGTAATAGCAAGAGATGTATCTCACTCCATCAACTACCTCTATGAAGCCTATATTTGTGCTTGTAAAATTTACTCCTATTCCCATAGTTTTCCTACCTCATCACTTAGGGCATACTCCTTGCCCTCCTCCTTATCCTGGGGTTCATTCGTCTACCTTGCATCCTTCCCCCACTCACCCTCCATATTGTAATGCACTCATTGCTCATCATCATCACCACCCTCCTCCATTGTTGCTATTACAAGCATACCCGTAGGTCCACCACTATGTCATATCCAAGAGAACCACAAAATATCATACTCAATAGTGGTCCTTAGATCCTTTGATAACTGCTCTACCTGAGGTAACTCAAACTATGTTTCAATGTGCCTACAATGATAGAGGACTGGCGCCTTTAGCACATATTAGGCTACGTCGAATTGCCTAGTCAATCGAGAGTAATGAAAATACTCTCCCATTTCTATGGCACCCCATTATCCATATGCCATATCTCACTCTAGCTAGGTACCTCCCTACCTCAGGATAATTAGAATAATCCAAGTAGGGCCTCCATATAATATGATCATGTTGTAATCCATCCAATGATTATGTATAATGTGCTAGCACACCTGCATGTGGCTGTATCTAGCCAACCTCCTCATATTGTGACTATCGTGATGTATATCCAATGTCATCATCCCCTAATTCATCTCAAGATTTCAGGTAATCCAATGGGTCGATCTACTTGGATGTGCTCCCATCCCCAGATCTAAATCAATAGACTGCACCCCACTCCCACCCACCCCTGATATTGTATCTTGTACAACTCATCATAGAGATGTGCTAAGAGAGTGCTCCCCCATGCCATAATCACCAGTCCTACATGTCACACTCCACTAGGTCTTGCACCATGTCTAGGAGGTTCCAAGGGAACCTCACTCCTGATGAGTCTGGTAGTAGCACATTTGAGATGATGTGCATCAACACTACCTGGATATGAGATAATATGTGTGCATCATACCACCTCTAGACTAGGACCCCACCATGATCTATATCCCCTAGCACCCCAACAACTCTGGCACCAAAAATTCCGCTCTAGAACCCTCTCCCGATCTCGAGTCGAAGAAGAAGTGATAGCCAATCCATCAATGGGGATCCTAAAAATCTGGTAGATGTCCTCCAACATCACCATCTTCTCGCTAGTGGGGATATGGAATGTGTTGGTCCTACTTTCCAAATTATGAGCCAAGGCCATGAGGTAATAATGATCCAACATTACAGTCGATAGGTGCACAACCTATTTGAGGTCGATCACCTCAAACCACTTCCAATCATCATCATCCAACATTGATCATAGCTCCAATAAAAGGTTAGGGTCCCTAGATTGAGTTTTTAAATCTTGAAACCCAATAGCATGCAATTCAAAGCAAACAAACAATTATCATACAAAAATCATTTCAAAAAAAAAAACAAACAATTTATCTCCAAAAAAATATCAAAAATCACAAAAATAGACCTAAGGTTGAGAACCACTTAGGGCCTTGATAGTCACCATGACTGGCACTAAACCCCATGACGACCAGCACCAACGATCATATTTTTTATTGTTTAAATTCAAACATGGACGACAGACCTCCTAACAACCCCCTTTTTGCTAGTCAGGTTTTGCTCTTGCCTAGGAAGGCCCCACAGTGACACCCATGAGAGGTCTTGTCCCAACCCAAAAAATGAAAAAATCAAAAATTTCCCTCCCCTTAAGCTATCCTAAGCTAAATTCTAGACTAGGGGTGAGGTTCATTACCTGCAGTTTAATGTGGTTCATTTAGCCCATTAATTAGTGAAGTTCATTTTAAATTTCACAATTCACAAGGGTCATATTGAGAGTCTACCTTAGGAGCTTCAGCTCCACCACTCATCAAAGCCTTGGGCTGATCATTCATGATGGTCTATCTCAATTTTGGTAGTGTTTCGTATCAATTTATCTCTCCTCCTTTACAACTCACTTTTCTCTCACTTCTAGCTGTAAAAGTGACACTAAAAAATAACCAGAAGTCCTTTTATATTTTCTAAAATTTGTAATCATTCCTTTGAAGTGCAATCACATTTTGGTGGGGTCATCGTACCTCATGATGATCATATAATTTGTAGATCTCCATCATTTTTCCTCAATATGGCCTCCAAATAGCAATAAATACACTCATTTTATCACCACCATGAATTTCATATTGGATATTGAATCACACCTACTAGTCCATATTCATCATAAATTATAAAAAATTATAAAATATCAAATAAACAAAATCTCAAATGCACCTTGTACTTAGTTATTAATAAACCTTGAACATCAATTTGACAGTCGAATTGAATATCACCAAGCATCGATCGCAGAGAATAGAGTCTCTGTTTAGTGGTCATTGTGCTCGAAAATGGCTCGTAGGTGAATCCATCATAATTGATGATGACTAATAGAGCTCATCATTATGATTAAAAATGGCCTTACTATGATGTTCAATTTTCTTTGTTTCCTTAATTAGATCAATTTTAGTAGCCTTTAATTCTATTTCTAACCTAGTTTAGTAGCATTTCCTTTGGTATTCCATGCAATCCTTTAATGTTTCATGTATTTTCATTTCATTTGCATTATCAGGAAATTGGCCTTATGTCGAGAGGCTTTACATTTGCTATTGATGCTTTGTGGGTGCTTATGTGTGCAGGTTACATGCCTTATTAGGATCTAGTCATCATCAAGATCATACTTCTTGGCATCATCAAGTGGAGGTCACTAGGAAAACCATCCATTATCAGTTTAGAAGATTACAAGAGATATTTTGGAAGAAATTTATTGTTTGGATTATTGATGTAATTTTGTATCAATTTGGGGAATCCCTATGAGGGATCTATTGTAACCCATTGTAAAGACATTTTTTTAATTTTAATGATAAGGGCAATTTTATTTTTCTATTTATTTTAATTATGGTTACATAGTTTCATTTATCAAGTTGATTACAATTTATATTTCTATAAATTTTTTATCTTTTGTCAACTCTATAGATGCCTAGAAATATTCTTATGGGGTTTGTTATGGTGTATATGGGGTGAGGCAATGGTTGGAGATAAAATCTCAAATCATTAGTCTCAATTGGTGTATGTTGATGAAGTCCAACGGAACCAATGAATGAGAGACATGCAGGTGCATGTGGTTGAATTTCCATTTTAGAAAACAAAGTGCAAAAAGGAAACTAAGTTGTGAAAGGAAAATTCTTTTAACTTTAATGAAATAAAATTTACCTTTTGAGAAGAAATTTAAGCATGAAAAGAACAAGATCTTGGTTTGAGTGATATGTCAACTAAGATTTGCTTTATCATAAATTTATCTACATTAGACAAGATAGTCTGGTTAAGGCTATGACCAAATATCTTATAATATATTTGTGTATGAGACATATCAAACTCTATTCTCAGCTTAAAGAGATTAAAAAAATTGAGGCTTTCTCCATGCCTTATGAAAATGTGTTTATGCTAAATTAATGAAAAGGTACCTATGAAACACTATTTGCAAAAAGGAACTTCTAAAATATTCTTAAAAAGCAACTAAAGTGATTATGGTGTGTATTATAAAGTATTAAAGCAAAATGGATGCATTTTGCAAAACACTAAAGCACAATGATGTATTTTGTGAAAATGCCCAAAGCAATTTTGGGCTTTTGTAAAACAACAATACTAAAATTGATAGCAAACCTTTGATTTTGGAGAAGCAAATTTGTAGTTTTAAGTAAATTCACAGGCCTTGTTAATGCTTACCTATGGTATCCAGTATTTAGAATATTTTTTGGATGACTATTAGATTCTGAATTATGTCTCAGACTGGATCGTACCCCTCCCTCCAGTTGGATCGATTGTACCTATTCGTATGATTGGAAGCAATGGTGATTTTCATTTTTAAATTTTATAGTGCTTTATAGTTTATATATTTTAGAATTATTTTTTGGAAATTTGTTTGCAATAGAGAAATATAGAAAGCTATATTTTATACAAAAATATTATAGATTAACAAGTAATAACCTAAGTTAAAAGACAAGAATAAAAAGATGGTATACAACCCAGTTTTGCAACATCCAAGGATAGATAAAAGGTTAGCAAATTCACATTGGAGATGCATTTTGTAAGGTAGTTTAGCCTAATAAGGCAATAGAGAAAGTGATATATCAATTTGTATGGGGAAAATATATCCCCCAACTTACCTACAATAGTGGAGTTGTTGTGGACAATGTAGAGACTAATACTTTGATGTTAGGGATGTGGCTTTTGGAGTGCTTTGTTTAATCATATGGGCCCATCATATTACTTTGATAGTACCCATTTATATGATCCTATATTGTAGACTAAAAATACCTTTACCTTGGACCTGAGGTGTTTTTAGCATTTTAGAGAGTTTTGTATTGGTTTTATGGTACATGTAACAGAGAAAATGACAAAGATACTAGTTAGAAGTTAACAAATTATCTTAATAATAACTGAGTTAGTATGTCCTTAATCACCATAATTAAAACTATAGAGAGTGTTTTGTTTGCATTAATAAGTAAAAGGTTACAAGATTGCTCCTTTTTACAAATTCCCCATGGGCAACAAAATGGGTCTCCCAATAAGGGATCCCTCTTCTAGTGAACGGTTTTAATAAAACCAAGGGTCTTCTGTGGGATCCTCAAAAGGATTGGGTTTATTGTGAGTGAATCACTATCAATTATGGAAGTTATTCTAAACCTACACAACCCTACAAAAATGGTTAGTAATATTTGATGGCCTATCCCAATCAAACCCCATATGATAGAAGATACAATACCAAATAAAACTAGCTTACTACATGATAAAAGTGATATAAAATAGTAAAACATAGTTGCTTACCTAGATTTGTAGTCTACTACAAGAATTTTGGACTGAAATAGGTATCTAGACTCATTTGTACCCCTAGGTATGATCCTTATGATCATACCTATATGTACAAATGGGTCTATGTTATCTAGGTAGAGGGTTGTTGTGTTGTAGAGGTTCTTCTAGTGTTTTTTAAGCTCTTTATCATGTTGAATGATCTTATGTACCTGCAATTTAGGGAAAATTACAAAATAAGAGGGACTATCAATAAGCTCATATGGGTATTCATGGTGGTTGATAGTGAGTGGTAGTTGAGTGCACTTAGTTTCTATAGTAATTTCTATAGAGTTTGGGTATGTGAATATTTGATTCTTAGAAATGTTAGAAATGGCCCTCTATGGCTAGGGGGGTAATGTGCCCCATGATATGTCCCATGAGGTGGAATGGGGTGCCATGCATCATAAATGGATTTGGGTGAGAGAATTCCTCACCCATCCATATGCAATAAATGGGTAAGGATGAGGCATGAATGTCTTCTCCTCATTGTAGAATAGTGGAGGATGACTCATACATGTTATCAATACCTTGAATGAATTAAAGCAAAAGGTATTCAAATGTTATTTATGACATTGAATGTACATGGGGATGTGGAGGGGAGCAAAAGTTAAAGTATAACCATGGTTGGGTTAACCAAGGTTAGGCTAGAGTGAACTAGGCTTAGGTAGAAGGTAGAATAGGTTTAAGTATCCCTAGATTAGTTTTAAGGGGTGGTCATATGGTGACTAGGGGTTGAGTGTAGAAAAGGGCTTAATTGGGTGAATAGTGTTTTTAGACAAATAATGCAAAATTAAAAGTAATTTGTAAATTTATCAACCGCTAGCACTACACAAGGATAAATGTGACATTTTTGGGTGTCTACATAACTAAATGAATTAAATGACATTGAAGCAAAGTATGAAAGAGTAAGGTTACCTTTCGTATGTGTGGGCTATTCCACTTCTTCAATATTCATTTCCACATGATGTGAAATTGCATGAAAAATAGATGTAGAAGACCTAAAGTGCTTAGTAGATCCAAATATTATAAATAATGGTGTTGATTTCGACTACGTGTCAGAATATCTATTGGATTTTGGTAGGTGTCCTATTATTGTAGTATCCCTTCTACTAGAAGACAATAATAGTCTTCTCTGCATTCAAGTTAAAAAAAAAATCAAAACTATATTTTAATATAATAATAATTACTTTATTAAAAATTTAAATTTTACTTGGACCTCTTTGGTTGTCAAACCAAGTGTCCTTTGGTCTAGGTGCAGCAAGGTTCGTACTGAGGAAATTTGCACATTGGAATAATATTTATAAAAATTGTAAAAATTTGGTTGAGGTAATAGTGACAACAATGTTTGTATAGGCATTGTGGATATCACTTGTGATAAAGTTGGAAAGATAGGAACTTTCGTAAAATTTGGTGTGGTCAAGTGTTAGGTACCCAATATAGGTACTTAATAATTTAATATTGTATTGTATAATGGTATGAGCCATAAATTAATTATTAAGGAAGACCACATGTCAAATTAGAAATAGGTATGCCATAGAATCATATATGTAACCATTGGAGATTATTGTCATATGTAACTGCAAGGAATATTATCATATTATTATTCCCTTTGTAACTCATGGAAGGTGAACCATCACACTCTTGTATAAAGAAATATGTACCCCCATTATTCATAGCATGTAGTTGCATATGTGCATTCTGCATGTGTGTTTATTTTAGAAGTTCAATGTTGATGTTTTTCTAGGTGGAAATGAAGATATCTTGCACATGGGAGCTACCCTTTGTTAATCTAGCAGCAAATGTGGAATGGGTAACCATATGTTTAATTTATAAAAGGTAAAGTTAGGAAAATTATTATTATAATAATTGGGAGCTTTTTTTGGAAGCATGGAAAGGAAATATTTTCATGATGGTAATACCCGAACATTTATGCTTGAGTGTGCTTATCCAAATATTTTTATTATTTAATAAAAAAATAAAGATGGTATTTCTTCATGTTGATGGCTAATAACATACAGTAATAATGAATCAACCTTCTTCCCCACCTGGCGCACTGCATGGAGTTGTTTGAGTGGTGATATCTAAGTTTCTAGAGTGAGGGGAGATGGGTTAAGAGGGGACGGTGGAAGAGAGGAGAGGGGATAGGAGAAGCAAAGTGAAGGAAGGAAGGAAAAACCTGTTCAATGAGGAGGAAAGTGAACTGGACCGAAGAGGAAACAATGATCAACACACATGTCATTTTTTATACATTTGAATTACTTCTTGACATATTTAAAATAAACAAAAAGACGTTTTTGGTGTGTGTTCCTATTTGGAAGTTGCACCATAGAAAAGATAGCAAGGTGTTTGTTGTAAATGGTTTTGCCTTGGCTATTGAAAATTATTGATTGCACCATAGAAATGATAACATGGTGTTTGTTGTAAATGGTTTTGCCTTGGCTATTGAAAATTATTGATTGCACCATAGATTGATAACATGATGATTGTTGTATATAATATAGCTTTGGTTATTATGAATAATTGATTGTGTGAATATGTATCATTACCATAGAGAAGTTAATATTGCATGTTAATATAAGAATGGATGATGAGAATTGTGCATGATTATTCATTAATAAATAATGTTAGTAGTTGATATTCAAACGTATTCAAAGTTGGATGTTATGAATGCATTGACTACAAGATATCTGGAATAACACTTTTAGATTTGATGTTAGGATTATTCTATTCTTATTTGGAATAATGAAATAGCATCATCAATTGAAAACTTGGCTTGATATTATATGTTAACACAAGTGCAAGTGCATATCCATGAGCTGATAGTAATTCAGTAAAGGAATATGTGGAGGTGTTCTGTTGGTTTAGAGCCATTGTGTATGTGAGTGATTCTGTGTTGCAACTAATACTTTACTCTCTTGAATTTTTTTTATGTTGCTATGTTGTGTGATGCACAAATAGTATATCATATCATGTTATTTGCATTCATTTCAAAATTAAGGAACTGTAATCTGATCCCCAAGACTTAAAAAAAGAGTTCTAGTGATGAAGAGACACCATAGGAGCTCACCTATAGATGAAATAATCTCTAGTTCAGTAAGCTATTCAATGTACCCTTGGAATGAAGGTTCTACAGTGGCTAAAATTTAACCTAAAAGTCTTTCTACATAAGTCTTGTGTAGTGGGAATCCATATGGAGATTGCTAGAATATACAGGGTTTGAAGGATGTAAACATTGGTGGTCAAGTTTATATCCAACATATAATGTTTAATTGTAAAACAATTTGTATTTGTATAAAATGAAAGAGATGTGATTTCCTTTACCTTCTATTACCAAATAAAAATAAAATACAATGATATTTAGAGTGTTATACATACACTTGGAGTTGTAGTTAATTATAAATCTAGTTATTTTTATCAAAATTTTATTAGTGGCTCAACTAAAGGTTTCAATGAATGATTTTTTTTTTGTTTGTTTATTTTTGGGTTGAAAACAACCTGGAATTTGAAGTTGTAGAAGTCTTCTAAAAGTTAATGGTCAATTGAGTAAGGCTAATATTATTTAAATAATAACATCTCTAAAGGCTCAAGATAAATGTTTGAACCATGTTGAAAATGTTTTATTATGTTGAAAAGTAATCATCTATTTTTATTTTCTTCAAATATGGCACATCACTTCTTTTGTGTATTCGTTGTATAGAAATATTTCTTTGAAATATGAAGAGTACCTGAGAAAACTTTTGTAAGGCGTAATAGGATAGGAGGTCAATGGTTGAATAGGTTGAAGTTAATATTGAGTTCTAAGGGTTTGGAAAAAGTAAAACATGTTTATACCTTTTTAAGGGTATAGCTGAGAACGAATTAGCTACCACCTTAGACTAAAATTATGCTCAACTATTTGGTATTACAAGGAGAAGGAGGATTGTATATTAATAATTCCATATTAGAAATATTGTGGCTAAATAGTTTAGTATGAGTTTAAAATAAAATAAGTTTGTTGGTAAACAATTCTTGTAATTATTGTATTGTTACTCGATAGTACTAAAGGTTCATTTACCAAAGGTTTGGTAAGTACTCGTTGAATAATGAAGGTAATGTTTTCATTAATATTATAATTAGCTTATACCATTTTTTTGGTCATGTAAAAAAATGTGTATGAGTTTGAAAATGAGAAGCTTCTCCTATTTTGAGATTTCTTTATTTATATTAATACAAGATAGAAGCATACTAGTTAGTGTATCAAACAAAGCTAGTTGTGTAAGAGACCATATTTTTAAAAATTCATTCATTTATATCATCAATTAGGATGATTGAAAAACATTGATACACCCAAAGATGCTAAGTTGCAAGTGGTACATAGCAAGTTTCAAAAGTAACTGAGTTCCTAATATAATTGGTCAATTAAAGGCTAGGTTGGGGAAAGATTACGAGATACAGTATGGGATGCCTTCTCCAAGTTACTACCAGGTAGTACAATGATAAATCCCATGCTCACTAGAATTTGATAATTAGCCATGATTTTTGGTATGGGATAAATGATCATGATTCTTAGAGGGCATGTGTGATTAATACCAAGGTTAGTGAAGTGACAAGGCACTAGCTGGATCCAAGTGATGGACAACCAAGTAGTCACTAGGTATAACTATGTTTATCCCTTGCATAAATGAATATTGAGTAATTTGATCAGTTGGGTCGTAGGTTTAATAATGCTATGGAATGGGGAAATAAAGTTTCTTCCTCTAGGTGATATGGGCCCTAGAGGATAACCCCAGTCGTGGTTTGACCCCCATACCATAAAATGAGGATGTAAATGGGACAAGTAATTTCCACTAAATGGAATCTCCATGGGAATTAGCCATTCACGTCCACTTGGGTGGCTATCTGCAGCAATTGTGAACCCAAATATGGTGAAACATGGTTGTACTAATTTGAACTTATGATTATATTCAATTGGGTGAATAAAATTTTGCTATGAACCAGAAAGCATTTCTTTAGACAAACTATAGATTAAACAAATAATAATAATACCACCTTGTAAATATTTGATGTTTTGATAGTACAACCCAACGAGTTAGGCTTGGGTCATTACATAAGGTATCAAAGCAGAAGTGATTCTATGCTAAAGACTCTGATTATGAAATTTGTGCAATATAATGAAAAACTAATGATTACTCTTTCACCTACAAGTTAATGGCACTAATGCTATGAAGTGGAGCTTCAAGAAATCATATGGGAGGCATGGAGGAAGAAGTCACTAGGTATAACTATGTTGATCCCTTGCATAAATGAATATTGAGTAATTTGAAAAGTTGGGTCGCAGGTTTAATAATGCTATGGGATGGGGAAATAAAGTGTCTTCCTCTAGGTGATATGGGCCCTAGAGGATAACCCCAGTCGTGGTTTGACCCCCATACCATAAAATGAGGACATAAATGGGACAAGTCATTTCCACTAAATGGCATCTCCATGGGAATTGGTCATTCGTGTCCGTTTGGGTGGCTATCTGCAGCAATTGTGAACCCAAATATGGTGAAACATGGTTGTACTAATTTGAACTTATGATTATATTCAATTGGGTGAATAAAATTTTGCTATGAACTAGAAAGCATTTCTTTAGACAAACTATAGATTAAACAAATAATAATAATACCCCCTTGTAAATATTTGATGTTTTTATAGTACAACCCAATGAGTTAGGCTTGGGTCGTTACATATGGTATCAAAGCAGAAGTGATTCTATGCTAAAGACTCTGATTATGAAATTTGTGCAATATAATGAAAAACTAATAATTACTCTTTCACCTACAAGTTAATGGCACCAATGCTATGAAGTGGAGCTTCAAGAAATCCTATGGGAGGCATGGAGGAAGAAGTCACTAGGTATAACTATGTTGATCCCTTGCATAAATGAATATTGAGTAATTTGAAAAGTTGGGTCACAGGTTTAATAATGCTATGGGATGGGGAAAGAAAGTGTCTTCCTCTAGGTGATATGGGCCCTAGAGGATAACCCCAGTCATGGTTTGACCCCCATGCCAAAAAATGAGGATGTAAATGGGACAATTCAATTCCACTAAATGGCACCTCCATGGGAATTGGCCATTCTCATCCACTTGGGTGGCTATCTGCAACAATTGTGAACCCAAATATGGTGAAACATGGTTGTACTAATTTGAGCTTATGATTATATTCAATTGGGTGAATCAAATATTGCTATGAACCAAAAAGCATTTCTTTAGACAAACTATAGACTAAACAAAAAATAATAATACCCCCTTGTAAATATTTGATGTTTTGATAGTACAACCTAGTGAGTTAGGCTTGGGTCATTACATATGGTATCAGAGCAGAAGTGATTCTATGCTAAAGACTCTAATTATGAAATTTGTGCAATATAATGAAAAACAAATCATTACTCTTTCACCTACAGGTTAATGGCACCAGTTCTATGAAGTGGATATTCAATAAATCCTATGGGAGGCATGGAGGAAGAATCCACTGAAGGATCTTTAAGGGGACAAAGGATGAGAAATAGACAAGCGGGTCCTCAACATGAAAGAAGGATGAAATAGATGAATGAACCTACTCCAAATGAACCTAGTAGAGATGAGGGAATTCTTGAAAAAATTATGCAATTGTTGCAATCACATGTGAATCAACAACAAGACCTACTAGATCAACAACAAAGACTGATTGAGGACTTAATCAGGGAAAGGAAATATATCGATAGATCTATAGAAGTACCTAAAGAGCCTATAATACCATATGGCACTAGAGTGGGCTCTGGGTTGGCTAAATACCTAATGAAGGTTGTGAATCCTAAATTTCATGATACAAGTGAAGATAATATAGTGGAAAATTTTTAGGAATTCATTAATTTACAAAAAATATTAATGACAGTTTGAGCCTATCATCGAAAATTTAACCAACTATTAAAATATGTACCTGATCATGAAAGCATGGAGGACAAGAAAGTACAAAAATTTATATTAGGAATAATCCTAATATTGGAATTAAAATTAATATGCTCAATCCTAGAAATCTTGCTAGAGAATTCGAATTGGCTCGATAAGAATATGTCTATCAAGAGGATAAAAAGGCTTATCTCAATTATCATAAATTGACTAAAAAAGAAAAATATGATCTTAGGAAGCATAAAAGCATACGATTCATGAAGTGGGTTAAGGAGCAAAGTAAAAAATGTATAAGATAATATAAAAAAAATCAAATTGGCAAAAATAAAAATACTTTCCAATATAACAAGGTCAGGAAAGATGGTAAAATATACCTAAAGAGGACTGATCAAAGGCCATCTGAATTGGGGAAGACTAAACATGTTGCACCCCAATGCAATAATGAAAGTAGCAACAGGTGTAGAAAAGTTCCTACACATGGTTTTTATGCTTGCAAAGACTCCCACTTTACCAATGAATATCTCTATGAAGTTGATCTTCGTCAAAAAGCTCCAGAAGAAGCCATTGATAAGATATTTGTGGCCACGGGTAGTTCTAAACATAGTGGTCAAATTTATCCTTTATTTTTAAATGGAAATGTTTTTGATAAAAATGTGCAAATTTTGATAGATAGTGGATCAACTAATAGCTTTATTTCCACTTGATTAGTGAGGAACTTGTTGGTGCAAAATCTGCATTTGGCTACATTTGCACCTAAGACTTTTCCAACATCAAAAGATCGGGTTGAAATAGGGTTTTAGTCGGTTCAATCTCTAGATGAGGCTGGTTCCTTGCTTATTTTATGAAAAGGAAGAGAGAGGTAAATGCGTAAAGAGAGGGAAATATAGCTAATTATAGAAGCGTTTAAAGGTACATATTAGATAAAATCAAAGCAACCTCAACAACACTTTTCAGAGAAGCATATATTTGAATTATCAAATAGAAAAACTAATCCTCCTATGTAAATCTATAAAAGCATAAGATTAATAGAATGGTTGATTTTATAGTTAACAAAACTTTATGGAAGAAATTCAAAATAAGAATTAGAGCAAGCAATATTCAATCTAACCTTAATTAGCAATCAAAAATCCATACATAATTTATAATACACCAATGGGCTAGAAACCAGAATGAATGATATTTTATTAGCTTTCAGAAGTCTGTGTACATCGCCTTGTAAACATCTAAGAGTTGACCCTTTGTTTAGATTGCTCATCCTATATATAATAGTTTTACATAACATAACAAATTGAAATTTGTTACAACAATATACCCATAGGCTCATTCTGGTAAAGAGGTAGTTAGGAGAGCATGGAGTCTTCAACTAGAAATGGTTAAGATCTTCTTGTTACAATGATCTTCCTTGATCTCTTTAGAGGCATCGTGGTCCAACTGTCTTCATCTTCTAAATGTTGTGCCATTGTGAATTTTGGCCTTAGATCTACCTTAGTTTTTCAAAATGTCACGTTATCATGACTTTTGGTCCCTAGTTCTACATATGTCTTCAAAATGTTGTGATGTCATGAATTTTTGTCTTTTCTCAGCCCTTGGCCTTCAAAATGTTGTGCTATCAAGAATTTTTGCCTTAGCTTGGTTCTTAGTCTTCAAAATGTCGCACTGTCATGAATTTTAGCCTTAGCTTCACCTTAAGTCTTTAAAATATCATGATGTCATGAATTTTAGCCATAGCTTCACCTTATGTCTTCAAAATGTCGCATTGTCATGACTTTTGGCCCTTATATCCGCTTGTATTCAAAATGTCGCATTGTCACAACTTTTTGTCTTTACTCGGCCCTTGGCCTTCAAAATATCATAGTTGTCTTGAATTTTTGCCTTAGCTCGGTTCTTGGCCTTCACAATATCATATTATCATGACTTTTAGTCTTAGCTTTACCTTATGTCTTCAAAATGTTGCATTGTCATGAATTTTGGCCCTTAGATCCGCTTGTCTTCAAAATGTTGCACTATCGCAAATTTTTGTATTTACTCGGCCCTTGGCCTTCAAAATATCATAGTTATCATGAATTTTTGCATTAGCTTGGTTCTTGGCCTTCACAATGTCACATTGTCATGAATTTTGGTCTTAGATTTACCTTATATCTTCAAAATATTGCATTGTCATGACTTTTAACCCTTAGTTTCACCTATGTCTTCAAAATGTCATGTTGTCACAACTTTTTGTCTTTGCTCAGTCATTGGCCTTCAAAATTTCATGTTGTCATGACTTTTTTCCTTAGTTCAGTTTTAGACCTTCAAAATGTTGCACTATCATGACTTTTGACCTTATATTTGCCTTATATCTTCAAAATGTCGTGCTATCATGACTTTTGACCTTAGCTTTATATTATGTCTTCAAAATGTTGTGTTGTCATGAATTTTAGCCCTTAGCTCCCCCTATGTCTTCAAAATGTTGCGTTGTCATGAATTTTGGCCTTAGCTTTACCTTATATCTTCAAAAGTTCATACTATCATGACTTTTGGCCTTAGCGCTGCCTTATATCTTTAAAATATTGTGATATCATGACTTTTGGCCCTTAGTGAAATATTGAGAAGACTTACTCCTTATTCCCTTGGATGTGGTCATATTGACCAACATTATTGGCATCTCCTAGGGTAATTCTACTAGAAAAATGTTAGAATCTAGAGCCTTTATCCATTGGAGAACGGAGTAAAAATAACAACAAAGAAAATGAAGAGGAAGAAGGGGAATGATACTAAGAAAATAAAAGCTTCTTGCTTTACGCGATTATTCCTCTAACGTGTCTTCTTTAGTGGATTTCTCTTTTTCACCCTGGCTCTGAGTTGTTGCTTTGCTTGATGAGGCTTTCTTAGCTTTATCTTGCTTATCCTTTTCCTGGATGACCTCATTATAGGTGGTGTAAGATTTTTTCCAAGTCTCTTCATCCACATCTAAAGTCTCTTTGAAGGTTAAGTGCAGATATTCTAGCTCTTCAACCTTGTCATATGATAATATTTTTGACTTCATGTATAGTTCATGTAGGCAAGAGTTGATCTTGGTAATGTATTGAGCCATACTGAATATTTGTTCCTCCTAAACTGGATCTTTCTAGCTATCAATCTCTGACTCATCTTCCATAAAATCTTTCCATGTGGCATTCAATTCATCTTATGGTATAAAATTTGAATCTTTATCCCATAAGCTAGGTATTTCATAAGTTTTTTCTATGTTCACATGTTTCAAAATCACCTTATATTTTGTTGGCAATTTTGGGTACTTTGGGTACATTGCCTTTGCTCAAGTGTATAAGTTGTCATTGATGTCAAGAAGCTCTTGAAGGAATTTTATTTGATGTCAAATAATTTGTTTTGATGAAGGTTACGACATGACAGTTTCAATGGTCTTTTGTAAACCCCAAGTTAGTAGGTTTAAATATTACAGGTGGATGCATTAGTTTAATGCATTTGGGTCCAGGAGGAAGTATTTATTTAAATAATTAAAAACCTTGTTAAGGTTCCCTTTAATTATTTTTAAATAAATATTAAATTATTGTTTGCAATGGGTTATCCTAACCCATGGCGCTATGTTTTAAGATTGTGGGCGCTAGCCAAGACCTCCGTCGACGTGTTAAACTCCTCGTCGATGTCAAGAGCTTATGGTAAAAATGCATATAAATCTCCCTTGATGAAAATCAAGAATTATCCAATCCGCATTTGGAAAAGAGTTTCTCACTGTGAATTCATGACCTACTGTTCGACTATGTCTTCGTCGTTTTCATGAATTCGTTGTTCATTTTTTTGTACTCGCCGTTTGTCGTAAATCCGTCGTAAGGTTTTTGTCTTCGTGTTCGCGTCAGAAGAAAGGGAGGCACTGTTGTTTTATTTAATCCCTAGCGTAGAAGGAACAAGGCTAACAACATGAGGTTTAAACCTCACCGGGCACCTTTGGCGCACCGGTAGCGGCTAGGCTATTGGCACGCTACCCGAACGGGAGGTTTCACATTCGAATAACGCGAAAGGGTTTTTCATCGTGAAGTGGACGTAGCGGGTGGTGTTAGAATTCGTGCGCAATTTCTCCATAGCACAATTTTTGATGTTGGCCAAGGTATTTTCGAAATTAATTTTTTTGCTAAGTGTATTTTATGGATGGAGGAAGTTTATTAGAGGGCAAAACAACTTAGGAGTTATAAGGAGTTTAAAGCTTGTTTTATTTTGATAAAAGATTCTTTTGAAGGTGTTGTTTGAAATATTTTATTGCATTCTTATGAGAAATAAATTTTATTTTTGATAAGACTATAAGGGAGAAATAAGGTGTATAAGGGATACATTTTTCTTGTAATGTTGAGAGTGCTTTTGGTTGATTATGGAAATGAAAGCATGATGTTTTAAGGTTAAAATTGCTTCTTGTATGAAGTTGTGAAACCTCAAGTGGGCAGCTTTGAGATTGACATTTGCTTTCATTAAATTGGTAATAATCAAGCTATTCTTTACTTGTGTTGGGCTTACTCCTTTGTTGATGATTTGAAAAGTTGTGTGTGCTCTTGTTGATTTGAGTTGGTGGATGCTTTTTGTTCAAACAATATTGGAGAGAAAAGGAGTTCTACTTGTTTCCTTTTCTGATGTTGATTGTGAAATGCTTCAAGGTTGTGTTTTGAGTTGAATGATGTTGATTGAACCTTGTTTGATGAGCATTGTTGTTGAAGCCCTAATTGATGGTGAAAAGAGCATGAGTATCATTGTTATGTGATTCTTTGCATAGTTGGCAATTGTTGAGGTTTCATGTTCTTGAAAGAAAGCATTCTATCCTATCCATTTCAGATATTGAGTTGAGTTTTCAGATTTGAGATTGAGTTTCAGCTGAGTTGATTTGAGTTGAGTTTTGAGATTGGGAGTTGAGTATAGAACATATTGAGTCTCTAAAAATTCTCTTTATGCTTCTATGAGTTTGACAAATCACATTGGGTCTCTAACAATTGACCTTGTGATTTCCTACTAAGAAAGTTTTTTTTTTGTGAGCTTGCTGAGTTTTGGACAGGTTTCGATGGGGACTTGTGAGCAGATTTGGACAGGTCCTAGCAGAGGACTTGTGAGCTGAGTTTGATAGTTCTATCAAAAAACTTGAGGATAGAGGTGCACTGGTTCTTTGAGAAGAACTTGAGGATAGATTTGGCAAGTATTTGAGAAGTCTTGTGTGCAGAGGATTGATTTGTTCAAGCTTAAGCATTAGACAGATCTGACAGACAGAGGAAGACTTGTACTATACCGACTGACTATGTTTGGTATAGGTTGTTGAGCTACTGTGGACATGATCATAGAAGGTAGAGGTCTCTTAGGCTAAGCATTGAGGACATGAGGTCTTCGATGGGAAGGAGTTCCATGTGTTAGCAAGAGGTAGAGGCAGTTGATCTTCTGAGGGATCATTTCCAGAGTAGAGGGGAAGGTATATCCTTTGAGCAGAGGCTCATAAATTTTTATTAGGGTAAGGTATCTCCTTTGGTCCGGGGCTCATAAACATTGTAATTGGGAAGGATTACCAAAGAACTTTGAGATAACTTTTAGAGAAAAGTTTTGTGGACATAGCCCAACCATTTTGGGTGAACCACGTTAAAATTGGTGTCACTTTGTCGATGATATTGTGCATTGTTTTGATATTGCTTTGGGTATATTTCTTTACTATTTTGAAGTATAAAGGAAAAAGTAAAAAAATGTCTTATACTGTTCACCCCCCCCTCTCAGTATAAGCTTGTGTTCTTTAATTGGTATCAGAGTAGGTGCCTTCAAAAGTTTAACAACCTGAAGGAAAAGCTAGTAAAGAACACAATGGATCATTCAAGTGGCAATGCATCACCTATTCTTGATGGGTCAGACTTTGATCTTTGGAGTGCAAGGATGAAGGTTCATCTAATGGCACTTGGGAATGAGGTTTTGGAAGTGATTGAAGATGAGTACACTATTCCTAAACGTGGTCCTAATACTAAAGAAGAAAGGCTCTTACATCACAGCAATTCAAAAGCAATGAATGCAATCCTGAAAGGATTACAGAAAGTAGATCTCACCAAAGTGATTCACTGCAAGATAGCTAGTGAAATGTGGAAACAGTTGAAGGTGGTTCATACAGGTGATACAAATGTCATAAAGGCCAAGTTGAGACACTTCAAAGGTATGTTTGAACAACTCAAGATGAATAATTATGAAAATATTAGTGACTAAATGCTTCGTATGGATGAGGTTGTTAACTCCATGAAATACTTAGGTCTTGAGCTTGCTGAAAATGATGTTTGTGATAAGATTTTAAGATCTCTTCCTAATAGATTTAGTGAAAATATTTTTGCTATTGAGGAAGCTAAATATTTGGATAAGTTGAAAAAGGATGAGCTCCATAGTATACTTGTAGAATTTGAGTTGAGAACTCAAGTGAAGGTTGATGTCAAGAAAGATGCAGCTTTCAAGGCTACCAAGAAATCCAAGGGTAAACAACTTCAAGATAGTGATGAGTCTTCTAGTGATGAAGAGGCATATTACAACAAGAAAGGCAAGTTCTCTAGAAAACACAAAAGTATGAAAAATATAAGATGTTTCAATTGTGGAAAGTTTGGTCATTATGCTACTGACTGTATTGTTCCCAAGAATGAAAGTGATGAAGATAAACAGGATTCTAAGAGCAAGGATTCTGAAAACCACAAGCATCACAGGAAGAACAAAGATGAGCACAACAATCAAGGAAAGAGGTATTCTCACAAGCACAAGAAGAGTTTCCACCTAGACAAAGCAAGTAAGTGTTCTAGTAGTGATAGTGAAAGTTCTTCAAGTGATGATGAAAATGAGATGTTGTTCATATCAGAAAAAGAGGAAGAACCGAAACATAGATTCATTATCATGAAATGTCTTAGATGTGGAAAATTTGGTCACCTTGAGGATGATTGCACAAATAATGATTTGGTTTCTAGTATGTATGAGGATGCTTCAGAAAACTATAAGGAAGATGCATGTATGGTTTTTGAAAAGGGTAGCACCTCTAGTGATAAGAAATATTAAAAAGGCTTTGATGATTCAAAAAACAAACAAATAGAGGAAGATATAGAGGAAGGTGAAGTAGATCTTGAAGGTGAACTTATTAGTGCTCTTAGTGCTTTTAAAAAGGAAATAAAGAAGAATGCTAGACTCAAGGATAAGTTAGATGAATGTTGTATGGAGAGAGATGATCTTATAGAAAGTCTTGACTTCTCTATAGCTAAGACACAAGAACTCAAGGATGAGTTAGAGTCTAAGGTTCTTGAGTATAGTGAGTTAGAACAGAAAATGGCTTCTTTGAAAGAGGAAACTAAAGAGTACAAGGATAAGCTTTACAGGTTTCAAGATAGCTCCAAAAAGGTTAAGTCACTCATCAAAGGTCAAAGAAAGACAATAGATAAAATAGGCCTTGGTTTTGTTAAGCCACACAAGGAACAAGTTGGAGAGTCTAGTAAGAGATTCCAAAAGGAAGAGAGTTCTGATGAGGAAAGTATTTCAGAAAAGGAGTCCTTGAATGATAGATGCATAGAAAAATAAAATAGAATTCAAAATGAGAAGAAGAAGTTTTTAGAACCTAAGAGGTCAAATAAAGGAAAGTTTCAAGGCAGATGTTTTGCTTGTCACAGGTTTGGTCACATGGCTTCACATTGCATGGCTCAAGTGAAGAAGGTAAATGACAATTTTAGAAGTTCTAGTTTATTTCAAGGGTATTGCTACTCTTGTCAACAGTTTGGGCACAAGGCAGTTTATTGCAAGGCAAATAACAGGAATAGGTTTGATCAAAACAGGTTTGGTCAGAATAGGTTTGGTCAAAACTGGTGGATTCACAGATCAGATTTACCTCAGAGAAACAACATCTTCAAGTGTTTCAAGTGCAACAATGAAGGTCACATAATCAGACAGTGTAGAGCTAAAATTCCAGAATACAAAAATAGGAACAGTGGCATGATCAGGTCCAAGGATCAAGGCATGGACAAGAATAGGGATGAGAACAAGAACAAGAACAGTGACAAGAACAGGAATATGGACAAAGAGTTCTAGAGAAGGCCCAGAAAGGAAGTTATAGACACTGATTATGATCAGTGCCTAATGGGAGTTTTACTCCCACCCCAGAATTAATCACCTCATCAGGAGGTGGGGGAGGGACTAAGCTAAGAGGCTCATTCTTAGTCTCGAGCCCCAAAGGTGACCCTTTGCCATTGATGACAAAGGGGGAGAGATATGAGTAAGGGGGAGAGCTTCAAAGTGAAGAGGAGAGGTTCAAGTCAGGGGGAGCACAACTTCAAAGGAATATTCTCAGTTGTGGGCACAATTGGTTTCAGTTTTGGCTCTTGAGAAGTGTTTTCAGTAAAGGTTTGCCATCAATGACAAAGGGGGAGATTGTTGGCAATTTTGGGTACTTTGGGTACATTGCTTTTGCTCAAGTGTATAAGTTGTCATTGATGTCAAGAAGCTCTTGAAGGAATTTGATTTGATGTCAAATAATTTTTTTTAATGAAGGTTACGACATGACAGTTTCAATGGTATTTTGTAAACCCCAAGTTGGCAGGTTTAAATATTATAGGTGGATGCATTAGTTTAATGCATTTGGGTCTAGGAGGAAGTATTTATTTAAATAATTAAAAACCTTGTTAAGGTTCCCTTTAATTATTTTTAAATAAATATTAAATTATTGTTTGCAATGGGTTATCCTAACCCATGGCGCTATGTTTTAAGATTGTGGGCGCTAGCCAAGACCTCCACCGATGTGTTAAACTCCTCATCGACGTCAAGAGATTATGGTAAAAATGCATATAAATCTCCCTCGATGAAAATAAAGAATTATCCAATCTGCATTTGGAAAAGAGTTGCTCGCTATGAATTCGTGACCTGCTGTTCGACTGTGTCTTCGCCATTTTTGTGAATCCACTGTTCATTTTTTTGTACTCGTTGTTTGTCGTAAATATGTCGCGAGGTTTTCGTATTTGTGTTCATGTCAGAAGAAATGGAGGCACTATTGTTTATTTAATCCTTGGCACAAAAGGAACAAGGCTAACAGCGTGAGGTTTAAACCTCATTGGGTGCCTTTTGCGCATCGATAGCGGCTAGGCTGTTGGTGCACTACCCGAACGGGAGGTTCCACATTCAGATAACGCAAAAGGTTTTTTCATTGTGAAGTGGATGCAATGGGTGGTGTTAGAATTAGTGCGCAATTTCTCCATAGCACGATTTTTGATGTTGGCCAAGGTATTTTCGAAATTAATTTTTTTGCTAAGTGTATTTTGCGGATGGAGGAAGTTTATTAGAGGGCAAAACAACTTAGGAGTTATAAGGAGTTTAAAGATTGTATTATTTTGATAAAAGATTCTTTTGAAGGTGTTGTTTGAAATATCTTATTGCATTCTTATGAGAAATAAATTTTATTTTTGATAAGACTATAAGGGAGAAATAAGGTGTATAAGGGATAAATTTTTCTTGTAATGTTGAGAGTGCTTTTGGTTGATTATGGAAATGAAAGCATGATGTTTTAAGGTTAAAATTGCTTCTTGTGTGAAGTTGTGAAACCTCAAGTGGGCAGCTTTGAGATTGACATTTTCTTTCATTAAATTGGTAATAATCAAGCTATTCTTTACTTGGTTAAAGTGTTGGGCTTACTCCTTTGTTGATGATTTGAAAAGTTGTGTGTGCTCTTGTTGATTTGATTTGGTGGATGCTTTTTGTTCAAACAATATTGGAGAGAAAAGGAGTTCTACTTGTTTCCTTTTCTAATGTTGATTGTGAAATGCTTCAAGGTTGTGTTTTGAGTTGAATGGTGTTGATTGAACCTTGTTTGATGAGCATTGTTGTTGAAGCCCTAATTGATGGTGAAAAGAACATGAGTATCATTGTTATGTGATTCTTTGCATAGTTGGAAATTGTTGGGGTTTCATGTTATTGAAAGAAAGCATTCTATCCTATCCATTTTAGATATTGAGTTGAGTTTTCAGATTTGAGATTGAGTTTCAGTTGAGTTGATTTGAGTTGAGTTTTGAGATTGGGAGTTGAGTATAGAACATATTGAGTCTCTAACAATTCTCTTTATGCTTCTATGAGTTTGACAAATCACATTGGGTCTCTAACAATTGACCTTGTGATTTCCTACTAAGAAAGGTTTTTTTTTTGGTGAGCTTGGTGAGTTTTGGACAGGTTCCGGTGGGGACTTGTGAGCAGTCTTGGACAAGTTCCGATGGGGACTTGTGAGTAGATTTGGACAGGTCCTAGCAGAGGACTTTTGAGCTAAGTTTGATAGTTCTATCAGAGAACTTGAGGACAAAGGTGCACTGGTTCTTTGAGAAGAACCTAAGGACAAATTTGGCAAGTCTTTGAGAAGGCTTGTGTGCAGAGGATTGATTTGTTCAAGCTTAAGCGTTGGATAGATCTAATAGACAAAGGAAGACTTGTACTAGACCGACTGACTATTTTTAGTATAGGTTGCTGAGCTGCTATGGACGTGATCATAGAAGGCAGATGTCTCTTAGGCTAAGCATTGAGGACAGGAGGTCTTCGGTGGAAAGGAGTTCCACGTGCTGGCAAGAGGTAGAGGCAGTTGATCTTCTGAGGGATCATTTCCAGAGTAGAGGGGAAGGTATCTCCTTTGAGCAGAGGCTCATAAATTCTGATTAGAGGAAGGTATCTCCTTTGGGCTGAGGCTCATAAACATTGTAATTGGGAAGGATTCCCAAAGAACTTTGAGATAACTTTTAGATAAAAGTTTTATGGACGTAGCCCGGCCATTTTAGGTGAACCACATTAAAATTGGTGTCACTTTGTGGATGATATTGTGCATTGTTTTGATATTGCTTTGGGTATATTGCTTTACTATTTTGAAGTATAAAGGAAAAAGTAAAAAGAGGTCTTATACTTTTCACCCCCCCTCTCAGTATAAGCTTGTTTTCTTCATATTTTACATTGAGCTCCTGTATAAGCTTAGAACTTTCAGTTACTAGCTTGTTTCTTTTAAAAAGTTTCTAGCTGCTAACTTGTCTTGGGACCATTTTTCATACCGTGCTCTAAATCCAAGTATTGCTTGCATTCTTTCGGCCAGGATTTTAATTTTTATGGCTGCTAAAAACCATGCTTTTAGGAGCTTGATTGATGCCTTGAATCCGTCTTCCACTCTGCCCAACATATCTTTAACTTGATCAGGTATGACAGTGTAGGTCTTGCCTTCATAATGATCTTTTGGATGCTTCCAATTATTTATTTTCTGATCATCCTTACCTTTTTTTTAGATAGCTTGTTGGTCTTGTTAGCACTATCTGAAAGCTACTTTTTGAGGTCTTCAACTTGTTGGTTCAACAGTTGAATTTGTTCTTCAACCTTTTTAGCTTTCTCCTTATAGGGGGATTCTTCATTGAACATCAACTCCCATTTTTTTACCTCATTCTTCAAAGTCCTCTCAATTATCTTCTATTGGTTTAAGGCTTCTTCTAAAAGTTTTCTTTCTTGCTGAGCTCTGAGATAATTTTATTTGTAGTATTCAAAATTTAGGTATATGGTTCCCATGTGATATTGGACCTTTTCCCACTCGTCTTCCATTAGTAGCTAAGTAATATCTTCTGTAATTATCTCAGCTTGGTAGTCTTCTAGGGTCATTTCTCCCTCTAGCTTCCAGATGAGTGGTATCATTTTTATAGGGGAACACTGCATGCTAATGGGATCTAATATCATCCTCTCCTTGGTGTGAGTTATATCTTTAGAACTATGAGTGTTGTATAATTTCAACCAGGTAGCAGTGTTCAAGGTTACCATTTTTAACTTTTTCAACTTGGCAACAATGGGGTTACTCTCAGAAGAGGAGGCAAAAAATAGTTTAGAATTTTGAGAGACTGGTTGTATAAGGGAATGGAATAGTTTTTAGAGAGGCATCCACATTTGTTTGTTTAGTAAGAGAAACTATGGGAATGGCATAGGATGCTTTTGGGTCAACTTGAGCAGATGGTCGTTATGGTGGAGGATGGTGAGTGGAGGTAGGAGATGCATCACCCTAACCTTTAGAATGGGAGGGGAAATTCCTCTAGGGATGTGAATAAGAAGAAGAATTTAAGTTTATAAGAGAAATACCTAGATTCTTCAATGGATTGGTGTCTTCAATATCTGGTGTCTTCTCAAGAGCTTATGTATAAGTTTCTACTATTTAATTTAAGCTTGAATCACTAGTATCAGTTGCAACCTTTGCTAGGACCTGCTCTTTGCATGAGGCTTCTTCTGTGGGGGTAATTTTTTTGGTTGTATCAACCACTTCTTGTTCATATATCATTGGTTCTTAGAAGTTTTCTCGAAGCATTTCTCTATTTTATCTTGGTCCCCTGTTTCTTCATGTTCCCCTATCTCTTCCTGTTACTCTTCTTCTTCCTTTTCCTTTGTTTCTTCTTATTCCCTTGTTTCTTCGAAGGGTGTATCTTCTTTATTTATTTTCTTTCCTTATCCTTCTTTTATTTTTTCTACTTTTTGCTTCTTATAGATGAGAAGGGTATCATCATCAGATTTTGTGTCTGATGTGGAAGAGAAAATGAAATTTGTACATGCCTTTTTAGGATCTTCTATTTGCTCAGTGGCAGTCTCCTTTCCTTTTCCTTTGTTGGCATCTATCTTTGCTACAATAATGGAGATGCTATTGATTCCTAGGTGGACCTTATCCATAAGAGTGTCAGACCATGTGTCATGGTGATTGTCATATCTTTCAAAAAATTCCTTGTCAATATTTGTTCCATACCTGAAAAATGTTTGTATGTGACATCTCATCTGCCACCATGCTAATATTTTAGCGTTATACCAATATTCTCCTTTTTTATTCATCCTCTCGATGACCTTATCACCCATATTGTAGGTTGGATTCACATCAAGGCTCTAGTTTGCCAAGTGTTCATAGAAATCATGCCACATAGGTAATGGTTGCATATGTTCAATGTGCCACTCTAATGGTTCATCCTCCTTATTTTTTCTACCTTGTCTATCAATTTTCCTGTCTGATACATGAAATTTCTTTAAGGGGGCTTGATTAACGGTGGCCTACTTTTAAGAAAAATTTCTGCATGGTCATATTTCCACTTTTGTGGCAACTCAACTAATTTTAAAATTTTCAAAGTTCGAGTGATTCGCTCATGGTCCCCTTTCTTTCACACTGATACACCTAAAAATTGAAAGGGCATGAGGTAGGTACCTATCCTACCATCACCTGTGCAAAATTTACTATTAATGAACTCAGTTTACCTTGTGTATTTTAGAGTGAATAATTGCTTAGTGACGTAATAAGGTAGCAAAAAAGGCTTCCTTGTGAAGCCATATAGCCTGACGACCTCTTCCTAGTTCAAAATAAACCAATTCCCTTCTTCTACATGGATGTGCTACAAAGTATCCTATATCCTTTAGGGAATCCTTGGCATGGCACCATACATAATTTTCAATGCAAGACCCAAGAATTCCATATTAAAATGGTAATATGATTTAGCTTTTGAAAGAAATGATGTCCACTCATACACAGGCAGGATGTTGCCCTCTTGGTCCTTTGTTGTAGTAGGAATAAAACTTAAATTATTTGCCTAAAAAAAGAATAAAAGCCATACTAGGTAAGAAGAAAATCTGAAGGCTTTAGGGAGGTCTCTCTAGATCTTGAACAAGCTCACATGCAGTTGCTAGGCCAAGTACGTTGGCCAATCGAAGTAGAGTGGCACTATTTTTTGGTCCACACGTGCAACATCGTAGAATATAGGGTTTGATATATAGTGTACCACCACAACCTACCACCCGTATATCTATGAATTGGTTTCTAATCCTACCACCATGGCTAGCATGGAAAAAAACTCCTTTTTCTTGAATTTGGACAAGGGAATTGGAGACTTTGGCATGGTTTCCTTGGGAGGAGAATCTATCAAATGCTCTTGTAAAAACAATCTAATGTTGATGGTGTTGGTGTAAAATTTATTGAATTGATGGGGTCAAAAGGGATAGGGCTTATTATAGGATTCTGCCATAGTAGAAAGTGGCCCTAATTGGATCAATGTCAAGAGTGAAAAATGATCCCTCCCCTAGAATTTCTCTCAATTCTATGCTTGACATCATAGAACTCGACCATGGCTCTGATTAAATCAGGGCAACAGTGGAATTGGGTTTAGAAGTACCACGAGAGCAGGGCATGGTAGGAAAAAGTATCCAAGCATGATGGAGTGACACCGTTGGTTACCCTAGCTACTACGTCTTTCTAAATTCATTTTGAGTCTTTCCATGTTAACCTGGTGTTAGTGATGTGGATATCTAGGTCCACAAATCTGCTCTCACCCTTGGATGACTTGTGTTTCCCTTTAACAACTGGTGGAGAAATTGTCATGGTTATTTGTTGTGATTTGGACATGGAAAAAATAACAAGAATGTGCCTAGTAGATTTTTGAAGTATTTTTTGAGAAAGTAGGGAGCACAGCGAGCAGAAGAAAAAGAATGCAAAGGATAAAAAATAATAAATAAGATTTCATGGTATAAGTGGATGTGCATGCACATACCAAGGCGAAATGCAATAAATATAGTTGGTGGTGCACACCTCATTACCAATTTTTGAACATTGTCTAATGCTTTGGTTCATGTGCCACCTTCAAGGAACCAATTGCCATGCACTATCAATTTGCTAGGGCCAATAGCATTGCTTTATAGCTATCCTGGTCCAATAAATTGGTGTTACCTTTGCTTTGGAACAATAGGCTAGTACGATGGTACTTTAAAAATAAGATTTTTAAAATTTTAAGAAAACTTTTTTCCCACCGAAATATGTGGTAATTCTGAGGTGGCCACGTGGTTGTTTTGAGGTGGCCATCAATCATCGAAATGTCATGAAATCACAACAATTTTTATTGAGGTGGCCTTTGGGTACGAAAATATCGTGCCATAACGAAAAATTTTCTTGTAGTGGTCATCGATTACCAAAATATCATGAAATCATAACAATTTGCATTGAGGTGGCCTTTGGGCACTAAAATGTCACACCATCATGACAAATTTCCTACAAATTTCCTTTGAGTGGCCATCGGTTTGGAAATAAAATAGAACATATTTACATGAAATACATACAAAGTAGAAAGAAGTCTTTTACTTATAGTATAGCTTGAAACATAAGCCATTGACGGGAATGGATTGAACCTGACCCTGTTCATCTTTTAACTGGAAAGATTTTTGTTGTTTTTCTTCAATCACTTTGTAGGGGCCTTCCCAAAATGCATTGAATTTCTGGTAATTTTTAGGTTTAGCCTTCTTTTCATTCCACCTCAGGACCAAGTATCCCACTTTGAAGTTTCTCAGAGTGACCTTTTTATCGAACCATTTCTTCATGGTGACCATATATTTTTGATAGTGGTCGTAAGCTTGTTCCTTCTGTTCTTCTAATTGGAGGAGTTGGATCAACCTCTTCTCCATTGCTTCTGCTTCTTCTATGCTAGTTTGATTGAATAGTCTTAAATATGGCATTTCTATATGTATTGGAAGAACTACTTCTTTTCCATAGACCAAATAGTAGGGGGATATGTTTATAGACTTATTGATAGTTATTATTTCATCCCACAATGCTTGGTTTATTAGAGAGTACCAACTTCTCTTATTGTCCTTCAGAGTTCGCTTCAAGATCCCGATAAAGTTTTTATTGTTGGAAATTTGAGTTATTTTATGTTGTCATTGATGTAACATAGATCATTGATGTCACATTGAGTTTTGGTGGCAAAAGCACTTCATAGATAATCATCTATGATATTTTGGAGAGCATGGATATATACAGGGCTTTTATGAAAACCAAGGCAGGCAAAATAAAAGGTTTTATTTAAAACCATGGTGGGATTATGTAGAAAGGGCTTTTCTTAAAAACCAAGGTGGAATTTTGTTTCATAAAAAAAAGACCTCCGGTGATGAAGATATTAAATTTTAAAGTTTAAGTTTAAATTAATGGAGGGCCGACCTATGTGCAATTAATGGAGGTTGGCACATATATGTAAAGGTTTCAATTTATTTCGAAAAGGGGGCATATTATATATCGTCGGAAAGCTTATTTTGAGGGATATTTGACGAACTTATTTAGAAGGAGAAATAAGGTGTGTGTAAAGAGATATTTCTGATTTTTCAAAGGGGTTCCAAAAGTGAAGTTTGCATTGTTCTTTTTCAAGAGGATTAATTATTTCATGAGGTGACAAGGTATGCAATATTGTGATTTATTTTATTTTATGGTATAAGTGGTTTTGGAAGTGAAAAGGTTATGCAATGATTTGATTTATTTTATTTTATGGTACAAGTGGTTTTAGGAGAGATAAGAAAGTTGTGCAATTAAAGGCCTTGGTGATGATTATTGAAAAGTGGAGTAATATTGATTATTTTTTGATCTACTAACCCTTGTGAAGATTGGTAAAAGAATTTTGTGATTGTGGAAGATTTACAAAGAGGTTTTTTTATCTTCATAAAAGGTATGGGCACATTCTCCTATTGATTGTTTATGGTGGTTGATTTCTAAAATATCATTGGAGAGAAAAGTATTGATTGTGGTTTCCTTTTCGAAAGTGATTGGTTTAATGCTTCAAGGTTTTCTAGTTTGAGAGTTGAGGTTAAACATTGTTTTATAAGCATTGTTATTGAAGCCCATTGGTTGTGAAAGAACTTGAGTTATAAAATAACATGAGTATCATTGTTATGTGAGATTTGTGGTTGAGCATTCTTGGAAATATTTGAGTTGGTTGATACATACTTGTACTAGGGTTGTGTGAGAAAGAGTTATCCCTTGTGATGATTGGTTGAGTTGAGTTGATTGAGCCTAGTCAAGTGATGTGTGAAGTGATTGTTCAAGTTCTGTGAAACAAACTATTCCATAATTCTTTTTTGAGTTGAGATTAAGGTTAGAACATATTGAGTCTCTATCAATTATCTTTATGGTTCTATAAGACTTGAGTTGAGTTGAGGTTGACTTGAATTAAGTTGAGGTTGATTTGAGTTGAGAGTGATATTAGAACATATTGAGTCTCTAACAGTTCTCTTTATGCTTATATGATTTGATTTGAGTTGAGTTGAGATTGATTTGGGTTGAGAGAGAGTTTAGGACATATTGAGTCTCTAACAATTCTATTTATGCTACTATGAGTTGAGTTGAGATTGATTTGGGTTGAGAGTGAGATTAGAACATATTGAGTCTCTTCTATGAAGTGGATTTGTGTTGAGATTGCCATTCATTGTTGAGTTAATTTTGAGTACTACTTGAGCATGATTGATTGAGCCTTTGAGAAGGCCTTTGGGACATATTTGTGGATAGTTTTGGGCAAGTTCTTGGTGAGCTTGCTAGAGCAAATTTGGGCAAGTTCTTGGTGAGCTTGCTAGAGTAGATTTGGGCAAGTTCTTGGTGAGCTTGCTAGAGCAGATTTGGGAAAGTTCTTTGTGAGCTTGCTAGAGAAGATTTGGGTAAGTTATTGGTGATCTTGCCAGAGCATATTTGGGCAAGTTCTTAGGGAGCTTGCTAGAGCAAATTTGGACAAGTTTTGTGTGATCTTGTTATTAACATTGGACAAGTTCTGTGTGAGATTGTTAAGTAGGTGTTGTGTGAGCCTATTGAGAAGGTTCTTAGTGAGCCTATTGACAGAGCTTTGGATGTGACAAAGTATAGAGGACATAGTCTTAGTGGATAGATATCCAACAACTAGCACAGTTGAAGACATATGTGAGTGAGGAGTCTTCAAGTGGAGAGAGGTCCACCAGTTAGTGTAGTAGAGAGACAAAGTCTTCTAGAAGATCACATAGCCAGAGCATAAGGGGAAAGAGTTCTCATGTGGAAGAGATCCATGAACTTGAGATTAGGGGATCAACATATCCTTTGGACAAATATCCATAAACATTGTAATTGGGAGTGATTCCCAAAGAGGTTTATTGAGAAAGTTTTAGTAAAATATTTTCTTCGTGGAGTACCTCACATTGGGGGAACCACGTTGAATCTTATGTCTCAATTGTGTGTGGTGACTTGTGCTCTTGCTTATTACTGCTATATAAGTTATTAATGCACACTACTATATTTGATTATTGCAACTAAGGACATTAATTGATATTGGTTTGGAAAGAAAGTAAAAAGTGGTCTTATACTATGCACCCCCCTCTCAGTATAAGCTTGTGTTCTTCATTTATTTATTGATTCAACCAATCCATTTCCCTGTGGATAATAGTTTGAGGATGTTTTCAAGTAAATCCCATATTTTCATGTAAATTCAATCATTTTGGCACCTATAAAATAGGAGTCATTTTTTGTGACCAATGCATCTAGGATGCCAAATCTTGTAATCAAAATTTCCATGAATTCCATTACAACTTCCTGATCTACCCTTTTAGTGGGTACTACTTCGACCCACTTAGTAAAATAATCAATAGTTGTCAAGATGTATTTATACCCAACATATGAGTTGGGCTCTATTATTTCAATGAAATCTAATCCCAATTGTTGAAAGGGTTCTTTGGCCTAAATGGATTTTAGATACATAGAAGTGTTTCTTTTTCTCCCAATGTATCTCTAGTACTTGTCACAGTTTCTTGTTACTCTTAAAGTGTCTGTGAAGATGGTCAGCCCATAACATCTAGTCTTGATGATATTTAAAATGGTGGTCCTTCCTGAATAGTGTTCTCCTAACGAGCCTCTATGGAGTTCTTCCAAGATATTGTATTTCTGATCATCCTTTATGCACCAACGTAATACTCCATCCAAATTTTTCCTGTACAACCCTTCAGGTAGCAGGGTATACTTCAAAGCCTAGATCCTGTATCATCTTCTCTATGAAGCGTTCAAACCTACTAGAAACTTTCCATTTTGGAAGTACTTGATTAGTTCATCGGCCTAGTCAAGCTACTCTGAGGGTTGATCATCGTTTGGGGCTGCTTCCTAAGTTTTGCAAGATATATATTCTGATGAGGCTTTCCTGGAAAGTTCTTAGCATAGTGCTATGTCTCTTACTAGCTTGGTTGGATGTATTTGAATGTGTTTGATCCAAAAAGGGCTCACACCTATCAGTTCCTATTGTAATAATTGAAAGATACACAAAATACATACAAGAACAAGAAATTGACAACAAATTGATAATAATAAATATGCTTTATTCCATTATATTTGAAGCCAAAGTCGAATTACAAGTACATCCCTCTTAGGGATAATCACTTTGATACAATTGTTACAATAGGATGTAATGTTTCCCTCTCAAGGGTAGGTGTGATTTCCAAGTGCCTTTCAGGATGACACAAACTACTTTAGGATGTCGATGACCCTGTTATCCATGATTAGAGGTATTTGTTGCCTTGCATTCCAAAACCTTGTTAGTCTTGTGTGCAATAAACAACAAGAAACATTAAAAGCAAAGGAGACCTCTCTTGATGATGCTTTTAAAGGGTACTTGCACATAAGATAACATGATAAGCAAGAAATCAAGAAAGTGATTCAAAGCATATAAATTGATATAAATCATGATGATCTACCATTAGAAACATGAAAGAAACTAATATGAATCTATATAAGCTCCTAATTAACTAGTTGAAGACATGAAAGCATGAAAAATATTCATTATACCTACACTACAATAATAAAGGGAAATTACAATTAACTCTTAATATATTGGTAAAATATATCTAGAATACTAAATTAAACCTATAGCATGATTAATCTAACCTAGTTAAACTAACTGCAAAACAAAGAACAAGAAAATAAGGGATTACCCATTGACCATGGGTTATTCAAGTGGTGGGCACTATTCATCGTCGTTGACAGCCACAACTGAGCCTAAATTAATTTTACCTTCAAATTAGGGCCAATTCTCTAATTCTCCTTGCCAAATTGATGGTCAAGGTTCACCTCTATGTCCTCTGATAGATTGTGTGGTTGAATTTCTCAGTGAGTGCATGGATTACATGGATTAGCATTTCTTGGCTCTCCTATCTTCCTAGGACCTCCATGGAAATGTTATATTCAATTAGGTAGCAAAAATATTTCTACCAACGCATGTGAATGATTATGTAATTTGATAGGATTTCGCTGCTCAATTGATTATGTTTCTCTCTCTCTTTTTCCCAATTTGAGGGGGGATTATATAGCAATTGCCAAGGGCTAGGGGTGTCTTCATGAGGAAGCCTAGATCAATATTGGGTGGTTGAGCTTGTTGGATGGAAGGATCCAGAACCTTCCTCACTCAAACCACTCCAATCCATAACCAATTAGCCATTGCAATTGATTTTGGATCGGATGAAGGCCAACTAACTCTGAGTCCTGATCGTGACTGACAGGTGTGATCAACTCTGCTAACTATGGGTGTCAGTAGTGGCTAGCACTGACTAGGAAAAGGTACCCAAATAAGTGGTAAAAACCACTACTATACCTTGGTATCTATCCAAGGTCTTCCATATGGTCTTCTAGCATGTACCATATGAGTAGTCACCTCGACATGACACGTTTTAGGTGTCTACAAATACCCCTTTTAAGATGCATTGTGAAATTGAACAACACTAAGCAAAAATATACCTCCTAAAATGATGTCGTAGGTTGGATGATGATCATTATTTTGATCAACATTAGATGCCCAAGTCCTACAAATAGGATGTGCATCCTAGAATCATTGCTTCCAACTCGATGAAAGGCTTAATTTGAAAGGTTTTGCACTCATCATCAGGCATTTGGGTAGCTTTGGTGCTACAATAGTATTTAGGCCTATATAACTGAAAGGAGGAGAGCTACAAACCCGTCATATATGCTATTTGCCCTAGTAGAAGGGTAATATTATGATAGTCTTTGGCAATGATTCGTAAGACGAATGCAATTTTGAAAAGATCAAGGGATCTTCTATTGACTTTGATTATGATTTGATATTATGAATACCCCCTCAAGCGATGTGTCGATGAGGGTAATGATAATAAATTTAGAGATGAGGTCACTTGACCACTATGAATGATCTTGAACAAAGTAAGATTTAGCATTTGAATTCTTGGCAAGGCCTAATCAACTATGATTGTAACTATTAATAGTAATTGCCTATTTCTATCCCATGGAGCGGTCTAGCCATGAAGGCCTTCTTAGGGAATTAAAATGAAAGCAATCCTGATTAGGCATGTGTTGAATCATATTGTCGATGATATGCTAAAAATATCATAGGAGAATTGCAATGAATATCTCCTTCCCCTGGAGCCGTCCGGCCGTCAAGGCCTTAGGGATTGACATGAAGCATAGTAATTCCATGATGATGAATTTATCCTAAATTTCCTTATGGTAATTTACTCATCTTGCCGGATTGCATGGATCGCAAGTCGCTGCAACCACCAAATGTATAGGGTAAATGACTGAATATGAGGTACATTTGACTTTTTATTTATTTGATTTTTTTGTTAATTTTGAATTGAGTTTGTTTTGTTGGCTGGGAGGTGCGGCGCTCCAAGAAAGGATTTCCATAGTGACAACCTTGATTGAATGTATTTTATAATCTTAGCTAGTTATTTTTTTTTACCTTATGATGAAATTTTCCCATGTCGTTGTGCTTTGTTTGGCTCATTCTGCTTATTTTATATTTTTTGTAGTAATTCTGGTGTGGTGAAATTTTTTAATTTGACCTTTTTACGCTCTCCACAGTGGTAATTTTGAGTATTTATTATAGTTTATTGATTGCATCTAGCAGAAGCGATGGGAAAGTCTAATTTCCTTGATCGCATCTCAAAGCCGTAGTTGCAAAACCCTAATTCAGGGACCATGGTTATCAGGTGTGGTCCAATTCGAATTTGAAAAATATATAAGCTTTTGATATTTGAAAGATTTCATTATTTACCTGATACTGACAGTAAAAATTGAGAGCTCTAAGAGGTAAACATTAAAAGCTGACATGCAACGTTGCTACAAACTCGACTTGCTCGCTCTATACCTACCAAAATGGTAGACCAGTCGGAGGCTTCGACCAGTGGAGGAGTCGGTGCCGCTAAGGTAACTCAAAAAAAGAGACCACGTACCTAATTACTAGATTAAAACTAACCACACTAAAAATGGTTTAACCAACCTCACTAAACTATCGATAATGAACCTCACCCTAGTTAGGTTTAGCGTAGGTTAGGTTAGAGGGTATAGTTTTAATTTTTAGGTCTTATTTGGGGGAGGACATGACCCTAAAAAGGTCATGCTCCTTAGCCACGATTGGTAGACATGGTTCCCAATTTGCAGATTAGGGACCACAACTATCAGCCATGGTAGGATTTAAATCCCATCGGTCATATTTTTTACCGTTGTGTCGACCGTGGTTTCGACTCACGACATGCAAACTTTAGGAATTTTTTTTATTTTTTTAATTTTTGTGGGTTTTCTTGGCAATTAATGCCATTTAATGCATTTGTGAAATGCTCTTGTGATTTTTTTGAAATTTTTGATCATGTGTGTGCATGTTTTTGCTTTTTTATGAGCTTTTCTAACTTTTTTATCGTTTTTGAGTCATTTTTAATTGTTTTTCTTCTTTTTTTTATTCTCTTGCTTTTACTTAGGCCCTATAGAATAGAGTGAGGGAGATTGATCTCCTTTACAACCTGTGCCACACTCTTACTAACACAGAGCAGGATTGGTTTGTAGTAATGGGGTTTTGTTATGTCTTGGATCTCCCCACCATCAGAGTTAATAAATCCTACCTAATTTATTTGGCCTATCATTGGGATGCACGAACCAACACATTTCACCTACTAACGAGTGAAATGATAGTGACTCTAGAGGATTGCTATCTCATCTTTCACCTACCTATTTATGGTGAGTCCATCACCTCCTCTCCTACTACGATAAGAAAGTACATATTTGATGTTATCTTTGGCCAGTGGAGCTACGACGTGTAGTGTCACATCAACCATGGAGGTGTCCACATAAATGAGTGGTTCCAGGTCAGCTTATTTTCACAATAGGAGGCTTTTTTTATGCATCTAACCATCCAGATAGTCCTCCTAGACTCACAGGATTGAGGTTCCCCTAGAACCTCCTAGCTAGGACCAAAGATGTTATGGTTAGCTTGACTAAGTGGCCTCTTATTATGGCATGGGGGAGCACTCTTCTTGCACAGATCTACCATGAGTTATATCAGATCATGCATCATAGTAGAGTGGGCATTGACTGCAGTCTACTCCTATAGATTTGGGGCTAGCAACACATTTTGATAGAGCACCCTATCGACTTGCCCCTAGAGATTACTAATATCCTTGAGGATCATCAGTTAGGGTTAGGCATAGTGGTGAATATTCACAAATTGGGTGATTATTAGGATTTCCAAAATTGGAAATTGGCAAATATGAGGACCCTCGAAGTTGGCCCATTCACCTAAAATTTTTAAGATCAATTTTTTCTTAGGGTCAATTCACCTCAATATATATCCAAACATAGCCATATTTGTACTCGTTGGAAAGCTCTTTTCGATACTAATCTAATGGTGGTGTTTTCATGAAGTTATAAGGTGATTTAATAAATAAAAATTTACCCCAAAATTTAGTGTGAAGATGATTGATTTTATTTTCTTAGGATTCACCTTGATTCACCTTGAAATTGATTAGGATTCACCATTATTCTACAAGTACATTTTGAGTCCAACCCCTTATGCATAACCAATCATCAGTGCTACACAACTTGCTAGACCTGGGGTCAAGAGGGTTTCAGGATTCGGTCTCATGTAGGAGACCTAGACCACTACATCAGTTTATTTGCATCGCTTCACCCTTAGCAGATACGATGGTGGTCATACATGGAATGTCCAACCTAGATAGATGTGGATAGATACCTACATCGGGTTCATAGAGATAGGTGGGTTACTAGTCGAAAGATCAACATAAGTTACCAACACTACTTTCATGTACTGAGGTAGTTTAGAATCTAGCAAGATGTTCTAGAGGTGCCTACAATCTATAGACACCTAGTCCTAGAGAGGGACATAACCTGGCCCTAGGTGACTCCACTTGGGGGTGCTAATGATCACTTCTAGGAGTCAGGTCTAATGAATGCAGAAACTACAACTAATTATGATGGGTGGTGGTCTGACTTCTAATAGCATGGAGAGGGTCATCTAGGTCGACCAGTTGATGGATTTGTATTAAAGGGCCTAGAGGGCGTAGAGGTGGACCCTCATGGGTGCAGGACCCTCTAGAGTACTGAGGGCACATGGGGCATAGGGGCCACTACAAAGGAGGGCCCACATGTAGAGGTAGAGGAGGAAAGGAGGGCGAGTTACCTCCTGATAGTGAGGTAGGGTAGCTAAGAGCATAGGTTACCAACCTCTTTAGCCATATTGGGAGACTTTGTACCCAACTCCTGCATAGGGACACTTCGATTGCCACTCTAGAGGTAAATCTAGCTCATGGTTAGAGGAAGTTGCATGGATACAAGGAGGAGAGGGAAGCTCTCCAGGAATAGGTGGCCATAGTAGACACCTAGATTAGGTATATCACTAGTGAGCATTATCTATCGTAGGCACAACTAGGTGTAGTGACCCTTGAGAGGGACCTACTCAGGGTGACAATGGGATATCGCTCATCCTCACAAGCTATCATGACACCTCCTACGGTACCATCTAATTTAGTGCCAGTTGGTTTTGACCTGATGGCAGAGATCAGGAGGCTACGTACCCTCATGGAGGAGGGTAATGAGCAACACATAGTGGATGTGTCCTGCAATGCCCAATTGGAGGGTATCATTAGGCTGCTAGGTGGGCAAGTTTCATAGAGGACCACTACTAAAATGTCACACCATATTAGGACTAGGACCAAGGAGATAGGGCATTCTAGTGCATGATCCAACTAAAGGATGCATACACTGAGTACAATTGGTCTAGGCCGAGCATAAGATCCATAATAGGACCCACAGTAGGTTCCAAAGTAGGCTCTATATTAGGCCCCTAGGGATAGGGATGAGGGAGGCAGAGAATCCTCTAGCATAGGGGGACTAGGGGGTGTAGGCCAGAGCTAGCACTATGCCATAGCATATATTTTTCTACTTGTACCATTTTGGTGTAAGGTCTGAGGACCTACACAGTTGTAGCCTGCGAGAATTTTGATGTGCTCCATTGTGATGTACATTTGACACATATATATATGATATGATATTTCATCTCATTACATGTGTACTTTATTTTTGGTATTTTATGTTTTATGTTATGCATATGGATGCAATGCATTATTGATTAGATGCTATATGATGTGATGTATGGATGACATGCACTAGATAGCTATGTGATAGATGATTAGATGCTATGAGTTATGTATGAATATGTACTAATGATGGATGCATTATGAATGCCATATTTTGATGTTACATTCATGTATACTTTGCTTCACTTGCATACATTTAGTTTATACTACTATGACATAATTTATGCCATGTCAAAATTGTATGTATTTTTTTATTTCTTTGATAATGTATTTGTAAAATGGACATGTATGCTTTAATCACTTAAAACATAATGTATGCAATATGAGTTTTAATAAATCTAATGGATGAAACCATAGAATGTATAACAATCATGGATTGTAGTTGCTTTATATTTTTGTGAAAGATAGTACACCCATATGTGAGATGTAATTATTTATTTTTTCTATTCATAAGCTTTTGTAAATTAAAATAATATGGATAACATAGTCAGTGGCCATCTAAACATCATTTTTGACGTCCATCCGGTATCTAACATATATTAAAAATAATTATAATAAACAAACTCTCATAAAAAGAATTGATGTTTTGATGATTGCATTAAAAATTGGTTGTTGCTATTTGGGAATTTTTTAGGTTTTCCATGGGACTCAAACACCCTAGTTGACTTATCAAAAGTTATATAATGACCATACTAGACTTCTAAAATATAAGGATTTCGCTAGGATAGACCCTAACTATTCATTATCCCTGTGTGTGCAAATGAGTATTTTAAGATAAGGCATAAGAATACCCCAATGTAAGGTGGGATTCTTTCAACCCATTGCTAATATTGGGGGTATGAAAATGTTTATCCAATACTAGGTTTAGATTTTAGTTGGACTAGACCACTGGGCGATACAGGACACCTGAAGCTAGCTCTTCCACATTCAAACATTGGTCTACACAAAAGCAGGATGCTATTGTATCAGACATATCATCATGCGTAAGGTATAGTAGTGTTGGCAATTCCAAGGATTCAAGTTCGCTCCCTTATTTTTGTCAATTTTTTAGGATACTTGCTCATATAAAGTGATAAAAATCACTATTTATTTTGTACTATAGTGACAAGAATCACTTTTTATTTTGTACTTTCCTTTTTTTTCTCTTTTTATTTATTTATTTTTCTTGAGCAAGGGATTTGATACTGATTTTTATTTTCTTTGTACAACTTGATCTTTATTTGATCTAAATTTCTAGGATTTACATTTGATAATTTGCTTCAGAAACTTCCTTTGGGGATTTTGCTTTGGGGAACTATTTCTAGGATATTGATCTTATGATATCAATATGGGATATCATTTTGGGATGTCGATCTACGATATCGATCTAGGGTATCAATTTGGAGGATTGATCTAGGATATCACTTTGGGATATTGATTATTTTAATGTAAGCAAGGGATTCTAGGTAGGTAATAAACCTATCCTTTTGCCAATTTCCAACATTTCCTATACCGTCCACACAGAGGGATAATCAAGAATAAAATTTTCACCTTAGGATACCTGGTCCTGCTTTGTAGCTTTCATATTCCCCTAGTACTTATTAGGATTGTTTAATTTGTTGATTAGTGATAGAATTATGATATGCTAAGGACTATACACACTAGACCTCATACAAAAGCAAAGCAAGATTTATATCAACTATTGAGAAGACCTCTAGGTATGGTTGAATGACCAGAAAACCCTAGTATATTCTTTATAGCAACAATTAGGGTTGTTTTGAAAAATACAATTACTCACAAGGGTGATAAATGGATGAAAAATATAGTGCATAGATGCATGGTTGAAACACAAATGTGGTGTCATTTGTAAGATTGTAAACACAATTTATTCCAATGCAAGTGCGACGGATGAATATGCCTAATGCAATGCAAAGGTGAAATGCATGTCAAAAATGAGATGCATGATGCAAAATGCAATGCAATGATGCAAATGAAATGTAAATATTTTTTATTTTTGATATTTTCTCCAATATTATTTTTTTTGGATTTTATTACTTTTTAATTTTTTTATGGATTTTAAAATTTTGACCAAGGGATTTTTTTTAAAACCATTAGAGCATTTTGGGATTGACCAAACAATTTTGAGAAACCCTTGGAGGATTTTGGGATTGACCAAGCGGTTTTGAGAAACCCTTGGAGCCTTTTGGGATTGACCAAGCGGTTTTGAGAAACCTTTGGAGCCTTTTCTGAATGACCAAAGGGCTTACAGATGCCTTTGAAGCTTGATACCACTTGCCATTTTTGTGTAGGTATCTCATGTGGGTATAGTTTCTCATCTAGATGTAGATGTTCTGATTTCACTCTTTGGTACTCTAAATATATAGCCACATAACTCATCATATCCTTTTTCATTCCTAGTCAAAAGTAAGATTTTATCAAATTCTCACTCATTTGTGACCCTCCTGGATGTGCAGAATAAGGAGTATTGTGTGCCTCCTTTAAAATTATTTCTTTCAATCCCCCCATACTAGGGACAACCAATATATTCTTATAAAATAATAGATCATATTTAAAAATAAATTCTATATTCTTTTTAGGTTCTTGCTCAACCAACTTTTTATAATTTTGACAAAATTCATATTTTCCTTGCAGCTCTTTGATTTGATCTATTAGATCATATTAGCATTTTGACATTGTAGTTATGCGCATTATTCTACTAATAGCATTAGCAAACTTATTATCATTGCCCTTAATATACTCAATGCCAAAGTTGTACTTAGCCAAAAATTCTATCCAGCATCTTTGCTTGGCATTCAATAAAGGTTGAGTAAATATGTATTTTAGACTAATGATTTATCTTTAATTTAAAAGGTTTTCCTAACAAATAATGTCCCTAAACCTTTAGGACATGTACAAATGCTACCAATCCAAATCATGAGTGGCATAATTTATCCCACGCCTCTTATGTTTTCTAGACTCATAGGCAATAACTACATCACCCTGGGTCAAAACCCTACCTAACCCCTCAATTGATGCATCAATACACATTTTAAATTATTTGTTATGATTAGGTAATTTCAAAATAGGTGCAGTTTTCAACCTTTCTTTTAAGTCTCGAAAAGCTTTCTCACACTACTTTGTGTATTTGAAGGCTTTACCCTTCCTTTAAAGATTCGTCATGGATTGGGAAATTCTTGAAAACCCTATGATAAAATGTTTATAGTAGCCCAAAATCCCCATAAAGCTTTGCACCTCAATCACATTAGTAGGTGCTAGCCAATCAACAGTTGCTTCTATTTTCTTGGGATCTATTGCAATCCCTTCAGCAAAAACAATATGTCCCAAATACTGTACATGCGGGGTGTAAAAATCACATTTTATAGTTTCACATATAATTGATTCTTTTTAAGAATCCCAAGCATATTTCTCATATGCTGATCATGTTCCTATTTGTTTTTGGAATAGATCAATATGTCATCTAAAAATGCAAGCACAACCCGGTCCAACCAATCTCTAAAAACACTATTAATGAGATTTATGAATGCATATGGGGCATTAGTTAGCCCAAAAGGTAGAATAATAAATTCAAAGTATCCATACCTTGTCCTAAATATTGATTTAGATGTGTCTTCTTCTTGTATTCTCAACTGATGGTAATAAGATCATGATTCAATCTTCGAGAAGATGGTTGCTCATTTCAATTGATCAAATAGATCATAAATTCTAGGTAATGAATACTTTTTTATGATAGTCACCTTATTTAGCATTTGGTAATCAATGCACATCCTTAAGATACCATCTTTATTTTTTAACGAACAAAATAGGATCTTCCTAAGGTGACACACTTGGCTTAATTAAACCTTTTACCAGCAAATCTTGGCATTATGTATTGAGACACCACATCTCAATAGGAGTCATTCTATATGGTTCCCTTACAATAGGTGCATCTCTAGATAAAAATTCAATAGAAAATTCAAACTCCCTCTAAGGAGGTAACCCTGGGAGATATTTTGGAAACACATCCCTGAATTATCTCAACACTATATGTTTTTAGAAGAGGTCGGATTCTACTTCAGTTTCATATTTCTTATTTAACTTAACTATGAAAATCATTCTCCACTTCTAAATATTTTTCTTTATCTGCATAGTAGACAATATATGTGGTTTAAATCCACCTCTACCACAACAAATTCTAATCCTTTGATTATATTCATCCATAAACTCCACCTATTTCTCTTCAAAATTTAAAAGAGCCTTATGAGCCTATAACTAGTCAACTCCCTAATATCAAATGCATGCAAAGGTGCCACATAAAAATGTCAATTAGTCATTCCTTTTGGTAATGTGATGTGAGGATCAAATAAATATTGGTTAACTTGGTAGGTTTTACCTGAACCGTACTCTACCTTCCAACCATTTGCCACAAACCTAGGTATTTCAGGTAAGTCCTATTGGTCAAAATGACCACATCTAGGGGAATAAAGAGTAATTCTTCTCAATATTTCACTAAGGGCCAAAAGTCATGACATCACAACATTTTGAAGATATAAGGTGGAGATAAGGTCAAATTTCACAACAATGCAATATTTTGAAGACATAAGGCGAACCAAAGGCCAAAATTCGTGATAACACGACATTTTATAAAAATAGGCGGAGCTAAGGGCCAAAATTTGAGACAATGCAAAATTTTTAAGACATGAGGTGAAGCTAAGGATAAAATTCATGATAATGTGATATTTTGAATATATAAGGTGAAGTTAATGCCAAAATTCATGATAGTGCAACATTTTGAAGGCCAAGAATTGAGCTAACACAAAAAGTCGTGATAGCGCAATATTTTGAAAGCCAAGTACTGAGCAAAGACAAAATTTCATGATAGTGTGACATTTTGAAGACATAAGCGTAGCTAAGGACCAAAAGTTGTGACAGTGCGACATTTTGAATACATAAGGTGAAGCAAGGCCAAAAGTCATAACAACATGATATTTTGAAGGCTAAAAACTGAGCTAAGGCAAAAATTCATGACAACGCAACATTTTGAAGGCCAAGGGCTGAGAAAAAATAAAAATTCATGATAGCACAACATTTTGAAAGCATAGGCAGATCTAAGGGCCAAAATTCATGACAACGTGACATTTTGAAGACATAAGGTGACGCTAAGGCCAAAATCCTGTTGGAAATTTTGAGCTCATTTAGTTATCATTGATGTCAAGGTGATAATTCATCATTGATGTCAAGGTGAACACATGAAGATATCATTAATACCATGGAGTACACCATTATTGTCACCAGGAACAATGCAAAGCATTGAAGAAAAGTTATCAAAATATTATTTTATTAAGGCTTTATTAAAACCATGGTGGCAGAATAATATTCATCCAATCAATGGAGTACAAATTAAAGGTTTAAATTTTATCCCAAGGAAGGCTTTAATTTTTATTAAAGTCAAAGGTTATAAATATAATTTATAAAATTTAAATTATTTTAGAATTTAAATAATTTATAAATTATAAAAGGTTTTAAAAAGAAGCGTTGATGTCAACTTCGTGGAGCGTCGAAGTCTATGGTAAAAGGAGAAATCATGTATAAATACCTCACCAAAGAACATTAGAACTTACCTTCTTCGATTAAATTTTATGCGACCAAAGTGAAAGATAATTCATTCAATCGTTGAGGAAGAAGACAAACTCGTGTTGTCTTTTAGCACCAGGTAAAAAGATGAAAAGGGGAGGAGACGACATCACTCCCATTGGAAACGGTGGTCCATTGGCAAGCACATATTTTGTAAGAGCATTGGAAGTGGAAGTATCCATGATCGATTCACATGGAGTTGGTCTGTTTGTCTTGAGCGCCAAGGGGGATGTTTTGGGGCGCACTCATTTTGAGCATCAGCTTAATAGAAAGAGCATGAAGTGCTCCTAAGCTCTCAAATGTGCATATAGTGCATGCGGTGGTGAAGCCCATGGCTAGAGAACTCGCGAAGGCAGAGATTATGGGTTTGAATCCCACTAGTGGCAAATGTTTTTTTAATTAAAATTTATTTTCCTAAGGTTTTCTATAAAGTGTTATTTGGAGTTATATGGGTTTATGAGAGGTTGTTTAATTAATAATTGATTTATGTTATTTGGAGGTATAAAGGTTTATGAAAGGTTTTTTTATTGATAAGTGATTTATGTTATTGGATTTACAAGGAAAGTAGATTTAATTTTTTACCAAAGTTCTTTTTGCCATAAATCTGATTAAAGAGGTTTTGAGTTAATTTTGGTGGATGTTGAATTTATTTTTAATTGGGAGATTATAAGGTGTTATTGGATAAACATTTTATGTATGTTGATGATTGTTTTTAAAGGTGGAGTGCTAAGGTGTAATTGAGTTTTCACATTACATTGTGAGAAAATTTTATTTTATAACCTCTTCGATCTTGGCATAGAAGTGTTTGTGGTTGTGGTAGATTTATGAGACCCTTTCATCATAAAGAAAAAGTTATGAGCACATTCTTCAATAGTTGAGTTGATTGATTTGTTTTTCTGGAAAATAAGTTTGGAGTGAAAAGAACTTGATTAGGTTTCCTATTGAGTGTGTTGAATGAATGCTTCAAGGTTTTATGGAATAAAGAATTGTTGTTAAAACTTTGTTTGATAAGCATTGTTGTTGAAGCCATTGGTTGTGTGAAGAAATTTAACTAGGATTGAGTATCATTGCTATGTAAGTATTGTTTTATAAGCAATGTTTTTGAAGTGAGTTGTTGAGAAAAGAACTTGAACTAGGGTTTGAAGAAAATATGAGTATCATTGTTATGTAAGAATTGTTTTATAAGCATTGTTGTTGAAGTGGGTTGTTGATCAAAGAACTTTAATAAGGGTTTGCAAAGATCATAAGTATCATTGTTATGTGAGACTTGTTGTTGAGCATTGTTGGAAACATTTGATTTGGTTCTTGGACTAGGGTTTGAGATAGAGGATTGTTTAATTGAGTGATTGGTTGAGTAGATCTGGTTGAGCCTAGTCAAGTGGGTATGTGAAGTGATTATTTAAGTTCCATAAAACAAACCATTCTAAATTCTGAATTGAGTTGAGAGAGTGATTGAAATTAATTGAGCATTGTGATTAGTATATTTATGTTTCTATGAGATTGGACAAGTTTTGTGTGGACTTGTTGAGTAGATTTGAGGTAAGTATTTGAGGAGACTTGTGGACTAATTTTGTGTGAACTTTTGTGAAAGCTTACAATACAGATATGAATAAGTTCTAGAGAGGACTTGTAAAGAAAATTTGAGTAGGTTCTAGAGAGGACTTGTGGAGCATATTGAGCAAGTTATAGAGAGAACTTGCTTTCTAGAATGACCAAAGGGCTTACAGATGCCTTTGGAGCCTTTTTCTGAATGACCAAAGGGCTTAAAGATGCCTTTGGAGCCTTTTTAGGATTTAGGTATAAAACTCTTTAAGATGAAGTATATTGAGAGGTTCAGGATCTTCAAATCCTCCAAGCGATGTCAAGTGATATGTCCCAGGTCCAATATTATCTGAGATAATATAAGGACCTAATAAATTAGCCATGAATTTGTCTTGCATTTTTTTTGGTAAATTTGAGTTTTGTTGCTTCCTTTTCAATACACAATCACCAACCTCAAAGTCTATCAGATGAAATTTGCTATTGTAAGCTCATTTTAAGTGCTATTGATAAACATAGAGGTGTTCGAGGGCATTCACGCGACATTCATCAAGTAGCATCAATTAATCTAGGCAAGATTGTTGCACAGTGTCATCATTAATGAACTCTTACAATATGATGCGCAGCGTTGGAATCTCTAAATATAAGGACATAATGGCATTAGTGCCATATACCAGTGAAAATGGATTTGCCCCAATGGGTATCCGAATACTAATCCTGTAAGCCCATAATGCAAGGGGCAGTTGGATGTGCCCATATTTTTGGTGTTCTTGTACCATATTTTTCAATATGGAAACCACTATATTATTTGAAGCTTTACCTTATCCATTTTCTTGTGGATAATATGGAGTCGCAAAACTATGCTTGATTCTATACTTATATGTCAAAGCTCTCATAGTTTTGTTCTTAAATTATGTTCCATTATCCGAAACTATCTTGGATGGTATCCCAAAATGACTTATGATATTGGTGAGTATGAACTCAACAATACGTGCTGTAGTTGTCATTATTAAGGGAATGGCTTCCACCCACTTAGTAAAATACTTAGTAGCCATAATAATGAATGTATGGTGGCCCTATGATGGAGGAGAGATCTTACAAATGAGACCAAGTCTCCACTGAGTAAATGGCCAAGCCGCTTGAATGGGCTGTAAGGCTTATGATGGCAGGTGCATAAGATTAGTATGATGTTGACATTTAATGCATTTCCTAACATACACATTGCAATCCTTCCTCATAGTGGCCAATAATAACCCATGCAAATGATGCACTTGATGATAGTCATACCGTTGAAATGGCCACTGCACGTATCATCATGATCTTGCATAATTGCCCAAGATGACTCTTGGGGCTCAAGACAACGAAGGAGCACTCCATCATAGCTTCGATGGTACAGGATGTCTACTAACAAGACATATTTTATCACTTTCTATTTAAATGTGCATTTTGTGGTGCACAAAATCCCTAAGGGATCACACCAAGCCTAAGGAATTCATGTATCTATGACATCCAGTTATTATAAGCTTCAGATTCAATCGACAAGACAACATGTTCCCCCTACGGTTCTACATTGGCAAATGTAGACTGGGAAAAAACCTTATGGTGAATGGTAATACCACTCTCTATCGAATCCTATGATATCAAAGATCCCTAGGATGATCTCTTGAGAAAGGCTTTGACTCGGTAGAACCACTCATGATTTGGTTCTACATGAATCATGTTGATTAACTCTTTGTTATCTAATGCTTCATGCTGCACAGTAGAGTGTGACAATGTTTTTACATGGATGTTAGTGAAATCGATAGATAGATTCTGAGGGATTAGATATCCTAAATATGCCATTGTGTCTGCAAATCTATTTTATGAACAAGGTATTACCTCGATGTCATACCATTCCAGTCGAGCTAGATAAATGTCAACAAGATCCTTGTAAACTTTCAATACTGGACATCAGTAATTAAATAATCCCTTAACTTGGTTCACAATGATAAGGGAATCACCAAAGATATTTAGCCTTTTATCTTCATGGATATAGCTATTTGGAGACCCAAAATTAGGGCTTTGTATTCAACATTGTTTTTAGTGCAAGGAAAGTCTATTCTGAATGACAAGGGCATTGGAGTACCCTATGGTGTGAACAAAACTATTCCTACACCACCCCCTTGCTCACACTTTGAACCGTCGAAGAACAAGGTCATATCAAATTTTTTATCCAGTTCCTCAAGTTCGGGTGCTTCTGATAAGGCAAAGACTACATCATCAAGAAGCTCTATGGTGAGGGGCCTACTATTTTCGATAGGCACCTCAGCTAGTTGATCTGCTATGACTTGTCCCTTAATGGAATTTTAGCTTATGAATTCCAGATCAAATTCTATTAGTAGAATGATCCAATTCGTAGTATGTGTATTATGATATGTCTTACTCATCATATACTACAAAGGATTTTTTTTAGATATGACATACATCATATGACTCAACCTATAGTATCACAATTTCTTTGTAGCGAACACTACTACTAAAAATAGAATTTCCACATATGCATATCCTAGCTCATAACTCATCAAGGTTCAGCAAATATAATATATGGCCTGCTCTTTGTCTTGCACATTCTTTTGGGCTAGCATGGTTCCCAGTGCAAATTCGGTTGCCAATATATATAGCAAAAATGGCACATATGGCCTTGGTGGAGATAGCACTAGAGGCATTGCCAGGTATTGCTTAATCTTAGCAAAGGCTACTCGATAGTCATCGTACCAATTGAATGGTACCCCCTTGTGTAGCAGTCGATTCATTGGTTGACATTTATCTGATAATTGTATGATAAATTGCTTTTTGGATGCTACTTTGCCCTGTAGGCTTCTTAATTCTTTTATGTTTGTGGGGGGACGCATTTCTAAAATAGCCTTGACCTTTGTTGAGTCAACTTTGATGCCTCATTTTGAAATGATGAATCCTAAGAGCTTTCTTGAAGTTATTCCAAATACGCACTTCTTAGGATTCAACCTGACATTATGCTCTATCAAGTGATGGAAGACCTTCCTCAAGACCTCCGTATTCTAATAATGCAATAATGACTTTCCCAATAATTCATCAATGTAATCCTCTAGGATATTATGCATATAGTCATGAAAAATATATCATAGCCTGTTGATATGTGGCACCAACATTCTTAAGGATGAATGACATAACTTTATAGCAAAATGTCCCCCATGGCATTATAAACATGATTTTATGCTGGTATTTGGGCTTAATCTGAATTTGATTGTAACCAGAAAAATCATCCATTAAGGAGAGCATTTCATAACCTGTAGTGGCATCTACAAGAGCATCGATATTCAACAGCAAAAATGAATCCTTTGGTGTTGCCTTGTTTAGGTCTCTAAAATCCGTACAAATATGGATCCTTCCATAAGTTTTTTCTACAGGCACCATATTGGATACCCATTTCGGATAGTCGATGAAGATTACAAACTCTACATCCAATAACTTTTTCAATTCATCTTTAACCATTAAGGCTATTGTTGGATGTATCTTCCCGAGTTTCTGCTTGATTGGATTCTTTGATAGATCTAGCAAAAGGTTATGAGTAACCAATTTTGGATATAGACCTGGCATGTCTTTGTAAGTCCAAGCAAAGAGATCAGGTCTCTCTCTCAGTAGAGGAATGAGGTTGGCACACTCATCAGGAGTTAAATTCTCCAAAAATTTAACCTTCCTTGGATTGATGAGATCATTATTGATATCCACTTTGAAGGTTTCCTCTACTAACATATGGGATCCCTCCTCAAGCTGATGAGGTTTAGGGATCAAGTGGATGTCATTTGCTGGGTTTATAGGTTCCTCATTGCAAGCATCCTAAGCATGATAGACATCATGTGCACAACTTGGTGCAAAGTGAAAATGCTACAACATTTCTTCATTAGGGAAGAAATCTTCAATCTCTAGTGGTGAATCAGCATGATCCCAATCAATAGCATCTATATTTAGAGGAAATATTTTGGATGGATAGGCTATATTATGGAGTGGAGTGGTCAAATCAATGGAGATCATGTGAATGGAATGGATCATGTCTCCAAGACCACGTGCAAGTGACTCAAAATTAGCAAAACTTCCATCCCTTATATGTGGTTCTGGGGGTACGAGGATCTCTGGATCTAGTCTGTGAACAGACTATAGGATGGGATCATTGGGCTCAAGGAGGGAGGTCCTAAATAGACTCTCTCCGTCTCATATTCATCATCACTATCATAATATAGGCCTTCACCACTACCCATTGGAATTGGGTGATGCTCTGAATAAGGTCTCAAGTAGGCTATCCCTTGATAGCCATCATCGTTATCATAGGGGTCTTTGCTTGTATTCATTGATTTTAGAGGTAAAATATGGTGCAAGAGTGTAGGGCATAAGTAGGCCAACCCGGTTTCATCCTCAAATTGCTTGTTGTTTGAGGATAACTCAACATCATGTATTCCAGAATCGTAGTCTGGTCCATCAATTTCGATGATGGATATTGCATGAACATCCTTAGAAGCAACTTATGATTCGGTATCTATAGTTGTATCAAAATTTTGGAAATGTATACCAATATCATCGATAGCTCCATGGATTTGATTGTCTAAGTTGGATCTTGGAATGGGTTTTGGACTAGTCTCCACCAAGATGTTCACATGATATCTCTTAGGTGGCTCTATAGTGATATAAGTCATTAGCCGATTATCCCTCTGAAATGTAGAAGGATTAGGGTGATAAGGATTAAAGTCAAATTCAGTCCCTATACTGAGGTACAGGTGGTCTAAAGATGCCATGAGGAGTTCATCCTTTCCTCCACTATAAAATCCCAACCCGAACCTATCATTAGGTAACTGATATTGTGGTTCTATAGGCATATTACACCATGCTAAAATAGTCTAAGACTGTAACCATGGCAATGGTAATGCTTAAAGTATCACACGACGTAGTCCAAGTTAAAAATATAATGAATATTCATGATGAATGATTCATTATCATCCTTATCCTTGGGTGTGGAAGATGCAAACTAATCTAGACCTCCATAGATGAAGTTGGTTTGGTTAGGTGGTACCCCCAATGGTTCCATCATCCCTATGGGAAGGCGATGGGCTCATGGTCGGCCCATGTTCTGTGAAATCTCAATAATCGATGTGAACATCACGTTCTACATAATGCATTTCTCTAATCCAAGATTAACCAGATGGATGGTCACCTATGGTGTAGATGACCCTACTAAAGATGTAGGTGAAGTAGGTTGAAGTGCCTCTTTGACTCCTCCTTGAATTTCCTCTACTTCCATGGGAGTAGGGGCTTCAATTATGACTGGCTTGGGTGTTTGCTTTATATTATTTTTTCCTAGCATTTCTTTCAAATTCCTATCATCTTGCTATATCATTGATGCAGTCGTTCTAATATAAGTAGTTGTCATGTGCTCCGATCATTGAGATACGGACATTGTAGGTATAGCACATCCTTCTTTGATTTTACCTCCTAGATCTTTGATTGGTGATGTTGGTCACACATCCAGGTGTGTTGAGGGGAGCATGAATTCTCCTCGTAAATCTACTAGATTCATGTATTTAAAGTTTTATTCATACAAAGGCACCATGTGAACCTGTCCCTCATGAATATATTTAATACATTGATATAAAAAAAAAGGGATGCAACACATTTATTTGATCCAAGGTCTCCCTAGAAGTATGTTATATTGCATAGCACCTTCGATTACGTGATACATCATCAGGGTGATCTTCAGCCCCACTTGGATAAGTAAGACTATAGTATTGACTATTGAGCATAAGGCATCATTGAAAGCTCTCAACATGAAGGTAGAAGGGATGATATGCATATTGGTTAGCTTCAAGTGAGTTAACGCCTTAGTAGTTATGATATTTATTGACAACCCCGTGTCAATCAAAAATTGCTTGAATGTTTTATGATTCACACACAATGATATGTAGTGGTGGGTTTGCTATAACAGTGGAAACCGTCTTAACTTCGTGGTCATGAAATTGAATGATCAGTTCTTGACACTGTTTCACATGCCCCATGAAGTGTGTAAACTCTTTCACATCCTGAGGCTGCACTTATATGGACCTTAAGATGTCCATGAGTGTCTCCCTATGCTTAGGAGACTACTGAATTATCTCATAAATCGACAAATTTACTGGAGTTATCTATAGGTTTTGGACCAATCTAATCCTGATGGTCACCACCGATCAAGTTGGTGGGCCAGACACATACTAGAATAGCCTCAGAGGAGGAACAACTTGGACTCTAATTGGCACTAGAGGTTGATTCGGTTATTCATACCTCGCATTTCTTGTGACAATATTGACCATTCTGATGAACCCCTGGGTTGGTGGTTTGATGTTGGTTGAATTAGCCAACATTATTCTTTGGTGCCTCATAATTTGGAAGAGGATTTTTGTAAATCCCCATATTTTTATTTTCAAGTGCTTGTGGTTTGTCAACAAGAAGCGTACCTCTTTCGATCATATTTTGTACAAGATGTTTGAAAGACCAACATACCTCGATGTTGTGGCCTTTTGATTGGTGAAATATGTAATATTGATCATCCTTGTAGCCCTTAGGCTTAGGCTAATTAGGGTCCATTAACTTGACTTTAGGTAAGTTTATAGCCTTTGCCTTGCATAACTAATGAAAAACCGAAGCCAAGGACTTTGATAACTAAGTGAATACATGAGGTGGGCATTGTTCATTATTTTTACCCTTATATTGTTGTTGCATTTCTCATATTGTGCATGAGGAGGTTGTGCTTGATAGTTTCATTGTTATTGCCCCTTAACCCCTTTTTGAAGGTTCCACACAACCTGATTAACATGAGTCAGCTTGGAATGTTGTCTCTTAGTGCTTTTCTTATGCCCCTTATTCTTATTATTGAGCTTCAAGTTATACTCCTATAACTTGATGTCCTCTATCACCTTGGATTGTGCCAAAGCCTCTTTGAAATTCTGGTATTGCTAAAACTGTAGCAACAATGAAATGTGTTTGGCATAACTCTTTGTGAACATTCATATTAATTCAGAGGATGGGATGGAGAATGGAAACTTTGCCATCATTTTCCTTGTTTTCCACAATCCATCACTGGCTCGTCATCATGTTGCGTTAGAGTGGCCAGGTCAGATAAGTTTACCTTCTTATTGATGCCAAAGGAGAAGCATTCAAGAAATGCATCAACTAGTTATTTGAAACTAGTGATGTTGTGCCTCTTTAATTGGTTAAACCACTCTCAAGTTGGGCTTGAGAGGGTCATGATGAAGGTGCATAGGAGCAATGCATCATTGCTCTTAATATGAAAGCACATATCTGGAAAACTAGTCATGTGCTCTTGTGTGTCTTTCTCTCATTGAAACTTTTCCAGTATAGGCATCTTGAAATGCTCAGGATATGCTGGAATAGGTATTGACATGCATAGAGGTTCATCATCAATTGTGTTCAAGGTAGGATTCTGATAAGCTATTCCTTGCTTCTTTATGGCTTGGATCTTCTCTGCTAAGGTCTTATAGGCTTGCGAGGAAAGAAAATCCTCTTCTCAAGATTGCCTTGGAGGAACCCTTGGAGTCAGATTCTTTCTCGATCGAGGTGGGGGACTAGGCTCACCCTCCTCCTCAAATTGGGATATTTCCATATACTCTTGTTCTAATTCCTCTCCCACTTTATTATCATATTGTATATGCTCATGTTGTTCAGACATTGGATGTTGATCTCTATGCTGAGAGGTATGGTGAGTATGTATGTCTATGTTCTCAGGGTGTAACTCGGGTTGTGAAGCCACTCGTCTATCGACACACTCTTTGATATCACTGCAATGAGGTAAATCGATGCTAGCCAATCGATCCTATCTTTCTACCTACTCCTTATGATCAAGGATGTGTTATTCACGCATGCGTTGTTCATATAATTTATGTATTATGAACCTCTGCATTTGAGAATTCTCATTTTTGAAGCACTTTTTTTCTAAATGAATATCCTCCAATTGATCTTGGATAATATTTCATCTCTTATCTAACATCAATCTATGAGCTCTATAAACATGATCTGTCATTTGAGGTCTCTGGTGAGTGCACTCTATTTGAGCGACTTTATGGGTATGTCCTTCAATGGAATTATTTGCCACACTCTTACCTTAGTCTGTAAATATGGCATTCATGTCAGGTTTCATTCTATACTCAGTTCCTCCATGCGATGCAGGAGTATGTATATCTTGAGAATTCTTGGAGCACTTTCCATGTTCTTGGGCGGTCCTAATGGTGCTTGCACTACACTCACTCGTAGGTCGATATGATGCAAGAGTAGGCTTATATCCTATATGCCCTAGGACTCTATCTAGACCATCCAACTATTTTCTATGCCATTGATCATGAGGTGGCATACCATTTACTCCCACTTTGGATATATCCATGGTGAACTTAGAAGGTTCACCCCTATAGGGAGTCTGTGCGGGCCTATGCTCGGAAGCAACCCTCTTCGTTCGCCACTGAATGGGTGGATCTTGGATGTGTCTACACTCTAATATCTGATGGTGGAGATTGTGAGCCTCCCTTAGATATAGGTCGAAAGGGTATCAATCTAGATCCTTTGATGATATATTATTTAGTTGAACCCATGGATGCCCATGGAATGTGATCACAGTAGATGCTACCATTTGTGGAACCCCCATGCTGGGAAGTCCCATGTTCTGATCTATGTTTAGAGGGATGTCTAGTACTTCCTCTAATTAGGGTATTCTTAATAGAATCCCCTCATGTGGAATTATCCCATCTAATACTCACTAAATGATGTCCAGAAGGATTTAGTGGTTGAGGGTGTTACACATCATGTTGTGCACTAGGTGGAGCTTGGGCTTCGATCTCGAGTCTATGCCCGGATCGACCTCTCCGTGTTTACACCATTATGTATCCTATGTCTAGATTTAACTTTTATTAGCATGCAAAGAATACAATGATGATTATCTCCTTTTACATTTTTAAAATGAGCCCTAAACTATTTGATGTGTTTTCAATTTGTTGTATCAGTAAAGTAACTCTTGTCATGTTTTGCAATACATTGATGATTTTCTCAATTGTTTAATGGATTTCACCTATATGCTCATAGCTCGACAACTTGGAGATTAACTCCATGCCATGTAATCCTAACAAAATGTGGTGATGAGGTCCAAACTTGGGAAGGGAACAGGTCCTCCTAGATCCTCACCCAATCTCACCCAATTAGTGTTATAACCTCTGAAGAGAAGTACATGCTACGGATGGTTCTTGGATCCAGTATTGGTCTAGTAACAATAAGGTATGAGGGAGTTGGGCCAACGGATGGAAATCACTTCCACCATCATTGAAACCATACTAGTGGTTCCCAAATCACTATATTTACTATGAAACGTAGTGTGTGTGGTTCCTTTTACTTTGCATGAAATAAAAATGCATAAAACAACACTCAAATTATTCTACATGATTTTAAAAAAATGTTATAAGTTTCAGAAGTATCCATGATTAATATACTTTATTTTAAAGTATGCACACTAACGATGATGACAAGATGGCCACTAGGTGGACCTCATGCAAGTAAAACCAACATATAATAAGGGCCTAGATCACTGGATACTAGGGCAGACTGCACTCAAAGGTTCATTGTTCCTAGCAACGACTAGTAGATCTTAACAAAAGACCTAAGGACTCAATGCATTTAACATTCCTTCATTGCATTCCCTAATAATGGTAGCATTTTGCACATTTTGGAAAAACACAGACAAAGAACAAAAAAAATAGAATGACAGTGGGACCTACCTCAAATCCTCATTCAATTAAGCTTTTTCTCCCTACAGTCTGATTTGTCAGATTCTAACCGTGGCTCTGTGGCATGACGACCACTGTTGCCCGTGAATGTCAACCGCAATGACAAATTTTGACCATGGCTATCAACCGTGATGAGCACTTATCATAAAAAAATGATAGAATTTGAGGCATGAAATGTGGAGTCCCACCATGATCACCTTCTGTCTGATCCAAAAAGAGCTCACACCTATTTTTTCCTATTGCAAGAATTAAAAGATACACAAAATGCATACAAGAACAAGAAATTGATAACAAATTGACAATAAGAAATACACTTTATTTCATTATATTTGAAGCAAAGGTTGAATTACAAGTACATCCCTCTTAGGGATAATCACTTTGATACAATTGTTACAATAGGATGTAATGTTTCCCCCTCAAGGGTAGGTGTGATTTCCAAGTGCCTTTCAGGATGACAAAAATTGCTCTAGGGTGTCGATGACCCTCTTCTCCACGATTAGAGGCATTTGCTGCATTGCATCCGAAAACCCTGTAAGTCCTGCATGTAATAAACAACAAGAAAAATTAAAGTAAAGGAGGCCTCTTTTGATGAGGGTTTTAAAGGGTACTTGCACATAAGATAACATGATAAGCAAGAAATCAAGAAAGTGATTCAAAGCATATAAATTGATCTAAATCACGATGATCTACCATTAGAAACATGAAATAAAATGATATGAATCTATCTAAGCTCCTAATTAACCAATTGAAGACATGAAAGGATGAAAAGGATTCGTTATACCTACACTACAATAATTAAAGGAAATTGCAATTAACTCTTAATATGTTGGTCAGATATCTCTATAATACTGAATTAAACCTACAACATGATTAATATAACCTAGTTAAATTGACTACAAAATAAAGAACAAGGAAAATAGGGATTACCCGCTGACCATGGGTCCTTCAAGCGATAGGCACTATTCACCATGGCTGATAGTCACAACTAAGCCTAAAGTAAATTTTCCCTCCAAATCAGGGTAAATTCTTTGATTCTCCTTGCCAAATTGATGGTCAAGGGTCGCCTCTATGTCCTTTGATGGATTTGGTAGTTGAATTTCTTAGTGAGTGCATGGATTGCATGGATTATCATTTCTTGGCTCTCCTATCCTCCTAGGACCTCCATGACAATGTGATCTTCAATTGGATAGCAAAAATATTCCTATCAATGCATGTGAATTATTATGCAATTTGACAAGGCTTCGTTGCTCAATTTATTATGCTTCTCTCTCTTTTTCCCAATTTGGAGGGGGGTTATATAGAAATTGCCAAGGGCTAGGGGTGGCTTCATGAGGAAGCCTAGATCAATATTGGGTGGTTGAGCTTGTTTTATGGAATGATCCAGAACATTCCTCACCCAAACTGATCCAATTTGCAACCAATTGGTTGCAACTAATTTTGGGTTGTATGAATGCGAACTAACTTTGAGTCCTAACCATGATTGATAGGCACAGTCAACTCTACTAACCATGGGTGTCAGCAGTAGCTAGCACTGACTAGGCAAAGATGCCCAAATTAGTGATAAAAACCATTGCTATACCTTGGTATCTATCCAAGGTCTTCCATATGGTCTTCTAGCATGTCCCATATGAGTAGTCGCCTTGGCATGATTCCTTTCAAGTGTCTACACAGTGTCATATTATTGTATCTTTAACACCCGACCAACTCTTTTATTGCCAAGTTCCCCTTGTATGATGAAATTTTTGATGTCAGGGTGGACCACATAAACTATAGTTATACTCTATGAAAGGAAATGCCTAAACTTTTTCAAAGACTTCATTATTACAAAAATATGTATTTCTATGAAATTATACTTCTCTTCATGTTCTTGCATAGTCTGACTTAGAAAAGCGATAGACCTTTCTTCATTTTCAAGCCCTTTCTGAGTGTGCGCTGCAATGTAGCTCTCTTGTTCACCTACAATATATAAGATAAAACCTATAGAGTAGTTTGTGTTTGCCAATATGGGGGATTGGGCTATTTGCTCTTTAATTTTCTAGAAATCTTGTTTCCTTAAGTCTATCCACTTGAACTCAGCATCCTTCTTCAACAACTTAGTCATGGGTTTGAAAATTTGAGCAAAGTCAGCTATGGATTTGTGTACGAAGTTAATTTTTCTGAAGAAGGATTGTAAGACTTGTTTTTTAGGGGGTAGTGGGAGTTCTAACAATGCTTTCACCCTGTTGGGGTCTATAGCTAGCCCAGTCTTAGAAATGACATGGCCTAGTAAGAGTCATTTCTCTACAATGAAGATGGATTTCTTTGGATTTAGATGGATGCAAAAATCTCTGTATTTTTCAAATATGCTCCTAAGATGTTCGATGTGATCTTACTTTCAATGTGAGAAAACTGTCATATCATCTAGATATATGACTATAATATTATTTACAAGTTCCCTAAAATCTACGTCCATTGCTCTTTGAAAAGTTTCCCTAGCATTAGATAATTCAAATGGCATCCTATGGTAGGTAAATGTCCCCCACTTGGTTGTGAATGCAATCTTGAATTGATCTTCATCCTTGACCCATACCTGATTGTAACCAGAGAACCCATCCAGGAGTGAAAATATTTTTTCTCCTACTGCTGTATACAAGATCTGGTCGATCTATGGGAGGGGGTAATGGTCTATTAACAAAGCATTATTCAAGTTACATAAGTTGATGCACAACCTAATATATCCATTATTTTTTCTAACCGGGACTATGTTGGCTATCCAAGTTGAATGATAGGGTAAAAAATCTTAGCTTCGAGCAATTTTAGTAGCTCTTGATTCATCAAAGCCTTGATATTAGGATTCACCAACCTTTTATTTTTTCTAAAAGGCTTCAAACATTCTTAAAGTTCAATCATATGTTGGATTGTCTCTTTGGAGTAGACCTTAAGATCACCATAATTCCAAGCTATGATGTCTGGGAATTCCTTGCATAATCCCCTGATTTGGTGTAGTTTTTCTTATGTAGTGTTTACTTCCACTTTGATGGATTTATCAGGGGCCATTTTTCTATATATGTGCTTGTCAACTTTCATTTTATGGCTAGTTGACATGTCATTGTTATCAAATAAGCTTTCAAGAGTGATCAACCCTTTTGGGTTGTGGTTGTTTTTTAACTTGATCATGTTTGGGTCTTATTCATATTCAGATGTTTTGTTAGTTTAGCCGTTCATTTCGTGAATGAGGAAGTCAACTATCTATTGATCATTTTTGAAACCTTCCAAAAGGTATCCCTATATGGTATGAAAGGTCTATAGATTAGCCTAATAGTATTGGACTTCCGGATGATATTGTTGATAGGAAAAAAATTTACCCCTACTGAATCCAATAAATTCACATGGGTGTTCTTTTATCTTGGGATTGCTTTGAGATTTAAGGATTAAAAATATTCTAGCAAGTCCTAAACCTTATTTATTTAAGCTTTAAGGTAATGCTACTTGATTACACATTTCTCAGTGACTTGATTCACTATCAATTTAGAGTCACCAAAGATCTATAGTTATTTAATACCCATATTTTTAGATTTATTAAGGCTTAAGTAGAGTGCTTCGTATTATGTTGCATTATTAGTGCAACTCTAGGTTAATCGATAAGAAAAAATTTTATCTTCACCTGTTGGAGACATTAAAACAATAGTTTCTCCTACTCTATTTTTTCACCTAGCACCATCGAAGTAAGGTTTCCATATTTTATTAGTAGGTCGGTCTAGCTGGGGGAGAGGGGTAGGGTTACTCTTCTTGGGTTTTACAATTGTGTAGTTCCTATATATGTTTCAATAATGGCATTGAAATATTAGAGAGAAAATTGGTCTTATTATTGAAACACATTTAGAGCTTCCTACATTAAGTTCAAATCTCCCATTTCTTCTGTCATATTCACTGTAGTGGTTGGTTTACCTTCCTCTTCAATATTTTCAATGTGTAAAGTCGAAGGTTTCTCATTGAATACTTTCTCTTTTTCCTTTGAATGAAATTTCTAAGTGTGAGAAATATGACAAATATCCTCCTATTTTAGCAGTGAACTCTCTAGAGAGACACATACCAAGATAAGGCTCTAGATCTACTACCACTACATATTGTATGACTGTGAGCTGGGGTAGTCTGTGAAGAACAATTGGGATATCTTCAATTACACCTATAGTTTTGATAGAGGTTTTAGCTAACTGTAAGACACTAGTAATGCTCCTTGTGTATTCCATTCCCATGATATTACATACTACCTTGGGCATTATAGTGGTTGCAGCTCCATAATCTATCATGTAGTTGTGAACTACCCATCCTTCCATCTGGAGAAACAAATAGAAAGTAGGGGGTATAGTTTTTCCTAAAGTGGAAGTTAGACTGACTTGCGCAGAATCAAACGAAGCTAGTTTTCTATGCTTATTTTTCATAGATCTCAAATATTCATGCAACAAGTCTATTTGCCTTAGAAATTACAAGGCTTCATACATTGTCACTTTGGAAGGAGTTTTCTTAATTTCTTTGACTATGTTGAATTGGAGGGGCTCAAAACTCTTCTCTTTTGCAACTATGTCATATTTTTTTTTTGTACCCCTGAATAACATATATCCTTTGGTGCTTAGTTTGGTAGGGGTATCTTAGTTTATCTCTAGCGTGTTTTTGTGTCTCTACTTCCTTCTACTGAGGTGCTTATTTACAAGTTTTTGCTCCTTTTTGACCTAAATTATGGGGATATTTCTTGTAAGAGGTCCTTTTATCAATAGGGTCCCTCATAGGTGAAGGTAATTTCAAGGGGTTAAGCTCCTGGGATTAACTGGTAAGGGTTTTTTTCTTGACTTGGTTAGAAAATCTACTTGTTCAACCGAAGACATCATGAAATTATTATTCTCTTCTCTAATCATATTAACCTGACCCTTTAGGGTTCTCTTAGTATTTTTGATAGCTACCTTCTAGATATGGTGTTGATTAATCATGTAAAAAATTTCACTATGTGGATCATTACACATGGATCACCAGAAGTTTAAATTTATCAAAGTGTTAGCAGGTTCACTGTCTTCATTAGTGTAAACCACAATAGATTTATCATAGCTTCTACCGCTTGTGGAGGCTTGATATTTTGTTACTTGAGAAAACCTCCTTGGTTGTAAATTCCTTTATGCTTCTCTTCTCTCCATTGAGGTCATTTTATTCATCAGAGATTTCATGGATGCTTGCAAATATTGTAAAGCTACTAATGAAAGATTTAGAGTCGATGGAATTATCGCTATTGGAAGATCAAGAATGGTGGGAAGCATTGGAGGGGCAAGAGATGCATATATCACTAGGATATTAGGATATCTGGTACTTTTAGGAAGACTTGCATTAGGAGTGGGATCATGAGTTGGGAAAGCAGTACTTGATGCTTGTGGCAGATCAGGAAAAATAGGCATTATAATTTTTTTAGGGAACCTTCCAATAGCAATTAGATCTCTTTCTATATTTTGAGCTTCTTGGTAAATCTCTGGGAAGGTGAATATTTGGGATTATCTGATGGCCATAATTATATCTGAGTTGGAAGATCTCAGATAGTAATACATTAACTATTTGTTTTTTGGTATCAATCTATCAAGTACTCTTTGCCAAGTTTTATTGAATATGATGTTAAAGTTGACTATATCTTCCTGAGGATGCTTCTGGATAACGGTAAACTAAATTAGCAAGGAGAATGGGCCTACATGTTCATTGAAATCTTCTACCATTTTTTTGATAAGTTGGGATAAAGTAGATATACTTTGGTTACTGAGGGCTATGTACCAATAGAGCATTTTTACTTACAGGGAAATAACTAGCAATCTAATCATGACATATTCCTTAGTGATGTTATGTATTGAGGCGAGCACTGCCACATCCTAGTAGTGTTCATAGGCCATTTTTCTAGTATCATCATATTTGGGTAATGCTTTTAGGGCCACTTCTAGAATTGGATGTTGCGCTGCCAGGTTTAGAGGGCCTGTGTGGTTCCGTAAAGGGTAGGGTATAATTGGATGACTTGCATCCATTGCAATTATGGTTATGCTAGATATTACTAGTATATGGGTAGCTAAAGTTTAAATTCCTTTAGAAGTAGTACTAGGGAACACTGCAGGGGAAGGCTTTGTGTATCCTATATTAACAATATATGAAGAATTTTTTCTAGCAAATAAAATAGGATTAGCTTTAAGGCTACCAAGGTGCAAATTGAAGAACTCGATGGGTTACTCTAAATTTTTTGCTTTAGATCTGGTTATCATAAAAGATGATATTTAACCAGAGAATAGGGGGTTCCTTTCTTGGGAGGAGTCTCTAGATGATTCATAAAAAATAAACAGAGAAAAGGTAATCACCAAAACTTTGATATGTATACTACATGGGATTGGGTCCCATCGGGTGTGCCAAAAACTGTTGGTGCAAAATCGTCCTTTGGTTACGTTTGCACCCAAGACTTTGCCAACATTGAAAGACCAAGTTGAAATAGGGTTTTACTCGATTTAATATATAGATGAGTCTGGTCCATTGCTTATTTTAGGAAAAGGGAGATAGAGGTAAATGTGTAAAGAGAGGGAAATATAGCTAGTGCTAGAAGTGTTTAAAGGTATAGATTAGATAACAATAAAACAACATCAACAACACTTTTTAGAGAAGCATATATTTTAATTATCAAATAGAACAACTAATCCTACGATGTAAATATATCCAAGCATAATATTAATGGAATGGTTGATTTCTGAGTTAATAAAAATTTATGACATAAATTTATAATAAGAATTAGAGCAAGCAAGATTCAATATAACCTTAATTATAAATCAACAATCCATACATACTTGATAATACACCAGTGGGCTAGAAACTAGAATGAATGATATTTTATTAGCTTTCAAAAGTCTATGTACTTCGCCTTGTAAACATCTAAGAGATGACCCTTTGTTTAGATCACTCATCCTATATATATATAGTTCTACATAACAAAACAAACTAAAATTTGTTACAGCAATATACCCGAGGGTTCATTCTGGTAAAGAGGCAGTTAGAATAGCATGGAGTCTTCAACTGGAAATGGTTAAAATCTTCTTGTTACAATGAGATTCCTTGATCTCTTTAGAAGCATAGTGGTCTAGTTGTCTTCATCTTCCAAATGTCGTGCCATCACAACTTTTGGCCTTAGATCTACATTATGTCTTCAAAATGTCATGCTATCATAACTTTTTGTCTTTGCTCAACTCTTGGACTTCACAATGTTGTGCTGATATGAATTTTTTCCTTAGCTCAGTTCTTGGTCTTAAAAATGTTGCACTATCATGAATTTTAGCCTTAGCTTCACCTTATGACTTCAAAATGTTGCACTATCATGACTTTGAAGAACATAAGCTTATACCGAGAGGGGGTGAATAGTATAAGACCACTTTTTATTTTTATTTCCAAATCAATATTATGTAATGTATAGATAGCAATATCAACAATAGTAATAAAAGAAATGCACAAATCACCACACACAATAGAGAATCCATAATTTATGTGGTTCACCCAATGTGGGCTACTCCATAGAGAAAATCTTTCACTAAAATTTTCTCAATCAATCTCTTGGGAATATTTTCCTATTACAATTTTTATGGACCTATGTCCAAAGGGTACACCAATCCCCTAAATCAAGTTCATGGATCTCTATCAATAGGAGAATTCCTTCTCCTCTACTCTGGCTGGTGATCCTATAGAATACTACTGCCTCCACTACACTAGCTTGTGGATATCTCTCCACTAAAGACTCTTGTCCCCACTCAGAAGATCAATCATCACTACCCTAGCTTATGGATATATCCACTAGAGACTTTTGTCCTCTCTGCTTCGTCACCTCCAAATATTTGTCTCAAATATGCACTAAATATAGTCATTTGATCTAGCATAAATATGCTCAATATCTGTCTTTGGTTTGGCACAAACTTATCCTAAAATCTGCACCAAACTCTACTCTCAAATCTACACTAAACATATTCCTTCGGTCTAGCACAAATTTGCCTCAATATCTATCCTCAAGTCTTAACTCAAGGCTTGTCTAAAATCTGCTAGATCTGCCCTAAACCTTAACTCAAGTTTTGAACAAATAAATCAACTCTTCTCTCAAGTCTTCTCAAAGACTTGTCTCAAATATGCCTTGTAAGCTTCCACAAAATCTCACACTAATATTTCCACAAGTCCTCTCTAGAACTTGCTAAAATATGCTCTACAAGTCCTCTCTAGAACTTGCTCAAGTCTACTCTACAAGTCCTCTCTATAACTTGCTCAAATATGCTCTATAAGTCTTCTCTAGAACTTGCTCAATATGGTCCACAAGTATTCTCTAGAACTTGCTCAAATATGCTCTACAAGTCCTCTCTAGAACTTATCCAAATATGTATTGTAAGCTTTCACAAAATCTCACACAAAATCATTCCACAAGTCTCCTCAAAGACTTGTCTCAAATATGCTCAACAAGTCCACATAGAACTTGTCAAATCTCATAGAAACATAAATATAATTGTGAGACTCAATATGTTCTATTCTAATCACAATGCTCAATTACTTTCAATCACTCTCTCAAATCAATTCAAAATATAAAATAGTTTGTTTTATGGAACTTGAACAATCACTTCACACACCCACTTGACTAGGCTCAACCAACTCTACTCAACCAATCACTCAATGAAACAATCCTCTCTCTCAAACCCTAGTCCAAGCATATAAATACCAACTTAAAACATTTCCAACAATGCTCAACAACAAGTCTCACATAACAATGATACTCATGATCTTTGCAAACCCTTATTCAATTTCTTTGCTCAACAACCCACTTTAACAATAATTCTTATACAAAAATTCTCACATAATAATGATACTCATATTTTATTCAAACCCTAGTTCAAGTTATTTTCTCAACAACTCACTTAAACAACAATGCTTATAAAACAATCCTTACATAGCAAGTATACTCAATCCTAGTTCAATTTATTCACACAACCAATGGCTTCAACAATAATGCTTATCAAAAAGGTTTTAACAACAATTCTTTATTCCAAAAAACCTTGAAGCTTTCACTCAACACACTCAATAGGAAACCCTAATCAAGTAATTTTCACTCCAAACTTATTTTCCAAAAAACCAATCAATCAAATCAACTATGGAATAATGTGCTCATACCTTTTTCTTGATGATGAAGGGATATCATAAATCTGCCACAATCACACAAACTTCTATGCCAATCTCAAAGAGGTTAGAAGATAAATCTTTCTAACAATATAATATAAATCCATAATTACACCTTATCACTCCACCTTTCAAAACAATCATCAACATACATAAAATATTTATCCAATACCTTATAATATTCCAATTAAAAATAAATTCAACATCCACCAAAATTAACTCAAAACCTCTTTAATCAGATGTATGGCAAAAAGAACTTTGGTAAAAATCAAGTCTACTTTCCTTATAACTCCAATAACATAAATCATTTATCAATAAAACAACTTTTCATAAACCCTTATACGTCCAAATAACATAAATCAATTATTAATAAAAAAATCTCTCATAAACCCTTATAACTCCAAATAACACTTTATAGAAAACCTTGGGCAAATAAAATTTAATTAAAAACATCTTTGCCACTAGTGGGATTTCAACCCACAATATTTGCCTCTACAAGCGCTCTAGCCGTGGGCTTGACCACCGCGTGCACTAGACGCACTTTTGAGATATTAGGAGCACTTTGTGCTCTTTATCCTAATCTAGCGCTCAAAAAGAGCACATACCAAAACTCTCCCCTTGGTTCTCAAGACAAACACGCCAAATCCACGTAAATTGATCATGGATACTTCCACTCCCAATGCTCTTACAAAATGCGTGCTTGCCAATGGACCACCGTGTCCAATGAGAGTGAGGCCTTCTCCTCCCCTTTTCATATTTTTCCCTGGCACTAAAAGACAATACAAGTTTGTCTTCTTCCTCAATGATTGCATGAATTATCTCTCACTTTGGTCACATAAAATTTAATCGAAGAAGGTAAGTTATAATGTTCTTTGGCAAGGTATTTATACATTATTTCCCCTTTTGCCATAGACATCGGTGCTCCATGAATTTAACATCTGCACTCATTTTTAAAACCTTTTATAATTTATAAATTATTTAAATTATAAAAGAATTTAAATTTTATAAATTATATTTATAACCTTTGACTTTAATAAAAATTAAATCCTTCCTTGGGATAAAATTTAAACCTTTAATTTGTACTTCATTGATTGGATGAAGATTATTTTTCCACCATGGTTTTAATAAAAACCTTAATAAAAAAATATTTTGACAACTTTTCTTCAACTCTTTGCATTGTTCAAGGTGACAGTAGTGGTGTACTCCATGGTATTAATGATAACTTCATGTGTTCACCTTGACATCAATGACGACTTCTCACCTTAAAGTAAATGACAACTAAATGAGCTCAAAATTTCCAACAATATTCCCCTTTGTCATTGATGGCAATCCAAATTATTTTTACTAAGAACTTGACCTTTCCTTTGCTCTGCTCCCCCTAGGACATTGCTCCCCCTGGCTCAATTCTCTCTCAAATGCCAAATCTCTCCCCCTTCCTCAAATCTCTCCCCCTTTGACATCAATGGCAAAGGGTCACCTTTGGGGATCAGGGATAAGAATGAGCCTCTTAGAGTAGCCCTTCCCCTCCTCATTTTGAGGTGGTTAATTTCAGGGTGGGAGTATTTCTACTCCCAGAAAGCACTGTTCTTTACCTTTATCCTCTCTTATTTTTATCCGATCCTTCTGATTCCTCTAACTATTTATTTCAATGTTCATGTCCATGTCTACATTCCTATCCATGTTCATTTTCCTGTTCCTGTTCATATCCATGTTCATGTTCCTATTCCTGTTCATATCCATGTTCCTGTTCTTGTTCATATACATGTTCTTGTTCTTGTTTCTATTCCTATTCTTGTTCCTGTTCATACTTGTTTCTGGAATATCTTCTCTACACCACTTTGTTGTGTGACCATCATTATTGCACTTATAACACTTAATGTTATTATTCCTTAGAGGTGCAAATGTCTTCGGATTTCTCCTAGTGAAGCCATACCTTATTCTGTCATGAACCCTGCAATTTATTGCCTTGTGACAAATTGATTACATGAGTAGCAATACCTATGGAAAATTTATATGTTACCATATTCCTATCTTTCATGTGTCCTGCACTATGAAGCCATGTGTCCAAACCTTGGACATAAAAAACATCTTCCATTGAAGTTTCCTTGTCTTGACCTCATTGGTCTCCTAGTCTCTCTTGACTTATTCTTATTTATGTTCCATTTATATCTTCTTTGTGTATTGTTCCTATATTTGTTGAACTCTCTATTATCCAACTCATCCTTAGATATTTCACTTCCTTTTATACTATCTTCTTCTAAAGTATCTTCATCTAAATTTTCGTCCTTAAAAACTTGAGGTTGACTTTCCTTCCCATTTCTTTTAAACCTGTTCAAATTCAAGACCTATTTTGCTTGATGTAGTCTTTTGTATATTGATGAACTTATCCAAGTTATTTGAGTTGTTTTTAAACCCTTTTAGCTTGAATTTGGAGTCTTACAAATATTATTTTAGTAGTGCCACTTCTTGTGCTAACTTTTCACATTCTAAGATCTTTACTTCTAACTTATCCTTTAACCTTTTTGCCTTAGCTTTTTATTTTTCTAAATCCTATATAAGCAATCTTCTCACTTCATCATATTATTGAAACTGAATTTCAAGTTTATAGTTTTGCTTTCTTACCTTCTTTACTATTTTAAGAGCATAAATAAGTTCTCCCTTGAGATCATATCCATATTTCTCTGAATATTCCTCTATTTATTTACCTTTGTCCACATATTTATTTTATATTGGCTTATCTTCTATAGTATCATATTTTCCTTCTTCTAGTGACATTAGAATATTCTCTTTTGGTACTTCAAGTGTATATTTATATTCATCATAACTAAAACTATAACCTTCCCTTGTATAAGTATCTTTAAGATGTCCAAAGTTACCACATCTAAAGAACTTAAGAATTTCTAGAGTCTGTTTCTTAACTTATTCTTTTTATTTAATTATAAAAAGAACTTCATCTCTATCATTGTCTGAAAAACTACTATCACTTGAGTACTTACTTGCCTTATCTGCATAGTAGCTCCTCTTTTGTCCTTGAAAGAACTTATTTCCTTGTCTGCTTTGTCCATCCTTGCTTTTCTTCTGGTGTTTGTATCTTTTTGATTCCCTATTCTTGTGATCCTATTTTTCTTCATCATTGTTATTCTTAGATTCTTGACAATCTATTGCAAAATGTCCATACTTTCCACAAATGAAAAATTTAACATATTTTAGATTTTTGGATCTTCTAGAATCCTTATCTCTTCTACCATAATTAGCTTCTTCATCACTGGATGACTCATAACTTGATTCTAACTTCTTACCCTTTATCTTTTTTATTACTTTGAATGTTACTTCCTTCTAGGGAATAAGATATTTTATTCTTATCTCATGTGTTGTAAGAATACGAAGCAACATATCTCTTATCAAAGTATCACCATCCATTAACACTTCTATAGAAGAAAAAATTTCACTGAATATTTTTGGAAGAGTTCTTAAAACTTTATCAAAAGCATCTGATTCATAAATCTTCATTCCAAGTCCTTGCATAACATTAACAACCTCATCAATTTGAAGTAGATATGTACTAATATTTTTCTCATCCTTCCTTCTTAACTCTTCAGATTTTCCTTTGAGATTTTGCATCTTTGATTTCTTGACACATGTATTTCCTTCATAAATATTTTGTAATTTATCCCACACTTCTTTTACAATTTGATAATGCATAACTTTCATAGACTCTGTTCTATGCAAACCTCTCAAACGTGCATTCATTGCTTTTGAATTTTAATATTGTAGGAGCTTACCTTTCTTATCTATAGGAGGATTAATCAAGGGATCATATCCAATTTCAACCACTTCCCAAATTTCATTTCCAAGTACCATCAAGTAGACCTTCATTCTCAAATTACAATATATATATAGTCACTTCCATAAAATATTGGTGTTGAATTATCCATGTACACATTCTTATAATCCATCGTGTTCTTGTTAGATTTTACTTCAAGCTATTAATATCTTATGAAGGAACCCGCTCTTATACCAATTGAATAACACAAGCTTATACTGAGAGGGGGGTGAATAGTATAAGACCACTTTTTACTTTTCTTTTCAAATCAATATTATGTAATGTATAGATAGCAATATCAATAGTAGTAATCAAACTAATGCACAAATCACCATACATAATAGAGACACCATAATTTACGTGGTTCACCCAATGTGGGCTACTCCACGAAGAAAATATTTCACTAAAATTTTCTCAATCAATATCTTGGGAATATTTCCCTATTACAATATTTATGTACCTCTATCCAAAGGAGACACAAATATCCTAAATCAAGTTTGTGGACCTCTATCTAGAGGATAACTCATCCTCTGATCTGTATGGTGATCCTCTAGAAGACTACTGCCTCCACTACACTATCTTGTGGATATCTCTCCACTGAAGACTCTTGTCCCCACTTAGAAGACCTATCCTCACTACCATGACTGATGGATCTCTATCCACTAGAGATTACTATCCTCTCTACTCTATCACCTCCAAAGTTCTATCTCAAATATACACTAAACACAGTCCTTCGGTCTAGCACAAACTTATCCTCAAATACGCACCAAAAATTCTCTTAAATATGCACTAAAAATAGTCCATAGATATAGCACAAATCTATTCTCAATATCTATCCTCAAGCCTTAACTCAAGGCTTGTCTCAACTCTGCTGGATCTGCCCTAAACATTAACTCAAGGTTTGAACAAATCAATTAACTTTGATCTCAAATATTCTCAAAGACTTGTCTCAAATATTTACTTGTAAGCTTCCACAAAATCTCACACTAATATATCCACAAGTCCTTTGTAGAACTTGCTCAAATTTGCTCCACAAGTACTCTCTAGAACTTGCTCAAATCTGCTCTATAATTCCTCTCTAGAACGATAGAAATACCACATGGAAGAATGTGGTAGATATGCAAAATCAATTTCCTTATATGTTTGAGTAGATATAGACATTAAAAAAAAAATCTATAACTAAAATATGTATATAAATATATATGTGCATATGGATATAACATTGGACACTGAGTAGAGTAGTTGGTGTGTTTTGAGTTACTAAGTGGAGTAGCTTGTTTATGTGATATATATATATATATATATATATATATATATATATATATATATATATATCTTGGATTGCTTTTAGATGTTTTTTTTGAAGGTAATATAATGCATATAATGATTTAAATGCATGCTCAAATCTGAATGATTTACAATTTAAAGTGATGATATTTTATTTTTCTACAAGAAAAAGAAGGATGATTTACATGTTGGTATGAATAATTTGTTATGTATGAAATATTATATTGGATATACATATTGAATTACTTGATTATGCCATGAAACACAGAGGTTGTGTTTGTTTCAAGTGGGGGAGGATGTAATGACCCTCCTCACATGACCTTGTTAGAAAAAAATTATGAGTCAATTTACCTTTTTATTTGGAATGTGATACTACTAATGATGTTATGAATGCAGGTTAAGGAACATTCCTTGGACAGATAACTGAGGATGATGGAAAAAGTTAAAAGGGGGAAATGATGATTCAATTCATGAGTACATGGAAACTCATGTGTATGCATAGAATGTATTTGCATATGTACATTTTGTATATGTTTGTTTATTTTAGAAGTTCAATGTTGATGTTTGTCATGGTGGCAATGAATATATCTTGTACATGGGAGATACATTTTGTTAATCTAGTAGTAAATGTGGAATGGGTAACTACAAGTTTAAATTCTAAAATATAAAGTCAGGAAAATTATTATTATAGTAATTGGGAGTTTTGTTTGGAAGAATGGAAAGTAAATGTGTTTTCATTATGGTAATATCTGAACATTTATGCCTAAATGTGCTTATCCAAATATTGTGATGATTTATTAAAAAATAAAGATGGTATTTCTTCACATTGATGGCTGAGAACTTGCGATAATAATGAATCAACCTTCTTCCCTATTTGGCACACTGCATAGATTTGGTTGAGTGGTGATATCTGAGTTTCTACAGTGAGGGGATATGGGTGAAGAGGGTATGGTGGAAGAGATGAGAGGGGATCGAAGAAGCAAAGTGAAGGAAGGGAGGAAAAACTTGTTCGGTGAGGAGGAAAGTAAACTAGACCGAGGAGGAAACAACAATCAACACATAGGTCATTTTTTTATACATTTGAATTATTGTTTGATGCCTTTAAAATAAATGGGAAGAAGTTTTTGGTGTGCGTGATTGTTCGAAAGTTGCACCATAGAAAATATAGCATGGTGTTTTCTATAAATGGTTTTGCCTTGGCTGTTGAAAATTATTGATTACACCATAGAAATGATAGCATGGTGTTTATTGTAAATGGTTTTGCCTTGGCTATTGAAAATTATTGATTCCACCATAGATTGATAACATGATGATTGTTGTATATGATATAACATTGGTTATTATGAATTACTAATTGCATGAATATGTATCATTATTTTAGATAAGTTAATATTGCATGTTAACTTGAGAACAGTCGATGAGAATTGCACACGATTATTATTTGAGAAAGAAAGTTAGCAGTTGATATTTAAATGTACCCAAAGTTGGATGTTATGAATGCATAGACTATAAGCTATTTGGAATAACTCTTTTAGATTTGATGTTAGGATTATTTTGTTCATATTTAGGATGGTGAAATAGCATCATTAATTGATACCTTGGTTTGATATTATATGGTAACACAAGTTCAAGTGCATATCCGCGAGCTAAGAGTAATTCAAAAAAGGAAGATGTGGAGGCACTATGTTGGTTTAGAGCCATTTTGTATGTGAGTGATTATGTCTTGCAATTGAACCTTTACTCTCTTGATTTTTTTGTATGTTGTGTTGTGTGATGCATGAATAGTATATCTCATCATGATAGTTGCACCCATTTCAAAATTAAGGAACCATAATCTGATCTCCAAGACTTAAAAAAAGAGTTATGGTGATGAAGAGACACCATCGGAGCTCACCTATAGATGAAATTATCTTTGGTTTGGTAAGTTTTTCTATGTACCCTTGGAAGGAAGGTCCGACAATGACTAAACTTTAACATAAAAGTATTTTTGCCAAAGTCTTGTGTAGTGGGCATATGTATATAGATTGCTAGAATGTACAAGGTTTGAAGGATGTAAATATTGGTGGTCAAGTTTGTATCCAGTACATAATATTTAATTTTAAAACAATTTCTATTTGTATAAACTGGAAGAGATGTGATTTCTTTTACCTTCTGTTAGAAACCAAAAATAAAACATGATGATCCTTGGAGTTTTATCCATACACTTTGAGTTGTAGTTAATGATAAATATAAAGTCACTCTTGTGAAAATTTTATTAGTGGCTTAGCTGAAGGTTTCAATGAATGAAATATTTATTTTCCCTATTTATTTTTGACTTGAAAATAACTTGGAATTTGAAGTTGTAGAAGTCTAATAAAAACGTAATGGCTGGTTGAGTAAGGCTAATATTATTCGAATACTAATTTATCTAAAGGCTCAAGATAAATTCTGGAACCATGTTGAAAATGTATTATTATGTTGAAAAGTAACCATTTGTTTTTATTTTCTTTAAATATGACACATCACTTCTTTTGCATATTCGCTGCATAGAAAGATTGCTTTGAAATATGAAGAGTATCTCGAAAACCTTTCCTAAGGCATAATAGGATATGGTTGAATAAGTTAAAGTTAAACTTGAGCTCTAAGGGTTTGGCAAAATTAAAACATGTTTAGATCTTTATAAGGATGTAGCTGAGAACGAATTAGCTACCACCTTAGACTAAAATTCTGCTCCTTTGGAAAAGCTTTAGTTTAGCTCAACTATTTCGGATCACAAGGTGTAGGAGGATTATATATTAATAATTTTATATTAGAAAGCTTTTTTCTGAATAGTTTAGTATGAGTTTAGAATAAAATAAGTTTACTTGTAAACAATTCAATTCTTATAATTATTGTATTGTTACTCGATGGTACTAAAGGTTCATTTACCAAAGGTGTGGTAAGTCCTTGTTGAATAATGAAGGTAATGTTTTCATTAATCTTATAATCAGCTTATACCTTTTTTTTTTTATCATGTAAAAAAATGTGTATGGTTTTGAAAATGAGAAGTCTTTCCTATTTTGAGATCTCTTTATTTATTTTAATATGAGATAGAAGTAAACTAGTTAGTGTATCAAACAAAACTAGTTGTGTAAGAGACCATATTTTAAAATAATCCATTCCTTTATATCATCGAGTAGGATGATTTAAAAACATTGATACACCTAAATATGCTAAGGTGCAAGTGGCACAAAGCAAGTTTCGAAAGTAACTGATTTCCCGATAAAATTAGTCAATTAAAGGCTATGTTGGGGAAATATTAAGAGAGGCGGTATGATATGCCTTCTCCAGGTTACTATCGAGTAGTACAGTGATAAGTCCCATGCTCACTGGACTTTTCTAATTAGCCATGATGTTTGGTATGAGAAAAACGATCGTGAGTATTAAAGGGCATGTGTGATTAAGACCAAGGTCAATGAAATGAGAGGGCTCTAGATATATCCGAGTGGTGGACAACCAGTTAGTCACTAGGTATAACTATGCTGATATCGTACATAAATGAATATTGAATAAGTTGATCGGTTGGGTCGTAGGTTAAATTATGTTATGGGATAGGGAAATAAAGTGTCTTCCTCTAGGTGATATGGGCCCTCGAGGATAACCCCAGCCGTGGTTTGAACCCCATGCCAGAAAATAAGGACATAAATGAGATAAGTTGATTCCACTAAATGACATCTTCATGGGAATTAATCATTCTCGTCCACTTGGGTGGTTGTCTGCAGCGGTTTTGAACCCAAACATGGTGAAACATGCTTGTAATAACTTGAAATTATGATTATATTCAATTAGGTGAATCAAATTTTGCTATGAACCATATAACATTCCTTTGGAAAAACTGTAAATCAAACAAAAAACTTATACCCCTTTTTAAGTCTTTGATGTTTCGATAGTACAACCAAGTGAGTTAGGCTTGAGTTGTTACATAATGAAGTTAGAGATCTTGTAGAGTGGCTTCCTTCCAATAAGGATTATTGTACGGTGTTGCCCTACCTCAAGAGTATTATCAATCTCTATTTCATTGTGTGGAATTTATTGTGGAATTTATTTGTGCATGCATGTTGAATATTTTTATGTATTGGTGAATGATTTATTGTAACGACAAGAGAGGTTCATAACATTTGGTATTAGAGGAGTGATTCTGCAAAGTGTGGTTGTTTTTGAAGTGAGGGCACATTATTTTTTTTAGAAAAAACATTAGGCTATATTTTTTATTTCAGCAATCATTTTAAAAAGGATTTTACTCTTTATCTTCTTATGTATTACAAAAAACGAATACTCATTTGTTAAATTTTGATAAATATTAAAAAAAATTACAAATTCTTATTAAATTTTTAAGCAAAAGATTTGTGCACCAGCATGTATATTATTTGTTCAGGTTTAATTAACCATTGATTGTCAATTTCACCCGCTAAAATCGGTGTAGTATGAACTAGAGAGCGTGTAGAGCCCACACACATATTTTAAGAAACCATAGTGGATTTTGAATTATAATGAAAACAAATTATAAGAAGACATCAGGAATTTGTTGCTACAGCTGGAACTTCAGGGTGTTTGAAGTAGAATGCAAACAATTGATCAATATATCTCTATACTTAAGGAAGACAATAGGAATCCTATGCCACTTCTGGAACTTCACGGGTTTTGAATTAGAATGCAAAAAAATATCAATATTTATGTGTACTTATGGAAGACATTAGGAATCTTATTCCACATCTGGAAGTTGCTCTTCACTGACATAAGCGATGAAGTCATCAGACTTACTCTTTTTTGCAACCCACACCGCCAAGGCCAGGAGGAATGAACCTCTTCCTCTCTCTCTCCCCTTTCCTTCCCATCTCCATCCATCGCCATCAGCAATGTAATCATGTTCGAATTAGAGATTGTTTTTGCGTACGTGAAAGTTATTGAAGGTCACAACCCATCCGTAAGTTTTATGATATTTGTCTGGACGAATATATTATTTTATAATTTAAGTTTCTATTACATTTTCCTGGGATAAATTTTATTCATTTATGTAGTGGTTTCTAGAGGTGAATAATATATATATTTTTTTTTCCCTCTTAAAAATAAATTATTGGAAGCGTAGAACATGAAGATGTCATGGATACATATTTTTAAATATACAGAGCCTAGCCTTTTATAAATTGGTTATAATAATACATATCTAAACATTTATCTTCCATTCATTATGTATTCATGCAAAATAATTACTACCCATTAAAAACAACCTCATTGGTTAGAAGAAGATATTATCATTTAGGAAAGAAGCACCATCATTTAGGATATAAACATAATATATTAGACAAGGAATATTATTAGTTTAAAGAATGATTCTCAATCTTATTCTTTTTCATTTAGATTTGATTCAAGAAAATGTTAAAAGATGTCTTGATATGCCAACATAAAAATCAAACTTATATGTAACTTATAGGGATTTTAAAACAAAATAGTGAGATCTTATTTTTATCCTTCATATGATTTAGAAATATCCACAAATGGATTATAAATGAAAATAATGGTTGAATACTATGTGGATGAAGCGTTCCTAACTCGATGACTGAAATGAATTATTCTTATTTTACAAAGTAAAAATATTTTGTAGTGATTGAACGACTAAACACAACTACAATTCACCTGTAAAAATATATTAATATGTTAATGATCATAAAATAAAATTTTATGTTTAAGGCTACTATAAATCAATATTTTTTCTTTTTAAAGGTCTTATATTAATATTTCCTTTCATAGCACAAACAACTTGTGGTGATTCTTAACTAATTTGAATATTATATTTCATTTAATACTATTTATTTTTATTCCTATGTAAACTTCCATGTAGAGAAAATGTTGATTTACACTTCTACCATACTATCTATGCTCGTTTATTTGAAACTTAAATAAGAATGTAGGAAGAATAAATATTAAAAACAACCACATTCCTTATCCTCCATTATAAATAAGCTTTTACAGAAAATAAAGAACTCTTATAAATATGTGGATCAAAAATCCAAGAAGATAAAGAATCATAAATAATTAAATAGAGATATTCAACTTTATACTCTAACATTGTAGGAAATAAGAAAATGGAATAGTCATATGACTATATTGAAAAATAAAAGAACTATTCATCCAACTCAAGAGGAAATGCCATTTGACCAAAAGAGAAAAATATATATATAGTCTATGTTAAGAGCATAAGGTAACACACAATAGAGCTATGTAAGGTAAGATTCATGTGCAAATAATAAGAACCACACTTTGAGCACCCAAATTATAATAAGAGACCTAAAGCAATACAAAGAAACATGTGCATCTAAGTTCTCTCACCAAAAACTAATGTATCCATCACCATCTAGACTATAAATCAAATATCTAACAACAAAGATCAAGAAAGCAAATATAAACTAAGGATAACAAGCATATAAATATCTAATGACAATGTTCAAGCAAACAAATGAAAGCTAAGGAGAATAGGATCACAATGGTCTACAACCCAGTAAGCTAAAGATAGAAAAAGGAGAAGTGCAATCAAGTATGAATATCTAGCAGCAACTAAGGTGAAGTGGATGTGACTCAAAATATAAGAAATGATAAACTATTAGATACCAAGGTGAAACAGAAGCTAAAGTGCCAGGGTAACATAAGATTCCATAATATCTAGGAATTTTGTAACATTTAAAAGTGGTTAAATAACTAACGAATATGCATAATGAGCATATTGTAAGTGAATATTGGAGCTATGAGTGTTAGGATTATGTACTTGAGGAGCATTGACAAGGATGCCTAAGGAGGAATTAAAAACAAGCATTGATTGAATCACATAAGGAGGAACATCGACTAGGTGGAGATAATGGTAAGTAATAAGATTACCTTTAATTCATAGAAGAAATTAGATTATATCTATAAGCTAAAGTATTATTGAAGATATCTAAGCTTAGAATTATATGATAAATTAAAATTTTAGGAGTCATACAGTATTTTTAATTTTTTGTAAAAGTTAATAGGAGTTATAAGGAATTAATGTTATTTTTTAGTTTAATTTGAAAAGCATGGATCAATAAAAATTTCTACATTAGTTAGTTATTTTTTGAGTATTTTAAAAAATTTAGAAATTTAGAAATTGCAAGCTTTATTAAAACATTCTTTCAAGTTTTGCAAATTGAATTTTGGAGTAAAAATATTTTCTTCACCAAAAATTATTTCTAAACTAGGGAGTCATAAGTTTTACTACTTCAAAGAAATCAAATTTGTAAAAACTCATTTATTATTTGGAAGATATAAATAAATCCTTATGGATTATTGGTACATTGACTCTAGAGCAAGTAAGATAGGAAATAAACATTGGTTTAATACTCTTTAAGAAAAATATGAAAAAACCCATCATTATAGTAGATAGTATGACTTATGAGGTTAAAGGAGTAAGAAATGTATTAATTGATCTATCAAATGGAACAAGAGTAATTAGATATGTATTATATGTACTTGGATTAAATACTAATCTTCTTTCGGCATCTCAGCTTATGGATCAAAATATCATAGTTGAATTCAAAACTATTAAAGACAAGAATATATGTATTATTAGAAAACAAGGAAAAATTATAGCTTCATGTTCATATAAGGATAGTTTATTTACTTTAGATACATTATCTAACATAACTCTATCAATGAAGATTTTAGAAACCAGAGAAATTTGGGACAAAAGACTAGGACATATAAGCGCATCTTCGTTAAATGAAATGAAAAAAATGCCAAATGGCTAAAGGATTGCCTAAAATTTCCTTGGAATCTACTATATTTCCAAAATTTCTAGCAAAAAACAACATATAATTCCTTTTAAACTCAATTAGAATAGAACTCAAGAATCATTGGAATTAGTATCCACTAATCTATGTGGTCCAATGAATATCACTAGTATTGAATGACATATATTTTTAGCTATTTGTTGATGATTAATCCAAAACAATATGGGTGTATTTATGAAAATAACATCTAAAGCATTCAAATGCTTCAAATAGTTCAAATTGCTAGTAGAAAAGGAAACAGGTAAAACAATAAAAAATATTCAATCATATAGAGGAGGAGAATTCTTATCAGAAGAATTTAATCTCTTTCTAGAAATCAATGGTATAAAAAGACAACTTACTACAACATATTCACCACAAAATAATGGTATTATAGAAAGAAGAAATAGATTGATTATAGAAATGGTTCATAGTATGTTAAAAGCACATCTTGATCATCAATATTGGGTAGAAGTAATTAAAACAACTATATATTTATAAAATATATCACTTACAAAAATATTTAAGAATGTCACTTTTAAAGAAGTATGGATAGGATGAATAACTACAATAGAAAAGTTAAGAATCATTGGTTGTAAAGCATTTATGCATATTCCAAAGCAAAAAAGAACTAAAATAGATGAGAAAAGTATGTGCATAATACTTCTCAGTTATCATGATGAGTGAATAGGATACAGAATAATTGATAAAATAATAAAGAAATGTAGTATTTGATGAAAGAATACAAAATGTTATTAAAGAAAAAAAAGCTAATTTAGAAGCTATTCTAAGTTTTTCAAAAGAAGACTCATCAAGTGAAGATTCAAAATCAAATATATAGGATGAAAAAAATGAAAACATAGGGAGTACTACAATCCTACAAAGAAAATAACTTATATGGCTTAGAGATACACTTAAGGATTTGAAATTAGAGAAAAATCAAGATCTTACTACTAGAAGACCCCAAACACATAGTTTAACAAAAATGAATAGGGGATTGATAAGTTCTATAGTAGAACCTACAGACACTAAATGCATTAAATTATATGAAATGGAAGGCAACTGTAGAATTAGAATATGAAATATTGATAAAAATTTAAAAATACAATCTAGTTGATTTACCTACAAGAACTAAAATAGTCAATTGTAAATGGATCTGCAAAATCAGTTATAAAGTAGATGGCTTGCTTGACAAATGCAAAGTTTGACTAGTTGTAAAAGGATACAGTCAAATAGAAGGAATTGATTATGAAGAAAATTTTATACAAACAACAAGAATTACTACTATTCAAACAATTTGTACTTTGGCAAAACTTTATGGATGGAAACTACACCAGATGGATGTAAAAAGTGCATTTCTTAATGGTGATATTGAAGAAGTATATATGTTATAGCTAGAAGAATTTTTTATTAAAGGATAAAAACAAAAAGTTTACAAATTTAGAAAAAAATTATATGGTCTAAAGCAAGCACCAAGAGCATGGTATATACATATTAATAATATTTTATTGCAACATAACTTTAAAAAAGTCTATCAAATCTAAATCTCTACAAAGAAAAGTTAAATATGAAATATTAATACTTGTGGTATATGTTGATCATATAGTAATTATAGGAAACTCAAAAAGTATGATAAATGAAGTTAAAAGGACATAGAGAAGGACTTTTAGATAATAAATTTGGGCTTCTTCATTATTATCTTGGTTTAGAAATGCACCAAATTGAGAACAATATCACAATAACACAAAGAAAAAATGCAAAAACATTACTTGAAAAATAAATAATGCAAGAATATAAATCCAAATATACTCCTATGGAACAAGGGTTACAATTATGCAGATATGATGATACAACTCTGGTCTTAGCCACTATTTATCATAAATTAATTGGAAGTATTCTATAAAAAAAATGCCATCATTTATTTTATAAGAAAAGGAATTTTGCCAGGAATTTCACCCACTTTTGCTCAAAAAGGGATTTTCGCTATGATTTCGCCTGAAAAAGGATTTTTGACATGATTTCACCCACTTTCGCCTGAAAAGGGATTTTTGCCAGGAATTTACCTAAAAAGGGATTTAGTTGGGAATTTCACCCAAAAAGGGCTTTCACCCAAAATTTCACCCATTTTTTCCCAAAACATGTTTTCGCCAACATTCTCAACCAAAAATGAATTTTGCCAATGTTTTCGCCCGAAAATGAACTTTGCCAACATTTTCACTCGAAAATAAATTTTGCTAGACGAAACTCATTGCACACTTATGCATAATTTTAAATTCAATTTTAGTGTGGCAAAAATTCCAACACTTTTGGTGGCTCATGGGGTGTTCAGCTCACTTGAATGCAATCTATCCCAGGGCCTTTATCCATTGGGCTCCTTATCATTACTTTTGGCTGCATTGGATTATATGCACTTGCACTAGTCTCTTCTTACCCTTTGAGATGTGAACATGTAGTTTCATATACTACAACAACTTCAAACCAAGCATTAATATTGATCACCTAATGATTCTGAAGTGTATCAACAATGTACCGAAAGGTTTGAACCTGCTCCAGGTCAATGTAGTTGACGCTCTGGCTGAGTTCCAACAAACCAGACTCGATGCAAGTAATATTCTTTATTAATGGCAACACATGTTCTTCGGTGATGGGATCTTCCCATCCATCAATATCTGAAGTATCATTTTAAAAAATAGCCTATACTGCATCTAGGTCTTTCTTTGCTATAATATTCCCTTGATCATCAATGAAACTGGGGAAACCATTGCTTGCTACAGTCTTGAAATAGACTGTGAAATGTATATTTCTTATTCAAGCATATCTAGTAGCTTTCAGGATTCTTTGACCAGATCCAACCTAGAAAAATAAGTGTGTAGTGTTATCTTGGCATTTACCCAAGATTGGGCCATGTCAATCATAAGGCCAAAATTGAACTCCATTTTAGCCATTATTTGGATCTTCATCGCCATTTCTAGTTTTTATTTGAGATCTTCTTCTGAATACTCCACTATATAAAAACTATGTAAAACAACTTGTTGCACCTCTTGAAGGAACATAAGAACTAACATTGATTTTGATGCCATCATCGGATAATATTAAGTAGATGACTACGATCCTCCTTGAATTTTTCCTTCATAAGATCTATCGATTGTGTCGCCTTATCTGCCAACTAATCCTACAGACTTTGGATTTGGTCCTTCAAGGCTTGGACTTGTTGCTCTGCTTCATGCCATGCTGCTTGATGATGTTTGGCTGTCTACTTGTATCCTTCAATTTTATTCTCCAGGATTATTACTTTCTACTACTATAATTACGATTTTAACTGTGCAGTGTCCAGTTGGACCTTCTTCTTAGCTAAAGTATCTTATATTTCTACTATATTCGCTTTAGTTTGGAAGAAATGATCTTTGAAATGTTCACCATGCAAGTAGATCGAACTTATATCCACCTGTATGTTGCCCATTTTCTCAGTTGTATCAATTATTTTGAGGTCCTCGATGATGACTTGATATGAATAATCATTCGATGTCCTTTCTTCTTGAAGTTTCTAGAACCAATGGACCATCTTCACAATGTGTACCTCCATAGCTTTTGGATCAAAATTCACCTTCTTCACTATCGTAGCCGAGGCTTGCGTGTCTTTCCACTTGCGTCATTTCAACCATCACGAGGAAATTTTTTGTGCTTGACTGATCTTATCTTCAATGGGGTGTTCTAGTAGAAGTTCCACTTCGAAAGCTAGTGGCTCCTGTGATGCAAAAATTGAGGAAAACTAGAAGATAGCCTTCTGAGGTTTTGGCTCAATAGAAGGAGAAAAAGTGGAAGGTGCTATAATTACACTTACCCTTGTAGGGGTTTGTATACTTATAGTGACAATGGGGTTTATAGGGGTAGAAGAAAAAATGGAGGATAATCAAGGGAAAAATAGATTAGGTGTGGATGCAAAATAACTAAAAGATAGAGGAATGGGAGAAATGGAATAAATGGGAGGAGCACTGGTGACCTATGAATGTGAAATGAAGAAGTAAGTAGAAGAAGTAGATATGATAAATGGAAGTGAAGTGGAAGTAGAAATTGTAGAATAAGAGGTAGTGGTCACCAGATTCTTATTATTGAGATAAGAATAAAGAAATTGCGTACCTATAGGATCCAACACCATCTGAGCGATGAAGACTGCTACACTGTTGGATATTTCTCTTCCTTGTATTTTACTACCTCTACTTCAAGAGCTAACAACATCACCATATGGCTTGGTTGTCTTCACTGAGCCAAAAAGGGTGCCTCTCTAAAACAAGTCTGCCCAACTACAAGTGAAATAAGAGGGTTGACGCCAAGAGCAAAAATTGCATCACTTCTAGGCTTATTTACAATTTTAGGGAAATATAACTTTGTACCCATACTCCTTTTTTTGAGTGAAAGTTATTCTTCAAGCGGTAGGTGTTCCTCTTCTTCTTTTGTTACTAGCTCCTCTTCAACCAATGACTTTTCTTCTCTTACCATGACCTTTTCATTGTCAAGACTTTGAATACTTCGAGGTAATAAGTCAACGAAAGATATGAGCTAGTGCTTATCGCAATGCTCCTCATAAATTTGTGAAAAATACTTCAACCATAGCCAATAGTTAATATGACCTAGGATTCCGTTAGTGCACTCTCATGATCCACCAGTTGGTAATATTCTCATCAAACCATTCAGGCAAATTCATTTTTCACTTGATTAAACAATTCCTTAGGAGGAACTTGCTTCGAATGATTTGTGAGATCATACTCGACTTCTATTTCATAGAAATTGTACCAAGGAGGGAGCGACATCATATTTTCAATATGCCACTCAAGGTCACGTCCCTTGGGATTATTCCTTTGCTACAAGATATCTTCTTTGGAGTAGCAATGAAAATTCTTAGCCTTGGTAAACTTCCCAAAAATTTCCAAAGGATCATATCACCATTGTTGGAAAATATTAATTAACCCGAGTTCATACAACATTTCGACAATCAACTTGTTCTTCCTGTATTGGGTCACTTCAATATCGCCGAAGCGAAAGAGCATGGTGCACATGGTTGGATTTCTCCTACCTCTCCTATTTGTGTCATTGGTAATGTCATTATGTTGGGCTACTTCAAATGCAAATAGATGATCCATGGCAAAATACGGTAAAAGAAAAGGCTTTCTAGAGAAACAAAAAATCCTAAAAACTCCTTGCATAAGCAAAAATACGTCACCTTTATCTTTTACAATGATCTCATCCTTCATCGATTTTGGTACTCTATCACATGCATCATAAATGATTTTGAGGGTGGGTCCCAAAAATATCCAATCAAAATTATAGTAGAATTCCTTCTTCGACAAATTTTGGGTCCATGAATAAACTAGTAATATTTGGCCCATTTCATTTGTTTTCTTCATTGCTACAAATGCAAAATGATGATGCATATAATAAAGGAAGTACCAAACCATAAAATAACAATGCATGAAGGAGATGTCCTCCCAAATTTACACCTTCTACAACTGAGTGTGCATCCTTCGAGCTACAAAATCTTCCCAATCAAAGAAAATTGGATTTATGTTCAGGTTCATGGTAGTTGAGGCATAAAACTAAACTTATGAAATTTATTGTGTAAGTTATGCTTACCACTTATGTACTATGGAGTCTGTCGATAGTCCAAAAATCCATGCCAACATCAAATATAAATATGGAATCTTAAAAGCTTTCAGTGGTTTCAACAAAGCTAGTAGTTCTCCAAAGTGAGGTGTTTTTAGCAATTGATTCTCCATGAACTATCACATGGGCACTGTGGACTGATATCTTTCCTCCTACTTTGAAATATTGACCTTCTTAAAAATGACATAAGAAGGTGATCTCATGCCACAAGTGAAAGCTTCTATAATAAAGTTGACTAAAATGTTGAACAACATATCTCCATGGACATTTCAAATAGCTCTCATTGAAGAGTCATAAAATTGAGTGATTGCCCATATCAACTCTGGACATGTATGCAATGGCATACAAAGACACCAGGAAACATGGGAATGAAATATCGTGGTTCATGAAATTTTGAATGATACCTTCTAAAGAGAAAATTCAACATCTAATTGCAACATCTCCACACCTTTGTTCATGATTTCACAATTGCTAATTTTTGCAAGTCGGTCATAATAAGGTGCTAGTTCTTATTTATCCTTTTTTTTCTTATATTTTCACTACTTCTTTCCTACATAAGCCTTCTTTTGGACCTTCTCTTCCTTAGCTTCTACATTCTTCCTTGCCATATTTGAAATTTTTTCTTTAACTAACAATAGTTTTTCTATATTTTTTAGCAACAACTTTGCAAACAGGAGCTTTGCAATTTTCTTTGTTTATTTGGCTGAAATGTACATCCTTTCATAGATTTCTGACCACACCTACTAGATTTAATGCATATGGTGCACCTTCTAAATTTGAGATGAATGTATGCCTAGGTTGTGGGGCATGTCACACTTTCCTATGATTTCAAAGATTTTGTACATATCTTTTTTGAGAATCATGATAGGTTATTTTATTTTTCACTTTTGGGCTATGAAACCTATCATTAAAAATTATATTTGGAAAGTGTGATTACCTACTTTCTTACCTCGAACTATGTGATAATAATTTTGCTTCATTGATGTGGAGTGTTGACAATACCTTTCTTTGATTTCACTAGTGAAAAAGCCATGCATCTAGGATTTTTGCTAAAAAAATAATGCGAAAAGCACTTTTGCTCATTTAGACACCAAAAATGGCTTTTGCCAACTCGAGCACCCAAAAATCATGTAATAAAAAATATCTCTTGCCAACTTGGTCGAACACCAAAAATACTCTTCAATGGTGCGAAGATGAGTTTTGCTCTAAAAAATAAGTTATGCATGGGCAAAATCTTTGTTTTGAGCGAAGTCACTTTTTTTTTTTTTATCAAGTGTTTTTGCTAACTTGAGTGCCAACATTGCTTTTCAATGGTTCAGCTATTAAAAATAGGTGCAACTTGACTCTATGTGCTAAAAAGCAAAAATTTTAAAACATGCGTGTGTTCACTGATTTTAAGAACCAAAAATACCTTTTGACACCTTTCTTGTCGACAAAGTAGGGCATGTAGGTGAGAGAGCATTTTTAGGTAAAATTACCAACTTGGGGGCCCAAAAATCACTTTGTGATTTATATTTCGGGCGAAGTTCATGTTTTTGGCTCTAAAAATAGAAGGAAGGAGCGAAAATGATTTTTACCAGCAAAGACACTCTTGCTAGCAAAAATATTTTTTTTGTTCAATCCCGTGGATGGAAGGAGCCTTGATCCCATTGGAGGAAAGTGCCCCGATCCTGTCTTGATGAAGGCACCTTGATCCTGCATTATGGTGGAAGGAACCTTAATCCCATATGGAGGAATGTTCCTTGATCCCGTAATACGATGAAAGGCACCTTGATCCCATCTGGAGGAAGGGTTTTTGTTTTGTTTAAACAAAGTCAAATGGACTATATATACATATTTAGAACTTGGATGTTCCTATTTCTTTAATGATAATAGGAATTCATATGAATACCATTGAATAGAATCTGTAGAACATGACCTTCCATGTCCTACAAATAGAAAAAATTAGCTTGATTACTATTGGCGATCTGGAAGGGACCTTCCCATATTTCCTCAAATATATGATGATTTCTTGGATTGGCCTTATTTTCATTCCATTTCAACACAATATCACCAACACTGAAAGCTTTATCTAAAGTTTTCTTACTAAATCATTTTTTAGTCACTTAAATATGCTTCATAAATGTAGTATATGCTTTCTCTCTTTTCTCTTCCAACTGTAATATCTGAGACAATCATGTACTTATAGGATTGAATTCCCCCTCTTATCTATCAAGCAAGGGTAAGGACTGGATTACTGATAAATCTATATGAGTAGGAAAAATCGCTTCTTTTCCATACACCAAAGAGTATGGAGATGTTTTGATAGACTTCTTAATTGAGATACAATAAGCCAATAGAGCTTGATTCAGGAGCAAATTCTAGCTTTGCTTGTTATATCCTAGAGTTCTTTTCAAAATCCTTAGCATATTTTTATGCGTTGACTCAGCCCTTCCATTTTCCTATGGGTAATAGTTGGATGAAGTCTTCAAATTTATTTTGTACTTGCTTGAAAATTCACTAATTTTAGCTCTAATGAACGGAGTCCCATTATCTATCATAATGACATCTGGTACACCAAAGCACTTTATCAACCCCTCTAGAAAAGAAATGATAACTTCTTGATCTGCCTTCTTAGTCAAAATTACTTCTACCCACCAGGTGAAATAGTCAGTGGTTGTTAAGATATATTTATGTTAGCAGATGAATTAGGGTCAATAAACCCAATTAAATCTAAGCCCCATTGTTGAAATGATGCTTCTAATTAAATTAGGTGAAGTTATAAGAAAGCATTTCTACTTCGACCAACATATCTTTAGCATTTATCACAACTTTGGCTAACCTTGAATGCATAAAAAAATAGAGTAGGCCAACAATAACCCACCTTTAAAATTTTTTAGAGTCATGGGTCTACCTGCATAATGTCCTCCTGATAATCTAGAATGAAATTCTACTAGGATCTTCTATTTCTATGACTCTTTGACACATCTCAGAAGCACTCCATCAATGTTCTTATGTAATAGCTTATTTTTTAACATGACATATTTGTAGGCTTACAACTTAAACCTTATTATTTATGAAGCATATGAGAAGGATACCTTCCTATATTGAAGTATTTGACAAGGTATTCTATCCAATATTGGTTAATTATGGGCTAATTAGCAATATTACTTTCTTGTACTAGACCTTCAAGCTGGCACGCTATTGTTTTAGAAGCAACAATCCTTGTAATATCTTGACACAATGCTTGACCATGAACCAACTTGGTCGGTCGAATCTTGATATCATATTCTTGGATCTTGGAGATCCAACCAGCTCTCTTATCTCCAAGTTCTCCCTGGATAATGAAACTTTAGACATCATGATGTACAACATGAATTATCATTTTACTCTGTGAAATAAATTGCCAAACTTTTTTAGAGATTTCATCACTGAATACACTTGCTTATCAATGAAGTTATACTTTTCTTCATGCAGTTGAATCACTTGACTCAGGAATGCAATAGGTTGTTCATTTATATCTTCTTCCTTTTGTGTAAGTACAACCACATAAATTTCTTGCTCATCGATAGCATAAAGGATGAAATCCTTAGAATAATTAGGATTCACCAATATGGGAGCTTGAGCAATCCTCTCCTTAATCTCTCTTAATGTTTTTTTTTTCTCTATCCATTTGAACTCAGCATTATTTTTCATAAGTTAAGTCATTGGCTTCGCTACTGGAGCAAAGTCTAAAATAAACTTCCTAATAAAGTTGATTTGGCCGAAGAAATATTGTAAAATTTTCTTGTTAACCAGTAATGAGAGATTTAAGAGAGCTTCGAATCTAGATGGGTCAACATCTAACCCTTTCTTAGAAATCACATGGCCTAGGATATTTCCTTATTTTATCGTAAATATGGACTTCTTTGGGTTGATGGATACCCTGAATTATCAGCACTTCTCAAATACCTATCGTAAATGTAAATAATATTCCTGATTTTTATGGGATAAAACTATCATATAATCCAAATAAATGACAATAATTTAGTTTAGTAACTCATCAAAAGCTAGGTCTATTGCTCTATGAAAGGTTTCTCCAGTGTTTGAGAGGCCAAAAGGCATTTTCTGGTAAGCAAATGTTCCTCACTTTGTGGTGAATACCATATTTTATTGGTCTACATCTTTGATCTATATTTTATTATACCCAAAGACTCCATCAAGTAGAGAAAATATATTTACTCCTACAACCACATGGAGGATTTGATCTATTTGGGGCAAAGGATAATGGTCTTTTAGAGAAGCCTGATTAATATTTTGAAAATCAATGCATAAGCAAATATATTTGTTCTTTTTCTACACAGGGACTAAATTTGCTACCTAGGAAGAGTGCTTGATAGGATAAATGATATTCGCTTCAAGCATATTCAAAAAATTTGCCTTCATCAGGTCTCTATTTTGGGGTTGACTAGCCACTACTTTTTTCTGAAAGATTTTACTCATTGTAATTCAATTATATGTTGGATAACATTCTTGTCATACCCTTTGAGGTCCTGATAACTCTAGGTGATAATTTCTAGGAATTATGCAGTATAGTTCCTTAATTTTCTCAAATTCATCATGTGTGCAGTCAGTTCCAACCTTTATTGATTTTCTAGGTTCTAAATACAACTCGTTGTACTCTTTTTCATCCACCTTGATCTTATGATTTATTGGTTTGTCATTTTGATCAAAGATACTTTCGAGTAAAATCAATCCTTTCAGGATGTGATTCTCTTTCAACTGGATCAATCCCTCGGGTTCTTCTTCATCAAATGTTCTTCCTTCAATACTGATAGCTTCATTATTAGAAAGTTCACAATCTACTCATCATTCTCAAAAACTTGCCAATGAATATCCATATCAAGAACTGAAGACCTGTAAACAAGCTTCATAGTCTTTGTATTTTGCATCATGTGTTAAACAGGGGAAAACCTAGTACTAATGGATGCTAAGATATCGACGTGCTTATTTTGTTTCCACAAAATCGCTTGGATATTTAATGTCATGTAGGATTTAAATAGGTCCTAAATTTTTTATAATATGCCTTCAAATAGTGCTTTTTGGAGACACACTTGCTAGTCACTTTATTGACAATCAACTCTAAATCTCCAAAAATATGGAGTTATTTGATCCCAAGTTTTTTTTTCTTTATTCAAACCTAAGCATAATGCTTCATACTTGACAACATTATTTATAGAACTCCATTTCAATCAATATGAATATGTATTTTATCTTCCAGAAGGGGACTTGAGGAAAATTCCTACTTTGGTACTATTTTTACATCTTGCACCATCAAAGAAGAGTTGCCACAATTGATATGAGGTAGGATATCTATCATTGGATACCTCAAATTTTGCCTTTTTAGGCTTGGTAATGGCATAGCAACTAATCTCAGTTTCAATAATTGCATTGAAGTCTTTCATGGAAATTCATCTTCTATGCAGATTTCATCCAGAGCTTCTTCCATTAAATCTAAGTCTTCCATCTCTTCAATCAGTAAGTTAGCAGAATCCATGCACTTTTCTTCATCCTTGATCCTTTCTATATGAAAGGTAGATGGTTTCTCATTGTAGATCTAAAAAAAATTCCCTTTAAAGGAATTTCCACATGGGAATAATCTAGAGAAATATAGCCTCCCATCTTGGTATTGAATTCTCTCGAGAGGCACATACTAAAGTATGGCTCCAAATCAACCATGAAAACCTCCTATATAGTAGTTATTTGAGGTATTTTATGCAATACAATTAGGATATCTTTGATAACACCCACTATTTTCATAGGAGTTCCATCCAACTATAAAAATCCTAGGCTTCTTTATATATAATCCATGCCCATGATCTTGTAAACTACTTTTGGCGTAACAATTATTGTAGCACCAGAGTCAATCATACAGTTATGCACAATCCAACCTTCCATCCTGAGAGACAAGTAAAATGGTGGTAGTCTATTTTTTCTAGTTGTCAAAGTTGTAAGCATTTGAGATAACACAGTGTAAGTAGGATTTTTATTTTTACCTTTAACATACATCAGAGATTCTTGCAATAAATCAACTTGTCCAGGCAATTGCAAAGAATCATAGAGACTAACCTTGGTAGGAATTTTATTTAATTCTTCAAAAATATTGTACATGGATGATATGGATTATCTTACTTCATTAGTAGCCTCATACTTACTTCAATATTGCTATGTGGCTTCAACCCTCTGATGCTTGGTCAAATATGGGTATTTAAGGTGTTATTTTGCATGTTCCTTCATATCAGCTTGCATTTTTGATGTTGATGCCTTCAATTGAGAGATTATTTTTTTTGCTTGTGCAAGTAAGAGATATTTTAAGAGAACAGGTTCTTCTAACATAGGTGTTGAGTCATGTGCCTTCACCTATGCTTGTATCTTTTCATTTTTCACCTTCAACTCAGTAGGTATCTTCAATGGCTCCATCTCAACTAGATCCACTATGACTAGCTTTTTTCTATCTCTCGTGAGGACTAAAACTTGTTCTACAAAATGGACCATTAAGTTATGATCGGATTATATAATCATATTGATCTGACCACTGAAAGAGATGTCTACTAATAGTTGTACATAGTTTAGATGAACCATGCAAGTTTCTTTTCTATGAGTATCATTACCAGGTAGAACACTAATATGTTTTGTTTGACAAATAGGCTTTTTCATTCGTAAACACAGTTGCATTCCTTTCAGGAATCATGCTGGTTGAAGATACTTGCTCTCTAGTGACTGGTGGACGTTGAAATATCCTAGGCTAGAAAATTCTCTCAGCTTGGCTTTTCTTCAGGGCTATGATCTCATTTATCATAGTTCTCATTTTTTATTACATTGATTGCATCTCTTGTAGTATCTTCATTTTATAATCAAGAATTGAGAGTGTTGCAGGAGCTGGTAATGGTAGTGGTACTAGAAAATATGGTAATGCTAGAAATGGAACTAGAGTAGGAAGTTGTGTAATGGAAGGAGAAGGCAATTGTGGGATAGAAACTATCAAGGTTTGAGAGGAACTAGGATTCCATGAAGAAATTGGATACATGGGGGACATTGGTAAATATTGAGAAGATGCATTGGGATATAAATGTTGTGGGATATCAATAAAGATTGACATAATCATTTTTAATGGGAGCTTATCAATAAAAATTAAATCAGCTTTAGCCTTTTCCGCTTGGGAGTACAATGCCAAAAATGTATCAACATTGGACTGACAGATGGCCATGCCAATGTTAGAAATAAATGCTTAGATATAATAAAATGTATCTTGTTTGAGAGTCAACTAGAGACCGTTAGGGACTCTTTACCAAGTTTGATCAAACCTAACATTAAATTCAATAATTTACTCCTATGGCTACCTCTGAATATTAGTGAATTGATGCAACAAATAAAAGGATTCACTTGTTCATTGAAGCCTTTTATAATCAACTCAGCCAACTAGTCCCATGTGGTAATAGTGGCAAGGCGTAAGGATTGATACCAATAAATAATTTTCCCTTTGAGAGAGAGCATGAACAATTTGACCATGACATCTTCGTTTATGATGCTATGAATGGTTGTCAAAGAAGCCACATATTGAACATACTCATAAGTTATTTTTCATGTACCATCATAAGTAGGGAAATCCTTTAATGTTGTTGTTGAGATTGGATTCTGAGCTTGGATATTCAAAGCTATAGAATGATTCCATGCTGGAAACTATCTTGGTGGATTTTGAACCATTTGGATCAGATAATTTGCTCAGGGAGGAAATCTAGTGGTAATGTTAGAGGGACTTGAAGGAATGGAAAATACACTAGCTACCTATGAAGATATTACAATTGATGGGATAGTTGGAGTGATTAATCTAGGATGCTCTCCCAAGACTTGGGTGTTAAGCTCAAAAATGCAATAGGATTTTCTAAATATTTGATCTTTGATCTTGTGATCATGAAGTAAAGCTTTTTCCAACTTCACATTTGGAGGCTTCTGGGTAAAAATGAGTCACCAAATGTTCTAATAAAACAACAAAATATGAACATCAAATCTTAATACTGCTTAAGGTGGACCTTTTGTGTCCCACTAGGCATACCAAAAACTATTGGTCAAGAGTCTACCCTAGGATAAAATATATGTATACACCCTAGACCTAGCTAACATTGAAAGGCTAAAGGAAATAAATGTCCTTTAGGCCAATATCCAGAGGGAGATGGTTCCCTTACAACTCTAAAACTGGTATAAATATTAAGGAGAGAAAATAACAGAAAGAAAGGGAAATATGGCTATAAGTTGAAGAGATAATGCAATGATGAGTTAATAGCAAGATTAAAAACCTTGTTTAAACTAACAATATTCAATAGAATTATAGAACATAAACTAAAATTAGATCATATTATAAAGCATGACTTCCAATAGCATTCCAGCATTCATTCCCCATTGAAAACTAAATCTAGACTCAAAATTTAATCCACCAATGATGATATAAATCTAATAGAAATGCAGAGCATAAAGTATAAACATACACAAAATGATTCGAAACTCAGAGCCAAATAGTCCTTGAATCAAAGCAAATGTTGAACTACAAGATTTTTACAAGCAAATATTTATCCTTTTTTACATCAAATTTCCTAGTATTTATAGAGGATTTTGACTCTAAAATTGAATGATCATTAAATAAATTGATGGCCACTCAAAGATTAGTTGTTAGTAATTTTCTCCTCGATAGCAGCAACGAACCAATACGGTGGTACATTGGGAAGAAACGAGTAATTTTAGTAGATGGTACATCGAGACTTAGCCAAAATCAACAATAATTTTTTTATCTTCATAGCGATGCCTCGAAAATGAGCATTCCCCATAGTGGACGGTGCCTCAAAATCAACAAGATCACACTAGAGTCAAGAGTGAAGTAGACACCATTTAATATTGTAAATCTTCTAGTTATCCATCGAAATTGATCTTCATTAGAAATAAATCTAGAAACATTAACTCCTTTGACCAAAAATTAAATTTTCTAGCCTTGAAATTCCTCCCCCAAATAATCTACGCTCAAAACGCCATCGAAAATGGATTTTGCTTGGAGAACATGGCAAAAATTAACTTCACCAAGGTGAGGTCTGAAATAGACTTTTGCCAAAGCGCAACTTCAAAATTCACCTGAAATGTGCTTTCACCATGATTTTTGCTCAAAAAGGGTTTTCACTCGGAATTTTATCCATTTTTGCTATAAAAGGGATTTTTGCCATGATTTCACCCACTTTTGCTCGAAAAGATATTTTTGCTAGGAATTTACCTAAAAAAAAGGATTTCATTGGAAATTTCAACTAAAAAGAGCTTTCACCCAAAATTTCATCCATTTTCATCCGAAACGTGCTTTCATCAGTGTTTTCACCCAAAATTGAATTTTGCCAGCGTTTTTGCCTGAAAATGAATTTCACTAGGTGAAACTCATTACACACTTAGGCAGAATTTTAAATTCAATTTTAGTGTGGCAAAAATGCCAACATAGACATATATAATAAAAATATTCGTGGTTTGGAAAAAATTGCGTGATAGATGAAAAACCCTCTTAAATGGATAATTTACATATCATTTATTTTGGGAAAATTTTATGCTTAATGGAACATAATAAAGATCCACATGCACATATATGTCGATGAGCCTTTTTGATGGTTTTTGTGAAAGGGATGTCACATGTAATTTAATTTTAAAAAAAAATTATGGACATATCTCTAAAACCTCTAGCCATCATGGTCCATCCATTTAAAATTGTCTAAACTTTTATTTTCATTTAGAAATATTTTCTTTTTTAAAACCAATAGCTTTTGGTACATGTTAAGGTCATGATTCTTGTTCCAGGAATTCTAACAATGTTGAATTGTCCAAACAAATATGGGATATAAAACATTCTCTTTTAGAATTATTCCATGAGAATTAAAAGTAGAATATTTATATTTCTCTTCATGGACATATTATCTTATGTAAAAGATGAATTGTAAATTTTAAATGTAGTAACTACTCTCAACCCTCATTTGTAAGGTTGCTTGCTTCTTCTATATATTATTTTGATTTGATTATTTTTTTATTTGATCATATCATATTTTACTATGCATATGCTAGGGAAATGGGAACTTATCTTCTTCATATTGGAATGCACACCTTCAACCTTTATGGAGAAAAGGACTTAATATTATTTCAATAAGATATTTAACACACACATAATACATGCATCTTGAAAATTTTACATGAATTAATGCAAAATATCAATGATGAAATAATATCCTTATTCACCTACTATACTCACTTTATTCATGGTGCTACCTCCCTTGGTTGATTAAAGTGTCTTCTATTTTTTACCTCTTCACACTTGGATATGAATTTGTATAGTAACTCTTTTTAGGAATTTCCATATATCAATAGAAATTCTTCATTATTTGCATATGTTTTCCCTTTATTTTTTATATTAAAGTCATAAATAGTGCTAAAATATTAAATATGATGGATCTTTATCTCATGGAATATTACCAACATAACAAATGAATTGTTTTTTCTTGAAGCTTAAACTATTGTTCTTTAATATCTTTTATAAACTTATTAATATATTGAAATTGATTCCAAGTGAACCTTATAAAAAAATTAATCCTACATTTATTTTTTTTATATAATTAAAGGTAAGGGTTTTGAGAGGCTCCCACAACCCGATACAGAAACTCTTGTAGGAGACCAAAAATATAGAAGCCCACTAGACAACACCAAAAGCAACACAACACTTGGGTTCCAAACACCACAACTACCTTATAAGAGTAGGGTAATAAAATAAAGGGCTAAAATATAGCTTTTTGAACCTTGGTACCAAGCCCAACCACCATAGCTGGAACTAGAATTAGAAATAATTTTCAACCATCGAAGCAAGGAAATTGAAGAAGTCAAGGGATACCAACTAGAAAAATCCATTGCATTAAAAAACACCCAATAGGGTTCGTGCAACAATTGGCCTCCTAACAACAAGATGTTGTCACCAAAAATATTAAAATAAATAAAATAACTAGGAACACTCCACTAGCTGCAACTTCCCAAGAAATACCACCCAACAATCAACCAAAACTCCAGTCAAACTAGTAAAAAAATAGAGTGAATAAGAAAGAATTAATCTTGAAACTTCTGCTCTGACCAAGAAATAAAACCAGTTGCTAGAATATGAGTAATTATCCACAACTATGCCTTTACCACTAAAAAGGGGTCTACATAAAAACCCACCCAACCACAAATTAGGAAAATAGAGAAATATTCGGACCCAACCCTACCACCAATGTTGGATCTAGATAAATAAATATCTTCCAACCATTGAAGCAAGGGAGTTGAGCCAACCAAAGTTTTTTGTAGCATTAAAAATCACCCATTAGGATTTGGTGCAACAATTTCCCCCTACCAACAAGATGCTCACACTAGAAAGAAAATGGAAATAAACTAACTAGGAACCCTCCACTGGCTGTAACTCCCCTTGCATGCCACCCAACAAGCAAGCAAAAATCTAGCAAAACTAGGTAAAAACTAAAGCGCAGAAGAAATATAGAAGCATGACACTCTTGCTCTATCTATGAAAAACCAACTATAGGCACCCAAGCAACTATCCACAATAACCCCTCTGCCACTGAACAGAGGCCTCCAGAAAAACCACCCAACCACCTATTGATAAAATAAAAAAATTAGAGGATCCACCAATCTGAAAAGGAAACCATTATCCACTGGTGGATCCTACCATATGAACTCCACCATACTTAAAGACACCAAAAAAAAGCTTTAAAAAATCCCTGAGCTTGAGCGAGCAGGATTTTGAAAAGATCCATAACATTTAAGCCTATGGGATTAGACCTCACAAGCACACACAAAAGCCCAATCTCCAACCCCAGTGGGCTCGATCCCCACCAAAACATAAAAGACCAAATTTCCCCCAAAAGGGAAAACCCCAAAGCATAAAGGAGCCCAAAAAAGGACTCCCGACCAATAAACAATTAGGTACTTCCAACCCAAACTAACATGCCATAAAATGCCATCATATGATGCTCTAAAAGGAATACGGAGCACCTCGACCTCCACCACAGAGCCAAAATTGACATGGAAAAATAAAGCCCTGCAATCTACCTCCAAATTTTTAGATCCGCACTAGGACTCTGAACTACCAAACTCAAACATCCCACTCTCCTTTAGCACAAGAGTTTGGGTAAAAAATAGAACTTCTAGATCCACTAAAGAAAAATGAGCTTCCAAAGAAAAATCAACACAAATGCATTTAGGAGGTTCCCATAAAAAAACGATGACGAATTCATTCTCAAAGGGATAAAAGCACGAATCCAAGGAAAAAATATTTTCAACGTCTCCATTCATGAGCTTGGACTCCACAACAATGGGATCGAGAGCCTCAACTGGTCGCGCACCCACAGCAAAATTTAAAATCACTTTGTTCCCAGCTGCATCCATCACAAAAGTCCTTAAGTTTTAATTGTACATTTCTTGTCTTAGGGTTTACATTGCTAAATTCTCTTAGATTTATTCCAAAAAATAATAATTTATATTAAGTTTATGCAACACTTATTATTAAAAATATTATCATACCCAAATAATACTACCTTTGATATAATTAAATTCATTTAATATATAATTAATTTACTTTTTTTATATCAATATAAACAACCACAACATTTTTCTTCTTTCACAAATGTCACACGATAAGTTCTCCTTTCATAGCATAAATGACTTGTGGTGATCCCAAATGATGAAATATATATACTCTTGATTATAAATTATATTAATATTAAAAGTGATTAAAAACTTATTTTTCATATATCATTATTATTGGAATTCACAAAATTTTCCAAAAATGAGTAGAAGTAATCCATCCACTAAAATTTTATATAGAAAGCATAAAATATCAAAATAAAAGACACATATATTTGGGGTAATTTTTAGGCACCATAAATAGTCCCTATATCCAGAGATAAAATTAAACAACACTCTAATATGAAAACGAGGAGAGAGAGGGAGAAGTTATACTAATACCAAAACCTCAATTACATAATAAATTTTAAATTAAACTAACATAAAAAAAAAATTAATAATAACTTATAAATAGGGTTTTACCATAATAAGGTTAACAATAGCCCATAGGTATTACATAATAAAGCATTATAAAATATGAATCCATTGTATAATAGAATGCACTTAACCCTATATAATGCATCATACAATGTTGGCCTTGGCCATGAATCAAATTATATTTCCAACACCCCCGTAATATAAACTAATGGGTAAAGTAGAAAGGAGATTAATGAAACTAAATTCTACCCCTATAATTCATGATCTATTGAGACTTTGTAGTTAAGGTAGATCCTTTACAATTACCCTCATTATTTGGAAGATGTCCACTAATCTTCAAGAACTTAGCTTCAATCCTTTATAATTTTATCAAGCAATTCTTTATTGGATGTCTATCCCTCTTATAGTATCCACAAGTAGTCTTTGTACTCTTAGAAGACTTAGAATAACCCTTGATCCATTGGTTCTTAGCCTACTTAGAATTAAATTTCTTTGTGTGAGCCTACAATTTTGGAGTTCCATGACAATTCTACATTGCCACTTGAAAATAAACTAGGAGAAATAAAAATGATCAAAATTGGATATGATTTCCAGAACATAGGAATCATATGAACCATTAGGTTCAATATATAAAAGAGGGGGAGATATTAGCATGGACAATATTCATGTATTTTGCATCATATTTGTTTTTCTTACTCTAGAAGATGTTTTCTTTACCCTTAGAGCTATGAATATCATAATATAGTCCTCAATGTTATCAAAATCAACTAGTTTAAAAGAGAAAAGCTCCAATTCCAAGTGACTTACTTTATTAGTGTTAATTTTTCTAAAATTACTATGTAAATTTAACCATGTATTAATGATATCATTCTCTTGTTTGATGTGAAAAAGTAACTTTGCTTCAAATAACAAGGAAAATAGACTAAGAGCTTCTTCATATCTTTGATGGAAAGTTTCATCATCATGAACAATTACTTCATCTTGACAGATGCATCAAATTTTCTTATAATGTAATAAACCATTCATTTGGGTTTACCAAGTACTATAATTTCATCCATTAAAGCAAGTAACTAGGGTTTTATGAATTCTATAAACTAATGCAATCAGTGTGTAAAGTTGAAAACATCATATAAATTGAAAAAAATGATTTTATATGAAAATTTTATGGCCTCCAAAATTTCGTCCCTAATGGACCCAAAAATTAAAAAATATAGTCTTAAACCTTAGAAACCTTTATGCAATTACCTACCGCCACTTGGTGTCCTTTGATTTTTTTATGATGTACTCCTATATTTAGCCATATTAAATCCTATAAAATTTAGTCAATTTAATAATAACCCTCTTTTCATTGGTCAAGAATATTTAAATAGGTAAAAAGTATGATTACATGGTGCTATACATGGCCATGTCATCTAAAATATTAGCCTATATTAAATTTGATATAAAAGGAAGTTGAAATCCATTAGAGAGGCTCAAACTAAATTTTTCTCCATGCTATGTCCAATCTACTAATGAATTTCCACAATAATCGATGGAAATGAAGCAACACGTCACCACTTTTGAACCACTTGATTTCCACTTTAGAGATCATAAAATATGGAAGCATGTGGATCAAATATTTTATACTTTAAAGAAAGCTCCACTAACCAATATGCCATATATTTCATAAGTTATAGTGAGCTTATTCCTTCCATAGACAAACACAAGCCTAGATTCCTTTTGTAGATAGTAATAGCATGAATTAAACTTATGCCCTGCCACTCTCCATGCATAGCACAAACTACCACACCAATAGTGGTTTCAAGACCTGAGTAGAACTTTTAAATATTACCATATTTAGATAAAATTTTAATAAAAAACTATTATACTTTCTTTCAAATAGATGATTGCACATGAATCAAACTTGAAAGGTGAAGTTGTGATTTCCTTAATGCACTCTTCTAAATCTATAATAGTGTTGTCCATAGTTGACTGATGGCACACCCCTTATCCATAGAAATGGCACATGACCCTGATATGAATGGTTCCATGCTAAAGTAGGAAACACATGGAATTTTAAATTTTAAAAAATGTGCAAATTCCTATTGAATCATAAACATCATTTCCACATATGATCTCACATTTTGATATATTTTTTGTAGCATGAGAGCAAACATCAATTTCTTGAAGGGTCTTATAAAGAAATAAGATTTTTTTTTAAATTTCCAAGGTTATTAAAAAGATAAAATAAAATATTTTAAAGTTATCCTAGGATTTAAAAGAATAATTGAAGGCTTTGAATGGAATGACCAAGTGAGGCAGCTCCATAGCTACTTTAATACTATATTGGAATTCACAATATTTTCTAAAAATGAATTGAAGCAATCCATACACCTCAAATATTATATACAAAGTCTAAATGAATGAAAGAAGAGACATATATTTATGGTAATCCATAGGAACAAAAAATAATCATTAAATCCATAGATAAAATCACACAACAATCTACTAATAAAATGAGGAGTGGCAAGGGAGTATTTATACTAATACCAAAATCCCAATTGCATAATAAAAATTTAACCTTAGCCAACATAACAAGAGGACTTAACCATCCCAAATTTAATCATTATCTATATGGCTTACATAAGAAATATTATAAATACTTAATACATTGTGCAATAAATTCCTTTATAGGTATATCCTATATACATCATACAATGTCAACCTTGTCCAGGTAAAAAATCATAATTTCAACAATTATTTATTTTAATTTATTTTTTAAACATCCATGCAAAGGACATGTTGATCTAAAATTCTACCATAATTTCAACATTCCTCTTTTTGGGATATAAATAAGATTTTAGGAAGTATAAATAAATACTAAAAGTAATTTCCTTCTTTTTTCTCCTTTATACAATACCAGAATATATTTGGTATTTTATGTTCATCATTGAAATTTAAGTTCCTAATCTTGTGTTAAAGAGGATGTCAATAGTTCCCCTTTACTATAATGTAACAAGGAATACATGAGGATTGGTGAGATGGTGTTCCATTTGCTTACTTCGGAAAAATATTATAAGATTTTACTCTCTCTTGCAATTTCTTAGTACCATGTTTTTAAAACAAAACATTATTACATAACACAAGAAACTATGAAATTTTAATAAATACATTGAAAAATAGTCATGCTCTTATATATTTTATGTATTAAATGAATTGAGCCTAATTGTATTGGATAAATCTTCTTTGTATATTCCATAGTTAATGATATTTGTACAAATATTTAGACTATTTCTTGATTGATGGATGGAATAAAATACCGTTAACATAACTAGATAAACATGATGGTCCCTATATGTGAGAAGATATGTTATTTCATGCCTAAATTAAATATTGAACTGTCATTCACCAATTATTTACTCATGATATTCAAACTCATTGATCTAACACTTTAATCAACTTAGGGTAGGCATAAAAAATTATAAAATCCATGATTATGATAGATTTGTTTAATAGATAACAATGCTCTTTAATGGATAACATAATTATGGTTTATGTTAGGAAATGTTTATCTTTTATGGAAGATAATAAATAATCACATTAATAGATACATAAAATAAGTCATATTCATGTTTTTCATGAAAGAAATGTCAAAAATGAATTAAAGGATTTTGACCATTGACAATCTCATGCAAAGAGGATTGGTTCTCCCTAACCATTGTGTCTTATGCAAATGCAATTGGGAATCTATGATCCATATCTTCCTTGAGTGCCCCTTTTCCATAGAAGTCTTGTCTTCCTTTCTCAAGTTGGTGAATATCTCTTGGGTCTACTGGAAAACTCTAATTGATGTCTGCCATAAATGGTCAAATCCATTTCAGAACCTGATAATCCATACTTTTTGGCATTTTTTTCCTCACTTTATTTGGCAGGTTAGGTTGGAAAGAAACAACAATATTTTCTGAGAAACAATGGTGAAATTGTTCTATTGATCAACAATGCATTACATAGTTTTATAGTTCTTGAAAGAACTAAAAATAGACACAATGGTTTAGAGAAATCCTCTTAAAATTATTACAACTAAATAACTTAAAGATAGATCTTATCCTAACAACATGCTAATCTTGGACTATGGTCAAACATTGACCAACCAAGCCAAAACCTCAACGTATGCTAATCAAATTAATTAGAAATATGTAAATCAAAACATTAAACTAAAACTAAATACTAGGAATTAATACTTAGGACTAAGGAGGCAATGTTGAAAATATTCCAACATTATCCCCCTTGACGCTAAAGACACTCATGCAAGAGTTCTTTAAGCATCACAGAATTGGAAGAAAATATTTCTCTTACGTTTCCTCCAATCTTGAATCAAGAAATCATAATTTACAAAATACTTATGGTGGCACTCCTTCCACTCTTCATGTGAAATTTCCTGCAAATGCTTGAGTGCCTTCTTTTGTTGATTAGCTCCCCCTTCAACAAAAGTATCTCCTCTTGTGGTTTTCATCAACCACTCTCTTACATATTTATCATTATGGTCTTTAAACCATGCTCTCACATTTTGATCTTATTTTACATCTTCAACACTAAAAAATACTCCACATGAGTATTTACAATTAATCATCTCACATAGATGATTATACCATACAACTCTTTCACATATTTCCACACAAAAAATCACAACAAATATGGCCATATAATGACCAACTACATATGCAACATAAAGTTGCTCCTCACACAAATATTCTCTCAAAAAAATAACTTTACAAGAATCCTTCTCCCAAGGAATTTTGAACACATAATTTTGATCCATGTGACCCAAGTTCTCCATCATTGTATTCTCTCCAAGAAGACTCTTCATCAAAGTTATCTCAATGAGACAATCGCCTTTCTTTTCATTCCTTCTCACAAAAAACAAATCATTAATCATAAAAACATTACCTTTAGTATGAGTAGATTTGGTGCTTCCCATAAAGCTATTTTGTAGCAGTTCTCCTTCATTATATGGTGCTTCAAGATCAAGCATCAACTTTTCACTAAGAGTTATCCTCCTTTGTTCAATCCATGTTGGTGTGTTGGAACACCATTCATTCAAGCAATCATGCATTGTTGGCTTTTCAAGACAACTCTCTTTCTGCAATGTAGTCACTCCAAGTGAGTGATCTTCATCCATAATTTCTTCTTCAAGACAATTATCAAAATCCTTTGATGATGCCTCCATTACATCATGAAGTCCATTAATGACTATCTCACTATTTTCTATCTCCTCCTTGAGATAGTATTTCTCAAAATATTCTTTTCCTTTTATTATCTCATCCTTGAGATAATCTTTATTATGGAGCATGAAACTTATGCCCTTCATCTCTTCTTCCTATACTACACTTGGGAAATCATCCCACATAACTTCATTTGTTCTTTCAAGAGAGCACTCATCCATTCCAAGTGAATGGTTTTCAATATAAGTGAGCCAATGGTATTCCATGAACATTTCTTCTCCATCATCATCCCACAAAACTTATTTATTCTCATCCATTAGAACTGTAGGTGCATTCTCCAAAATACACTCTCCATTTGTCTCCTTCTTGAGACATTCTTCATCATACCTCTCTTAAATGAGAATTGGACAAGGCTCATTCTCATCCTCTTCTCCATGAAGGGATTATTTACTCTTTTCAACACAAGGTTCTTCTTCAAATATGTCTTCCTCTTCAAGAAATAATTCTCCAATACAAAGCATGTCTTCATATGAGTCTTTACAAGACTCTTCAAAAACTCCTTCAAAAGGATCTAATTCACAAGCTTCTTCAAGGAAGCAAGGCTCCTCCTTGATTAAAAAATATTCATGATTGTCACATATGGATTTATGGGTGTCCTCATCAAACCCATAAGTATCCTTCAACACTTTCCATGCCATTGTAGCTGATCTACAATTGGCTATGAGAGGAAAAACATTATTTTCCATTCTTCTTCTCAAATCCATAAGAGCTAAGCAATTTGCATATTGTTGCTCCTTCTTCTCTTTTCTCTCCTCACCTTGTATCTTGCTCCAAGAGGGTTCCTCATAGACTTCTTGAACTATATCCCATAATTATTGATCCTTCAATAAGGTCTTCATCATTATGCTCCAAATAGCATAATTATCTCCATTGAATTTGGGTACTTCCAATTCTTTATACATGATGGCCATTCTGCAATCCACCACTCATCAATTTTCCACCTAGCTCTCAACCACTCCTTTCCTATAGAATTATGATATAATTATCTAAAAATCCACTAAATTTCAGAAGCAAATTCACACAAATGAGAAATATGTGATCAATTTACTTTTGCCCTTTCTAGATCTTAGAGTGTTTTTTAGACAACTTCAATGTTTTCACATAAATCAATCCATAAAAATCTAATTTTTTTGAAAATTAAACATTGTATTCCTGAGACAATAATTTGAAAACCCTCTAAATTTTGGAAGAAAATTCACAAATGTGAAAAATATGTGATCATTTACTTTTTCCCTTTTTTATCACAATTTCGGATCTAGGATTTTTGAAGAAAAAATCAATATTCACACAAATCAATCAATATAGATCCAAATGACCTAAAATTTTGTCTGAATTATGATTTTATCTAAATAATATTTCTCCCAAAATTTGAGAAGCAAATACCCTATATTCCACCTTATACAACCATTTTATGTAAAAACTCAAAATGCTAGTAAAATCTACAAATTAGCTCCAAATCACCTACAATGTTGACAACATCCTCTTGATACAATTATCTAACAAACCTCAAAATTTCATAATCAAATACCTTAGGATTCATGATATATTAATGATTTAATCATACTCTTTCTTGGAACTCTACTGAGTGCTGGCCACTTGAGTTTCTCTAACAAAGTGCGTCCTTCAGATCTCTTCACGCCACTCTCCATAGGTTTTGATCCATATGAGAAAATTTGATCTGATACCAAATAAGAAACAATGGTGAAATTGTTCTTTTGATCAACAATGCATTACATAGTTTCATAGTTCTTGAAAGAACTAAAAATAGACACGGTGGTTGAGATAAATCCTCTTAAACTTATTACAACAAACTAACTTAAATATAGCTCTTATCCTAACAACATGCTAATATTGGAATATGGTCAAACATTGACCAACCAAGACAAAACCTCCATGTATGCTAATAAAATTAACTAGAAATATGTAAATAAAAACATTAAACTAAAACTAAATACTAGGAATTAATACTTAGGACTAAGGAGGCAATGTTGAAAATATTCCATAATTTTCAGCATAATTTCTAGATATGTGAAGTAAATGTTCTCTCAAGCACTGTATTTTTCTAGTGATAATGCTAGCCTCATCCAATCGAAAAAACCCAAGTCCCAGTGGGAATATTCCATATTTAAAACTCTTAAATTCCATAGTGATACTCCCTCTCGAGGTCCTCCAAGATTTGATAGGTCAGTGGTCAAGCGGATTCGCCCACCAAGTGGTTGGGTCAAGCTAAATGTAAATGGGGCCTTTAAAGGAAATCCTGGTAGATCTGGAGGAGGTGGTATCATAAGAAATAATCAAGAAAAAATACTTTGTGCATTTGTTGAGGTCATGGGAACTTAGACCAACAATTTTTCTGAAGCCTATGTGCTATACCTTGGCTTACTTATTTGCAAGTGCTCTTAGTTTAAAAAACTCATCATAGAAAGTGAATCTATGATGCCATAAGATGCATTCAATAATTTCAACTACCTGCCTGGAACATGTTCAACGTGATCCAATAAATTTTGAAGATAATTGATAGTGTTAGGATTATTTCCACTCAAAATGTGTACCACAAAGGGAATAGAGTTGCTGACCTTCTTTCCAATCAAGGAGTCAAACAGGACAACCTTCAAGTTTGGTATGACAATTTTCCCCAATGTATTATTTTCCACAATGATGCAAATAAAAGTCTTAATTTATAAGTGGTGGTTATGGTTGTTGTGGGTCCTTTTGTATGAGTATTACTCATCTGACACGGATGCTATCATATATAATAAAATCCCAAAAATGTCTTGAAGAATGCTAACTTGGGACAACAAATGGAAGCTTTGGATAATCCAACTTCACAGGTCCAATGTCTCGTGCGAATTAAACATCCAAGGAATATCTTCTTGCAAAGTCAATAATCATCATTCCAGGTGGTAGAAAGATATAAGGAAAACTAGTGCCATTCATCATAGTGAATTCTTAAGTCCCAATGATCTCATGGGTTTTTGTCTTCATATGAATACTGTTTCAATTAGAACCAATCATCATCATACTAGGTATCTGGAGCTCACTATGGAGAGTGTTAGATGAGATTCGTCTACCCACCCCAAGAACCAAGGCCTAAAACTCATCATTTTCAAACACATATTGAAGAAGGAATCATAGAAAGTGTTATTGGTGGATGAAGGGTCTCTTCACATTCTATCCAAAGATGCTCCTAATGTAACCAACTTCAACCTGTTTGATGATGATGGTACCAAATACTCATCCACTAAGGATAAAATTAATAGCAGACCTATTCACCACTCTACAAGAGTAAGAAGAAAACTCATTGCTAGGTGCATCTCATCATCCGATGTCTCCTTGTGCAGATACTTGGATGATGGCTCCAAGAAAAAATCTCGAACCACGGTGTAGGTGCACAAAGTAACTGAACCAATTTTGGTGCTAACTGATATGCTGGACAATGCTCTTCTTTCCTTCAACACCACTATGACAATTTTCTAGCAAGCAAGAAATATGGCCCTATCCATCAAGGGTGAGATTTATCAAGATTGAACCATGCTAAGTCAATGAAGTAAGCATGTGTGGCCTGTCTAGTTTTGTTTTTTCTAGATTATATCTGGTTTGGTCACCCACCCCTGCTCATATTTGTTATGTTTTCTATACTCACCCTAGCTTGGAGCTAGCTATCTTGTTTCCCTTTTGGGATTTTTTATTTCTTTTTGAATGGTTTTACCTTGGCAACCTTTCTCTAATGCATTATTGTAAAATATTTTGAGATCCTTTCAAAACCCATTTTATCAACCGATCAAAAACAATTTATCATGAACATGCTTTAAAACCTATAGACATCATAATACATCCATTTAATATTATCCAACTTTTGCTTTCCCTTTAGAAATATTTTTCTTTTAATTCAAAACCAATAACTTCTTATACATGCTAAGGTCACAATTATTCTTCCTAAAATTCTTATAATAATGAATATCCCAATAAAACTGAGATATATTACATTCTCTTTTAAAATAATTACAAGAGAATAAAATGTAGAATATATATATTTATTTTCTTGGACATAACTTATTTTCCTCGTCCTATGTAAAACATACATCATAATTTTTAAATGTAGTAACTAGTCACAACCCTCCTTATTTGGAAGGTTTATCTCTTCTTTTATATAGCATTATATTTTCTTGGATCTTTATTTGAACATATCAATATTTTTCTTATGCATATACTATAAAATGATGACTTATCTTCTTTACATTAAAATCCAAATCTTCATCCTTCATGGATAAATTATCTTTCTTAAAATATCCAAGACTCAAATGCTCATACAAAATTATTGAAATGTATATATTTATCATTCATCTCAAAAAATTTAAATCAATCAATCAAATATATCAAATATGAGATAATATTTACCTATTATAGTCACTTTAGTCATGGTGCTACTTCACATGGTGATTAAATATATTTATCCTTTTGTTATCTTAATACTTGCATATGAGTTGGGAATTTTTTTTTTTTTTTCATTTCTCAATGCAAATCCTTTATTATTCACATATGTTTTTTGTTCATTTTTATAATAGAGTTATATACAATATTAAAAAATCATATATGATGGCACTTTATATTAATAAATAGATTAACTAACACAACAAATAATTTTATTTTACTGAATCCTAAACTATATGTATTTTTAATTTCTCTAAAGTTATTAATACCTTGAAAATAACTCCAAGTTGTTTCAATCATACCTTTCTTCTCTTAGATTTTACATTGCTAATTTCCATTATTATTACTATTGGTCAGAGAATCTATCTAATACAAAAGTTTTTGTGCCCACAAACATTGACCAACATTGAAATAATTTGTAGCGTGTGCAAGTTGTAGCAGTCAATCTTCGAAGGAGTTTGGTTCCTTGCAGTCCTAACTAAATATTCCTAAAAGCAAGAGAAAAAGGGTGTTAAAATAAATAAACTAAACTATCCAAAAATTACAATGGTACATATTAAGAAACATTAATACATATGCAATAACAAGGATTTGCAGCTAAGAAACAACCTACCTAACATATTATCTTGTTGGACAAACAGTCACAAAGTATTTACTTATAATCTATTGTATGCTAATGAGACTGTGAATTCCTAAGAAGGAACGAGTACAAAAAAATACAAGATTTGAAATTATCATGAAACATTCAACATGCTTAAATTATAAATATGCAGGCATAGAGATCATATAATTTAAACCCATTGTGTATTTAACATACCCAAAATTACAAATAAAAAAATGAATATGGTGAAAATACAGAATTTAGAATTATCACCATAGACATCCAACATGCTCAAATTAGAAATAAAGGGGTTTGCACACACATATATACTCTACAAATGAATCAAACCAGAGGCCAGAAAATATTTCATTTGGATTAAGTTGTAGTTATTATCCTTACACATGAATTGTAAACATCTAAGAACTGACCTATTTTACATCTACATTCCTTTTATATATAGAAATTTACAATATCAAATCATTATCAAAATATATCATTATCCTAGAAAAAAATACTGATATGTTAGAAGAGGTGCCAAATGGTTGGATCATTGGGAGGTATGGCCGCCCCAACTTCCCTATCATGCCTTGTCGACCGCACCAAAATTTGTGTTGTGTCGGGTAGTGCTGATTTTTTGCTTGCATTTGGTTTGTTGCTCTTCAATGATTATTTTTGGTTTAGCCACCCTATCATCTTCATGATGCTATGAAGATAACCACCATTCATATATTATTCTAATAGATAATTTTATTCTCTAGGTGTCCTAATATGGTGATAATACTCATGTAAGTGGTCCAAAATTGAATTCAATCAGGCAACTACAAATCTTATGCATTATGGAGTCATGATATTAAATATTCGACATCCTAGAGGATTCTGACCAAGTAGCAAGGACTCAATGACATCAAAAAATATTTTTCATTGTTTGAAAACTTTTGGTATAAGGCCAAGGATCAAGTAATCATCCAAACATTGATTAAAAAATGTTGGCAATTTTGGGTTTGAGATCCTAGCTTCTTGTCTATGAGTTGTCATTGATGTCAAAAGGAAATGTCATTAATGTTAAGAGGATGTGTTGGCTTCAAAGGTGGAAGATTCCAAGAGAATATTTTTAAGAGAATCCGGAGAGATTCCATTGGCAAGGGTTTTTCATTAAAACCAAACTGGTTTTTATTAAAACCAAGTTGGATAGGGTTTTTATTAAAACCAAGTTAAATGGTTTTAATTAATTAATTATTTAATTAATTAAGGGAGAAATTATTTTTAATTTATTAAAAATACTTAAAGGTTTTTAAACCTTTTTTTATTCTTAATTTATTAAAATTATTTAAGGGTTTTTAAACCCTTTTTGAAAATACTTTTGATTAATTTTGAAATGGTCTTTATTTCTATCGACGTCAAGGTGTCTTCGAAGAGACTATTTATTCTCCAACTCCTAAGGTTGGAAGGCTAATGAATTTGAAATTCCCCGAATGCAATTTGTGGTGTTTGTGCTTTGTATTCACTGCGATCGAAGGAAGACTTAGAAGCACGTGTGGTTGAAAAGTCTTCGGGAGTTTTTTTGAGGGTGAAGTGGAGGGAAGTTCACTTGTGAACTTCATAGCCCACATGGGCTAGTGGCAGCGAAGGCTGCTATTGGGTGCTGCATTGGCGGAGGTTGCCATTTCAAGTCTCGCGGGGGTGCTTTGCTAGAGTAACACACGTTTTTATTAAAACGTCTTTATGCCATGAAATTTGGAGTTTCTTGGACAGCGATTTATAAGGTGTGATTAAATTTTATGAGTTTTGGCTTTTGTGATTAGCATTGAATAAAAGCTTAGGAGAAATAAGGGCATATTTCTTTGGATGTATTTTTAAGATTATTCTTTGTTATGCTAAAATTAAAAATGGAGGTATAAGGTGTGAGTCCGTGATTGTTGATTTATTGGCATGTTATGGTGGTTGTGTTTAAATAAGTGGAGCTAAAAGGTGTAATAAAGGAAGTTTATATTATTGCTCATTTCTTTTTATTCTAACCCTAACTTGGTTGGAAGTTTGAGAGTTGTGTGTGGTGATAGCTTGAAGGTTCAATTATCTTCTACTCCAATAAGGTATGGGCACATTCTTCTTATGAGTATGATTGGTGTATGTTTTCTGAAATAAGGTTGGAGTGAAAAGGTATTCTACTAGGTATCCTTTGGCTAGGTGTAAATCCTATTTTCTGGTTTGTTGAAGACTACTTATGCATTGTTATCCTTAAGGAGAGTTTTTGGTGAATGCATAATTTCTAGTTTGAGATAGTGGAAGCTTTGTGCACTAGGGTTTATATTTGTGAGTCTAGCTACTTGCATTGAGTTGGTGGAACCCTTGGTTGGCTGTTTTGATTTTGATAGTTGAGTTGCTTCCGTAGAGGTTGCTTGATCAAGTTATTGCATTACTTGATTCATGATATTGGGCTTACTCCATTGAGTTGATTTGAGCAAGTTATTCTTTGCATTTGGTGATATTGTGTTGGTGGCTATTTTGTTCAAATATCTTTGGAGGGAAAAGGATTTCTACTTGTTTCCTTTTCTTGTGATGATTGGTTGAATGCTTCAAGGTTGATGTTGAGTTGAATGGTGTTGGTTGACTAAACGTTGTTTGATGAGCATTGTTGCTGAAACCCTAATTGATGGTGAAAAGAACATGAGTATCTTTGTTATGTGATTCTTTGCATAGTTGGCAATTGTTGGGGTTTCATGTTCTTGAAAGAAAACATTCTATCCTATCCATTTCAGATATTGAGTTGAGTTTTCATATTTGAGATTGAGATTGAGCTGAGTTGATTTGATTTGAGTTTTGAGATTGGGATTTGAGTATAGAACATATTGAGTCTCTAACAATTCTCTTTATGCTTCTATGAGTTTGAAAAATCACATTGGGTCTCTAACAATTCACTTTGTGATTTCCTACTAAGAAATTTTTTCTTGGTGAGCTTGCTGAGTTTTTGGACAGGTTCCAATGGGGACTTGTGAGCAGTTTTTGGACAGGTTCTAGTGGGGACTTATGAGCAGTTTTTGGACAAGTTCCAATGGGGATTTGTGAGCAATTTTTGGATAGGTTTCGGTGGGGACTTGTGAGCAGTTTTATACAGGTTTTGGTGGGGACTTGTGAGCAGATTTGTATAGGTCCTAGAAGAGGACTTATGAGCTAAGTTTGATAGTTCTATCAGAGAACTTGAGGATAGAGGTGCATTGTTTCTATGAGAAGAACCTGAGGACAGTTGGCAAGTATTTGAGAAGGCTTGTATGTAGAGGATTGATTTGTTCAAGAGTTGGATAGATATGACAGACAAAGGAAGACTTGTACTAGACCGACTGACTATGTTTGGTATAGGTTGTTGAGCTATTGTGGACATGATCATAGAAGGTAGAGGTCTCTTAGGCTAAGCATTAAGGACAAGAGGTCTTCGGTGGAAAGGAGTTCCACATGCTAGCAAGAGGTAGAGGCAGTTGATCTTCTGAGGGATCATTTCCAGAGCAGAGGGGAAGGTATCTCCTTTGAACAGAGGCTCATAAATTCTGATTGGGGGAAGGTATCTCCTTTGAGTAGAGGCTCATAAATTTTGATTGATGGAAGGTATATCCTTTGGGCCGAGACTCATAAACATTGTAATTGGGAAGGATTCCCAAAGAACTTTGATATAACTTTTAGAGAAAAGTTTTGTGGACGTAGCCCAACCATTCTGGGTGAACCACGTTAAAATTGGTGTCACTTTGTGGATGATATTGTGCATTGGTTTGATATTGCTTTGGGTATATTGCTTTACTATTTTGAAGTATAAAATAAAAAGTAAAAAGAGGTCTTATACTATTCACCCCCCCTCTCAGTATAAGCTTGTGTTCTTCAAAAAAAATCTTTTAGGACTCCCAAATTTAGATCTCAACAAGAGGCCAAGGAATTGGTATATTTCTGAGCTTTGACTGAACCAAATTCTTTAAATGATGCTCTTCCTTCATGTACCAATTCATTGGTATCTATTTGAACATAATTTCTCTAGCACTTCTAAGGCTTGATAATTTCTCGGCATGTGTGTACTGGAACTTTTCGAACACCCTAGACTCTATCTAGTTGTAATATTTTGGTCACCTCTAAGATAGGTTGGACATCCAGGTCCTCACTAGGCTTCAACTAAGTGTAATTCTTCTGACTATGATAAAATTCCTAGTTTATCTAGATCTCTGGGCCCTTCCTAAACCCTGGTGGAGGACAAAACTTTTGACCTACCTTGGACTTGGCTGACTTAAAATTTGTCATCGGGTCAGGACTTCATGATGTATATGAGCTCTGGAAAAGTGCAAAATATATGGTCATCTTTAGACTTATTGGATTCACATTTCCTGTTTGGGTTGAATATTCGAGGTTACACCGGGCTTTGTCCGAGTAAAAAATCTATGGTTGTCTTTAGACATCCAAATCATCCTTAAATGCATAAATTTCTTATTTTATGCAATGTATTTCATCTTCAACACTTTCTTTCCAAAGTACATATGGGTAGTGGTCCAGAAACACCCACAATTGCATATTCTAACATTTGGAATATTAGTAATTTTAACTTATTGGTCAAGGTTTATAGTGTGAGCACTATTGATGTAAGCCTATGAACATGTGAAAAATAAGTCTACAATCATTCCCTATATAATCCTAAGATAATTAGTTATGAAAACTTATGGTTAGTTTTGATATATCCACCCTTAGTAATATCAATTAAAATGCATGCATGGTTAACCTTGGTTAAGGGTTTAATATATTGTAATTTAATATTTAATCTACGTTATATAAACCTAATATTAGTAATAAATTAGGAAATATGTATTACCATAAACACCTCAAATGATTGGTCCATTATATTACTTTGATGTGATATGATATTGTGAGAATGCCTATGGTAACCCACCCTTTATTCCTATTTTTTATTATCTCCTTTTATTTTTTCTATATGTTTTTTTCTAGTTTTCTCTTTTACTCTTGTGCATTATATTGCGTAAATGTTTGCTTCAAGATGTTTTCTCAAAAATAATTATAAATTCCAATATGTTATTAAAGCTAATTTATAGAAACATCATTTGATTACACAGGAATGGAGAAGAAAAACCTCCTTGTGGTTTTTGGAGAAAAATAACTTTGGTATTTGGAGGACAATAACAAAATATTTGAATTCAAAACAAATTAAAAGAAAAACACCAATAAATTACACATAAATCTAACCTTTTAAGTTCCAAAATATAAATTTAGACACCTGCACCACAATTAAAGCACAATTTGTCTATGTCATTTTTCTTTAAGGGAACACTTACCTTCTTGTTTTTATGAGTAAAACCAAAATCTCATCTAGAAAGATGATAACAAAATTACAAAAAAATCCTAGAATACATAATTCATCAAATTTCTCTAAAATGTGTTTATACTTAGTCTTGAAAATAGTCTTAGTAATTCCCTATTCCTTTATTCTCAATTGTGCTACCTCGATGTGAGATCCATCCTTGAGAAAAAAAGGTTTCTTTCTTCATTTGGGTAAACAAATTATCATCCCAAGAGACAGGGTAGTTATTCTTTAATATGGATTTATTTAATACATGGTAATCAATGTAGTGTTCTATGATCACATAAATTTTATTCACAAATATGACTAGATCACTCGTGATACACTAGGTCAAATCAAAATTTTGATAGAAGTAAGTTTATTTGAGTTTTAAATTTTATATGCTTAATTGTGCTCGTCCTATATGGTGCTTTTGACTATTATTCTACTCCTATAAACATTTCTTAAAAAAATTCAAACTTCCTTTGGGAAGGTAATCTTAGAAGCTCCTTAGGAAATACACCCTAATAATTATTCAAGCATGCATGCTCCTTAAATAAAGGATCTTTCTTTTATTCTATTTTATCTATGTATTTTGTAAAAAAGGCATCCCTTCCTCTAATACTCTTTAATTTACATTATTGATAGTTTTCTCAAAGTAATAGGCTTGCTAACCACTTTTATAAAATTATTATACCCCTCATAATCCAATCATTCTACGGTTTTATCAAAATAATTGACATTGACCTTGTGTTTCCAAAGTCAATTAATATGTATTATGATATCATAAGATACTAGGGAATCCACATAAATATTTCTCTTTGCAATGAATTTAGGAAGTTTTAACTCATTTATAAAAATATATTTTTCTCGTTTATTTTATGCCCAATTCCTATATTTAACATTCCATGTTTCAAACATATATGTAGTTTTCTAATTTAATTTAGCAAAAGTAATAGGTGAAATGAATGTTTTATTTGCATTCATACTAATTAGTATGGAAATAAAAATTTCATATAGCATATACGATCATTGGATGGCTATATTTTTATATTCTACATGTTAACTATCCACTACCATGTGGATTCGTTGTGGTTGTTATAGACGTTTGGTAGGTGATTTAACACTCTACTCCTTACATCTTTGAGGGTATTTATTTGCATAATGGTTTCCATTGCAAGTAAAAAATCCATCATTTGACCTCTTTCTACCATTATCTCTTCCATTTTTAGATTTTAAATGTCTCTTATAGTGATTCTATTATTGGTTGGGCTTGGCATATTTGAAGTTCTTTTACATTTTTCCTTTATTTCTATTAAAATATTTTCCTTTAAGAAATATATTCTTGAAGGAGAGGGTTAGTTATCTTGAGCTATCTTTTATTTCTCCTTTAAATTCTTGTGGTAATAAAATCTAGATTTTAATTTTTCTCTTGCTTAATATACATCTCAAAGACTTTCTCCATGATTAATGGGTTGTGTAAACATTATCCCATATTTGAGTTTTAAATCTTTAATAAATTCTTATATAAGTTTTCATCTTGTTGATATTGTGAAACATAGTTTAGGATTTTCATGAAAATATCCCAATACTATGTTGTCATTATATGTTCCTGACATAAGATAAAAAAAATATCATTATTTAATAAAAATAAAGTGCACACAACCACCTATGTTTGAATTTATTTTAGTCATTTTCCTAGAATTATTATTGAACCCATTACACCCTAATTTTTAAACTAGGATCACATAGCACTATAGACACCCAAAAGTTGCACATTCTTACTTCTAAGTATTTTTAGAACACCATAGGCCATCATAGGCTATCATAGTCTGCTTTAGTCATTGTAGGCTACCTTGGTCACTTGTAGACTCCAAACCTACAAAAACTAGGTAAAACATACCCAAGATGCTTCTTACCCACTTGGAATCCATCTAATAGCCTCCTAAGGCAACCTAAGACCTGTCTACACCTAATTAGGACCCCATGGGACCATTCCCCACTAAAAATCCTAATTAGGCTAATCAAGATTCTAATTTGAAAGTCACTTTTCACTTAAGTGCACTTTATCACCTAAGTAAGTTTAATTAGGGTCCTAAGCCAAAATTAGCCCTAAGCACACTCTCACACATGTGTGCACCATGAATTAGTTAGGATATTTCTAGAAACCCTAACTAAACCCCAACCTAACCTAGGACTTAACTAACCTTGGATAACCTTAACCCTTCCTCACACATGTGTGAGGATGAGATATTCCTTTAGGGCATGTGGGCTTGACACCTCCCCAAAACCCTAACCTAACCTCACTAAGGATTGACTCTAAGGTTTGGTTCATCTAAAAACCCCCATGAACTTAGTATTTCCTATAAATAGAGGGTTCCACCCCTCATTTTATCTCTCTCTCTCCCCTTTCAGTCACCTTATAGAAACTCCATAAAAATTGTACCAAATATACATCTAACAATTACAGATTGTGCAAATAGTATGAGAGCATCTTAGGAGCCCATATGGACAAAGGATCTCCACTAGAAAGTAGTTGTAGACTGATTCACCCTCCACCCTATATATTTGGGTTCCAACTCATAGGTCACCTTACAAATTAAACTTGTAGTGGGTCTACAACAACAAAATCAGTAGGTATTAGTTATTTAATATTTTAGTAGCATTATATTTTAGTTTTTATTATTTTCCATGTTACTTTTTGTAGACACTAAAATCGTGTAAATCGGATAATATTGCTATGCGCCACTCTTATCGACATCATATGGCCCCATTGGGCAACCCTTATGGGTTAATTAGGGCTCCCAACCACTTTTGGGAGGGTTTACCCCACTTTTGGGAGGTTTTGGGCCATGTAGCCATGGTCATTCCACCCAGGGATGGCCATAGTTCATGGTCATCCCACCCAGGTATGGCCATCAATAGTTGTCCCTGGGTGGGACGACCATGAACCAAACCCATAAAAAGTCAAAGGGTGGGAAAAATGGTAATCAATTACTACCATTTATCCCACCCAATCACCCAAAATTTATTGGGAGGTTGTCATAAACATCAAGGCCTACAAATTGGAGGCCCCAAATGGAAGGCATCTTCCCTCCTATGCATGGCAAGGGAATGGACAAGTGGCAGCACTTGCCCTGCATGCCAAAACTTGCCCCTTTGCAAATTTGCCCTATTTTAGCTATAAATTGAGGTGCTCCCACCCAATTTCAGAAAGAGACAATAAAAAGCATTGCTCATGAAGTGCTGCTCACATTTGTCCTCATATTTACCCAAGTATTTTCCTTGAAAACCTCTTCATTCGAAGGCACTTTTAGGGGCATCCCAAAATACACTAAATCGATTCCAAAACCAATCAATTTTGAGATTTAGTTTCCCAAATTCTATGACAAGAATCCTAGGAGGTTTATTGACCAAATCCAAGTGGAATTGGTGGTAAAAACCACCCCAGTCTATGGCCATCCCCCTAGGGATGGTTAGCAGGCCTTATTGGAACTCCTAGGGATGGCCATGAAATGGCCTAGAATTTTGGTCTAATTTCTATGTAGATCATTTCTATAGCATTAGAATAGCATCATATCCAAATTTGGTAAATTTTTGAGTAGATTTGATGGGTCAATTAGTGTTTTCATGATCGCAGGCTTACTTGTTCCTACCAAGAATGGCCACAAGTTCTGCTAATAATTTCACTATGATTTCTACTCAAATCCTTCCAAAATAACCTATTAAACATCATACTAGAATTTCAAGTCATTTGGAGTTGTTTAGAATAGTCACAAATTAATTTTATATTCATATATGCATATTTTCTATGGTTTTCCTAGTTTTTATCACTAAACGCATATGCTATTAACATCATTCAATCTCTTGTGTGTAGGTGCAGGTATTCTAGGCATGAGGGAGGAGCTAAGAGGTAGATTAAAAGAAGCCCAAGATTAGCTCTCAAGTGTGGGTTGTGAGAAGAACATTGAAACACACCATTAAGCTCATGGAGGGATTCATTCCCTTGTAATTTGTAATCTGAATGTATCAAAATGATAAGCCCTCAAAGGGGATGTATTGTAACCTTTTGGAATTGATGAATTAATAAATACAAGGAGAAATCCCCCCTCTTTTACTACAAATCATTCTTCGTTTCAATAGTTTACATCTTATGCATATTTCCTTCGCATGCTTGCTTAGAAACAATAGATATCATTTCATTTTCAATACACATTTAAGGTGTGCCATTTTTTGTGCTTCTTCAGTGGTGATCATGGTGGGACCCTTGTCCCTTGTTCCCTTTTGTGTTTTGTGTGTCGCAGGTTCTAGCCGTTCTAAGCAGGAAAAATTACAAAATTCCTAATTGGAACTACCAGGGACGACCACTGTAAACATCCCTACTAGGGATGGCCCCCAAATTTGCAGCCATCCCACCCAGGGATGGCCACAAAACCAGGGGGTTTCTTCAAAAATTTCTAGAAATAGCAAGTTCCAGAACATAAAAGGTAATCTTCCAAACCTTCAATTTGCATCTAGGTTGTTTCAAAAATCTTAAATTTCAGTTTTTCTTGTCTTTTGTGTGCATTTGAAAGTTATATTTCATATTTTTTTAAATTTTGTATTAACAAAATCAAAGAAAAATAGGAAAAAGAACAACCTTTCAAAATGCATTTTTTTGGTTTGCTTGTGGATGACCTACCTAATGGTTAGGTTTTCATATAGTTTAAAATTTTTGTAGTTTCCTTTTACATATATGCTTATGATTCTAAAAGTAAAATGCAATTTCATGCATTTAGTGAACAATCATTGAATGCTATCTTGTTTTCTTTCAATAATTTTAAAAGGAATCACACACACCATGCTTCTTTTTAATATTAGTGAGTTGGAATTCATCCCCAACCACTAATAGAGTTCAACGATGGTGGGTTTCATCTCCATCCATTGGATCAAATCCCACGTACCCTATATTTTTGGTCAAATATGGCTCCAAGATCCGATGTAGATTGGAAAATTTGCATGTATTTCTCTTCGGAGGGTATAACGTTGACCAAGTGAGTATTGGGTGAGGACTAGTAGGACCTATGCTCCCTGATAGGGTATGTATTTCATCTCCATACTTTGGTTGGTTCACGTGACCAAAATTTCATTGTCGATTGTCGAGCTGCGAGTATATAGGTGAAAACCTTTAAACAATTGAGAATTACATCAATATTCAAAACATGTGAAAGAGATTCTTTACAAAAGTAATAAATTTGAAACACATCAAATAGTTTAGGAACACATAATATTTAAAAGAGATAATCATTTGTATTCTTGCGTGTTTCTATTGATTGTGTTTGAATCTATAAAACTTGTAAAGGAGATAATCACATAGAGGTTTAGAGTAAGTAGCTATGGTATATACCCGTAGCCAAGCCCACTTAAGGGTGGATGTTATAGGGAGTAGGCAAGAGGACATAGAACATCTTCGTTTTGATCCCAAGGACATGGTTATACCTCCTTGGGGGCCACCTACTCTCCCAAATCACCAAGTGGTGGATGAATGGATGGTTAGTCCTAGAGTGTCATAAAGGGGACCTAGCCTATGAGGGACTCCTACACGGGGTACCCCTATAGGTCACAGTCCCAATCTAGGGAATCATTTCCCAAGTATAGATAATTCCAATGCCTTCTTTCAAGAAAGGCAACCATGCAATGAGGCACCTACACATAGAGCAATACCACACATTCACGTGCCTGCTCGGTCTACTCCACATGTTGGTGTGCGAGAACAAGGCCATACACCTAGGGTAGGGTTGAATGATCATATTATGCTTTCAAATCACCCTTTCCCAAGGTACCAAAACCTAGATGAGTATGATACTCATCATAGTGGGTGGGCCAATTCTGCCCTACCATTCCTCATTTATGAGGGAAGACTTGAGGAAGATCCTAATCATCCTCAGTCACATTATTCCATGCAAGCACGATGTGCCTCTGCACCAATAGATTATCAAGAACATATGTTTAGGGGTGAGCCTCAAGTTAATGCGACTTCTCTCAATCGAGGAAAGCTCGTAGTAGATCTCACAGACCCCCTTTAACAAGATAGGTATCTGGGCAATAATGCTAAGGCACATAGGCCCAATACAGTTGATCAAATCAAATAGTCAAGAATTATGTTGATAATCAAGCTAAGTTTAATAAAATTAGGTCTAATAAATAATGCTTGGACCTCCTAGAGCAATGAAAGCTATTAGAAAGACAAAGACTTGAATAGTAGATTCAAGAAACCTTGCGTAATGGAGTTCCTACTCCAAGCACGCATAGACAGGAGGCTAGGCAAAGGCAACCTACTTTCCATCAGAATAGGTCTCCTAGACCTAATCAAATGTTGCCACCTAGACCTCCTAGGCCTGATCAGAACTTACCTGCTAGGCCTAATATAGATCACCTACAATAGGCTTTCGTTCCTCCTTGTAGGCCCATTCCTAAAACACCTTATGGGGCTTATGATGATTTGGAACAAAATAAGGATTACTTAGAAGCACCTTTTGGAGATATGGTTGATGACAATCAACCACCTCAACCTATGCTTAATATTCCTCATCCCCCTCCATGGGTCCAAAACAAAGAAGAGGAGATTAAATCCTCTGATGCGTATCAAGCATTGCTTGAACTCTTAGAAACTGTAGAGGGTAAGATAGTGGGGAATGGGCTTCAAAAACCCACCTTGCACCAGTTGCGTAATCAATCACTGCATCCATCCATACCTTCCCCAACATATCTTGAGAATTTTAAAATGCCCAAGTTGGAAAAGTTTAAAGGGAAAGAAGATGCTCAAGAGCATGTTACAAAATTCATGAATCAATGCTTCAACATACAGGAGAATGATGCATTACTCCTGAGAACATTTCTAATTACCCTCTCTGGCCCTGCTATTGAGTGGTTTAACCAACTTCCAAGGCATAGTGTCTATACATTTGAATAGTTTGCAGACGCGTTCTTGGAATGTTTTACCTTCAATACCAAGAGGAAGGTGACATTAACTGACCTTACGGGGTTAAAACAATATGACGATGAGTCTATCATTGACTATGGAAATAAGTGGTGAACGCTTCTAGCTAAGCTACCCTATCTATTGCTAGTGTCCGAGTTAACTTGGATGTTTTCAAAGAGTTGCTTGAAACCAATATATTTATTGTTGCAACTCTAGCAATATCCCACTCTTGAGGATGCTCTAGTGCAAGCTAGAACCATAGAAGAGATCAAAATCCAAGAGGGGGAGATAGCTAAACCTCACAAAAAGGAGTGGATAAAGAAACCAAAGAGCAATTTGATGCCATCAAAGTCGAACAACGGTCAATCAAGTGGCCATTAATGTCCTTGGGATTACAAAAATGATGCCTCCTCAAAAGGTAAATTATCAAGCCCAACCTCCTCCTACGAGTTATAATAATAATACTCAAGCGAATTAGGTTCAAAATCAACATTGCCCTAGGTGATAGTTTACACCCTTTGCTGAGTCAATGGACTCCCTATTCAATCATTTGTGGGCTACCAAAATGGTTAATTTACTATAAATCAAGCCTATAGGACCAAATACAGGTAAACCAAAGCCTATGGGATGTCGAGAAGACCAATTTTGTCGATATCATAAAAAAAAAGGTCATGACTTGCCTACATGCTATGGTTTCAAAAACATAGTGCAAGACATGATAGAGAGGAATGAGATCCAAGTGGATAATCCTCTTACTCCAAATAATCAATAGATGGGGTTTTCAAAGACCCCTTACCTACTCATGAGGTACAGGCAACTCCTGCAAAACCATGAATGAGGTCAAGATGACACCTCCTTTACAAGGGTACGTCAGGATGATAAGTATTATGACTAGGAATAGATGCTACCCAAGTCAATTTGCACCACCTATAGATTCAAGTGATGCTAAAAAAATATCACAATTTCCCCCACATCCAATACAGAGTCTTCCACCTAGGCCAGGAGTAACAATAAAAAGCAAGCTTGCACAAAGCTTAAGAACAACATCGGCTAGATTGTCCATATACGAGCTAATTCAACAATATCCACCTCATAGAGAATATCTAATGGATATTCTTAAGTCGATAGAGTTGCAACCCCAGGAGTCTAACTCCATCAATTTTGTGGGGCATGTGCAATAATGTAAGGAACCAATGATCACGTTCCATGAGCACGAACTCAAACCTATAACAAGTGATGCGGTGGACCCTCCTTTACACATCATTGCATGTGTGAATGACATACCATATAAAAGAGTTATGATAGACACTGGTTCATCAAGAAACATAATAACAACTAGTGCTCTTAAATACTTAGGACTTCCAGCATCTCATGTTGTAGCATCCACTTACACCCTACAAGCATTTAATGATACAATATGCTCCATAGTCGGTACTATAGTCCTACCCATTCAGGTGGGATGCAAAACTATATCGACATTATATCATGTTTTGGAGGGTGTATGGCCTATAACATATTGCTAGGTAGACCTTGGATCTAGGACATGAAGTGTGTCCCATCCATTGCTCATCAATGTCTCAAATATACTTATGAAGGGTAGGTGCACGTAGTCTCTACAGACCTTGAGCCCTTTAAGTATTGTAACATGGTGCAAAAAATGCCTGAGTCAACCTTACCATCGACTCATGTGGACTTCCAACTAAACAAATCCATTTAGAGTCCACTCCCATATCCATTACCTTCCATTACACCATTACCATATTCACCCATACCATCTTCATCATTGGCAACTTCAGAAGAGCCTTCGTCATCGTTAGATCCTCCACAGAGGAACATGTCAAAGAGGCCAATCGATGAAATCCCTCCCATAATTTCCACCATCTCTACAAAAGATATTCCTAGTCTCGCAGATGAGGAACCATCTCAGGAGGTACACATTGAGTCATCTCAAGCCTCACTTCTATCCCCTTCACCTTCATCATCCCAGGTTACCATCCAGATGTCTAGTACAGGGATAGGAGAATACTTAGTGAGAAATTTCATAGTAGTTCCATCCATAGAGATAGTGCAAGATATGGGATGACCTCATCTTCCCATAGGTAGCATTGTACCTCTAGGTATACCACCCAATCAAACCAATTTTATATATGGGGGTATCGAGTATGGAACATTATCAATTCCTCAACAAGAAGAAGATGATGAACCTTTCTCTGAGGATATAAACTACATGTCAAATCTTGACTATGCCATGTGATATCTACATCATTGCAATTGGCATGGTTTTGGTCTAGGGTTGTATGAGTAGGGTACTCGTGTTCCATGTCAGCCATAGTATCAGTTACCATATGATAAATCTGGGTTGGGACACAATAAGCCAGTACCTCTAGATGTACTCATAGAAGGTATAGAATACCTATGTATAAATTATAGGGATGAGCTTGCATGCGATCCCTATGCCAATCCACATCATGTCCATTCATTGGGAGATTATTTTCCCATAAACATGGTAGATCAAGGGTTATCCAGTGATGTCACTCAACCTCACAAAGTGGGGGAGAGTTCGCACACCCTTCAATCTGACAATGAGGAAGAGGATCAAGGTCCTCCTCATGAATGGACAATAGATGATGAAGAGGACTATGGCATAGCACCCATAAATTACCCAAGTTTAGATGAGGAACACAATCGAGTTGTCCCTTTGGACGATGAAGAAGAGTTCTATCTTTGCATGTTCCTAGTACAACATCCCATTTGGTGGTAGATTTTACCACTTGAAGAGCAATATCATCACCTTCCTCATCGACCACCATCGATCATTCCACCACCACCACAACCACCCCCATGAGTTAAGAGACAACATCAGATCTCTAGACCCACTCGCCCATGGAAGGGAGATCATGTATCCATCAACATGATTTCCATAGATCTAAGTGCACCATTGAGAGATATGAATAACCCATCAAAGCCATTGCACCTCGACATTGAGGCAATTGACTTTGATCGGGGAGATTCTCCCCCATCTCCATCAGAGTATTGGCCTTGCGAGGAAATGTTACAACCATTTCATTTTTCTCCAAGGACTACTCAAAATGTCTATCAAGCTGAGGTTGAGCAAGAAATGCCAATTGAGGGTGTAAACCCAGTTGATGACATTCACTTAATCCCTATTCCACACCAGTTGGAATATGGATCACACATGTCAATTGAGCCAACAATTGATAGGGATATCGGTATAGATCTTGATAATCCCCATAACATCAAATTAGGGGAAGGTCTATCCCCTGATGAACAAGATGATTATATAAAGTTGTTAACAGAGAAGATAGAGGCTTTTTCTTGGACTTATAAAGATATGCTAGGACTAGATCCTAATATGGTCACGCATAATATTACACTGGACCCAAATGTCAAACTAGTTAAGCAAAAGTTATGTAATATGCATCCAACAGTCACCTTGATGGTCAAATATGAATTGCAAAAATTATTGGACGCCAAATTTATTATATTAGTAGATTATCCACCATGGGTTTCAAACATGGTACCCATCAAGAAACTCGATGGGAGGATTCACATTTGCACTAATTTTAGAGATCTCAACAAAGCGAGTCCTAAGGATGAGTTTCCCTTACCAAATATTGATGCATTGGTAGATGCTACAATAGGACATGAAATGTTATCCCTTATGGATGGTTTCTCTTGATACAATAAAATTCGTATTAATCTAGAAGACTAGATAAAAATGATGTTCACAATGCCTTGGGGGATATTTTGTTACAAGGTCATGCCTTTTGGCCTTAAGAATGCTGACGCTACCTACCAATGAGCCATGAAATATATCTTCCATGACTACATGCATAATATTCTAGAATATTACATGGATGACTTATTGGCCAAATCTCTATTATGCCATGAGCATATCAATGTCTTGCGCAAGGTTTTAGATCACCTCATTGAGCATAATGTTAGGATAAATTCCAAGAAGTGTGTCTTTGGTGTCACATCTGGTAAACTCTTGGGATTCATAGTCTCTAAGTGAGGCATAGAAGTAGACCCAAAAAAAGTCAAGGAAATTCTAGAAATGCCTCCCCCCACAACTATCAAGTAGTTGTGTAGCTTGCAAGGAAAGGTTGCATCCATAAAGTGCTTCATAGCACAATTATCGAATAAGTGTTGACCTATGAACAAGTTACTACACAAGGGGGTTGCATTTCATTGGGATGAAGAATGTCAAGATGCCTTTGATGAAATAAAGCAATATCTAGCTTTTCCACTAGTATTGGCTCCTCCACGACTAGGAGTGTCATTCTATCTTTACATATCAGCTACTGAGCTTGCATTGGGCACCATGTTGGCCCAAAAGAATGAATTTCATAAATAACATGCTACATATTATATTAGCCACACCCTGGTCAACTATGAGGTAAAATATGCATACGTTGAGAAGCTATGCTTAGAAGTTGTATTTTCCCCCCTTAAAAAGCTATACCATTACATGCTCAATCATACCACGTATGTAGTTTCAAAAGAGAATCCATTGCACTACATGATGAGTCAAACTTACCATAGTAGTCACACGGCAAAATGGATTATGTTGTTGATAGAATTTGACCTAGAGTTCATTGGATAGAAATCAATTAAAGTTCAAGTCATAGCCGATCAACTAGTAGAGGCTCCTCTCTAGGATGACCAGCCTCTCACTATAGAGCTTCCCGATGATGGAGTTTTTCATGTCTCAAAATCACTAGATCCTGAAGATCCTGAGTCACAGGCTGACATAACTCTATTTTTTAATGGTTCTAAGTGCGAGCAAGGGGGTGGCGCAGGAATCATATTTTTCACACTGCAAGGGGCTCCAATACCCCTTTCGTTTAAACTCAATTTCTCGTGCACCAATAACAATGCCGAGTATGAAGCCCTTCTCATAGGCCTTCAAATGATAATCACCATGAAAATAATAAAGCTAAACATTTTTGGTGATTCCTTGCTCATAGTTAATCAGGTCAAAGGGATATTCTAGTGTAGGTGCCTAGTCTTGCAAGCCTATAAAGCCCTAGTGGAAAATATTTTGGCAAATTTGAGCTAACTATTTTATGGATACAATGGCCTCCTTAGGCTCTTTAATCCTACATAACCCTTATGAATTGTTGCATACCACAAAATGATAATTTAAGAAGAATGTGACAAAGTATGTCTTACTAGGAGACATAATGTATCATCAAAGTTATGAAGGTATCCTCCTTCATTGCTTAGACTCTCAAGAGTTAGCTTGGGCCATTGCCCAAGAACACAATGGTACATGTGGTGGCCATTTCAGTGGCATGGCCATCGTAAAGTGCATTCTTTGCATGGGCTATTATTGGCCCACTTTAGAGCAAGATGTTTTTGTGCTAATGTGAAGAAGTGCATAAAGTGTCAACATCATGCAAATTTGACACATGTACCTTCACAAGCCTTACAATCGATTCAATTGGTTTGGCCATTTGCATAATGGGGGTTTGATTTAATTGGGAAAATCTCACCTACCTCCTCAGGCCATCACACATTTATCATAATGGCTACTGAGTACTTCACAAAATGGGTGGAATCAATTCCCCTTACCACTATGACTGGACCTCGCATCGTGGAGTTCATATTGCATAATATCATTTGTCATTTTGGTATTCCATCCAAGATAATTTTAGATAATGGGACACCCTTTAATAATAAGGATGTGCATGCTTTAACAACTAAATATAATATACAACACAACTTTTCTATGCCCTATTATCCATAAGCTAATGGGCAAGCAGAGGCATCTAATAAAATAGTAGTTGCAATATTAAAGAAAACCATTAAGGAAAATTATAAGGATTGGCATAATCAGTTACCTCTTGCCCTTTGGGCCTATCACACTAGTATTCGGACTCCCACTAGGGCAACTCCATTTTCACTAGTGTATGGTGCTAAGGCTATCATGCCTTTAGAGTTGGAGATACTGTCACTACACATATCTATGTAGGAGTTCATCGATGATGATACTACATGGCAAGCTCATCTAGATCAACTCACTTTGCTTGATGAGTGATGCGTGAATGCCCTCGAGCATCTACATGTTTATCAAGAGTGCCTCAAGAGAGCTTACAACATGAAATTCCACCATAGATATTTTCAAGTTGGTGATTTAGTTCTGAAAGAGAACTAGCAAAACTCAAATTTGCCACCCCATCTGTAGGATAAATTTATGGTAAACTAGTTAGGTCCATATATCATTACTAGTTATATTGGACCTGGAACTTATCGCTTAGCATCTATTGAAGGAAGTGAAGAGCTTGAACCTTTGAATATTAGTCACCTATGATATTTCCATGCTTAGAGCACCATGTCCACCCTAAAATGGTCCTAGAAAGTCTACGATCCTCTAGGTCACCCTAAAACATCCCTATGTAGTCTATGATTTTCTAGGTCAACTTAAAATATCCCTAAGAGGTCTACGAACATCTAGGTCAATCTAAAATACCCCTAGATGGTCTATGACCATCTAGGTCACCCCAAAATGCTCCAAAGATATATATAATCTCTTTGGTCATCCTAAAATACCCCTAGGTGGTCTACTACCATCTAGGTCACCCTAAAATGCTCCAAAGGTGTCTATAAGCCCTTTGGTCACCCTAAAATACCCCTAGGTGGTCTACGACCATCTAGGTCACCCCAAAATGCCCCAAAGGCATCTATAAGCCCTTTGGTCACCCTAAAAATCTCCTAGATGGTCTATGACCATCTAGGTCACTCTAAAATACCCCAAAGGCATCTATAAGCCCTTTGGTCACCCTAAAATACCCCTAGGTGGTCTACGACCATCTAGGTCATCCCAAAATGCCCCAAAGGCATCTATAAGCCCTTTGGTCACTCTAAAACACCCCTAGGTGGTCTACGATCGTCTAGGTCACCCCAAAATGCTCCAAAGGTGTCTATAATCCCTTTGGTCACCTTAAAATACCCCTAGGTGGTCTATGACCATCTAGGTCACCCCAAAATGCCCCAAAGGCATCTATAAGCCCTTTGGTCACCCTAAAACATCCCTAGGTGGTCTATGACCATCTAGGTCACCCCAAAATACCCCAAAGGTATCTATAAGCCCTTTGGTCACCCTAAAATTCCCCTAGATGGTCTACGACCATTTAGGTCACCCTAAAATGCCCCAAAGGTGTCTATAAGCCCTTATAGGTCAACCTAAAACTCTCCTAGGTGGTCTACGAACATCTAGGTCAACCCAAAATACCCCAAAGGCATCTATAAGCCCTTTGGTTACCTTAAAATACTCTTAGGTGGTCTACAACCATCTAGGTCACCCTAAAATGCCCCAAAGGTATCTATAAGCTCTTTTGTCAACCTAAAATGCTCCTAGGTAGTCTATGAACATCTAGGTCAATCCAAAATGCCCCAAAGGCATCTATAAGCCCTTTGGTCACCCTAAAATGCTCCTAGGTGGTCTATGACCATCTAGGTCACTCTAAAATATCCCAAAGGTGTCTATAAACCCTTTGGTCACCCTAAAACACTCTAAGATGTCTACAACCATCTAGGTCATACCAAAATGTCCCAAAAGCAACTATGGGACCTTTGGTCATCCAAGAAGCCCCGATGGCATTCATTAAGCCCATTGGTCAAACTTATATATATACATATCTATATATTTATTTATTTAAAAAAATACAAAAACATCATTAAAATATCAAAAACACAAAAATATTGCATTGCATTGCACTTCACATCATTTGCATTTCAACATCACTTGCATTAGGCATACTCATCATTGCATTGTGCATTGTTAGAAATTGATCATACATGTCTAGCACTAGGTTTGTATAATAGGCATCTATCAAATTCATTGTTATCATATGTCAATATTACCACCTATTTACATTACATGTATCATTTACATCTATACTCCATATGGTGTGTCTGTTTTTCATCACTTAGTCATTGTTCATAATACATAGGTAGGTTTTTCGGTCACTCAGCCGTATCTAGTTTTCTTTTCAGATTTTGTAGAAAGCTATCATGATTTTTAGAAGGTAGAATCCTACTTAGATTATACCTTGTATACATCAATATCCCGACATATTTTCACATTAATAAATCCAAGTTTAGCACAAGGAAAGATGAAACCTACAAAGTGGTCTAGGTTACCTTAAGCGAAAAATTTTATCTCGCTCATCCCCCTGTGTGAATGGTTCAAAGATGTTGAGAATTGACAAAAGGACAAGTTCCTCCTTACCCAAAATAATCAAAATCCCTTGCTTCACACCAAATTGGGGAAAGTATCCAAAAGAGAAAAATAAATAGTGATTATTATCACTTCATAATATGCAAAAATAAATAGTGGTTTTTACCATTAGCAAAAGTAAAATAAATAGTGGTTCTCACCACTACCAAAATCCATTGCTCACCATAAAAAAAATGAGCAACCCCTTATATCAATTCAAAAACAAAAGAAAATAAGGGAGTATTGAACTTGAATCCCTAGAATTCTATGTATTAGATAACCATAAGGTGATCCTCATTACAGGTTGGGTGGCATCAAGCCCACTTGGCAATGGAGGTATCCTTACGCATGATGATATGTCTGCAACATAAGCAACTTGATTTTGTACATACCAATGTTTGCATGTGGATGAGCTAGCTTTTGGTAGCCTATATTTCCTAGTGGTCTAATCCAACTAAGTACAAAACTCAGGATAATGAGACTCACAGGGTGATCTCTAGTACATATGGGCTGAATCAATCCTGTTTGGAACTAGGGTAACTTTATGCGTTATCATAGTAATGAATTCACATGCACACATAGGGATATTGAATATCTTGGTTATCTTAGCAGATTTATACTTTGTTAAAAAGTCTTGCATAGTTACTATACAAATTTTTATTAGGTAACTAGAGTGTTTGAGTCTCCTAAAAATCCCAAACACATCATAAAACATTATACTATTCATTCCATTTCACATCATACTGTCACATGTTTGTTAGTGTACATTTACACAAGCCATTACATAATGTCATAATAACATGAAAATAATGAGATACATTTTATACAATCGATGGTGCTAGCATCTAATGTGTCAAATAGTAATCATAAATACATCATACAAATTAAATCAAATCATCCATTTCATTATGCATTTACATATCTACATATCATCAAATCACATCATAGGACAAATACATGCATCCATGTTAGAAATCCATCATAACATCATAAAGAAAATATAAGCATTGCATACATCTCATAAAAGTAGTAAAGCATCACATGATGATAATAGAAAACTCATATATATGTATGGGATCAAAAGCTACATCATAATCCAAAAATTGCCCATGGGCTGCAATCAAGTGGGTCCTCAGACCTCACGCTCCCAAAATCATAAAAACAACAAAAAAATCAAATAAATAAAAATATCAAGTGTACCTAGTACCCATTTATTTACCCTATACACTTGGTGGTTACATCGACTTGCACTCCATGCAATCTGGCAAGATGAGTAAATTACCATAAGGCTACTTGAACCAAATTATTCATAGTCGAACTGAAATGTCTTCACTTCAATCCCCAAGAAGGCCATTGCAGCTAAATTGATCATGGGAATGAGGTATTCATTTCCTTTCTTCTATGAAAACTCATCAAAAATAAAATAATTAAAAATAATTAAAACACCAAAAAAACTTACAAAACAACTTAAAAAGTTAAAAAACAAGACCAAAAACCCACCAAAAATAGGTCCAAAATGGTTCAAACTAACAAGGGATCAAGATTAAATCAAAAGTATTCATGGATGCTCTAAAAATTGTTTATTTCATTCCCCAAGAAGGCTATTATGGCTGGACCACTCCACAGGAATGAAGTATTTAGTCTTTCGCTTCCATAAATCATCATTAAAATGATCAAAATCCTAGAAGAATTCATAAGGTTTGCAATGGGTAAAATTGATGGTTATCCCAATTTAGTCATATGTGTCAAGTGACTCATCACTTTCATAATTAGTCATGCCCTAATTGACTCATCTCTTGAGGGGGTAGTCATAATAATGATTTCATAATCAAATCAACACTCAAACACTCAAAAGTGCAATTTTCATACATTCAAAAGAATCATTGCCAAAGATAAATTTACAAGCCCATGTTGGGGCAAAAAATTAGTAAATGCAAAAAAATAAAGTCTTGGCCTCCTTTAAGCCTTGGGAATTCACCCTTGAAAAGGCTTACAAGGACACAAGGAACCAAGACCAAGTATACCATGAGCCCCTACAAATTGTCAATACAGTGCGGCTGAAAGGTATACCACAATCAATCCTTCAACTATGTCAAAAGCAAGGATTCCAAGAATGTATGCTCTTTCCAAAATGAAGGCATCTAAAGTTGGTTAGGTTAATGAATAACCTCAATCATTTAATGATTTAGTCATCTATTTTTTGCTCAATACTATGTTGCACACAATGCATCTCAAAAAGGGGCATCTATAGACACTAAAATAATGTAAATCAGATAATACTTCTATGCGCCACTCTTATAGACATCATATGGCCCCATTGGGCAACCCTCAAGGGTTAATTAGGTCTCCCAACCACTTTTGGGAGGGTTTACCCCACTTTTGGGAGGTTTTGGGCCATGTAGCCATGGTCGTCCCACCCAGGGATGACCATAGTTCATGGTCATCCCACCCAGATATGGCCATCAACAACCATCTCTAGGTGGGATGGCCATGAACCAGAACCTCGAAAAGTCAAAGGGTGGGACAAATGACAATCAATTACTACCATTTATCCCACCCAATCACCCAAAATTGATTGGGAGGCTATCATAAACATCAAGGCCTACAAATTGGAGGCCCCAAATGGAAGGCATCTTCCCTCCTATGCATGGCAAGGGAATGGACAAGTGGCAGCACTTGCCCTGCATGCTAAAATTTTCTCCTTTGCACATTTTCCCTATTTTGGTTATAAATTGAGGTGCTCCCACCCAATTTCAAAAAGATACAATAACAATCATTGCTCACGAAGTGCTACTCACATTTGTCCTCATATTTGCCCAAGTATTTTCCTTGAAAACCTCTTCATTCAAAGGTTCTTTTAGGGGCATCCCAAAATAAACTAAACCAATTCCAAAACCAATCAATTTTGAGAGTTATTTTCCCAAATTCAATGACAAGACTCCTAGGATGTTTATTGACCAAATCCAAGTGGAATTGGTGGCAAAAACCACCCTAGTTTGTGGTCATCCCCCTAGTGATGGTTAGCAGATTTATTGAAACTCCTAGGGATGGCCATAAAATGGCCCACAATTTTGGTCTGATTTCTATGTAGATCATCTGTATAGCATTAGAATAGCATCATATCCAAATTTGGTAAATTTTTGAGTAGATTTGATGGGTCAATTAGTGTTTTCATGATCATAGGCTTACTTGTTCCTACCAGGAACGACCACAAGTTTTTCTAACAATTTCACTATGATTTCTTCTCATATCCTTCCAAAATCACCTATTAAACATCATATTAGAATTTCAAGTCATTTGGAGTTGTTTAGAATAGTCGAAAATTAATTTTATATTCATAGATGCATATTTTCTATGGTTTTCCTAGTTTTTATCACTAAATGTGTATGCTGTTAACATCATTCAATATCTTGTGTGTAGGTGCAGGTATTCTAGGCATGAGGGAGGAGCTAAGACGTAGATTATAAGAAGCCCAATATTAGATCTCAAGTGTGGGTTATGAGAAGAACATTGAAACACGCCATTAAGTTCATGGAGGGATCCATTCCCTTGTAATTTGTAATATGAATGTACCAAAATGATAAGTCCTCAAAGGGAATGTATTTTAACCTTTTTGAACTGATGAATTAATAAATACAAGGATAAACGCCCCTCTTTTATTGTAAATCATTCTTCATTTCAATAGTTTACATATTTTGCATCTTTCCTTCGCATGCTTGCTTAGAAAAAATAGATATCATTTCATTTTCAATACACATTTAAGGCATGTTGTTTTTCATGCTTCTTCACTTTTATGTCAAATTTATCTTTATCACTATGGGGCTTGACTGAGCCAGGCCTCCAAACTTACTAATCATATTTTGTAGGTCTCAATATCAGGTACAAGATAACCACACTAGCAAAACTACCGGTGGCCCACACACAAAAGCCCACCTACATCAAGGGGCCCTAAAGGAGACCATAAGAGTGCTTCATTTTTGTAAAGAGAATAGAGAGATTCATTTTGTAACCCAAAAAACACTCTTAATAAATTAAAAGTAGTATGTTTGATAAATTTATATGTTATTAATTTATTTGATCAAATGGTCACTTTTATCTAGCTTCATTCTGGCACACCTAGTGGGACTCCCACAAAATGTTGCATTAGACTAGTTTTCTTATTAATATGATGTAATATTTGCTCCTTTTTCATGTTTCAAGTAACCTTAATGCAGAACAGAACCTATCTAAGCACTGACAAGCACTTCAGGCCAATAAAAAAAGGACCTTGAGGCTCTTAAACCTGATTCTTCCCCTAGATTGTGAATCAGATTCCATTTTAAAGGTCACCCTATGAATTCTACCATATTGCTTCATAAAAACCTAATATAATTGGCCATGATAACAGAAGATTCAAAAAGAATAAAAACCTAATATAGTTTGGCATCACAACAGAAGCTTCAAAAAGCCCATCTGACATATCAGCATTTAGGTATTCCCCTTGGTATTTTTTGTTTCTATGTTTCTTTGCATAACAACTTTACATTATAAATGCATTTTGCTATTTTGTATGGTTAGTCCTTTTGAAACGATAATTAGTTCAATCAAAATGTTTCAAAATTCCTTTCATATGTTTCAGATTTATTCGTTGTCATTCGATTCAAAATTGCATTTTTATTTTTGGTTTGTAACTTACAAGCGTCAAACTAGTTCTTCTTCTCTTTTCTAAATTTTGCAATTCATTATTTTATGTATTTTTTATAGGTATTTTCCATTCATTCCAAAACCTACATTTATATCAAAAGTTTTTGTTGTCTCTTATTTCTCAAAATCATTTCAACTTCATTTATAAAAAATCACATTTAGATTAAATTTTCAAAATCTCTTTTCACAAATCATTTTCAATTCCTTTAGCATTAGTCAAACTTCTTTGTGCATAATCAATTTCAAATCTCTTTAATGTTTTTATATATTAGGGTTATAATTCCTTATTAACCTTAATATAGGATTTCAATTCCTTTTGCACATCAAATTCAAATATCTTTTCACAAATCAAATCCAATTCTTTTTGCATCCTTTAACATAGGAGTCAAATTTCTTTGTGCATAATCAATTTCAAATCTCTTTCATATTTTTTAGATTAGGGTTATAATTCCTTTTTACCCTTAACATAGGATTTCAATTCCTTTTGCACATAAAATTAAAATCTATTATCGCAAATCATTTCCAATTCCTTTAGCATCCTATAGCATAAGAGTCAATTTTATTTGTGCATAATCAATTTCAAATATCTTTCATGTTTTTTTTAGATTAGGGTTATAATTAATTTTTTCCCTTAACATAGGATTTCAATTCCTTTTGCACATAAAATTCAAATCTCTTTTCACAAATCATTTCCAATTCCTTTTCGCATCTTCTAACATAGGATTTCAAATTTATTTTTTGCACAGTCAAATCTCACATTTCTTTCATGTTTTAAAATTAGGGTTCCAAAATACCTTTTATCACATGCTTCACTTTACTTGCTTACATAATTCATAGAATAGATCCTTATTTCTTTTCTAAAAAGGCACATAGGAATGTTTTGCATTTTAAAAATGCATATAAATCTAGTTTCATTTTGAAAACACATCTAGGCCTAGCTTTCATTTCTAAAAAGGCATCTAGATAGTAATCTTTGCTTTCCCCCAGCGATAACAAACACACCTACACACACTCACATGGTATACATAGCATTTATATTGGAATTCATCCCCAATCCATATCTCAAGATTGATGACATTGGATTTCATCTCCTTAAACCAGCTCACCCCTTAGATACCTTAGTAGCCCCCAAGAGTGGTTTTCTAGACTTCATCACCAAAAAATCCCATACTCTAGAGACTGTTTTTTGGGAATTCATCACTGAAAGGGAACTTCGGAGTATTATAGGATTAAACACCATTCACAAGTGTCACATAATTATTGAACATGGTAACTATCGGTTTTGACTAGGCTTACCCGAGAGTGAAACAAATACCCAACTAGGCTAGTAGCAGGTCTTATATAGTACCACCTCTTCTCATGAGAGGATATTGGAATCATTAGTGCATTTTGAGCCCCCCATTTGGATATCATTTTACTACACCTTCCATACAAGTCGACACTTGCCTATTGAGAAACTGTTCTATTTTGTGCACCCTTGGGTGTTGCAGGAGGTTTCGTATCGAGGACAATCAATTTTTTTCTAGAGTTTCACCCACTTTCCATGATATTTTATAGGAATTAAGTTTTAACATCAAAACACATGAAAATAAACAAGTATTTTCTTTTCTGTATTTAGAACTGACACTAGTTATATGTTGTTTTTATGCTCAAAAAAAATAATTTCAACACATCCACTAATCAACAACATATTTATTGGCTATATACAGTCTATCACCTTTAATTTTTCAATTAGATTCACATTATAATTCTAATTAATAGGTCAACCTATGAATCAAGTCTCAATTTGCATAGTGCCCTACAAATTTTATTTCCAAAAAACCCAAATTTTCATTTTTAAACAATTATGAGTATAAATACACCACACACAACATTATGTCTATCATCATAGGTTGTCAAACATGCAAGCAAGTGCACCTTGAGTAAGAGGTATTCTTAATCCCTTAAAGTTAGTATACTTCTTTCCATCCCTCTACAGGGAAGTTGCCACAATCACAATAGATCTTCCCATAGATTCAAACTTACTTCCCACACACACTGGATCTCATGACATGAATCCCAATTCCTCAGGCAAATATCTCCCATTCCTTCCCTATTTACCTTTAGCTAACCCACCTTGTACATTTTGTTATCACATAATATACACCACTCCAATAAATCCACCTCCTCTCTTTACTATTGATGAAGAGATCACTCCTATCTCACCTACCTTCATGCATCCTTTATTCTAGATTCTATATCAATCATTGTTTGAGAATGACTCTTTCTTTCTTGATCGCATTCATCCCAAGATCACTTTGTTTGCCCCTACCATAGGGATGATTTCAAACCCCTTATCTTCCACTCAAACCACTTAATCACCCTTGTGAGAAATCCCTTTGTTGCAGCCTCCTATAGATCCCTAATATGCATCTCTTACATCATCATATTAAGATGCTTTTAAAGAATCACAACCACCATTATTCCAATAACTCTTCTTTGCATCCTTTGATGATACGTCACAACCACCTTATCACCCACACAATTCTCGTACCAACTACCTCAATAGACCTCATCTCCCTCATATAGTGAGATCACTTTCACCACACCACATCCTCAGGATTCTACCATCAAAGCCCATGATCATTCTCCCTCATTACCTCCACCTACATTCCACCAGTTTGGAATGTATGGTGCACCACCCTCCATTCCACTTTCAACTTCATCGGCACCCATATTCTGCATACCTCCACCACCTTCATTTCAATTTCTAGCTCATAGTTATTTTCCACATATGTTTAATGACCTTCATCTTATTATACCAATATTCTAGGCTATCCTACACCACCTACCTTTTCCACCCATCACACTTCTAGCCAAATAGAGGTGTCATATTTTGACACCTCATCTTGCCCACCACCAGTACCACTCATGCAAACAACACTACCTCCATTGTAGCCCACTACACCCATATTCTTCACAATACCTCATTCATGGTCATCATCTCCTACAATACAACCACTACAGTAGGACCTTATCCCATAAATCCTAATTCAACAATCACAAGACCCACAATAACAATAATACTACCCTTAATATATGTCTACTCTATCGCAAGGTATCCCCTTAGCTTCAACCTCCTATGCTATCCAGTAGCCTCACCTAAAAGCACCATCATTATATTTCCCTCCCCAACACTAGGAAGAACAACAAATCTAGGATCCTCTACATTCCCAGGATTCACATGCCCCACACAATCCTCTACACCCTTGACATCTGAGATTCAACTTTTGCAAGACAAAATTAAGATGCTCAACCTTTGTAGAGCCGATTATGGTCCACAAAATCCCACATATGATGAGCTCTACAATGAGCCAGTCCATCCGTTATTTCCTATTCCTCCCTATCCTTATCACTTCAATAGACCAAAGTTTGATAAATACAAAGGCAAGGATCATCCTCGCAAATATGTTAACAACTATCGATCAGCTTCCTATCAGCTTCATAGTAGCAACCCCCTCATGTTACATACCTTCTCCCTCTCACTTGGGGGACAAGCCCTATATTGGTACAACATGCTCCCACACCACAACCTGTACACCTTTGAGCAATTGACCAACTCATTCTTGGAAAACTTTTCCATCAACATTAATAAGAAAACTAACTTTTTAGATGTCTATGCCCTACGTCAGGTGTATGATGAACCTATTATCGAGTTTGTTTCTATATGGATATCGATTATACATGACCTCGATCATAGCATCCCATCCATTGATTTGATTAAGCTCTTCTCAAAAATTTATTACAAGAATATTTCTACCTCATTACATATTCATAAAAGCCACACCTTTGAGGAAGCTATCACCCAGGCCAAGGTTTTTGAGGATATCAAAGTCCAATCAGGAAATATCAAGCTTAGACAAAAACCTTCGTATAATTCCAACTTTCATTTCAATAGATACATGCCAAATCAACCCTATACTAGACCATCACAAACCAACTAGGTGGTAGTAGCTTCTCCCACCTCTTCATCCATATCATGACCCCCACCTCCATCGTAGTAGTTGTTTCAGGCTAGCACACCTCCTACACCTTGACTGACACAACATCATGGTCTTCATCCACAACTTCCACAACATAATTTAACCCCGCTATCCAAGCCCTTGCTAACTCTATTTCAATTATTGTATGATGCATGTTACATTACCTTACCTGATATTTGATCCCTTGATCCCAATCAACCCAAGCCTCAAGTAAATATCAAGTAAGCCTTTTACGCATACTATCGATAGTGCAACCATGATATAAAGTCTTTCCATTCCTTTCATGATCTTGTTTAAGATTTCCTTGGCTATGGTACCATTCAGGTCTCAAATCCCCTTGCACCTCAAAATCAAAACTTGAAAATATACCAAAATATACTACCTAAACATCGAGGGACTTATTTACAAGGAACATAATATAATCTCCAAGGACAACCTAGATAGGTTAACAATATCCAATGAGATCCACCCTCACATGGTATCATTGGGATGATAAACCTTACCACTCAGGCCCAACACTATCCACCCCGATAGGATGTGCCAGTGGTTTCTTCCCTAACACCCTTCACTTCTTCATAGTCCTCTACCACATCTCAGGCCTCACCACATTTATAAAAAAATATCATCACTATCCATGGCAGTCTTACACACCAATTATGCAATGCCCTAGCTAGTTTTCCATATTTGATATCTTAACAACAATATCAACCCCATTGTGAGGCATTGAATGATATCCTTCAATCCATTGACCTCAAAATGCATGACACAAATGCATTTATTAACTTCATGGAAAACATACCCTGTTGCCTCTAACCGTCCATTAGTTTTCATGACCATGAGATCATCGAAATCATAGGAAAATGAGTATATCCACCTCTTCACATCCAAGTAACCATCAATGACATCACCTACAAGCATGTTCTCATTGATACTATCTCCCCACCTACTCATTTTTACACACCATCACTCAACCTTAGAATATTTGATGATTCTATATGATCCACGATAGGTGCTATTGTCCTACCTATTAGCATCGATGTTTGAACCATATCCATCCTATTTCATGCTATTTAGGGTTATATGCAGTATAATTTCTTGCTCGAATGCCTGTATACCAGAGACATGTAGTGTATCCCTTCTACCCTACACAATTATCTTAAATATATATTTGATGATCTCATCCATTGTGTTCCTATCGAAGGGGTTCCCTTCAAATTCTACCACATCATAGACCTTCCCCCAAGACCCTCATCATCCTCCACTCATGTCCTCCCCATATATTCTTCTCACTCATCAAGAGCACCTACATATTATTCAACACCAATTTCATTCCCATAATAATACTTGCTCCATTAAATACAAGTGATTTCAAGTCAAATTACTATATACCTCTCATTTGGGCTTACAACTGAGCAAGATTTATTTATCCCTAACTCTCAAGATTCGCTTCCTAAATGGATCCATATGCCTTCAAGAGCTTACTAACTCAAAATTTGGTGCATTTTTTTTGTAACTTAAGGAGAGGATCCCATAATTATCTCTAGAGTAAATTCTCTATCAACTTTTATCAAGATAAATAAGCTCAAATTCCTATGAATAGAACTCTACATCTATTCTTTCTTTATCAAGTATGATCAACTTAACCAAGAATAATTACTTCACTTATTCCTTCTAATTAAGTATGATCAACTTTGTTTATCTAAACTTATTAAGGGTACATCCATATTCATGCCCTGCACAAGTACCATTTATGTAGGCATACTATGTGCTTTACAATTAAGCAATCAATACCTTACACAAGTATCATTTGTGTAGGTATACTACGCTCTTTACAATTAAGCAATTAATACCTTACAAAAGTATCATCTGTGTAGGTATACTACATGCTTTACAAATAAGTTTATCCATATTATTATTTCTAATGAGCTAAACTTATCACCTTCTATCAATTTAAGGTATACACTCATCTCCATACCCTACACAATTCAATTTGTACAGGTATGCTACGTGTATTGTGAGTTAAGCTATCAATATCATCTTCACGATGAGCTATCTTAACTCAAATGTAGTATTTCCATTCATTAATGGTGAAGGTTATGCTTACATTATGCAAGATGCTATACCAGAGTAGAGTTGCCTTTTCTAGGATCAATCCTCAAGCAATCCCTTTAGCTTATATTTCTTTTTTATTGGTCTATAATACCTAGATACTATCTAGGGAAGCTCATAGTCCTATGACTATGTGCTCATATTTCAAAGCAACTGATAGCTCAAGGTCTTCCTGGCTTTAGCTTAACTAAGCAAGGGCTTGAATAGGAAGATACCTAAACCTTAGCACATCCAAAGGGAACCTCTAGTCCATCATCTCCTAGAGTTCCTTTCTTGTAAGGATCTTATACTATGCCTTACTACTCTGATACCATATGTAAGACCCCAAATACCCAACAAGTTTAAGGGATGTCACTATTTACTAATATATTTTTTTCTTAATTAATTTAACAACATCAAACTCCATCACATATTAACAACCAAACATTTTATCTCATTTAGAAAAAATAAAGAACAATATAAACCAAACATTAAATCAAATCAAAACATGAGAATTAACTAGCAAGAGATATATTAAAAGCAACTATGGAAAACCACAATAAAAAGATACATTAAATCAAGATAAAAGAGAGTCAATACCCATAACACAATATATATCTTGGGAAAAACCCTTAAAAGAAAACCCATCCTCAAATATGTTTCATATATTATATAAGTTTGGTCTTGTATAAATACAAGGATCCATAATCCCTTTCTCCCAAACATATGCCAATACAATGCGTAGGAACTCATAGTTCCCACAACTTTATTGTGAATTGCTCCTTTAATCGACATCATTTCTTGATTAACTAAAGTCTCATACTTTAGTTAATCCAATAATCCAATTCCATTACCAAATTAACTAAATTCCCATACCTTTAGCTAATTCAATAATCCACATTCCATTTACCAAACTAATTAAAGTACCAAACCTTTAGCTAATTTAATAATCCATATTCTATTTACCAAACTAACTAAATTTAAATACCTTTAACTAATTCAATAATCCACATTCTGTTTATCAAACTCACTAAAGCCCTATACCTTTAGCTAATTCAATAATCCACATTCCATTTATCAAAATAACTAAAACCCATACCTTTAGGTAATTCAATAATCCATATTCTGTTTATTAAACTAACTAAATCCCCATACCTTTAGGTAATTCAATAATCTACATTCCATTTACCAAACTAACTAAAGCCCCATACCTTTAGCTAATTCAATAATCCATATTCCATTTACCAAATAAACTAAAGCCCCATACCTTTAGCTAATTAAATAATTCATATTCCATTTACCAAAATAACTAAAGCCCCATACCTTTAGCTAATTCAATAATCCATATTCCATTTACCAAATTAACTAAAGTCCTATACCTTTAGCTAATTCAATAATCCACATTCCATTTACCAAATTATACTAACATACTTAGTATAGTCAATATATTTCCTTTCATTATTAACTATACTAACATACTTAGCATAATCAATAACTTTCCTTTCATTACTAACTACACTAACATACTTAGAATAATTAGTAGATTTACAATATAAACTATATTAATTACATTCTAATATAATCCATCCTTGCAGTACAAAAATAATCTATTCTTCTTTCAAACTATGTTAAACTTCCTTTATAACATAATAAATGAATTCCCAATACCACTATGTTAAACAACTATATAACATAATCATATTTTCTTTTTAATACAATCTATGTTAAATAACTATAACATAATCCTATTTTTCTTTAAATACAATCTATGTTAAACAACTTTAACATATTCATATTTTCCTTTAAAAATATAATCTATGTTAAACAACTATAACATATTCATATTTTACGTTAAATACAATTTATGTTAAATAAATATAACATAATCATATTTTCCTTTAAATACAATCTATGTTAAACAACTATAACATCATCATATTTTCCTTTAAATACAATCTATATTAAACAACTATAACATAATGCATTCTTTCATAAATAAACTATGTTATTCATTCTATAACATAATCCAAAGCTTTCAATATAATCTATGTTTAAATAACCCTTTAAACATAATCCAAAGCCTTCAATATAATCTATGTTTAAATACCTTTTAAACATAATCCAAAGCTTTCAATATAATCTATGTTTAAATAACCTTTTAAACATAATCCAAAGCTTTAATATAATCTATGTTTAAATAACCTTTTAAACATAATCCAAAGCCTTTAATATAATCTATGTTTAAATAATATTTTAAACATAATCCAAAGCTTTAATATAATCTATTTCATTTCGTTCAAACTTTCCAATGCATCAATAAAATATAATTTATTTTATTTCGTTCCAACATTCCAATGCATCAATAAAATATAATTGATTTCATTTTGTTCAAACTTTCCAATGCATCAATAAAATATAATTGATTTCATTTTGTTCAAACTTTCCAATGCATCAATAAAATATAATTTATTTTATATCATTCAAACTTTCCAATGCATCAATACAATATACTTTATTTCATTTATTTTATAAACCAGCTATAATATTTCCTTATCAAAATAATTCCCAATAAATCGGTCAAGACAAACACATTAAAAAAATGATTTATTTACCTTAGAAACCATCGATGCAAAAACTGGGTAGTCAACTAATTGAATATGAGTAAGCAACGTACTAGCTTAAGCCTCGAGGTAGAGTTTCAATTGACCAATGGAAACACCCTCTCACCATACGAACCTCGACCTCTCAAACAACAAGAGACTCTATTAAACCCTAATGGAGACTCCTAGGATTATTCCAGTTAAAATCTCATTATTGTGTGGGTGTTTGTTGCTACAACAGATAATCGGGCTAGAGCTTTCATTTTTCTCCTTCTCAAATGAGACTCCATAGGGGAAACCGAGAGGGGCATTATAATAGCCCAACAGAGAACCCAGGGCAAGACACAACACTTGTTGGCCTTCTTCAGTCTAGGCAGTTGTTAACCAACTACAAGTTATGGGAAAACTTCCCACCATTAGGAAATAACCAAATTTGAATCCAATCAACACAGTGGTAATATATTATCACCAAAAAAATGTGATTCAAAGCTAATACCAAATAGGTATACCATAAAGTCTTAGCTATGAGTACGACCATACGTAAAAACAACATCTACAATCAAGTAGAGAAGAACCCAATAGAACTAGCAACAATAATCCGAGGACCTAAGCGGGAGTCTGGTTTAACATAAATTTTCCAACAAATTATATCTATTTTAATCCTAAAAAACATGAGAAAAACATTTTAACCCAACCTAGGTCTTTAGACGGTAGCATTCCTCCCTTCGCATTGAAGCATAGTTCCTTTAAGCATTCGTTTTGTGGAGTGATGTCTTCTCCTTTCTTATTCCATCTGTTGGTTACTCTTTTTTCTTCTTGCTTCTTGTCCTAGTGAGGCATCATACTTATATCATATCTTCTTTTGAAATTTGCCACTTTCTTTTTTATAGAGACACAAGAGTCTTTCTTATAATAAATGTTTACCAACCCTAGTTGAAGGTCTTCCTCCACCCATGCCAGATAGTATTTTCGTATATCAATGCTACCTGCTCACATTGAGGGTCCCTCTCCTCTATGTTAGAAGACCATACTTCATAAATGCAAAATTGTTGGCCTTATCCAAATATAATGGTAGATACAGATATTTTGAAATATCCAGAAGATATTTTATTTCTTATTTTAAAATGATATTCTTTTGTAAAAACATTTTTTAAAAGGAATACAATAATATTTTATAATTATATAAATAAACCTCTTTTATTTATAACTTATAATAGTCTATTATATATATATATATAAACCTATTTTATTTATAACTTATAATAGTCTATTTTATAATTAAATCCTTTTAATTATAATTTTATTCTACTATTATACATATATAATAGTCCTTAGGGTCGATTTTAAACATTGCATAGTTTCTTATTGACAACAAAATTGTGTACAAGTTATCCTTAAACAATACACAGTTTTTATGCCCGAAGGCCCACCGGGGAGGGTCATGACATTTGACAAATTGGAACCCCTTAAAATTTTGTAAAGAATCCAAAAATATTGATAGTTTATCCATATCTATCATGGTTTTCCCTACACAACCATTTTATTCAATATAACTAGTCATGACATCTTATCACATCTATGTAGCAAAAAAGCTATCAAACTATCTTAGCAACTTCACCAAGTGGCTTATAGGTCTTTGCCAAGCACAAAATAATTTTAGCTGAGAACTAGGTATCTATCTATATAATTTTAGCTTATTTTTTCCCTCTTTCATGGTGGTCAAGCAATTTATCCTTTTGTTTGTGCTACTATTGGACACAAGAAGCAAATTCTAACTTGTAAATAATAAACAAGGTTTCCATAAAAGATCAAAATACTAAATCCTAAAACTAGGGAACCCATATGATGCAACATCAAAGAAGAAAAATTATTTAATTTCAATGAGAGGAAAACGAAAGCTTGTTGATGAATGTTTCTCTTTGATCAAAGCTATTAAATCTAGTGAGATCCTCATGATCCATGTCCACCTAGGTTTTTTATTAAAAATATATATATATTTAGTCCTACTATCAACATTCAAAAATATATTTTGCTACTCCAAACACAATTTGCCTTAGGAGAAGCAGTAGAAGCCAAATTTATAATAAAATTAATCAAGTAATGGAAATTCAAACCTAGATTTTATACCATGCTAGATTTCTAGATTTCATAGCAGTTTATAAAAAATAGAATCAACACATTGCCGATTATTATTAGCAAATAAAAACACATAAAGCAAAGCATACAATCATTGACCAAGATTCAAAAACATTGGCCCTCGAGCCCTTGATTCACACTTGAATGAATATTTAAGCCTAAATATGATTAATTTATGCAAGTTTTTATCTTTGGTAAGAGTAAGGGTTCACCAAGGTCATTTTAGATATTTATCCTGAATCTATGTTTGATGTGTTGTTTCAACAATCACCTAATTTTTGAGATATAATAGAGAATGTAAATATGATGTAATATACAAAGCAAAATGTAAACATGATGAGAAAACAACTTCTAGCCTATATATACTTCTTAATTATTTGAGAACTATAGTGATAAATCAATACAATATGGTTGAAATGTACCCCAAATATGGTGCAAGACCTAAATCAGATGCAAGGGGGCCAAGACCATTACCGACTTCTAGATATTCCACATCAAATATCATCAAATAAATACCTCTAAGAGATTCTATCATGAATGATGGCTAATAAATCTTTGCAATAAAAATTAAAATAAAAAGAGCCCCATTTGGCATCAATGGCAAAATTTTGATAAAATGGTAATTGATAATGAACTAATTGAATATATTCTCATTCATATTTTTTTGGGATCATGGATTTGGACCCCTCATGTCTCATATCTCCATCAAAATTTTAGAGTAAAATTTGAAAGCAAGAGATGACCAAAGGAAAATCAACATTTGGGGAATAAAGAAAGGACTTGAAAAATTTTGGTATCAAGAGACCTTGTGAGACACCTACTAACCCACATCCAATAAAAATCTAACAATGTAAAGCTTATCTTCTCCAATCACTCATCTAGTAGGGGGAGAAAGTCGAGATGGTAGCAGAATTGCTAGCATGGAAATATATTGATGAGATTCCAATAAACCAAATGCCATTATCTATAGTTCACATCATATGGAATTCTAAAAGAATCATTCCTTAGAAGAATCAAAGGGAAATTAGTCAACTGACAAAGAGTTGGTATGAAAGTTGAAGTAGAAGATGAAGCAAGAAATGATCAACAATTTTTATAAGACTCAGGGTAGAGAAAGAAATTATGATAAAAAGATTTGATGGAATAACTTATCATAACTCATAAAAGTATGAAAGGAAATGGCAAAGAAAAATTTCCAATAGTGTAGAAAAAAATCCTCTATAGTGCAAATAAAAATCCCAAGGATTTTTTTTGAAAAGGTAGGCAATTTTAGAGATAAACAAGCACATTAATATTAAGGAGAGGTAGGTGATAGCACATGGACTTCCAAAAGAAGTAAATAAAGAAATATGGTTCTCCTTACTAAGAAAATATGGGTTATCTACCAAGAACACTTTGGCTTAGCAAATCAAGGAAGAGTACGTAAGCTATTAAAGACAAAGGAATGGGTCCTATGACCATGATAGTTGTAGACTAACAAAAACAATGGCTGAAGGCACCCTAATTCAATGTTCAAAATCCCTAGGAAAAGATAGCCAAAAATTCGAATCATCTTGCAAATGTTGGAAATACAATTTTCCCATTGTAATAAATAAATAGTTGTAATTTAGGTTGTAGAAATGATTGACAAGTTTTCAATTGTATTATCTTGTAGGATTTCCTTTCATTTATTTTTGTAAAAACAATCGAATCTTGAGTGGCTTGTGGGCAATTTCAAACCCCTTATTCTATAATAATATTTGTAAACATTTGCTTTCTTGTGCATATATATATATATATATATATATATATATATATATATATATATATATATATATATATATATATATATATATATATATATATATATTATATATGAAAGCTACACACACACACACATACATATATATACAAAATCTTGTATAAATTTTTAGTTTAGCCATCTATGGTTCATTGTAGAGCCATTTTTGCATGTATGTATATGTCTATAATATTTTTACTAGCTTTGGGTTTTATCAATGTATGTGTATGTGAGAGGCTTATATCTATTTTTGGACTGCCCATATATGGTGGCTATCCTATGGTACCCACCTCTTTATGTCTGTCTATGATTTATGACTCTCACATACTCTTCACTATATCAAGGAGAGGAAGTGTTCACCACTAGAACATAGCATTCAAGCATATTTTTATAGAAATGATTTTCCTATTGTGTCACTCCTTGCAAGGCATGATTTCCATATCTAGTATAATAAAATATAATAATATTTTAATGGTACACTCGACGGGACCCCAATCACACATCATTGATCCCAAAATCACAACGATGACTTAGGCTAAGACTTGATGAAGGTGTTTGTCTATTGTTGCTTGTTGAAGTGCCTCATTACTCACCTGGTGACTCTGATCTAGAAAAAACATTAGAATATGCCACTACTAAATATACAAGACTATATTTTGGGTAAAGATATCAATATATCTACTTTATAGAATCATGAAGTTGCATTCACCTAGTGAATACATCCTAAATGAGTAACCCAAAAATAGCTAGATGAAAAATCTAGGATTGGGTTTTTGTGTCTATAAATTATGATAAGAGTTGTTACCACCACTTGCAACCATTCCATAAAGGAAAATCTACATTCCATAATATGGTTGCTCCACATCCACCACCACCCCCCAAAATTTTCCCCACATAGAATGATAGAGATCTACTGGAACCACTAGCACCGAATGAAGTATGGGAAGAAATACACCAATATGCTCTAAAGTTTCTCACCTATTTCATTAGGGAATATCTCACTACATCTATAGATCACCTTAAGCATGTGGTAATCCTACGCATAATTCATAATATATCACACCAAGCATGGCTTTAAGATTACTGTCAACCTATTTTAGAGGAAAAGCTTGATAACGGTACATCACTCTCTAGTTTAGTTCGATAACCTATTGGGACCATCTCAATAAAAAATTTGTAGATATTTTTAGATAAAAATTGTAAGGGGTATCTTTTGTGTAACAACTAGCAATAATAAAAATATCTCCCATGGAGGTAGTAGAAGATTTCAACCTCAAATTTCACAAATCCTTGCATAGAATACCTGAGAAGATGCATCCCCCAATAGGTATATCACTCATTTATTATTTAAAATATTTGGATTCTAAAATTGAGATGATGATTAATGCCAAAGGAGGAAAATCCCTATTAGAATCCTATGAGTTGGCCATTCAGACTAAGCATGATCTGATTCATATTGGAATATTGGCCCCTAGGCTTCCTATGACTCTATACTCCAATGTGCAATCCCCAGCTTTAGTTTTTTAGCCAATGATATATTAGTCATCCTTAGTTGCTATATCTGCACATACTCTAACCCCATCAATCCCTAGGGACTATGATAAATATTCATCCCAAAATCTCCTTATATTAATAGGTAATGAAATGTTAGCTATGAGGAGGGAGTGGAATGCCTTGATATACCCATATTAGAACAACTATATATCTCCATTTACACAAGGTAACTATGGTTATAGAAACCCATACAATGGGTATCCCAGGCCTTAGTTATAAAATAATCAAGAAAATGGTCAATCCCAAGTCCAACATCAACAAATAGTATTGATAGTGATCCCTCTATAGATAAAAAATACCAATCATGCTAGGGAAATAGACCTTATACAAAATAATTATATAGAGGAACCTACCTCATGGTATTACTCACACACCACAAGCATCCATTTCATAGTCAAAAGCTAAAATTTAGATACCAGAGCATATTTTTATGCCTTCCACCTTAGAACCTAATTATTTTTCTCAAGATAAAATATTAGTGGCATGGAATGAAAATAAATTTATGCAGTATCTAGTCACATGGTTAGCCTAATGGCCAAAAGACCTTAGGTCTAATCAAATTATCTTATGATATATAAGAAGTGAGAAATGGAGGAAATTGATATGAGCAACCCACCACCCCTTGTTAATAAACACAAGTCAACCTAATTATAAAAACAACCTCCAACTATAAAATCACAATGATTAAGGGCACTTGTACCTCCTGCTATCTCCCAACTAAGTGGTCTAAAGGACCTAGTTATCCAAGATAAAGTAGCCAAAGATGGCTCAAGACTATCAGTAGCTACATTGCAAAAGTATTCATCGAGAAAAGCACCTTAGTGACCCCAAGGTAGTAGTCATCACCACCAAAACCAACTAAGAATACCTAACCGACTCAAGAGAGACCACATTTTTTTCCTTAGAAGGTAGTGTCTCTAGGATATTTTAGCATAGTGGATCAATTAAATAAATCCACTATACTAGTCCCAATGTGGGAAATACTAGCCATTATAGAACAAAAGGAATATTTAAGAATGATCCTTTAAGAAGAAAAAGAGAAATAGAAACTACAATGAACTGATGTTGTCTTGTAATTTTCAACCTTTGAACCAAGTAAAGGAAATAACCTATTTAATCTCTCACTCAAATATGGAGATAAAATAATTTAAAATTGTATAATAGATTTAGAAGCAAGTACGATGGTTATGCCCAAAACTATTGTGTATGCATTGGGAATTAAGTATTAGCCTGCCAATAAGAAAATGATACAATCAGACGATAGTCTAATTCATATCCTATGTGAGATAAAGGGACTACCACTAGCTTTAAATAATTTCCCAAATGTTACTATCATACAAGACATTTACATAATTGATCTCCCAAACTCATTCAGCATTTGCTTGTCAAGATATTTTACCACTAAAATGGGAGTGTATATATACCTAGAATGGTCCACCATGATACTCATAACCTAATATGGGACCAATTTTGAATGTCAATCAAAACCACTCTTCCTCCACCATATAGAATACAAGCAAATATTAGGATTAAATTCTAGATAAATTTTAATTGTGGAAGAAGAGCAATTTGAATCTTTAGTTGATGAAATACACTCATTCATCTCTAAAAAACAAATGAATCATTGGACAACATAATGTTTGGATCCTAATTCCTTGAAAGTATATATTTGAATGGACATGGGATAGAAATAGTTGAATATGAAACCTAGATCCCTAAGGAAGGGGTCAAAAATAATTTGTATTTTCTAAACAATCTTGATGTGGGGTGCCCTATGGAAAAAAAGAAGAGGTTTTTTAGTCATAAATGAAGATGCTCTTGGGGATAACACTAAAATAGACAAGCAATAAAATTAATCAAAGTGGTAAACCTTCATTAACCTAAAATTGATAGAAAAGAATAAATTACACATCAGAAGATCTTGTTATGACATCATTAAATATTCAAAGTATCCCTCAAGTAAAAATAAGGTTAAAATAAAGAAGGTATGGAGTTACATGCTTAAAGGAAGTAGAAGTAGTATGGATGATAACCTCATCATAAAGTAAAGGCTATAAGAACAAATTCCTAGCATCATTTATGGAGAAATATTTTAATGACTCCATACCCAATGAATAGAAGCCTTGAGTTTTGAGTTTATTTCCTTCTACAAGTAGAAGACTCCCTAGAGTCATCAAATATTAGTGATAAATCACTTCAATATGGTTGAAATATACCTGAGAGATGGTGTAAGACCTAAAGCAAAGACAAGGGTTCCAAGACCTTACCAAAATTTAAAATTTTCATGTCAAATATCACCAAATAAATACCTTCAATAGATTCCTTCATGAACAATGGCTAATAAATCTTTGTAATAATAATTCAAAGAAAAAGAGACCCATAAATGGCAAAAATCCAAGAAAAAAATAGTAATTGAGAATGAACCAGTAGAATTGATTCTCACTAATATTTGTTTGGAATCATGGATTTGGGTCCCTCATGTCTCATAGCTCCATCAAACGTTTATAGTAACATTTGAAAGTAAGGTGTGCTCAAAGGAAAATTAATATTTGGGGAAGAAAGCAAGGACTTGTGAAAGTATTGGCATCCAAAGACCTCATGAGACACCTACTTCCCTACATCCAATGAAAATCTAACAAGTTAAAGCTTCTCTACTTCAATCACTCATCAAGTAGGAGGAGCAAGTCAATATGGTAGAATAATTGTTGGCATGGAAATATATTGATGATAGTCTAATAAATCAAATGTCATCATTTATAGTTTGCATCACATAGAATTTTAAAAGAATATTGCCTTGAATAATCAAAGATAAATTATCAAGTCCACAGGAAAAAAGTTGGTATGAGAGTTAAAGTAGAAGGTGCAACCAAGAAATGGTTAGGAATTTTGATAAGAATCTAGGAGGAGAAAGAAAGTTTGATAAAAATATCCAATGGAATAACTTATAAGAACTCATAAAATTGTTGAAGGAAAGGGGCAAGCAAAGTTCTTGATAACACAAACAAAAAATCCCCAATAATGCATATAAAAATCCTAAGGAAAAGTTTTAAAAAGGTAGGTATTTCCAAAGATAGATGAATACATTAATACTAAGGGGGGGGTAGATGATAACACATGAACTTCCAAAATAATTAAAAGAATAAAGATGATGTGTCATTATTAAGAAAATATGGGTTATTTTTCAGGGACACTTTGGCTTAGCAAATTAGGAAAGGGTATCTAAACTATTAAATATAAAGGAATGAAACTTATGACCATGATAATTTTATACCGATATAAACAATGGCCAAAGGCACCCTCATTCAATTTTTAGAATCCCCAAGAATGGGTAGCCACAAAGTCAAATAATTTTACAAGTTTTGGAGGAAAATTTCCCTATTGTAATTTATAAATAGTTGTAGTTTACACTATAGAAAGGATCTTTGCAATTGTATTCTATTGTCAGATTTTATTTCTTTTGTAAAATTAGTCAACTCTTAAGTGGTTTGGGGGAAATTTTAAACCCCCACTTATGGAACAATATTTGTAAACATTTGCTTGTATGTATATATATATATATATATATATATATATATATATATATATATATATATATATATATATATATAAGGAATCCAATGTCAATTTTTGGTTTAGCCATCTATGGCTCCTTGTGGACCTATTTCTATGTGTATGTATGTGTCTATAATATTTTACCTACTTTGGATTTTATCAATGTATGTGTGTGAGGGACCTACATCTATTTTTGGACCAACCATCTATGGTGGCTCTCTTGTGGGACCCACCTCTTTATGCATGCCTATGATTGATGACTCTCATTTGTGCTTCATTGTGTCGAGGAGAGGAAGTGTTCACCTCTAGTACATATCGTTTAAGTTTTTTTTAGTAATATGTTAATAGATCATTTTATGCATTGCCACCATTTTATTTTGTTGAGTTATTTACATTTTGTCTCTTACACCCCCCTTTTCCCTTTGTTGAGTTCAAGTGTGCTTGAAATATCACATCTTAACAAGGAGTTAGCCTTACAGAAAGCTCCTAGAGGCCCCCAATTGAGCCAAACCCCATGCTCTCAGCCATGGCCCTATTGTGTCAATCCTCAAGATGTGTGACTTCCCTACCAAGTACAATCAGATTCGATAACAAGAACTAAACTAGTGTTGTGATTTTAAAGATGAAAATTTATCTTTTTAGCAAGAACTCAAGAGAGTAATGTAGGGAAACAAGATTTATCCTATCAATGCAAGCTACATGCTTTTCAAAATTGATGCCTATGACAACAAAAGTACTAAAACCTTAGTTGTTTTATTTTCGATCTTTTTAATGTGTTATTCTAATATTTTCAACAAGAAAAGCAATGGATTTTTTTATTTTTCTTTAAACACTTGATTAAAAATAGAAAGCAAGCAACAGTATGTTTTTAGATTTAAAATGAGGAAAAAAAAAGGAACAAGAATACCCAATATCTATATCTCATGGATATGGAAATATAAATTAGATTTGTTGCCCTTAAACTCACTATCTATAGACTAGAATCACTGCTAGCAAACCCTATAACCTATGAACTAGTAGAAATTGTCTAGAAACCTAGAATTTGATTTACCACCTCTACGACTTTGCTACCTATGAACCAAAAGCATTATTGGAATTATGTCCTATTATTGATGAATAATGAGGGTGATATTGATATTATATTATGCAATATTTATCTTGATTCTTATATATAAACTTGATAAAAATGGATGTGTTTCAATGATTATTACATCTTATTTACATGATTTACGAGTGTATTCGACTTATAAATATTAAGTGATATATCTATATTTTACGTAAATTGTGCAAGTTTCCTATATGTTTTTGGAAGATAAATATTGTAGGTGTTTCATGGGATATGTCACAGTAGAGCACAAGCTATATGTCAAGTACAAATGAATCATTCGCATGAGAGTTTGTTGAGAAGTTGCATGGAAGTGTGTTGTGAAAAGGTGCTACAAAATATATCTATAGAAAGGTGTTATAGAATACACCTATAGAAAGATGTTACAAAAAGTACCTACTAAAAATGTCTACCGAAATAACATTGATCGAATATATTGTCTGATGCATTGGAATTCCACATCCAAGGATATCATAGCAATATCACGTAGATTATATAGTCAACATAATTGTTAAAGCGGTGGCATTAATATTAGGCATATAATATAATCAATTTTCTATAGTTTGTAATGTGACATTAAACATATACTTTGTTAAAGTTGTTAAGTTGACAAGATTCAAACAAAACCTTAATTTGTATTTTCCTTGAGAATACGACAAACAGTTATTGTATCTTGTTAACAAGTTATTCAAATATGTCACTTAGATAAATTTGATTGTAATAAGTCCAAGGGTAGTTTTTAGCATGTCTTAATTATAGCATATCTTTGTTATGAGATATTAGAATTCAAATATTTGAACATTTTAACTGTAAAAAATGGTAGAAGAAAATTTTATTGTAAAATGTCCAAGTGACATTATAAAATACAAGTTAGAGACCTTTGAAAAGCTCTAATGGTCTATGGTATACAATTGCTATTATGAAGGCTTGATGTTCAAAGAAGTATGTTTGCATAGTTTGTACACATGAAGAATTAGAATTCATCAATAAAGCAGTATTTTATTCCATGATTTCAGCAATGGTATTATGTATATTTGCATGATTTATTTATCTTTGTAAACTTTCTTTTTACTTTCCTACATCAATGAATTAAATAGTATTAGATTAGTAGAATGAAACATTAGTTACTAAAGTAAATTAGAATAGAGGAGAAGAGAATTACACTATCTTCTAGGAGGTAGGGCCCACTCCGAATAGTTAGTCCCTTGCTCTTTGTCTCCTGAAATAGAGTAGAATTAGTTAGTAAGTAGAATTAGTCTTAGACTATAAGATAAATTAAATTGCATTATAAAATAAATCAACTAGTTAAAATCATAAATGCATTATTAGATTGCACGTGGATCCACAACACCTAGAATTAGTCTACATCATAATTGCACTTTTAATATTCCATTTTATTTCAATTTATTTCCTATCATTTTCATTTTCTACAACTAAAACTATGAAAATAGAATAAAGTCAAATGTTAATAATTACAGAATAATCTAGATAGATTTTACATTTCTTTAAATCATTTAACCTGGATTGATAAATTTAATGTATGAGATATAACTCGACATTTTGGCATTGTTGCCAGGGATAATAGTATCATAATTTTTTATCAAATACTAATGGGGTTAGAAGGAGACTTACCTACATGACTGACAAGGAGTTTTCATTTAGTTAAAGGTTTGGGACAACAGAGTTTCAGCAAGTGTCTTCATATCAATACTTCTAGGTTCTATTTTCTTAGGATCTATTTTACTACTTTCCTAGTTAGCATTTTTACTTTCAGTAAATTTTCAAAGCATTGGGTGGTTGTTGTTACTAGCTTAGGTCTGGGTTCTCTGACCTTGTGAAAATAAGAAAGTAGGTGTGATTGTGTGACAAAATCACAGTGAAATGTTCCTTAAAATCAAGTAGTGACAACAATTCTACCTTTATTTCAACATTTTCTTTTCAATAAATTTACTTTCAAAAAGCTATTTTTATTGTCACTAGCTTAGGTATGGGTTCTCTAACCTTGTGAAAAAAGGAAATTAGGTGTGATTGTGTGACAAAATCACACTGAAATGTTTCTTAAAATCAAGTAGTGACAATAGTTTAGCATTTATTTCAACACATTTTTTTCAACAAATTTACTTTTCAGCATAGTGTGGTTGTTACTGACTTAGATATGGATTCTCCGACCTTGTGAAAACAAGGAAGTAGGTGTGACAAAATCACACTGAAATGTTCCTTAAAATCAAGTAGTAACAAAAACACTTTACTTTCCCTTACTATGCTAAAATTGGCTAGAAAATCAGACCTAGTTTTAGTGGCAGTAAGAACTATTTTAGAATAGTAATTTTACTTTCCTTTGCTATGTTAAGATTGGTTGGAAATTCAGACCTAGTCTTAATAATGGTAAGATTGCTCTATTTAAAAATATTTATTTTCTAAAAAATATACTTTGAAAACATAAACAAAAACAAAAACAAAAACAAAAAAATAAATAAAATAAAAATAAAAGAAAAGAAAAGAGAAGTACAAATTGCTAATGGTAATGAGTTATTTTCACTTTGCTTTGATAGACCTCTGGAAACTGTTTCTAGAAAAAGAAATCAACCTACTTTTTGAACAAAAAATAGTGGTATTATATGTGGGAATACCTTGATCTCATTAGGAAAAGAACACAAGAACTTAGAAACATTGAGAGGATTGATATAATTAAAGCTCTAGGGCCAAATTATCATTCTCCTTATCTTGATCTTATGAGGAGTTGTGAGCATTGGCTAGGAGATATGAGAGCAAGCGTGAATTCAATTATGTACCCTTGGGGAAATACTTTGAGGAATCCCTTGCTATCCACAAGTTCCTAGAAAACATAAAAAATAGAGAAGTGAATCTAGAGTATAGCAAAAGATACAAGGCTCCTAGAATCATGTGCTTCAGAGAATTGTGTCATGATTTATGCTACAAGCTACAGTTTGAAAGTCCCATCTCAAATAAAAATAAGCTTTTATTGTTAAACTAATTTGTCTTGTGAAACAAGAATTTGATTTTGAGGAGGAACATTACGTGACTCCTGAATAACTAGACCCAATTAATGATATTCACAAACTGTTTAAGGAGGAATAAATAATTTTTGTTGTAGAAAATTTAAGATCTTTGCAAATTTATGAGTAGACCTAGAGATTCAAGGGGAAGATTCATCAAAGTCTGTAAATAAAACTCTAGTGAAAAGTTTGATAATTCTAGATCAAAAGAGACTGAGATTGTGGTAACTAAGGATTCACTAGAAGAACAAGTTGAGCTACCATTGACTCTACTAAATCAAAATCCTGAATCATTTTTATTACCAAAACTTGAATTCGATAATCACATCGATCCATCAACTATCTTTTTTGAACCTATACCAAGTCCAATCCTAGAATTCATCCAATCAGTCATGGTTGATCAAGCTAGTGAACATGGGAAAGTAGATGGAAATCCAAGGAGGGATAGGCAAAGAAATGATGATCATGGAGAAATAGAAAATCAAAGAAGAGGTAGGTAAAAAAAAAATTGCATTCCCAATTTATTTTCCAATAGATAGGCTAACAAGAGAACCAAAACCAATATTTGTTGTTGTTTTGCCTAGCTTCCATGGGAAGCCACATGAAGATCCTAATGCTTTCCTCTTTGAGTTTGAAGTAGTGTGTCAAGCCTATTTTTATACCATAGATGAACAAAAATTAATATTGTTTCCTTCTACCCTTAAGGATGCAGCTTTAAGATGGTTTATGGGTTTAGGATAAAGTGTTTGCAATCAATGGGATGGTGACCATGGATTAAAAGATACATTCCTTGAAAGATACCAGGATTACTATAGAGTTAGGGATAATAAAGTTGAGCTCTTTCATATGAACCAATGAGAGGAAGAATCCCTTGAGGATTATCTTGAAATATTTAGTTTGTAGGATCTAGAGTAAATATTGATTTATATGAATAAGTCTTGAAATAACTCTTTCTAAAAGGATTAAAATAATATGTCCTTGATGTTCTAAACCTTATGGCTAAAGGGGACATTCATCTAATGGAATTCAAAGAGATTATGAATCTTTGTATAAATTATTCAAGGAATAAACCTCTAAGGAACAAAAAATACTCATCCACGGGTGGAGTAACAAGAGCAAAAATTAGTAATACGATGGAAATCTTAAAAACTAATTTGCTAAGTACATTACCTACATCTCTTTCATGGAGAAGAAACCAAAAGAAGAAGATATTGAGGAGATATAATATCATATATATAATAAAATATACAACTTGAGGGAATGCCCTCTCAATATTACAAATATTTCTAGTATTTCTACTTGTAAAATCTGTGACAAGAATCATAACATTGAAAATTGTAAGTATATTTCAGCTATAAAATCCACTATAAAAGAACCTAAATTTGATGAGGCAGAGGATGTTTATTTTATATCTCAAATAATAATGGTCCATTCAATAGCCCATCCAATTGGTCAAACTCTAGTTATTCCAACCAGCAAAGACCTAACCAATGGTCAAATGCATCAAATTGGACAAATTGGAACCCATATCCAAATAATCAAGACTTAAATATACCTTCATGGGCTAAATTTATGGCCAATGCATATAAACGCCCATATCCATTGACTCAAGGAATTTTTGGTCAGAATATGCCTAGGTGGAATATGAATGATCAATATAATTAAGGATCTAGTTGGTCTTAAAATCCACCCCAACAACGGAATTTTCAAAACCAGATTAGGGGACACGCTCCTCAAAATCAATCCCAAAATAGACTTCTTCCACCTCCAAGCAATGTGAACAACCATCCTCAAAAAACACCTTTACCAACTCAACCAGTTACCAATGATAATAATAATAATAAGACTATTCAACAAGTCTATGAAAAAATGAGACATGTTCAATATTTGTGGTACCTTTCCAACACATCCATTTAAGGTATGGAAAAGTGTTGGAAAATAATGTGTCTCTCATAGAAGTTGAAGAACCCATCCAAGACTTGTTTATAAAAATAGACAAAAATGAAAAAGAAACTAAAAATTTAACGAAAAATATTCCATCAATACAAAAATAAATCCAAATCCCTCAAAGGAAAGAAATGGAAGTTCCATTTCCTAAAATACTAGCAATACCTAAAGAACCTTCCAAACCAACTTTCAATTTCCTTCAAGAATTATAAAATGTTACCATTAAAATTTCTCTATTACAAGATATCAAGGATATTCCCATTTATTTTAAATTAATAAAGAATATGTGCACAAAAAATTCAGGGAGAAAAAAGAATAATGAATCTCAAACCATCCAAGTTATTGAATAATTATCAGAGAATGATTGAAGGTATGTTCAGGGTTATGCTTAGTGGCGAATATTCATCGATTGGGTGAATATTAGGATTTTCAAAATTGGAAATTGGCGAATATGAGGACCCTTGACGTCGGCCCATTCGCCTAAAATTTTTAGGACCAATTTTTTATTAGGGTCAATTCACCATAATATATATCCAAACATAGACATATTTGTACTCATTGGAAAGCTCTTTTCAAACCTGATCTAATGGTGGTGTTTTTATAAAGTTATAAGATGATTTAGTAGATCAAAAGTGGTTCCAAATATGACATTACATTTTAAGGCTTCAAATACTACATTCTGGTATGAATATGCTCGATTTGATTTTCTTAGGATTCTCCATGATTCACCTTGATTTTGATTAGGATTCATCATTTTTTTACAAGTACATTTTGAGTCCAACCCCTTATGCATAACCCTAGGTATGTTACTACTAAAATATATAGATCCTAGAATACCTATACTCATAGTCCATATTGGTGATACAACCTTGCATAAGGTCTTGATATATTTAGGGATTACCATCAACATTATGACCAAAGAAACAATAAATTCTCTAGGAGTACAAAAACTACAACCAACCTCTATAGTGCTTTAACTTGTCGACATATCTACCATTAAACTAGAAGGAAAACTAGAAGATATTATTATCTTTGTAAGCTCATGGGAGTACCCTATAGACTTTGTAGTCCTAAAATCTAAGAAGAAGCTAGGGGTACATCTCTTAATTCTAGGATTCCATGGCTTGCCACAGTTGATGCCTACATTAGTTGTATATCTAGAAATATGACTATTTCCAAGGGGAAGCACACTAAATATTTGAGCTTGTTTCCTAGGTCAACATTAGATAAAGTGTTCTCAAAACAACTCTGGTATGATTTTACTAATGATTTGGATGCTATTCAAACTTTATCAATCAATGTGTTAAGTTAATATTTATAGAAAAAATTGAAGGACCATTAGAATCACTTTTTTATGAAGAATAAAGTACTAATTGTTCATATGAACTTACTGTATATAATGGTGAAGTAATTACAAGTTAATCTCATCAATTAGTACCCTATAACTATCATTTGAATGTCCTTGAACATGAAATAATGGGAATATATGCGAACATTAAAAACTGTAAGCAAATAGACATCACTTTTGAGAAGATATTGAATAATAATAATGATCTTACAAGGATTCAAGAATCACAATTGATAGAAGTACTTAGAAAAAATCAAATAGCATCTACATGGAACTATGAGAACATGAAAGAGATTCATCCAAATATTTTTACCCATCGAATATTTATTTAAGAGGGTTGTCACCTAGTGAGACAACCTCAAAGAAGACTAAATCCAGCTATGAAATAAAGGCTATTTTCTTTACCATTCATTGATCAAGTTCTTGATACCTTGGCTGGGAAGAAATATTTTTTATTTTTGGATGGTTTTAGTGGGTACAATCAAGTCTCAATAGTAGAAGAAAACCAAGAAAATACTACTATTACATGTCCTGTAGGTACTTATGCTTATAAATTTTTACCTTTTGGATTATGCAATGCACCTGCTACTTTTCAAAGGGCTATTTTAGCTATTTTTCTGATCTGATTAAAGAATGTGTGGATGTCTATATGGACTACTTCACAGTCTATGGTAACACTTTTGAAGAAAATCTATCAAGCTTACAAATTTTTTTGGTTATATGTCAAGAACAAAACCCCTCTTTGAGTCATGAAAAATCCTTCATGATGATGAGATGTGGCATTTTGTTAGGATATTACACATTCGAGGAAGGTGTGAAGTAGATCTTGTAAAAATCCAAGTTATCCAATATCTCTAACCTCCAAAAACACAAATAAATATAAGGATATTTTTAGGACATGTAGGATACTATCGTAGTGTTGGAAATTTGAGCAAGATTTGTTGTCATTGATGTCAAGAGTTGTCAAGAGGTTGTTGTTTCAGTTTCGTCATCATTAATGTCATCAAGTGGTTTTTCCAAAAGGCAAGGAAGAGGTTTAAAGGAATAGGATATAATATTTATTTTTAATATTATATGCCTAAAGAGGCCTAAAAGGTTGAAGACCCAAGGAAGGAGAAGCAGGTTTAAAAGGCAATAATAATATTATAATATTTAATATTATAATATTTGGGCAAAAGGATGAGGTGAAGAAAATGAGGTCCAAGGAGTTATTAAAAATAATTTATTCCTCAAAAGACCCATTGAGCAATTTGCAAAATATTTAATTTAATTTATTTAAATTAAAATATTTTAACCTAAAGGTTAAAATTTTAATTTAAATAAATTTGGGCGCCAAAGTTAAAGGTTAAAAATTAAATTTATAATTCGAATTTCTAAAGTCGACGTCGAGCGCAAAAGGTAAAGTATATATAAAGGGGAATTAATTTTTTAATTAACTCCATCCATGCATTTTTGAATACCAAAGTCTATGCTAATATCGTGCGTTGCTTTGTTGTGAGGAAGAAGAGATTTCACGTTTTTAAAGGCTTTGGAGGGCAGACGATTGATTAAATGCATGTGGCACGACTAGAGCATATCCATAATGTTGGTTAGCATAGTTGGTGGCCAAGGGAGTGTTAAGACGTTCACAAGGCAGAGGTTGGGGTTTCAAATCCTTGTGCAATCATTTTGAGAGGGAAGTTATTTTGTTTTCATTCATCAAAACTTGTGGAGGTAATAAGGAGGAGTGCACTCGTGTTAGTGCTTGTGTGGGCGTGTGGCCCAATGGCTGCCTAGCTTTGGCTAGAGTGCAACGATGGTAGCTAGGTCATGGGTTCAAAGTGCAGCCAAGGCGTGCGCTATTAATTTTGCATGTGGGCCAAGGTGTATAAGGTAAGCATTATATTTTTTATTTAAGTTTTAATTTATGCCAAGGTTGGGAAGCGCATATGCATTAAGGCCACGTGATATTTTAGATAGCGCCTTGGTGAAAGTTAGGGAGTCATAAGGGTATTTGGATATTTTATATTATTTTGTGCTTAGAAAAAATAAATAGAGGTTGGAGTAATAAGGGTTAAACAAGGGATTAATTTTTATAGGTTGAATATTATTTTTGGGAGTTTATAAGGTGTTATAAAGGAACTTGGTCTTCTATACATTGATTAATTTGGAGTTAATAAAGGAAATTGATTTTTATGTGTTGAGTGATATTTTGAGAAGTTTGGAGATAATAAGGTGTACTTGAGTCTTGTTAATTTTTGTAATGGTGAATTAATTTTTGAGGAGAATATTTGTGGAGATTTTGAGATAGGTTGTTTCTATCTAACCTTGAAATTGGCAAAGAGGATTTGATTGTGATTAAGACAGGTTTTGAAGACATATCTCCATCAAAACAAAAGGTATGGGCACATCTTCCTTGTGAGTGAAATATTGTTGGATTGAATGTTGTGAAATGCAAAGTTGGAGTGAAAAGGATTGTTTGATAAGCATTGTTGGAAATGTTTGAGTGAGTTTTAATGTGCATGATTTGTGGATGTTGAAAGACCATGAGTATCATTGTTATGTGAGATTGAGAACTATCTTGAACTAGGGTTTGTGAAAGATCATGAGTATCATTGTTATGTGAGATTGAGAACTATCTTGAACTAGGGTTTGTGAAAGATCATGAGTATCATTGTTATGTGAAATTGAGAACTATCTTGAACTAGGGTTTGTGAAAGATCATGAGTATCATTGTTATGTGAATTTGGAATCATCTTGAGTCAAGGTTTGAGTTATTGGAAGTATAGTGAAACACTTGGTTAGGGTTTGAAAGCAAGTTGTGTTTCATTGAGTGAATGGTTGAGTGAAGTTGGTTGAGCATTATTGATTGAAAGCATTGGAGTGATAGTTCAAGTTTTGTGAAACAAATTATTCTTTATTCTAAATTGATTTGAAAGAGAGTTTGAAAGTGATTGAGTGTTTTGTGAGTGTGAAACATATTGAGTCTCTAATCATTCTCTATATGTTTCTATGGTTAAACAAGATTCTGAGTGAAACTTGTTTGTGGTATTGAAGAGGTTTTCTGTAAGAGATTAAGTTGAGTTTTGTATGCAAGTTTTGCAATTGATTTGAATAAGCTTTTGTGAAAGCTTGTGGGCAGATTTGAGTAAGTCCTAGAGGGGACTTAAGGATTCGTTGAGGTTTGAGTAAGTTTTGTGAAAGCTTAAGGATAGATTTGTGTGAGCTTTTGTGGAAGCTTAAATAGATTTGAGGTAAGTCTTGGTGAAGACTTGTTGAGTAGATTGGACAAGTTCTAGAGAGGACTTGTTGAGAGATTTGAGGTAAGTCTTGGTGAAGACTTTGTTGAGAATATTGGACAAGTTCTTGAGAGGACTTGTTGAGAATATTTGAGGTAAGTCTTGGTGAAGACTTGTTGAGTAGATTGGACAAGTTCTAGAGAGGACTTGTTGAGATATTTGAGGTAAGTCTTAGTGAAGACTTGAGAGCATATTGAGCAAGTTCTTGAGAGGACTTGTGGATAGATTTGAGGTAAGTCTTTGAGAAGACTTGAGAGCAGAGTTGATTGATTGATTTGTTCAAGATTTGAGTTAAGGCTTGGAGCAGATCTAAGCAGAGTTGATTTGTGATTGGATCAAGCTTTGTGTTAAGGCTTGAGGATAGATTTGAGGATAAATTTTGGTGTAGATTTGAGGGTAGATTTGTGCTAGACTAGAGATAGACTTGTGAGCAGATTTGTGCTAGACTGAAGGATAGTGTTTAGTGTAGATTTGAGATAGATATTGAGTAGAGTTGAGAGCAAGCTTTGGAGGTGATAGAGTAGAGGATAGTAGTCTCTAGTGGATAGAGATCCATTAGCTAGGGTAGTGAGGATAGAGGTCTTCTGAGTGAGGATAGAGGTCTTCTGTGGAGAGAGATCCACAAGCTAGTGTAGTGGAGGTAGTAGTCTTCTAGAGGATCACCAACCAGAGCAGAGGAGAGGAGTTCTCCTATGGATAGAGATCCATGAACCAACTAAGGGTAAAGAGTGTCTCCTATGGATAGGTATCCATAAACTTGATTAGGGGATTGGTGTCTCCTTTGGATAGAGGTCCATAAACATTGTAATAGGGAAGGATTCCCAAGAGATTTGTTGAGAAAATTTTAGTGAAATATTTTCTTCATGGAGTAGCCCACATTGGGTGAACCATGTTAAATTGGTGTCTCTATTGTGTGTGATGATTTGTGCATTGCTTTGATTACTATTGTTGATATTGCCATTGATATATTGGATAATATTATTTGGGAAAGAAAAGTAAAAAGTGGTCTTATATTGTTCACCCCCTCTCAGTATAAGCTTGTGTTCTTCAATTGGTATCAGAGCGGGTTCCTTCGAAAGAGTTTAACAACTTGAAGGAAAAGCTTACAGGAACACAGATGGATTCTCAGAGTGGATCTTCAGGGAATAAGGCACCATTGTTTGATGGGAACAATTATGCATTTTGGAGTGTGAGAATGAAGATTTACCTAATGGCACTAGGAAATGATATATGGCAAGCAGTTGAGGATGGGTACACACCACCAGCTACTCCACCTACAGATAAAGATGGTAAGCTCCTACAACTGAATAATTCAAAGGCAATGAATGGAATCTTAAATGGTTTACGTGAAATAGAGTTTGTAAAAGTTATGCATTGCACATCAGCAAAAGAGATTTGGGAAAAGCTGAAAAGTATATATGAGGGAGACAAAAAGGTCAAGATGGCAAAATTGCAAAATCACAAGAAAACATTTGAAGACCTAAAGATGAAGGATGAGGAAGACATTGCTACATACTTACTTCATGTGGATGAGGTTGTTAACTCCATGCAAGGACTTGGGTTTAAAGTTGAAGAAACAGATGTTTGTCAAAAGATTTTAAGGTCACTCCCTAAGAGGTATAGTGAAAATATTTCAGCCATAGAAGAGTCAAAAGATATTGAAATTTTGACAAGGGATGAGTTACATGGAATTCTCACAACTTTTGAGATGAGAATAAAAGAGGAGTCTATCCCCCAGAAAGAAGCAACCTTCAAAGTTACAAAGAAGACAAAGGGTAAGAAGTCAGATTCAAGTAATGAGTTATCCAGTGATGAAGAAGCAAACTATGGCAGAAGGAACAAGGACACAAGAAAGTATAAAGGTACGAAATCAGTTAAGTGTTTCAAATGTGGTAAATATGGTCACTATGCATCTGATTGTCCAGAAGCTAGAAATAGCAGTGATGAAGAGAAACAGGATCATAAGAACAGGGAAACAGGAAAACACAGGTATCAAAAGAAAAGTAGGGATGGACAAGGCAAGCAAGGAAAGAAGTTTTTCCAAAGGCATAAGAAGAGTTTTTATGCAGATAAGGTAGGTAAGAGTTCAAGTGATAGTGATGGAAGGTCCTCAGATAATGAAGAAGAAGAAATTCTATTTCTGACAGTAGAAAAAGAAGATGTTAGAAAAAGGGCACCAATAATTCTCAAGTGTTTTAGGTGTGGTAACTTTGGTCATCTTGAAGATAGTTGTACAAGGAATGGGTTCAGTTTTAGTGAAGATGAATATGAAGATGCTCTTGAAGGTCCAGAAGAAGAAAGTCTTCTTATGGCAATAGAAGAAGAAGGAAGTGCTCCTATTGAAGATAAATCAGAAAGGAATGAAGATGATCTTGATGATAAAAAGGTAGAGGAAGAATCAGAATCAGAGGAAGGAGAAGTTGATCTTGAGGGTGAGCTTATTTCTTCTCTTAAGGAATTAAGGAAGGTAAGAAAGTAGAACTCAAAACTCAAGCTTCAATTTCAAGAATGTGATGAAGAGAAAGGAAAGCTTATAGAAGATCTAACCAACTCAATAGCTAAGACAAGGAGATTTAAAGAGAAGTTAGAGGCAAAGGTCTTAGAATGTGAGAGATTAGAGCATGAGGTAGCTTCACTAAGGAAGGAAGTAAAAGAGTCTAAAAACAAGCTACACAGGTTTGGGAGAAGCTCAAAGACCTTGGATAAGATTATCAAGGTACAAAGATCTTCATCAAACAAGATAGGACTTGGTTTTGAAGAGGAACATAGAGAACAAGGAGAGGAGTCAATCTCAAGCTCCAAAGAAGAAGAAGCTTTAGAAGAAGAGAGTGTAAGAGAGAGTGAGACTTCTAAGGATAAGTTGGAAAATAGAAAGTTCAACAAGGAAAGGAACAATGCACAAATAAGGAATAGATGGAATATGAAACATCATAGGGAAGAAGAGACTAAGAGACCAATGGGGTCAAGGCAAGGTTTCTTCAATGGATGTTGCTTCTCATGTCACAGGTTTGGTCACAAGGCTACATAGTGCAGGACACATGAAAGACAGGGATATGGAAAATTTAGAAATGGGCATCTCTTTCAAGGGTATTGCTACTCTTGTAATCAGTTTGGTCATAAGGCAGTAAATTGCAGGGTTCATGACAGGAATGGATATGGCTTCACCAGGAGGGGGGGGGGGGGGAGAAAAAAAAAAAAAAGAAGGGAGGAAAAAAGAAAAGGGGAAGAAAGGGGAGGAGGGGGGGGGGGGGGGGGGGGGGGAGGGGAAGAGAAGAGGGGGGGGGGGGGGAAGAACCCCCCCAAAAAAAAAAAACCAAAAAGGGGGGGGGGGGGGGGGGAGAGAAAAGAGTATTTTTACCAAGCCCCAAAGGCCCTTTGCCATGATTCAAGGGGGAGGGGGGGGGGGGACAGAGGGGGGGGGGGGGGAGATTTGAGTTAGGGGAGAATTTTCTTAGGGGGAGTAAAACTAAAAAAGGTAAAAGAAATGGTTAAAGGAAAATGGGTTGCCATCAATGACAAAGGGGGAGATTGTTGGAAATTTGAGCAAGATTTGTTGTCATTGATGTCAAGAGTTGTCAAGAGGTTGTTGTTTCAGTTTCATCATCATTAATGTCATCAAGTGGTTTTTCCAAAAGGCAAGGAAGAGGTTTAAAAGGAATAGGATATAATATTTATTTTTAATATTATATGCCTAAAGAGGCCTAAAAGGTTGAAGACCCAAGGAAGGAGAAGCAGGTTTAAAAGGAAATAATAATATTATAATATTTAATATGGTAAAAGGATGAGGTGAAGAAAACGAGGTCCAAGGAATTATTAAAAATAATTTATCCTTCAAAAGACCCATTGAGCAGTTTGCAAAGGATTTAATTTAATTTATTTAAATTAAAATATTTTAACCTAAAGGTTAAAATTTTAATTTAAATAAATTTGGGCGCCAAAGTTAAAGGTTATAAATTAATTTATTAATTCAAATTTTTAAATTTGAATTAAAGTCGACGTCGAGTGCAAAAGGCAATGCATATATAAAGGGGAGTTAATTTTTTAATTAACCCCATCCATGCATTTTTGAATACCAAAGTCTAAGCTAATATCGTGCATTGCTTGTTGTGAGGAAGAAGAGACTTCATGTTTCTAAAGGCTTTGGAGGGTAGACGATTGATTAAATGCATGTGGTGTGACTAGAGCATATCCATAATGCTGGTTAGCATAGTTGGTGGCCAAGGGAGTGTTAAGACGTTCATAGGGTAGAGGTTGGGGTTTCAAATCCCCACATAATCATTTTGAGAGGGAAGTTATTTTGTTTTCGTTCATCAAAACTTGTGGAGGTAACAAGGAGGAGTGCGTTGGTGTTAGTGCTTGTGTGGGCGTGTGGCCCAATGGCTACCTAGCTTTGGCTAGAGCGCAATAGTGGTAGCTAGGTCATGGGTTCAAAGCATAGCCAAGGCGTGCGCTATTAATTTTGCACGTGGGCCAAGGTGTATAAGGTAAGCATTATATTTTTTATTTAAGTTTTAATTTACGCCAAGGTTGGGAAGCACATATGCATTAAGGCCACGTGAGTTTTAGATAGCGCCTTGGTGAAAGTTAGGGAGTCATAAGGGTATTTGGATATTTTATATTATTTTGTGCTTTGAAAAATAAATAAAGGTTGGAGTAATAAGGGTTGAACAAGGATTTAATTTTATAGGTTGAATATTATTTTTGGGAGTTTATAAGGTGTTATAAAGGAACTTGGTCTTCTATGCATTGAATAATTTGGAGTTTATAAAGGAAATTGATTTTTATGTGTTGAGTGATATTTTGAGAAGTTTGGAGATAATAAGGTGTACTTGAGTCTTGTTAATTTTTGTAATGGTGAATTAATTTTTGAGGAGGATATTTGTGGAGATTTTGAGATAGGTTGTTTCTATCTAACCTTGAAATTGGAAAAGAAGATTTGATTGTGATTAAGACAGGTTTTGAAGATATATCTCCATAAAAACAAAAGGTATGGGCACATCTTCCTTGTGAGTGAAATATTGTTGGATTGAATGTTGTGAAATGCAAAGTTGGAGTGAAAAGGATTGTTTGATAAGCATTGTTGGAAATGTTGAGTGAGTTTTAATGTGCATGATTTGTGGATGTTGAAAGACCATGAGTATCATTGTTATTAAAGATCATGAGTATCATTGTTATGTGAGATTGAGAACTATCTTGAACTAGGGTTTGTGAAATATCATGAGTATCATTGTTATGTGAAGTTGAGAACTATCTTGAACTAGGGTTTGTGAAAGAACATGAGTATCATTGTTATGTGAATTTGGAATCATCTTGAGTCAAGGTTTGAGTTCCATAGTGTGAGTTGTTGGAAGTATAGTGAAACACTTGGTTAGGGTTTGAAAGCAAGTTGTGTTTCATTGAGTGAATGGTTGAGTGAAGTTGGTTGAGCATTATTGATTGAAAGCATTGGAGTGATAGTTCAAGTTTTGTGAAACAAATTATTCTTTATTCTAAATTGATTTGAAAGAGAGTTTGAAAGTGATTGAGTGTTTTGTGAGTGTGAAACATATTGAGTCTCTAATCATTCTCTATATGTTTCTATGGTTAAACAAGATTATGAGTGAAACTTGTTTGTGTTATTGAAGAGGTTTTCTTAAAGAGATTAAGTTGAGTTTTGTATGCAAGTTTTGCAATTGATTTGAATAAGCTTTTGTGAAAGCTTGTGAGACGATTTGAGTAAGTCCTAGAGGGGACTTAAGGATAGGTTGGGGTAGATATTGAGTAAGTTTTGTGAAAGCTTAAGGAGATTTGTGTGAGCTTTTGGGGAAGATTACAAGTAGATTTGAGGTAAGTCTTGGTGAAGACTTGTTGAGAAGATTGGATAAGTTCTAGAGAGGACTTGTTGAGAAGATTTGAGGTAAGTCTTGGTGAAGACTTGTTGAGAAGATTGGACAAGTTCTTGAGAGGACTTGTTGAGCAGATTTGAGGTAAGTCTTGGTGAAGACTTGTTGAGCATATTGGACAAGTTCTAGAGAGGACTTGTTGAGTAGATTTGAGGTAAGTCTTGGTGAAGACTTGAGAGCAGATTGAGCAAGTTCTTGAGAGGACTTGTGGATAGATTTGAGGTAAGTCTTTGAGAAGACTTGAGAGTAGATTTGATTGATTGATTTGTTCAAGATTTGAGTTAAGGCTTGGAGCAGATCTAAGCAGATTTGATTTGTGATTGGATCAAGCTTTGTGTTAAGGCTTGAGGATAAATTTGAGGATATATTTAAGGATAGATTTGGTGTATATTTGAGGGTATATTTGTGCTAGACTAGAGATAGAATTGTGAGCAGATTTGTGCTAGATTGAAGGATAATGTTTAGTGTAGATTTGAGATAGAGATTGAGTAGAGCTAAGAGTAAGCTTTGGAGGTGATAGAGTAGAGGATAGTAGTCTCTAGTGGATAGAGATCCATTAGCCAGGGTAGTGAGGATAGAGGTCTTCTGAGTGAGGATAGAGGTCTTCTATGGAGAGAGATCCACAAGCCAGTGTAGTGGAGGTAGTAGTCTTCTAGAGGATCACCAACCAGAGCAGAGGAGAAGGAGTTCTCCTGTGGATAGAGATCCATGAACCAACAAAGGGGAAAGAGTTCTCCTGTGGATAGGTATCCATGAACTTGATTAGGGTATTGGTGTCTCCTTTGGATAGAGGTCCATAAACATTGTAATAGGGAAGGATTCCCAAGAGATTTGTTGAGAAAATTTTAGTGAAATATTTTCTCCGTGGAGTAGCCCACATTGGGTGAACCACGTTAAATTGGTGTCTCTATTGTGTGTGATGATTTGTGCATTGCTTTGATTACTACTATTGATATTGCCATTGATATATTGGATAATATTGTTTGGGAAAGAAAAGTAAAAAGTGGTCTTATATTGTTCACCCCCCTCTCAGTATAAGCTTGTGTTCTTCACGTAGATTCTTCAAAGATTTCAGCAAATTTGTCTCTCCCATGCTTAATATCTTAACCAAAGAAAGTAAATTTAATTATACTGAATACGTCACGAAGCCTTTGAATTTATAAAAAAACAATTTGACAATTGCTCCAATTCTAAGGGGACCAAATTGGGAATTGCCCTTTCATATATATTGTGATGCTTCAGGATACGTAATAGGGGCAGTACTACAACAAATAAAGAATAAAATACCTTATGCTATCCATTATGTGAGTAAAAATTTGCATGGTACTGAACTTAATTACAAAGTTATTGAAAATGAATTCTTATTTGTAGTCCATGCTATTAATAAGTCCAAACATTACATAACATGGTATGAAGTATTTTTTCACACTAATCACTCTACCATTAAATACTTAATGAATAAAGCTACAGTAGGAGGAAGAGTGATTATATGGATTCTCTTATTGTAGGAATTTAATGTCACAATTATAGGTAAAGTAGGTAAAAATAATGTCATTGCAGATCATCTATCTCATATGCAAATATTTGATGATGATGAGTTAATACCGGATAATTTCTTGAATGAAAATTTTTTCGCTCTTTCTATTTTTACTCTTTGGTATGTTGATATTGTAAACTATTTGGTAATAGGAAAAAATACCTCAAAATTTTACACCGCATGATCTAGAAAATTAATACATCTGAGTTCCCCTTATATGGATTAACAAGATTTTGTTTAAGTCTTGCCCTGGCCATGTAATTAGGATATGTGTGCAAGAAGAGGATGTATATGACATCATTAGGGCAACACATGAAGAACCTTGTGGAGGTCATTATGCAACCCAAATAATAGCTAATAAACTACTCTAAACAAGTTATTATTGGTCTACCATGAATAAGGATACCCATAAATTTATTGATAGATGTGATGCTTGTCAAAGGGCTACTAAACCCACACCTACAATGGATATGCCTTTAGTCCCACAAATAATGTTCAAACCATTCAAGAAATGGGAGATTGATTTTGTTGGGCCATGTTAAGTGGAAATTTTGCCCAATTGCAAAATATCCATCACAGTTAGGATTTTAAATGAAAACCCTCTCTTGTAAAGAAATAAACATTTCTCCAAGGTTCCTTTCACTTAATGTGATTGTATATTAAAAAAATGTATCAAATAAGTGCATATAATACCTTAGTGATTTGCAAATACCTATTAACAAGGGGCATGTTTGGTAATATTTTATTATGTTGTGCAAGTGATTGTTCAAAAAAATTAATAAAATGATTAGTGAATTAATTTTATGTTGCTTCTAACATGAAAGAAAAATGATTCAAATGATTAATCTTGAAATATAATAACCTTTAAAATAATTTATAAATTAACCCCCCATTTAATGAAATTACAATTTTCATAAAGGAAAATTAATCTATAGCATTAAAAATAAAGCTATTTTGACTACCATATAAATAACCTCCTTTAATAAAATTGATTTTCATAAAGATAAGTTAATTAATTGCTTGAAAATGAAATTCAAAACTTGAGATGTAAAATAAAGCTTTTGAAATTATAAAATTCCTTAAAAATATGAATTTTATAAATAATTTTATAATTTCAAAACGATTATTTTAAAATCAAATCTTTGCCTATGCCTTTCTCATTTTGCATTTTATTTTTATTTTTTTTATATTTTTTATTTAATTTGGAAAACTTTAAAAAAAGGAAAATATAAGGTTTAGAAAAAATAAAACAAAATAATGTAATTTCTAGAGGATACAAATAATAAACATAACCTATTTGGAATTTAACTCAATTATATTGATCAACAATGACTCAATCAAAATCTAAATGAATGCTATCTTCTATGGAAATAATAATAATATTTGAAAACACATTAATTTCATTAACCCTATGAAACACCATTTATGTTTGCTTCAATATAATAAAATTAATGTATTCAATGATCAAACTTTACAGTGCATCTTCAAAAGTCTCTGTCAAAACTTTGTATCCACTTCTCCATAACCTGTAACTTGCTTTCTTTTCCTAGGCTTCTTCAAAATCTTCTCCTTTTTCTTGTCAATGCATTTGACCCTCTTTTCTTGAATATTCATCTCCTTTATAATGTGAAATCTCTTAGTTTTAAATTAGTTGGTTCTTGGTTCCATTTCGCTATAGTCGCTATAACAATTTTATAACCACTCTCCACTGAAATTTTCATTCATTTCTATTTTCTTTATCCTCATCACAAAAATTTAACCATTCTCTTGTCTTTTCTAGTTCCATGTTAAATTCACACATTTGATATTATAACCACTAAAACTTTGATTATATAAAATACTTGCAATCGACTCTTCCTTTGATTATATCGGCAACCATGGAAATATTATCTTACTTTGAGAGAATTGGTCATGTGTGTTTGATTTTTTCAAATGAGTAAAATAAAACATGTTAACCAACTTCATTCAACTCTCTTCTTAATATTGTAATTTTAATGTAAGGAGACCAACTGTCTATTTATTACTTGTTGGAACCTCCGTCTTCACACCAGTGACAAGTGTTGTATGAGAAATTAGTATCTGAAAATGGAAATCTATTCAGCATTCACTATCAAAAACAAAAATAAACAATCCTCAACATCTATGGTCCATATGTACAATACATCTTTGTATATTATTGAAAATACTTTCATCAAATTTGTGTACCATGTCATATACACTACTTGACTTCATCGGGTATTTTGGCACAATCTTAACGAAAAAAATCTTATTGGAGCATCACATTCTACTACTTTCCCATCACTAAGAACCAACACCTTATCACTTTCAATAATTGTTGGTGATGTGCAATAGATATTATAGTGTAATTCTTGGACTTGGCTCGTATTATTTGTTGAATGGCACAATTAGTTGTTGTATCCACTGATGTTATTTCCTCATAAAGAACCAGTATGTGTACCTATTTTATCAATGCTCAACCCAAAGATACAAGATACCTTTGCCCCACAATCCAATTTTCTCCATTCAATGATAGCAATCACCTCATATAAGTACCATGATTTTCTCTACCTCTATGAATAAATCTCATCAAACTTGAAGTGTTCCCAAGTTCTGCCACCATCGGGTCATGATCATCGTTGAATGATTATATTCAACTTATCCAAATCCATTGGGTTTGCTTCATGATAATACAAAGACCAGTGTAGGCATGTGTGGTACTTTCACTAGTGAATCCCCATACAAGGCTTCCACAAGGAGACCCAATTCTACCAACATCTTCCCAACATGCATTATGGGGATGAATTTTTAGCTGAAGCATACTTACCTTTGAAATCCAACATCTAGTGCACCATCATTGTTTTACCTACTATTTGAGTATGTCATTTTAAAAATCCCACACCCATTAGAGAGGGATATATCGTGACCTTTATTAAGATATACACATCAAGAGTCAAATGGCTTAGTTATGGGATCTTGGGGCACCCTTGAATTTCGTGTCTTACTTGGTTGCCTTCAAAGACTTTCCTTGGCCACTGAATTTCGGGCTACCAACCATAGGGCTACTTAACCATCTTGCAAACGACATCATCCCTAGTCAAACCTACAAAAAACATTAAATAATAATTTTATTGAAATTCATTTTATTAATTTTGAAAAGCATCAAAAGATATTATGAAATTAAACCTTTAAAATATATTGATAAAATATCTTCATAATTACCTTACTTATAAGGTATTACAAATCTTATAATTTTTGGGACATAAGCACAAGGCACAATGTATTGAACAAGTATGATACAATATATAGGCATCAAGCCTATGAGTGAGATATGACAAGTGTCATAATCTCCACTCCAAGTATCATGCAGAAGACACCACTCCAACTCAAACTAAAAATAATACAAGTGTAGGCATAGTGCACATTATAACAATATTCAAATCTAAGCGGGATAAAAATTTAAATTTTGGCAACCTTCGATGGGAAAATTTCAAATTCCAGCAAGAATAATATTTTGAAAACTCCAATGTGCTTCGTGGAACATTAGTGAAATTCTATGTTGGTGCTTCCAGCTACGCCGCTTGTTGTGGCACAGTGGTCGTCAACAGACCACCACATAATAGGTGTAGTGGATAGCGGGCCACCTCTTATTATAATGACTTTTAGTTTCAACTCTAGTGAGCTCTTGACATCTTGAGATAGCCTGGGACATCCGAATTTGTTTCCAGTATCCTCAAATTGCATGAGCCATTAAGTATTGCAAAACATAATAGTGAACTACTACGATGAAGCACAAATAATATCATAATGTGATGGTGTTGTTTTCAAACTAGGTGTTCCGATAGGATGACTAAGCATAATAAAATTAATAGAATTTTTAACATGTGCATAATAACATTGGCCTGCTACTAAAAAAAATCATTTTATAGTTATTTTAGGTGTGAACTTTGAAATGAGGAAGGGATCCATCGGATGATGCTAACTGCTGACTTGATGGTGTGGACGTCACTACTGGTTTCTTAGGCTACTAGATAAATCATCCCAAGACAAATTGAAAGAAGATAATACTTAATAAAATAGCATCCATACTTGAAAAAAACATCCCATTGGAGCATGATTGTCACTGTCATTTTGATGTACTACCAATTTTTTTTTGAGAAACTTAGATTCATGCAAGAGGTCCTTCAAGCGAGAATTTCACAATACCAAACAAATAAAAAATCTTCTTTTATCATCTATAACTCCTTATGGGCATCGTAAATGCAATGGAGAAACATGGGAACATGATGGTGCTGAGAATCGCATTGTTTGAGGTTATCATTGTGATATTCTCACAATGACACTGAGAGGGGGGGTTGAATCAGTGTAGCTATTAAAATTCAAATCTACAACACTTAATTCTGAAGCAAAGAGAACTTAAAAATAGGTAAAGCAATTTTCACAAGAGAGCACACCACAACACACAATGTAACGAGGTTCACCAATTTGGCTACTCCTCAAAAATGACTGCTTGGACTCCAATCCAAATCCAGCCTTTGCAAAACACCAATTTTACAAACACTTTACCAAGCACCCACTGGAAGGAGCACCAACCCCTTTTTTTTTTTTTCAATAGATAGGAGCACCAACCCCTAATGCCAAGCACCAACTTGGACTGCAATTCTGAATTATCTTAATGACATAAAAATGCCTTCGCTGTTTACACGACCCTGACTGGTCTGCAATTAATCAAACTCTGCACTCTCTCACGACTCTGCTTATTTCTCTCTCGGCCCTCTTCTAACCCTCTTTTCACAGCAATTTCTCACATACAGCAGCAACCCTATTCTTCATGCAGACCTACTTTTATAACAACTTAGTCTCTATTTTTAACTTCCATATTTACGCATGCAACCCGTAACTGTTCCTTTAATATTCTCTTCTGCCACTTGTCAACTGTAACATCTTCTTTATGTAACTCCTTTTGTATTTATAGAGTGGGCATTTCATTAAATACGTTACATGCAACATATACCTCTACCATGACTGTACGTCTTCTTGAACATAACTGTTCGTATTCATTTCTATGCATGCATGCATTTTTTGATTCTATTTATGCGACTGTTCGATTTCTCCTTCTTCGACTGTTCTTAAAATAGTTGCATGCTTTTCCTCTACAACTGCCCCTTTAACTGTTGTTCTGCTTCAGTTAACTGTCAGTGATCGTGCTGTCGCGACCTGTCGCGAAATCGTGACACTTCTGTCTCTTTATGCTCTTCTCGCCTTTTACCCGTGAAAACGCAACATGTCACGAAATCGTGACATTTTTGGCCTCCTTGTTCACCTCTTGTCTTGCAGCCATGAAAACCAGACATGTCACGAAATCGCGACACTTTTCGCTTCCTTGCACTTCTCTGCCTTTCGCCCGCGAAAACGGAACATGTCGCGAAATCGTGACACTTTCGCTGCCTTGTGCCTTTTCTGTCTTTGGCCAGCGAAAACACATGTCATGAAATCGTGACACTTTTCGCTTCCTTGCACTTCTCTGCCTTCCGCCCGTGAAAACGGAACATGTCACGAAATCGTGACACTTTCGCTGCCTTGTGCCTTTTCTGTCTTTGGCCAGTGAAAACACATGTCATGAAATCGTGACACTTTTCGCTTCCTTGCACTTCTCTGCCTTCCACCCGTGAAAATGGAACATGTCATGAAATCGTGACACTTTCGTTGCCTTGTGCCTTTTCTGTCTTTGGCCAACGAAAATGGAACATGTCGTGAAATCGTGACACTTTTCCTCCTTGACGCTTTCTCTTCGAACCTATCATGAAATCGCGACACTTTCTCTCCTTGGCACTTTCTCTTCGAACCTGTCATGAAATCATGACAGTTTTCTTTGCCTGTGCCTTCTCTCCAAACATGTCATGAAATCATGACAGTTTTCTTTGCTTGCGCCTTCTTTCCAAACATGTCACGAAATCGTGACAGTTTTCTTACTTGCCTTCTTTGCTTCCAACATGTCATGAAATCATGACAGTTTTTCCACTTGGCTTCTTTGCCTCCAACATGTCATGAAATCATGACAGTTTTCCTTGTGCCTTCTCTCTCCTCGGCCATGTCATGAAATCATGACAATTTTGCTTGCGCCTTCTCTCTCCTCGGCCATGTCATGAAATCATGACAATTTTGCTTGTGCCTTCTCTCTCCTCGTCCATGTCGTGAAATCGTGACAATTTTGCTTGCGCCTTCTCTCTCCTCGGCCATGTCGCGAAATCATGACAATTTTGCTTGCGCCTTCTCTCTCCTCGTCCATGTCATGAAATCATGACAATTTTGCTTGCGCCTTCTCTCTCCTCGGCCATGTCATGAAATCGTGACAATTTTGCTTGCGCCTTCTCTCTCCTCGGCCATGTCACGAAATCGCGATAGAAAACATGTCGCGATATCGCGACAGTTTTCTTACTTGTCTTTTTCTTTGATTTTTAGAATCTGGGCCACTTCTGTCTTCTTGGAAATTCACTGTACATGATCTCACTGACCTCTGAACTCTTGTCCATTGTATCAACTGCATCAACTGATCTATCTTTTTGTGTTGACAACAATGACAATACTTTTGTTGCACCTTGCTCAACAATCTCCCCCTTTGGAATTGTTGGCAACACTCATGCACTCTCCTGGAATTCTTCTCCCCCTTTGACAATAATACCAAAGGGCTGCTGCAGACTCCCCCTGAGTCTATGCACAACATTCTCAGATACACATTGTTATAGTTAGCAAAAATCATGAATATGAGCAAAACTATAAACATAGGCATAAATGCTCCCCCTGAGAATGTGATCCCAATTGATAGTCAGTTCTTGGGAAATGTGACTACTCCCAACTTACTCCGAAGGTACTCAAAAACTTCCTTTGGCAATGGTTTTGTGAATATATCTGCTACTTGCTCTGTAGTCGAAACAAAATCCAATTTGACCTCACCTTCTGCAACTTTATCCTTCAAGAAGTGATACCGGATTGCAATATGTTTGGTTCGAGAATGCATAACCGGATTCTTTGATATGTTTATAGCACTGGTGTTGTCACATTTAACTGAAATTGGCTCTTTGAAGTGAATACCAAGATCTTTCAGGGTTTGTCTCATCCATAATATCTGTGTACAACATGTTGTTGCTGCAATGTATTCTGCCTCTACTGTGGATAGAGAGACTGATTCTTGTTTCTTGTTGTGCCATGCTACTAGCCTGTCTCCAAGATAAAATGCTCCTCCACTGGTACTCTTTTTGTCATCAATACATCCTGCCCAATCTGCATCAGAATATGCAATAAGAGTGAAGTCCTTACCTTTTGGGTACCATAACCCATACTCCATAGTACCCTTGAGGTACCTAAAAATCCTCTTCATGGCTGTCACATGAGTCTCTTTGGGACTAGCCTGAAATCTTGCCACCATGCATACTGCCTGTAAGATATCTGGTCTGGTAGCTGTCAAATACAACAGACTTCCAATCATAGATCTGTACATGGTTTGATCTACATCTGGAGATTTGTCATCCTTGCTCAACTTGCAACCTGTTGTCATGGGAGTGCTAACAGGTTTACTATCCTCCATTGTGAACTTTTTCAACATTTCTTTCACATATTTAACTTGAGAAATAAAAATGCCCTTTTCACTTTGATTGACTTGCAGTCCGAGAAAATAAGAAAGTTCACCAATCATAGACATCTCAAATTCTTTCTTCATTTTATTTGCTATGTCACTACGAGACTTATCATTGCTGCTGCCAAAAATGATATCATCTACATAAACAACAAGGACAATAAGATGGACATTCTCTATTTTGACATATAGATTGCTGTCCACCAAACCTTTCTTGAACCCCTGTTGAATCGGATAGTTATCCAGACCTTGCATACCATGCTCTGGGTGCCTGTTTTAAACCATACAAAGCTTTCCTCAACTTGCAAACAAAGTTGGGATTATCACCGAGTTGGAAACCATCTGGCTGCTCAATGTAAACCTCTTCTTCCAGTTTTCCATTCAGAAATGCTGATTTTACGTCCATTTGATATACCTTGAAATTTTTATGAACTGCTAAAGCTAGAAACATTCTGATTGCCTCTAGTCTGGCTACTGGTGCAAAGGTTTCCTCAAAATCAATACCTTCAACCTGTGCATAGCCTTTACAGACCAGTCTTGCTTTATTTCTTACAACTTGTCCATCTTCGTTCAATTTATTTCGAAAAATCCATTTAGTACCGATTACATTTTTATTTGTCGGCCTTGGTACTAACTCCCAGGTTTTGTTTTTCTCAATCTGATCTAGTTCTTCATTAATTGCTTTCATCCAACTTTCATCTATGCTTGCTTCAACAACATTTTTGGGCTCAATGCTAGATAATAGAGAGTAGTTCCGTACTCCTGCTCTTCTAGTCTGAATACCAACTGTTGGGTCCCCAATAATCTGTTCTCTGGGATGATTTTTTTGCCAGCTTGCTGTTTTGAATTTCTTGTTTTCTTCTTCTTCTGAGTCAATTCTTAAATCAGTTGGGTCAATTTTTTGATTCTCTTCTGTTTCCATTTCTTCATCTCCTTCAATGACTTCTTCATAAATAGGGTAGTTTTCTTGATAAGTTGTTTCTCGATCTCTACCTTCATCAACTTTAACATCTAGCACTCTCCACAATTTTCTTTAGCCTCTTGTTGTAACATGTGTAGGCTTTGCTTTTTGTTGAGTAACCAAGAAAAATACCTTCGTCAGCTCTATCTTCAAATTTATCGAGATTATCTTCAGTTCGTTTGATGTAGCACTTGCTGCCGAACACTTTGAAATATCTTGTTGTTGCCTTTCTGCCGAACCACAGCTCATACGGTGTTTTGCTTTCATGCGTCCTTAGCATGCACCTGTTTTGGATGTAAACCGTAGTATGGACTGCCTCTTTCCAAAATCTGTCAGCTATTTTGTTCTCAGCCAACATTGTCCGTGCCATTTCCTGCACTGTCCTGTTCTTCCTTTCTACAACACCATTCTACTGAGGTGTTCTTGCTACTGAAAACTGTCTTCTGATCCCATATTTTTGATAGTATTCTGCAAATTCTTCTGAGATAAATTCTCCTCCTCCGTCTGATCTTAGGCATTTAATTCTTTTTCCAGTTTGATTCTCAACCTATTTTTTAAAAATCTTGAACATCTCAAAGGCATCTGATTTAAGCTTTAAAAATAGTACCCATGTCATTCTGGAGTAGTCATCTATGAACAACATAAAGTATTTGTCACCATTTATGCTTTGTGTTCTCATGGGTCCACATAAATCGGTATGTATCAGCTCTAACGGTTTGTTTGGTGAAGTATTCCTTTGCTTTAAATGTGGATCTAGTTTGCTTCCCTTTTTGGCATGAAGCACAGATGCTATTTACTGGTTTGCCAATGGTAGGTATATCTCTTACTGCTCTTTTTGAACTTATTTTTACCAGATTGTCAAAGCTAATATGACCGAGCCTCTTGTGCCACAGCCAATTTTCATCTTCCTGTCCAATCAAGCATGCTCCTTCTGAAGTTTTTGAGAGAGTATATAGATTTCCAGAAGTCCTCGATCCAGTAGCTATCAGCTTCCCACTGTGTGCTTTTCTGACTTCACAGCCCTACTTTTTAAAGATGACTTCATGACCTCTATCACAGATTTGACTTACGCTCAGTAAGTTGTGCTTCAAACCAACTACAAACAGAACTTCTTTGGAATTGATCTTTCCATCACTTATCTTGACTGATCCTTTGCCAACTATTTTGGCTCCATCATTATTTCCAAACTTTACAGAGCCCCCTTCATATTTCTATAATTTTTCAAATTTTTGTTTATCTCTTGTCATGTGACTGGAGCATCCACTATCCAATATCCATGGTGCAGATTTGTTCTGTGCTTTGAATGCTGTCTGAACAATCAAGGATTCCTTTTCTTCCTTGGGTAGCTCCTTTTCTTTCCACTCTGGTTTGGCTGCAGTTTTGGTTACTTGTTTAGACTTTTCTTTGTCAGTAGCCTGTGCATGTTTTTCTGGGAATTTTTTGTTTTGCCTTGAACTGTTTGGTTGAGTTCTTCTTCCCTGATATCTGTTTGCTTGCATATGTGCTTCTACAGTTTCTTGCAATGTGTCCAAAGTTATGACAGTTATAGCATTCTACTTGCATAATCCATCAAGGGTGAAAAGACATTTCTATTGGTGAAATTTCTTTGTCCTATATTATGAATGCAATCTGAAATCTTATGACCGTAAGCATTGCATTTAAAACAATAACCAGAAAAGGAATGATTGAACCTGGGAATTGGTCTTTGCCATTTTGTAGTAGGAGCCACAAATTTTCTTCTCCTTTGATGTGTGACTTTTATGAATCCCTCATTGTCAGCACTCTTCTCGTGCCTGGCACTGTTGCTTTCTTTTGCCTGATTCATTTTTCCTTGATCAACCTTGATCTTATCTTCTTTCTTTACTTGTTCTACTGTTATGGCCTTTGATCCACTTGACGATTCTCCTTCGACAAAGCCCAAGCCAAATTTGATGCCCGTAGTCCTCTGACTATTTATAATCTTTTCAAGCTTTGCAGAACTTCCTTCAAGTTTGTGATAGCAACTTAATTTTTTATTCTTTTCTTCTAGCCGCATTCTTAAGACAACAATCTCTTCTTCCAGTTTGCAGCACTCATCTATTTTCATGGTTAATTGAACTTCGAGTTCTTCAGACATTTTCTTAAATTCTTCTATCTGTACTTTCAAACTGCTTATTATGTCATTCGCATCCTCTAGTTTTCTTGAGACCTTTTTATTATTTTTCCTTTCTGTTTTCAACTCTTTAAGTGCAGCAACCAACTCTCCTTCCAGATAAACTTCAGCCTCATCCTTACTTTTTGTATCACCTTCCTATTTTTCTTCTGTTTTTGCTTCTTCAAATGCCATGAACAGAGCTTCACCTGTTTCTTCTTCAGAATCTTCACCTGAGCTATCTTCAGAAGAGCTGACATTCTTGGATATGAAACTTTTCTTTTTGAAATTGCTTTTCCTAAAATTTGGTTTCTTCTTCCAGTCACTTCTTTCTTGGTGTGACCCTTCATCACTTTTGGTTTTCTCATTCATTGGACACTTAGCTGCAAAGTGACCGACCCCTCCACAATTGAAACACTTAAACGGTAACTTTCCTCTATATTTTCCTTTTCCCTTTGTAAGTTTCTGAACAAAGTTGGCTTCCGTTTCATCAGATGTCTCTTCATCCTCGGATTCTTGTTCAGCTTTTGTATTCTTGTGTGCTTTAAAAGCAGCTTCTCTGTCTATGGGCTTAGTTTGTCCTATTCTCATTTCGTATGCAGTCAAAGAACCATGCATCTCGTCCATGCTAAAATTATTTAGATCTTTAGCCTCTTCTATTGCAGAAACTTTAGAATTAAATCTTTTGTGAAGAGTTCTAAGTACCTTTTTCATGACAACTGCATCTTCGATTTTTTTGTCGAGTCCTCTGATTGCATTAATGATTCCATTGACTCTCAGCATATAGGCCTCTATGTTCTCATCGTCATTCATTTGTAATGCTTCGAACTGAGCTCGATGAGTTTGCAGCTTGGCTTCCTTGATCTTGTTGTCTCCTTCATGGATGCTCTTTAGTTTGTCCCACATGTCTTTTGTTGATGTACAGCTCATGATCCTTATCAGTTCACTGTCTACTAGCCCACACATTATGGCATTCTGTGCTTTGGAGTTATTCTCAAACTTCTTCTTCTCAACAGTATCTGTTGGAGGAGTAGCGGGTACTGTGTATCCACTTTCTACTGATTCCCAAATGTCGTATCCTAACGCACTCAGATATGTCTGCATCCCGAGTCTCCAGAATGAGTAATTAGTTCCATTGAACAAAGGAGCTTTGTTTGATGAGAATCCTTCATTACCTGCCATTGTGTTCCTTCCAAGATCACCTTAGCTGATTAAGCTTTGTTCAGGAACCTTGCTCTAATACCAATTGATATTCTCACAATGACACTAAGAGGGGGGGTGAATCAGTGTAGCTATTAAAATTCAAATCTACAACACTTAATGCTGAAGCAAAGAGAACTTAAAAATAGGTAAAGCAATTTTCACAAGAGAGCACACCACAACACACAATGTAACGAGGTTCACCAATTTGGCTACTCCTCAAAAATGACTGCTTGGACTCCAATCCAAATCCAGCCTTTGCAAAACACCAATTTTACAAACACTTTCCAAGAACCCACTGGAAGGAGCACCAACCCCTTATTTTTTTGCTTCAACAGATAGGAGCACCAACCCCTAATGCCAAGCACCAACTTGGACTGCAATTCTGAATTATCTTAATGACATAAAAATGCCTTCGTTGTTTACACGACCCTGACTGGTCTGCAATTAATCAAACTCTGCACTCTCTCACGGCTCTGCTTATTTCTCTCTCGGCCCTCTTCTAACCCTCTTTTCACAGCAATTTCTCACATACAGCAACAACCTTATTCTTCATGCAGACCTGCTTTTATAACAAATTAGTCTCTATTTTTAACTTCCATATTTATGCATGCAACCCGTAACTGTTCCTTTAATATTCTCTTCTGCCACTTGTCAACTGTAACTTCTTCTTTATGTAACTCCTTTTGTATTTATAGAGTGGGCATTTCGTTAAATACGTTACATGCAACATATACCTCTACCATGACTGTACGTCTTCTTGAACATAACTGTTCGTATTCATTTATGTGCATGCATGCATTTTTTGATTCTATTTATGCGACTGTTCGATTTCTCCTTCTTCGACTGTTCTTAAAATAGCTGCATGCTTTTCCTCTACAACTGCCCCTTTAACTATTGTTCTACTTCAGTTAACTATCAGTGATCGTGCTGTCGCGACCTGTCGCGAAATCGTGACACTTCTGTCTCTTTATGCTCTTCTCGCCTTTTACCCGCGAAAATGCAACATGTCACGAAATCATGACATTTTTGGCCTCCTTGTTCACCTCTTGTCTTGCAACCGCGAAAACCAGACATGTCACGAAATCATGACACTTTTCGCTTCCTTGCACTTCTCTGCCTTCCGCCCGTGAAAATGAAACATGTCACGAAATCATGACACTTTCGCTGCCTTGTGCCTTTTCTATCTTTGGCCAGTGAAAACACATGTCATGAAATCGTGACACTTTTCGCTTCCTTGCACTTCTCTACCTTCCGCCCGTGAAAATGAAACATGTCATGAAATCGTGACACTTTCGCTGCCTTGTGCCTTTTCTGTCTTTGGCCAGCGAAAACACAACATGTCATGAAATCGTGACACTTTTCGCTTCCTTGCACTTCTCTGCCTTCCACCCGCGAAAATGGAACATGTCATGAAATCGTGACACTTTCATTGCCTTGTGCCTTTTCTGTCTTTGGCCAAGAAAACAAAACATGTCACGAAATCATGACACTTTTTCTCCTTGACGCTTTCTCTTCGAACCTGTCATGAAATCGTGACACTTTCTCTCCTTGGCGCTTTCTCTTTGAACCTATCATGAAATCATGACAGTTTTCTTTGCCTGTGCCTTCTCTCCAAACATGTCATGAAATCATGACAGTTTTCTTTGCTTGCGCCTTCTTTCCAAACATGTCATGAAATCACGACAGTTTTCTTACTTGCCTTCTTTGCTTCCAACATGTCACAAAATCATGACAGTTTTTCCACTTGGCTTCTTTGCCTCCAACATGTCATGAAATCATGACAGTTTTCCTTGTGCCTTCTCTCTCCTCGGCCATGTCATGAAATCATGACAATTTTGCTTGTGCCTTCTCTCTCCTCGGCCATGTCATGAAATCATGACAATTTTTCTTGTGCCTTCTCTCTCCTCGTCCATGTCACGAAATCATGACAATTTTGCTTGCGCCTTCTCTCTCCTCGGCCATGTCATGAAATCATGACAATTTTGCTTGCGCCTTCTCTCTCCTCGGCCATGTCATGAAATCATGACAATTTTGCTTGTGCCTTCTCTCTCCTCGGCCATGTCGTGAAATCATGACAATTTTGCTTGTGCCTTCTCTCTCCTCGGCCATGTCATGAAATCATGATAGAAAACATGTCGCGATATCACGACAGTTTTCTTACTTGTCTTTTTCTTTGATTTTGAGAATCTGGGCCACTTCTGTCTTCTTGGAAATTCATTGTACATGATCTCACTGACCTCTGAACTCTTGTCCACTGCATCAACTACATCAACTGATCTATCTATTTGTGTTGACAACAATGACAATACTTTTTCTGCACCTTGCTCAACAATCATTGAATGAGCCATAGTGGAGGATGTCCCATTGTGATTAGAAGTACAAAATGCATGCACACCAGATTTTGCAGGTTCTTGATCTTCTTAACTAGTCTTGACTCCTCCATAGATTTGATCACCTCTCTTAAAATGGTAAAAAATAGTAGTGGTCAGGTCCAATCATAAATTCTATTGGGCCACAGTGGGTCCCTATGCTCAAGGGCACCAAATAACAGGTATAATTGCATAAAAAATATGCATATAACTATGAAATCTTCCTTCGAGCTCCACCATAAAATCATGCTGTCTTCAAAAGCGTATAGATTTAGTTTACCTCAATCCACTAGAGACAACAAATAACAACCTATACACAAGAGTGCACAACAATCCGTATGAACAACAATACAATCTACAAATTTTTATTTCCATCGATCTACGATTTTGATAACAAATAGTCATGCGCTCTACAAATTTGAGTAATCGCTCTTCAAAGTCTGCAATCACGGGTCCTCTCTGATGATATCTCTTTGATTTCTAGTGTCAATACTATCAACTTTTTCTCTTTATATTTGATCTGGGTATTTTTCATATCTTGTATTAACCGTCTGCACCACTCATAGATCCACCAAAAAATATTAGGTAAGAAACTAATCTTCAATCTCAAACTCCTTCAATGGAGAAAAGGACACTTGGTTTCAATATCTTCTTCTTCAACAGTGAGGACACTTATATGCAAGTCGATGATAAATGTCCTTGCATAATGTAGGGAACCAGAGAATATCAGGGATCTCCACAGTTCTTGACTACGCCAATGAAAACAAAAAAAAAGCATCTTTAGTGGACACGTTGAATTGAAAAACACTGCGGCAAGGATTTTTTTAAATTATAAGGTGATCTGTTCTAACATTAATCAAGATCTCGCGCAGTGGATGGATAGGGCCTACACAAGAAAATAAATCAGAAGCAAGAAAAAAAATTTGCTATTTATAAAATAACTTCTTTTAAACACTCTCCAAACACGTCTTCTCATGTAAGGGTCTCTATCTTAGATCTTCATTGAGCTTCTTTGCATGAAACTGAACCACAAATCCTCTCTAAAAAAATAACAACTTACTTGGACTTTGCTCTCCACAATAACCACATAGATTTAAAACTTTATAATTACGGAAAAGAAAAATTTTAGGAAGGAGGAGAATCCGGTTTCTGATCCACTCAATGAGTGGAAAGCATACTCCCTGACTCCATACTCAAGACCCTAATGTACTACAAGTGGATCTCAATGCTCTGATACCATATGTTGGGACATAATCATAAGGTACAATGTATTGAACAAGTATGATACAATATATAGGCATCAAGCCTATAAGTGAGATATGACAAGTGTCATAATCTCCACTCCAAGCATCATGCAGATGACAACACTCCAACTCAAACTAAAAATAAGACAAGTGTAGGCATAGTGCACATTATAACAATATTATAACAATAATTTCATAACATTATAATTTATTTGAAAGTTAAACATTATAACTTTTAAAATAAAATAATCTTATCCTAAAACATTTTACCACCAAACAAATAATCAAATATAAAAATATCAACATTAATAAGAACACCCTGAAATCAACAAGCTATTTCATTGACAAAAAACAAAAAAAACAAAACACAAATTTTTAAATTTTTACGTGGGTCTCCAAATTTGGGGTGTTGTGAAGTGGTCACAACAAATGGTGACTCTACTAGGAAATGTTCCTGAACATTTCAGACTTAAGAACCCAATTCTAAAATAAACCAAAACCCAAATATTAGAAATATGAGCATCAATAATATCCAAATAATGTGAATAGACCAATTCAACATGAAATAATGGACTCATTCACATCTACTCAATGTGTACAATGTGGTTCCTTTTATACCTTGAAACCATTCAAAATTCTATTATCAATTTTGTAGTTAGGCTTATAGAATTTTCCTCTTTGAAGTGTACCTCTGCATTACTCCACTGCTAGTCAAGTGTCTATAGCTCTGGTGGATGTAACCTTGCTCTCTTCAATATATTGCTCTACTGCCAGTCAGACAATTATAGCCTTGATAGAGGTTATTTGAATCACCCAAATATTATATGAATCACTTTTGCTACTTTTTCTTTGTTTCAGTCTAGATATAGCTCCACTGCCAATCAGGCATCTATAGTCTTGGTGAAGATTATCTAGACTATAGTTATTAATTTGAATTTACTTTCCATTGTTGTTGTTTTTCTTGTATTTTATTCAAGATTTATGTTTCTTTGCAAAATTCACCTACCACTTGGGTTAGAGATCAAGTAAGGTTGACAAAATTAAGTACTTTAGATTTTTTACCTTAATCTACAAAATCGATAAATTTCATTCTTCCAAATTTCAAGGGATATTTATTTAATGTGTTGTAATTTTTATGGAGCTATTGCAATATAATTCCATTATTCCAAATTTCAATATCTTAGTCCAAATTCATAAAGATATATATTAACTAACTCACTTTCCTTTTCTTCAAGTTTTAGATGTTTTCAAAACAGGTAATTTTATCCTAAATGAAACAATTACAAATACTAAAAAAACAACCAAATGTTTATACCCTACGTAAAACATCACCTCACAAGCAAGAATAAACCCAAAACCTTTTACAAAACTAAACATCAAAACATAACATGAACTAAACTCCAAAATTTTGACCAAAATCAATTTATTGCTAGACAAACATATGAAACACATCCAAAATTTCATAGACACAAAACATAAAAAAACATAAACAAAACAACCAACTGACAAGCTCACAAAAATAATTAACTATAAAAACAAGAAAACCAAAACAATTTACAAAAAATATACACTATGTACAAGATGATGCAAAAATTTAAGCTATCCTTTTCCTGGATCCCAAATGCAATTTTCACCATTTAAAAGACATTTATCCTGATATGCATACCGATTTTTATAGGAATCTAGTAAAAATAAGATTAGGATAAACATAGAAACTCTCATTTTGCCAATTTGATTCAATTAAATTAGCAATCCTATAGTGAAACTTCAACACATTGAACTGATAAGACAATGATTGATTTTTAATTCTTTCTTGTCTATTCTTTAAAATGTAGTTTTCACAATTCAATTCATGATTTAGAATTAGGCTTTCTTTTTCAAATATGAGGTCTTGCAAGAAGGATCCTATTTCTAAAAATTTTGAAACCAATTTATTTTCCATGTTTTTAGGTCAATTGAACTTGTACAACAATTTGCAAGCATCTAGGATGTCTCCTAAACAAGAATTATTACAAGATTAAATCTTAGATTTAATAATTATTTTTCTATGAATTTGATTCAAAGTTTCAATCATGTTTTCTTTTGTTTTATTTATGGCATTATATTTAGGAGTTATTTCCAATTCCTTATTAACAACACTTGATATTTCGTTATCAAAATCATGAGCATATAAAGGAACATCATACAACTTATTACCTGGAATTTCCATCAATAACAAAGGTAAATATTCTACCTTGTCATCCATAATCAACACATCATGAGTAGCATTTACCAAAATTTGGTGAGCCATTGCAATTTCTTCTTTTTCTTCATGAGCTCCATCATTGTCATCTTGTAGCCCTTCATCTTCATCAACTACCTGCTTTTCAAAAACATAAAAATTAGGCACCCAATTAAAAATATGTCCATATTTTTCAAACCATAAGTCTTGTCTATCTAAGGATGTGTCAAATAACACATATCCCTAATCAACTACTTGAGTTGTTTCCAATATAATATTTTTATCATTTGAATGAATAGGAGTCAGTTCTAATTCCTTGTTAACCATCAATGATATTTCTTTATTTGAATCTCCAAGACAATCATGTGAATTTGTACCCGAATTTTCAATAGTCAAGAGTAAAAGAGAAGACTTTACCTCTTTCTTATTCATAACAAATGAGTCATAAGAAACATTTACCATTTCTTCATTTTCAATTTCAAAAAGGTATTTAGTAAATTCATCTTCAAAGTGATTCAATTTTGGAACCTTCTTATTTTTGCAATTGGCACGTCATTTTCTGATTGCATGGAAATTTCAAAATCTTCATTTGAGGTAGAATTTTCAACATCCTGCATATCAAGTGAAATAGAAATTTCATCAGTAATATTGTGAGCAAATAATTATTCCTCATGTCTTTTTAAACAATTATAATAATGGTCATCTAGACCCATGGGATGAAACTCTATTGCATCTTCCTCATAATTTTCAAGCTCTTCAAGAAACTCTTCTTCAAATTCACCTTCAACCATTTTTGGTGGCTCAAGGGTTTCTATAGTGGAATCAATTCTTGTATTTTACTTTATAAAATTATCCTAATCTTCCTTTGTGAATAATGGATCTAACCCCTTTATTTCTAAAGGCTCACATGTTTCTAAAACTGAGTTAATTTCTACATCTTGATGAGCCTATTTATCACAAACCTCATTGGTGGATGTTGGTTTTGAAACTTGTACTTCCTCTTGGATAATATCTAGGGTGGTTGTGAAATTTGGACATTCAACTTCATCCCATTGATTGTTCACATTAGACATCATTTGATTTGAGGGTGCTAAATTAGATGATCGATATTGGTTTAAATCCATATCTCCTAAAGAATAGTTCATCATGGGAGAAGGTTGTGCTTCAACCTGACTCATGGGTGGCATCTGATTTTGAGCCTTAGGATTAAGTAATGATAATTGACCCAAATCAATCTCTTTCAAAATACATTGTTGTTGATCCACATCAATCCCTTTCAAAATACATCGTTGTTCTATGGATATTGTCTTCTTGTAGGCTCTAGATAAGGATGAATTTTTAAGACATATCCTTATTCATGTAGAAGTAAAGGAGTCTAAAACTTCCAAGTATATTTGAATGACTTCTTCATTTGAAATGATGAAATATATCTCTATTTCGGTATACAACCTATGAAATATATCATTAAATTGGCTCATAGATTCATTAGATTATTTACAAATAGAGGTAAATTGATTTGATAACAAATCTGTGTCAACCAATTTTCCAAAATTTTCAAGAAATTTTGTTTCTAGTTGAGCCCAAGAATTAATAGAACCTGTAGGTAAATTGATAAACCAATCATTAGCAAATTCATCCAATGTGTATGGAAATATTCTATAGATAACATATTCATGCACAATTTGAAAATGAACCATAATGTTTTTGTATGCATGAATATGTTCTTCTGTTGTAATCGTTCCATCATGCTTATAATGGGGTAAATAATTTTCTACCATTGAACCAGTTTTAACATGCAAGGCTATGTATGAAAAACTTTACAACAATTGAATCATAACCATTTTTCTGAATTTATAGTAGATTAACATTAATGTAGCATAAATCAGAAAATTTCACAATTTTTTTTTTAAATAACAAATTTGAACAATTTCAAATGCTAAAAATTAAAAATATTACCTTTCAGGCCCTCCTTCTAGCGCCAATTTTGTTGAGTGGAAATTTTTTCCAATTGCAAAATCTCCATCACAGTTAGGATTTTAAATGAAAATCCTCTCTTGTAAAGAAATAAACATTTATCCAAGGTTCATTTCACTTGATGTGCTTGTATATTATAAAAATGTATCAAAGAAGTGCTTAGAATACCTTAGTTATTTGCAAATAACTGTTAACAAGGGGTCTGTTTGGTAATATTTTATTATGTTGTGCAAGTAATTGTTCAAGAAACGTAATGAAATGATGAGTGAATTTATTTTATGTTGCTTCTAACATGAATTTATTTCCCATTTTTTTGGAAGGAGGGATCAAGAGAGTGCAGCATCACAAACCATTTAAATTTGAAAACTTTTGGTTACAAAAAGAGGAGCTTTGAAAGAAAATTCCACAGTGGTGGGAAGAATGTCGCCCAGCATATGGGACAACAATGTTTAGATTCCACATACAGCTTCATTATGTCAAATATAAACTGAAACAATGGAGGTGAGCTAACAAGACAGACTTCTAGGTCCAAATATCTCCATTGGTGTCTAGATGGGATGAGGTTCAAAAACACTTTAGGGAAGGAACAATTATAGAGAAGCTCAAAGAAGAGGATGATGCATTGCGTAAAGCGATTGAGGAAATTGACAACCAAGAGGATACCTACTGGAAATAGAAAGAAAGAACCACTTGGTTATTAGAAGGTGATAAAAATATCAAATTTTTCCATCGGACTGCTTGTGCTAGGAGACAGATGAACAACATGGAAGCTCTTCAAGATGAGAACGGACACTCCTTTGATACAATTCTAGGTATGCATTTCCATTAAATGGATTATTTTTCTAAACAATTTAAGTAAAGTATGGGGCAAGATGAAGAGGCTCAAAAAGAAGTTATTGCTATCATACCCTCTGTTATATCTGAAGAAGAAAATCACACCCTACTTAAACCCATTGATAGAGAGGAACTGAAGAATGTAGTCTTTGGAATGAGCACCAAAAAAACACCAGGTCCAAATGGCTTTCCAATTGAGTTTTTTCAGGCCTTCTAGGATAACTTGGAGGAGGATGTAATGGTTGTTATAGAGGAGTCCAAATGTAGTAAAAGAATGCTTAAAGAATTAAATCATACTTTCATTACCTTAATTCCAAAAGGGGAGGAAGGGGTACATATTTCAGATTATAGACCTATTTCCTTATGTAATGTCATATATAAAATAATCACAAAGGTAATGGCTGAGTGGCTAAAACCTCTTCTACATAGCATTATCTCCTTAGAGCAAGGGGGTTTTGTAGAGGGTAGGTAGATCTTGGATGGTGTGGCTCTAGCTCAGGAGGCAATCCATTCTATTCAAACATCTGGTAATAGAGAAATGTTCATAAAATTAGATATGTCAAAGGCTTATGATAGGGTGGAGTGGAGTTTCTTGTCAAAGATGATGGCAGCATTTGGTTTCTCTTAGGATTGGATAGAATGGGTCATGAGTTGTGTTTCTACTCCGACATACTTAGTGTTAATCAAGGGTCTTCCCTCACAACCGTTTGGAGCTACTCGAGGCCTTCGTTAAGGATATCCTTGCTCTCCCTATATTTTTCTCATATTGGCTGAAGGATTGGGTAGAATCATCTTGAGTAGAAGATAACAAGGTTTGCTAACAGGTATCAAGGTGGGTGAGGAATTTTTGACTCACCTACAGTTTGTAGATGACACAGGATTGGTGGGAGTGGCCAACTTCAGGGAAGCAAGAATGATTAGAGATACACTTAATGTCTACCTTAGGGCTATAAACCAAGTCATCAATGATAAAAAATCCAAAGTGGTATTTTTCAATCTTGATCAAAGGCTTTGAGGCAGAATTTTAGAGATCTTGGGATTCACAAGGACTTGTCTCCCAGTGGTATACTTGGGGGTCCCTTTGCATTTTAAAAAACCAAAAATAGATATCTAGAGGAATATTTTGGAATGTATCAAGGACAAAATTAATAATTGGTCTCACAAATGGTTAAGCTATGGGGGTAGATTAAATTTTTTACAGTTAGTCATTCAGGCCATGCCAATTTATAAATTTTCTATCCTTGTTGCCCCACATACCATATGGAAAGAGTTGGACAAGATGGCTAGAAAATTTTTATGGGAAGGAGTAAAACGAGAGAGGAAATGGGCCTTAGTAGGTTGGAATAAAGTAAGTCAGCCCAAGGTAAAAGGGGTTTGGTACTGAGAAGATCAAAGTTAAATAATAAAGCTTTGGCTGGAAAGCTTTACTGGAGGTGGATTTCCCAACCAACTTCTTTATTCAGTAGAATATTAACTAGTAAATATTTGGGAAAGGTAAACCCAAATGAGGTGGGTCATTTCTCTTTGGATGGTAATGGATCCTTAGTGTGGTAGGCTCTCAAGTTAGGATCTCAGGTAGTAAAAGATGGATTATTTTGGAAAGTGGGGAGAGGGGAGAAGGCACAATTTTGGACAGATTCATGGGATCAATACCCACCTATCATTTTTGAATTTCCTGAACTGTAACCAATAAAAACAACCATAGAAACCAGGGGGTGGGTCCAAATTGAAATTTATTTCAACACTAGTCAGCTGGGGATTATAAGTTTAAGCAGTTTAAGAAGTTGGATGAGTGGCCAATTTCAATCCCTCTAGATTTGACACCCATCATGACTAAAATCTTGGTAGAAATATTTCTCACAGGTAGATATGAGGAGGATGAATTAGCTTAGGGCTATGGGAGCCTTTGTGTCTACACAGTGAAGGATGGATATGATAATATCCTTACAGAGCCTCCTCCTCATACATATCAGGTTGAGGATTGGAGAAATATTTGGTAGTCCAAGGATTGGTCGAAAGTAAACTTTTTTGCCTGGAAGTTCATGCATAATGGAATTCTTACTTTTGATAATATTAGATGTAGGGGAATCATTGGTTCATATCAATGTGTTTTATGCTACAAGAATGAGGAAACAATTGATCACTTGATGTTTGAGTGCCCATTCACGTGCCAAATTTGGGAGAGATGGTTTTTATATTATAAAATTCAAGTTAATGGTGATTTGAATTGGATTAATATTTGGGAAAGATGGAAGAGGGGTAGATTTAAATATAAAGCTCTTTGTATTGGTTGGGAGCTTGGATTAAACTTCATTTTGTGGCAAGTGTGGTTGGAGAGAAATGACAGAATTTTTAGAGAAACTTTTTCTTCTTTAGATGGAGTTTGGCAGGTCATTTGGAGCAAAGTCATAGAAACTGTGGCAGTCTATGCTAAAGAGGAAACTCAAGTTGTTATTGGGGCAATGGAGAAGGAAGTTGAAGTGCAAGAGGGACATGATAGAGCTAGTTGGAAACCACCCCTAGAAGGTTGGATTAAAATTAATACTGATGGAGCTGCAAAAGGCAATCCGGGTAGAGCTAGAATTGGAGTGGTTTGCCAAAATCATGTTGGAACAGTGCTCTATTGGGAACTACAAGGCTTGGGAAGAGCCACAAACAATGAAGCAGAAGCCTTAGCTATCAAATCTACTTCTATTTGGGCAGTAAAACAAGGTCATAGGAGGATAATCCTAGAATAAGATTCTCAAATAATGGTTGAAGCTCTAGATTGCATGAGGAACTTTTCTTTGAAAACATGGAGGTTGAGGATTCTTGTCACTCAAATTAAGGAATTATGGAGGGAATTAGATGATGTGATTCCAATTTATGTGAGTAGAGATATAAATAAAGTGGCAGACTTCCTGGCTAATATGGGTATTGAGAAGGAGGTAGGGGTTCAGTGGCATAGTGACATGGCTATTGAGGATGAGATGATTAGGTAGGTTGGTGAGCAAATCCAGTGCTTAGCTAATTTGGATAACCATTCCAGAAATATTATTTAGGAGATGTGTGTTTCAATGTAGATCTTCTTTTATAGCTATAAATAGGTGAATAGTCATTGTAGAAATACGGTTTAAGAGATTTGGCTCCAATGCAAATATTCTTTTACTGTTGTAAACATGTGTTCTCTTTGGCTAAGGTTGGGAAAAGTCTCATCCCAACTTGTAAATGATATTTTTTTTTAATACAAGTTTTTTCAAATTATTTTTCAAAAAAAAAAAAAAAACATGAAAGAAAAATGATTCAAATGATTAATATTGAAATATAATAACCTTTAAAATAACTTATAAATTAACCCCACCCCTCCGCCTTTGATGAAATTACAATTTTCATAAAGGAAAATTAATCTATAGCATTAAAGCAATGGCCTTTTGAATGCCATATAAATAACCTCTTTTAATGAAATTAATTTTCATAAAGGTAAGTTAATTAATTGCTTGAAAATGAAATTCAAAACTTGAAATGTAAAATAAAGCTTTTGAAATTATAAAATTCCTTAAAAATATGAATTTTATAAATAATTTTATAATTTCAAATTTATTATTTTAAAATCAAATCTTTGCTTGTGCCTTTCTCATTTTGGATTTTATTTTTATTTTTTAATATTTTTTATTTAATTTAGAAAACTTAAAAAAAAATTGAAAAGATAAGGTTTAGAAAATTAAAATAAAATAATGCAATTTCTACAGGCTACAAATAATAAACAGAACCTATCTAGAATTTTAACTCAATTTATATTGATCAGCAATGACTCAATAAAAATATAAATTGAATGCTATCTTCTATGGAAATAATAATAATATTTGAAAACACATTAATTTCATTAACCCTATAAAACACCATTTATGATTTCTTAAATATAATAAAATTAATGTATTCAATTATCAAACTTTACAGTGCATCTCCAAAAGTCTTTGTAAAAACTTTGTATCTACCTCTCTATAACATGTAACCTGCTTTCTTTTCCAACACTTCTTCAAAATCTTCTCCTTTTTATTGTCAATGTGTCCGACCCCCTTTTCTTGAATATTCATCTCCTTCATAATGTGTCTCTTAGTTTTAAATTAGTTGGTTCTTGGTTCCGTTTCGCCATAGTCGCTATAACAATTTTATAACCACTCTCCATACAAAAATTTATTCGTTTTAATTTTCTTTATCATCATCATGAAAATTTAACCATTCTCTTGTCTTTTCTAATTCCATTTTAAATTCACACTTTTGATCTTATAACCACTAAACATTTGACCATATAAAATAGTTGCAATTGGCTCTTCCTTTGATTATGTCGGTAACCATGTAAATATTGTCTTGCTTTTAGAGAATTGTTCATGTGTGCTTGATTTTGCCAAATGAGTAAAATAAAACATATTAACCAACTTCATGAAAAATCAATTATTAATATTGTAATTTTGATGTAAGGAAACCCACTGTCTATTTATTACAAGCTAGAACCTCCATCTTCACCCCAGTGACAAGTGTTGTGTGAACGATCAGTATTCAAAAATGGGAATTTATTCAGCATTCATCATTAAAAATGAAAAAAAACAATCTTCCACATCTACGGTCCATATGTCAAACATATCTTTGTATATTATTGAAAATCCCTTTGTCAAAATTGTGTGCCATGTCAGATACACTACTTGACTTCATCAGGTATTCCGAAACAATCTTAACAGAAAAAAATCTTATTGGAGCATCACATTCTACTACTTTCCCATCACTAAGAACTAGCACCTTATCACTTTTGATAACTTTTGGTGATGTGCAATAGAGATTACACTATAATTCTTGGACTTGGCTCGTATTTTTTGTTGAATGGCACAATCAGTTGTTGTATCAACTGATGTTATTGCCTCATCAAGAACCAGTATGTGTACCTATTTTATCAATGCTCAACCCAAAGAGACAAGATACCTTTGCCCCACAATCCAATTTTTTCTATTCAATGACAGCAACAACCTCGTAGAAGTGTTGCGATTTTCTCTACCTCTATGAATAAATCTCATCAAACCTAAAATGTTCCTAAGTTCTGCCACCACAAGGTTATTTTCATCATTGAATGATGACATTCAACTTATCCAAGTACTTGGGGTTCATTTCATGACAATACAAATACCGGTTTAGGCATGTGTGGTACTTTCACTAGTGAATTCCCATACAAGGCTTCCACAAGAAGACCCAATTATACCAAAATCTTCCCAACATGTATTACGGGGATGAATTTTTATCTAAAGCACACTTCCCTTTGAAATCCAATATCTAGTGCATCATTATTGTTTTACCTGCTATTCAAGTATGTCATTTTAAAAATCCCACACTCGTCAGAGAGGGATATGTCATGAAATTTATTAATACCAATATATCGAGAATCAAATGACTCAGCTATGGGCACTTGGGGCACCCTTGAACTTCATGTCTCGCTTGGTTTCCTTCGAAGACTTTCCTTGGCCACTTACCGTTAGGCTACCAACCACAAGGATTCTTAACCATATTGCAAACGACATCATCCCTAGTCAAACCTGCAAAAAATATTAAACATTTATTTTATTAACATTCATTTTATTAATTTTGAAAAGTTTCAAAAGATATTCTAAAATTATTATTTTTTAAATATCATGATAAAATATCTTTATAATTACCTTATAGGTATTACAAATCTTATAATTTCATAACATTTTAATTTATTTAAAATTTAAACATTATAACTTTTAAAATAAAATAATCTTATCATAAAGCATTTTAACACCAAACAAATAATCAACCATAAAAATATCAATATTAATAAGAACACCCTGAAATCAACAAGCTATTCCATTGACAACCAAAAAAATAAAACATAAAATTTCAATTTTTTGTGTGGGTCTCCAAATTTGGGGCGTTGTAAAGTGGTCACAACAGACCAATAGATCCTCCAAGTGTAGGCAATAAACACATACTTGTGTGCATGGATTATGTTACCAAGTGGAATGAATTAAAAGCCTTGCCACTAGCACAAACTGAACCAGTTGCTAATTTTCTTTACTTACAAATTATGCAACAGTTTTGAGCACCTAGATAACTAGTTTTAGACCATGGGTCTCAATTTCTCTCAAAATTAATTGAATACTTTGTTAAATATATCAAATAAAACATAGAAAAACTTCACCATATCACCCTCAAGCTAATGGATAGGTAGAAGTTACAAATAGAAAACTTGAAAAGATAATAACAAAAATTGTAGGTGTCAATAGGGTTGATTGGGTAAAAATATTAAAATAAGTTGTATGGGTATATAATACAACTTGGAAAACTACCACAATATTATCACCTTATGAAATGGTTTATGGAAAGCAAGCTATTATTCCTATTGAATTTGAAATAGAGACTCTTTAGACAATGGTACAACTTGTTATGAATTTGGATCAAGCACAAAAATATGGATTGGAAAAATTAAACAATCTAGATGATAGAAGATTAGAGGTATTACACAGTACTGAATTAACTCAAAAACAAAGAAATAAGTGGCATGATAAACATATTGTACTACGAATATTGAAGCTAGAATATTGGGCCTTGCTATTTGACTCCCGCTATCAATATTTCCAAGGTAAGATAAGGATAAGATGACTAGGACCCTATGAGATTGAAGAAATACTTGGGAATGGTACAGTTAAACTCAAGCCTATTGATGATTCAATAAGAAGATTACTATTTAATGGACATAGTCTTAAGCTCTATAGAAGGCCATTATCTAAAGAAGAATTTATAAACCATCTTAAGCAATAGGTTGATTTGCAGTGCATCTATGAACTGCAAGCAACTACTATTAAATAAAAACGCTCTTTTCTTTTCTAAGCAACAAAAATTACCTACTAAATAAAATTTTTGCTCTATAATATAATATATTTAGTAAATAATTACAACCATTAAAAATAGTGTAGCCTAATCAGTCCTCTTGTTTAGATGAGTAGGTTTCGGTAATTAAGATGGATGGCATAAATCTTTACACTACATGGACAATTAAAGGGGATTATCATTGGAAGATAACATTTCTTGAAAATAAACTAGAAGATAACTCTATATTATTTAAATATGCTTCATTTGTTTCATGATGGAGTTATAATATCTAATTTTTTCATTTTCTTATTCATCACTTTTCAATCACAATATCAGGTTTAAGAGAGAATTCAAATTCGGTGTGTGAAGGCATGCTCTTACCTTACGGGAAGGAGGATAACTAGTCATGATGGTATCATTAATTATAAAAAGCAAGGTAATAAAAGACCTTGTAGCCCATAAATAATAAAAAGGGAAGAGAAATAAGGATAGAATTACATTTCCATCCAGATGGAGATGTGATCTGAATCCCCAAAGTTCCACTTTCTTCTCCAAATAATAATAATAATAATAACCATAAGGATAGAATTATGTTTCCATCCATATGGATATGTGATCCAAATCCCCAAAGTTCTAACTTCTCTTAAATAAAAATAAAAGGTCGTAAGGATAGAATTACAATTCCATCCAGATGAAGATGTGATCCGAATCCCCAAATATTTATTTTTTTACTTAAAAGGACAAAGCAATAAGGATAGGGTGACAATTCCCATAAAGACTTTGATAGAGTGTTTGGGAATCTGATTCCCCAAAGCTTTGAACCCCTGCAAGTTTAACAAATAAATACATATTCTATGAAAATGGGCTATGAAATGGTAAATCAAGTGGATACTAGAATGACTTTATTATTTCTCCTCTTCCAAAATGGGTTTAAAAGATGTCTAACTACTAATGAAGATCTATTTTGCAAACTAAAGTATTGATGATTGATATTGGTTTAAATTATTTTCTCACACAAGAACTCCTTAATGAAGCTAAAGGAAGTAGAATAATAAATTGACATATCTAGTGTATTAGAAAGATATGTTACTTGACTATGGAATCTTTTATTAAAAGGCCAAGGAAGGCATCAAAGTTTTTGCATAATATCTTTGCTATTGGGAACAAGAAATTCTATTCTAAGAAGATTTATTATCCTACAAACTTATTTGATGGCTTGACATAAATAAATAATTAGTATATAAGTAAATACCCCCATATTTTTGACTAGGTAAATAAAATAATATTGAAAGAAAAAATTATATATATATTATTATATACATATTAAATATTTTCCACAAAATAAAATTTATAAGAATTTCTCTCCTTATCCCGTTTTGGCTATATAGCCAAAAATACAGTTAGGAGGAGAAGTAAAGGATTTATGTAGTAAATTTCATGATTCAGATTGGGGGAGAAAATAAAAAATGGGAAATTAGATAAAGTATTCTTATGACCCTATAATTAATTTTTTCTATAGATATTTTCCATAGGTATTTTTCGTAGTTGTTTCCCATAGTTTTTTTTCGTAATTTTTTTCTATAGTTATTTTTCGTAGTGGTTTTCTGTAGACAATATCTATAGCCATTTTTTATAGATACTTTTTGTAGTTACTTTCAATAGCATATTTTTGTAGATACGACTTCATAAAAATTCTTCTAAGTATAAATGATTGTAGACTTGCGTATGGTTGTGGACACATGTCAAAGCAAAATCAAATAGTGCAAGGTGATTATCAATAATAATTTTTACAAAATACCTTGGTATAAAAAATAAAAATTGTGCGGGTATTTAAATTTTTTACCATGAATACCATAGTGTGGATATTTAAATCCAAATCCGTAAGCCATAACATGAAAAGTCAAAATGTGGACTCAAATTTAAGAATTGCACACAAAAGGATTTAAATGATCAGCTTTGGAATATGTGCGCAAACGGTTCAGATGAATCGAAGGGCATAAATTAATGAGATAATGAAGATGACTTGTATAAAACCTAGAATATTAAAGTGGTGATGTGGATGCCTATGATTACCTTGTGGTTGAAAGAACCATATGGATTATCAATCAAGCGTATCATAATTCATCACTACCGTTTGAAGGTAAGATGATAATTGGAGCATATTTAAATCATAGATATTAAAAAGCTAACATCAAAAATAGAAGACACATACAGATGGAATAATAAGTCAAAGCACAAGTTAAATATATCAAAGGTAGATCGAGCAAGGGATGTAAGTTTTATTGTTAATTAAAACTAAAAATCAACCTCCTTCCATGATCGATGTAAACCATAACATAAACTTAGGCCTATTAAAATTATAAACCAAATGCCTAAATTCCAAACAACTAAATTTCTTGTCATTCAAATTACCATGCAAGGTGGCAACAAGGCATCGCACCAAGAAAGCAAAATGTAATCCTTCTAAGGTAAGGTGACCACCTCAAATCTAAAATAATCGATCATTCATGTTTGTTCATAGGGTCCAATCAGGTAAAGTGATGAGGATTGAGTGTGGAATCCATCGATCAAAATCATGATCGATGGCCAGTCTTTCTTGAGCTATCAAATAACAAAATAATCCTAATTTTATCAAAATTTCCTCTGCAAGTTGGTATGTGACCACCGCGTATGAGAAAGCATTGATTAGTGATACTTAGTTGCATGAAGTAATGGGAAGTAAAACCATGGATAGAGGTTGTGAACCATTTATTAAGAGGTAATAGAGGGCCATGATTCATCTGACTCCATTGCATGAGAAACTTAAATAAAAAAATATCTCTAAAAATAAAAATTATCATCTTTCTATAGCATGCGAACTCTACAAACTTGATCGAAGCGACTGTGTAGTAGACGGAAGTAACTGTACGAAATATGAAAAAAATTGTGCAATAGATGAAGATGACAATAAGGATTTTTGAGAAATTGTTGTGGACATCGAAGAAGGAACAATAGGGTGGACAACGACAAAAATTTGGAAATAAGAGTAGGTAATTAAAAACAAGACTACAGGTGGTAAAACTTTTTCAAAATTTTAATAGGGAATGAGAAACATCACAAAATTCTAGAGTAGCACTTAGAATTTTCCTTTAATCATTTTTGTAAGCAAAAATATAATGAATTTTCCTTTAATCATTTTTGTAAGCAAAAATATAATGAATTTTCCTTTAATCATTTTTGTAAGCAAAAATATAATGAATTTTCCTTTAATCATATTGCAAAAACATGTATTCAAAATTCAACATTACATTTTTGTTGCATGGGTCAAGATGTACAAAATTTATTTCATTTTATGGTGATAACCCATGCATGAATTTATTGTTAAATTATCTACATATTTTATCCTTTGGCTAAGCATATCTGCAATAGAATTTTAAAAGAATAAAATTTGACCCTATTCTCTCAGAACACCCTACCTTCCTATCTTATAAACCTTACTCCTTTATTTACCATACCTCTATCCATTAAATCTATCACCATAATGTGATCCACATTTCACAAATGTAGTGAACCAACCTCCATTAATACCTAAAATCCCAGTGACTACATCAAGAAAATATTTTAGGAAGCACACTAGTGGGAAGCCCTAACAAAATTTCAAGGGCATGAACAAGGCATGGTAAAGCAATTCATTTTGAACTACGATCCCATGACCATGGTGACCCATGTGGGTGAAGTAAAAATTGAGATTATCCTAGTTTAATTTTTGAAGTCTTAAGTCTCCCTGAGGTTGGCCAGTGGTATTATAAATCCACCTATAAAGGAGTGAGCCAAATGGTTGACAAGTTAGGGATGATATGTGTTGTTACCAGATATAGGGATGTATGGATTAAAGGTGTAGCCACATCTTCACTCCCTCTGAAATGGTAGGAGGCTACCACTATTTTAATAAAAAAAATTATGTTAGAAGGGAGGTTGTCTAATTGTGGGGTTACCATTTAAAAATGTTGTTAAATATCAAATACCCCAAGCATGAGGATTGCATTATCAATCTACCATACTTTCTATAAATATCTATAAAATATATTATTACTAGGTTCCAACCTAATAAATCCAATGATGAGCCCAAACTTCATCTAATTACTGGTTCATCACGGGTTGATAAAATTACTGGTCCTACATAAAGCATATGAAGTAGGAATTTCATGGGACACGGTGGTAGAGGAGGCCAACCTATCCATCTAATTTTAGCCGAGTGAGTCAAAATTGGCTATGGATAGTGTGTCCAAGGAAAATTTTGAATCCAAAATTTAGGAGGAGGAGGAGTCTCCTATGCACAAACATCCTCCCCGTTCCAAGCTAGCTAAATCTTCTCAGCCTACAATAAAATCTAGGCATGAAAAGTATGTTCTAGAAGACCAATGGGAGGGAGAATCATCTAGTCCTAAATAAAACCTGCCTATCTCAGATCTTTCTATTGAAACTCTTGGCCACATTCAGACACAACAAACCCTGTTGCATATCAAATTGGATAGGCTCATAAATGAGTTTTTATAACATGTCACCTTAGTGAAACAAGTTCTCACTCTTCAGGTTGACATCCTTAAATAAATTTATATGGATAGTATGGTAAAACTGGTTGACCTAGTCATCCAACTGATGAATATCAGTACATCCCCTAAAAAATCTCCATGTTTATGAAAAATCCAAAGAAAACGATGAACTTTTCCAAGCATTTTGAGTTTACCAAGGTGCTTGATGAGGATAGCTCAATTCCATTTTTTGAGTTTCTCTCCCAACAATGTTAAAGGTATACACATAGCCCCCAAATAATAGAACCAGTTATTGAGATAGGGATGCATCAAGTAGGAATTCCTCTTGGCGTTGGGATACCTCACAAAGTTGATATGGTGATTAAAAAAATCATTGAAACTGTATAACCATTTCCCTCACTGTAAAAGTAGGACATGCAACATGAATCAAAGGATGAAGGGCTTACGAAGGTTGTGCACATAAATACTATGGTTGTTGAACTGCCACTCGATACCAAGAAGATCAAATCACAGGTATAGAAAGTAAAGCATGAAAGAATATTTCTAGCAAAACTATCAGCTCCATCTTGGGCTTCATCCTGGCTTAGGTCTAAACAAATTTAGATCTTAAAAACTTTATCACACTTTGTTTTAAACTTGCATATTCATTCCTTGTATATATTCACAGTAGATTAATTGTTACATCTACAGTAGCTTATTTGTCATATTTAATTATGTTTTCTTTATTTTATGTCACAACATTCTGTCAAGTTATGATTGCTATGTATTTTATCTTAAATGTTACTATATTATCGGTTGTACTTGCAAAAAATTTATATGATTACAATGATAGTATTAAATATCGTATTTATAGAATTTCATCTTTAAAAAAGTACACTATTTTATTTATTTTATCTACAATATTATATTTGCATCATTCTATTATGTTGTGACATTTAACCGCATATGCATGAGGACATGCATTCTCTCTAGTTTGGGAGGAAATGATGAGTGTGAGATTGATATTATATTATGCAGTATTTATCTTGATTTTTATATGCAAACTTGATAAAAATAAATGTGTTTCGATGATTATTACATCTTATTTACATGATTTATGAGTGTATTCAACTTATAAATATTAAGTGATATATATCTGTATTTTATACAAATTATGTGAGTTTCCTATATATTTTTGGTAGATAAATATTGCAGGTATTGCATATGATATCTCACGGTAGAACACAAGACAAATTTCAAGTATGAACGAACTAGTTGTGTGAAGATTTTTCTAAGAAGTTGAGTGGAAGTGCATTGTGAAAAGGTGCTACAAAATACATCTACAAAAAGGTGTTACAAAAAACACCTATAGAAAGGTGTTATATAAAGTACCTATTGAAAAGGTCTATCGAAATAACGTTGATCAAATAAATTATCTGATGCATTGGAATTCCACGTCCAATGACAACGTAGCAACATCATGTTGATTATACAGTCAGCATAAATGTTAATGTGGTGGCATTAATATTTGGTGTATGATTTAATCCATATTCTATATTTTGTAACATGATATTAAAGATATACATTGTTAAAGTTGTTAATTTTACAAGATTCGAATGAAACCTTAATTTGTATTTTCCTTGAGAATAGGACAAACAATTATTGTACCTTGTCAACAAGTTATTCAAATTTAGGATCTTCATTATGAACACTTATCAAATATACCACTTGGATAATTTTGATTGTAATAAGTCCAAGGGTAGTTGTTAGTGTGTCTTAATTATAACATGGCAGAAGATAATTTTATTATAAGATATCTAAGTGACATTATAAAATACAAGGTAGATACCTTTGAAAAGGTCTAATGGTCTATGGTATACAATTGCTATTATGAAGGCTTGATGTTTGAATAAGTATGTCCACATAGTATGTATGCATGAAGAATTAGAATTCATCAATAAAGTAGTATTTTCTTCCATGATTTCAACAATGGTATTTTGTATCTTTGCATGATTTATTTATCTTTGTAAACTTTATTTTACTTTCCTACATCAATGAATTAAATAGCATTAGATTAGTAGAATGAAACATTAGTTATTGAAGTAAATTAGAATAGAGGAGAAGAGAATTACATTATCTTCTAGGAGGTAGGGCCCACTTCAAATAGTCAATCCCTTGATTTATGTCTCCTAAAATAGAGTAGAATTAGTTAGTAAGTAGAATTAATCGTAGACCATAAGACAACTTAAAATGCATTATAAAATAAATCAAATAATTAAAATCATAAATGCATTATTAGATTGCACATGGACCCACAACACCTAGAATTAGTCTACATTAATTGAAATTTTAATATTTCATTTTATTTTATTTTATTTCTTATCATTTTTATTCCCTGCAACTGAAACTGAGAAAACATAATCAAGTCAAAGGTTAATAATTACGGAATAATCTATACAAGATTTATTGTTCTTTACTAGATTGACAAATTTAATGTATGAGATACAACTTGATAGTGAACCTACAAAAAAGACTAAAATGGGGAAAAATAGAAGATATATTAGTTTTAGGGGGACTTCTATGATATTAAGGAATATTTTGAACTTCCTTGGTAACAGTCAAGCCCCCTGTTCTTTTGAAAAAAGTGAACATGAACCCTTGGAAGATGATAATCTCTAAAAAGACTAAAAAATAAAATACTATGAAAGTTAAGATTCACTAATAAGAAATTGCTAGTGATTAATATCAATTTAAAATAGGAAATTCCAATTTGAAAGATGATTGTCTAACCCACTATATTAAAATCATTGATTATAGGATGTTTTTTGTGCCTTAAAAATAAAATCACAATATGTAGAGTCTGTTACCAATAATTTTTATTTTAGATATATAAAATAAGAATAAATCCATAAAAATATAATTACTAGGTTCTCCTAATGTTATAAATTTTAAAGAAATAATAATTGTGTTGATTGTGTGAACAAAAATTGAGAAAATCAAGTTTGTTACCTGCCAGTATTATGGGTGGAAAATTTTTAGGGTGTGCCTGCAAAGTTAGAAGCAATGTTATATTTGATGTATAATAGTCCAAAATAAAAATATTGAGCCCTGGGTGATTCTTGCAAGTCTTGCACAAAGAGTAAGTTGAATTAAACAAATTTGATGCATATGAAAGATAGAGTGCCAAAATAAAATTGGATGAGGATGAAAATACTACAAGAAGATAAATTAGATAGTAAGAAAGGGTATGATAAATCAATATATTAATATTAGTAGAGAATCTAGAAGACTCCTAATACAAAAAACACAATGAGAAAAACTCCCCTTCCCACCACAAAAGAGGTGTTATTGCATGCACTATCTCGAGAAACATAATGATAAAAAAGGTACCTACAAAAATATATCCTAAGATCTTGCGTAAAGAAGAGATTAGAATATTTATATGAGATAATTCCTTGAGAATATGTGCACAAATTTTGTTCTTGCATCTGATGCTTGAGAAGGCATGTAGGCAAAAAATCATTTTGTTTGTTCTTAGAGTGCAAAAGAATTTTGATATAGCTCTGCTATCATTCAATAACTTGTTCTTTTTGGGTAGTAGGTACCTTAATTTATAGAATTTGAGAAGGGATACAATGGGAAAATATTCCCAAGTTCACATGAAGGAGTTCAAACTAGAAAAACTAGTTCCAATTGGCATGAAAGTAGGATTGAGGAGAACACCAGGTTCAAATTGGCAAGTAAGCAATATTGAGAAGGTTGGTAGGATAAAATAATGTTGGAAAAAGCTCATATATTACAAGATTATAAATATTATGATATATACCCATATTATCTTAGTTGGAAGAAGCATTGGCATGGATAAGAATAATCATGAAATTAGAAAAATTTCTATTTTTTAAGTTTGGGGATAAATTTATTGTCTATAAAAATTTTCAACTATGAACTTGTTTGAGCCATGATTTTATCCATTTTGACCATTAGAGGGAAAGAAAAGTCAAAATTTGTCTTTGTATAAAGTTCTCTACCAAGAGAAAAATTTCTACCAATGATTTTAACAAATTCATCAATTAGGTAAATTTGTGGCGGTGAACTTGTCTAGGCTACAAATTTTCCAACTAGGTATTTTTTTTGCATTCTGAGGCATTGATTGTTATAGAAGTATAGAAATATTTATACTTGTTGGAAATATTTTTTTGATCTCATTTTAATGGTGGTGATTTTGTGAAATTTTGGGGAGATTCGATAGGAAAAATTATGTCCCAAATATGATGGTATATTTTTGATTGGATATATGCTCCATGTTTAAGTTTAAGAAGGCAAATTTGGTTGTGTTGATTAGAGGGCTAATATATGTGGATAAATTTATGGAATTAATGAACTCATGTGATACCAAGGTGTTCTAACATTGGGTGTCTACATTTTTCTCCTTTTTGAGGCATTCATTGTGAAATGAATGCTTCAAAATCTACTATAGATGGCCCAATTGAGAAATAGGGGAACCTATTTTCTAATGTTAAATTCAAGGTTTAAAGGATTATGTGTTGCCTAAAGGACTTCATTTTAGTTATGCCTATAGGAATTGGTTAGAATTGACCATAGGAATTCACATTAGGTATGACCATAGGAGTTTGTTATATTTTCTTAGAGGAATTCTTGTTTGTATTGCTTGAAGGACTTCATATTTTTATTGCTTAGAGGACTTAGTATTTTGTATTTGATGTTTTCAAGTTTTTTTTTTACCTATATCATGATGAACTGAAGGATTTTAAACATGCCTAGACCATAGAGGTCTGCAGGACTTTAAACATATGTAGATCTTTTAAATATTTTATATCATTTTGTAGAATCATTTATATGTGCCTAGGATTTTATAGGGCTTTGATTTGTAATAATGTTAGCATTTCTTGGAGGACTTAATCAACATTGGCTAGAGGACTTAGTCAGTATTTCCTAGAGAATTTAGTCAAGATTGTTGTATGTCTAGTTCCTAAACCTTATGAGTATAAAAGACTTTAATCATAGATGCATGCTTGGATCCTAAGTATTTGGAGGACGTTAAACATGATGAGATGTCTAGACATTTCTTTGGTCATGTGTATATTATTGTTTGTTTGAATTACATATATATGCCTAGACTTGTTAGGCCTTCATGCATGGTTAGACCATTTCCAATCTAGAGAATTATTTATATTTACTTAGATTTTCTAGGGCCTTTATGTATTAGAGGCCATTGTCAGCCTATATAATTATACCCATGTTTTCTAGGTATTTTATATGTATAGAGTTCATTATAAGCCTATATAATTATGCCTAGGATTTTTAGGGATTTTATGCCAGACCATTGTTTAGATTGCTAGGGTATGAAGAAATTTATGATATTTATAAGAAAATTTATGTCGAATGGCTTAATAAATATGCATTGATGTGTGCCTAGACCTTGTGGGTCCAAAGGTATTTAAACAAGATGTGTTCCTGTAACTTATGAATCTAAAATACTTTATGATATGTAATGATATACTTAGAACTTATGGGTCTAAAGGGTATTAATTATTAATGTATACCTTTAAGATATGACATGATGCGCTATGGGCCTTGTGGGTCCAAAGTATTTTATGACATGATATGATGTTCATGGACATTTTAGGTCTAAATAATTTTAAATATACCTAGACTATTATTGATTTGAAGGCCTTTAAAGATGATGTGTTCCTAGACATTGTGGGTCCAAAGGAATTTAAACATACCTAAACCATTGTTGATTTGAAATATTTTAAAGATGATGAAGTTATTATAGATAATCTCTATTAGGAACTATGCATAATGTTACACTTAATTTGATTTATAATATATGGCACACAATCAAGGATGTGTTTTAGATGAATTGTTTACTCTCTCTCAAGTAAGTGTATATCTGAATGGTATGGAAATAAGAGATGCCTCCTAGTCACAAATATGTGCCTTGCTTACCCATACATGTCAAGGAGCTAAATAATATAACAAAGAAAATGATACCCCATGATGGTGACCATGATTTTTAAAGTGATGATTTAGATTGATGGAGATATGTTTAATCAAACTAATCAAGATATTTCGACTCGGAATCAATAAATATAGATTGAATAAACTTTGATTGATGATATTAAATTGATATAAATTGTTTTAAATTTCTAGAGATGATAAACTTGGACTGATAAGGATACATTGATATAAGTTGATAAAGATATTTTGATAGAAATAATTTTTTTTAAGGTGATAGGATTCATCTTTTAATTGAGGGGGTAGATATTACCCCTAGACCTCAAGCATGCTTAAGTGAGATGGTGATAATGGACATTTGTAGTAACGATCATTAACAAGAGGAGTTTCCTCAACAAAGATGGTCACAAAGACCATATCAAGGAGGAATATTGGGAGTATATTTCATTGCATGGTCATTATAATTATTGGTTGCATTTTGGTTATTAGTCATAGTTGCTTGCTAATTGTGAAATAAGACCACTAGTCATATGATAAATGTATCCTTAGTCATATGCATTCCTTAAAGTGAGTATATTTAAGATATTATCTTGAGGAGGACTGTAAGGGTTTGTTTTTTTTATAAGTATTGTGATTGAGTTTTAAGTGGGTGAATGCTAAGGTATTTATGCTAGAAAATCATTTAAATTAGGATGATTGAGGGCCTTGATTCCCTATCATCCTTCTCATCCCATTTATTAAAATGGTGTCATCATGGGATTCACGATGAAGATGGATAATTTCCTTAGTGTTGTAAAATATAAATGAATTCATTAGTGGCTTATTATAGTTGGGTAAAGACCCTATATTTATTTGCAATAATGATCAATAGCACCTTTGTGACCATGCTTGACTAGTTAAGATGTGATGATAGTATGCTATGGCTATTTGAGACTTCAAGTATCAAATGAGGCCTAGTTATAGTTATACAGATATTAGGTGGGCTAATCAAGGTTACAAATATGGTGGATGAGTTAGTTGTGGCTATAATAGATGATAAGCAAGATAGTAAAGGCCACAAAGAAATGATAAGTAGGCTAGTTAAGGCCATTAGAATGACAAGTAAGTCATTTAATGTTGTAAGGATGATAGGTGCTCTAAGTAAGGCCACAATAGATGATAGTGGGATAGTTAAAAACATAAAGAAAGAATAAGTGGTCCAATTGGCCTCAAAAAAATGATAGGTGGGCTAGTTAAGTCCAAAAAGATGCGACAAGTGGGTTAGTTAAGGATAATGAGATTATAGGTTGGATAGTTAAGGTTGCAATTAATGATAAGATATATGGGTGATAGAGCAATAATAGATATCTAGGTGTTGTATGTGAGTTGGAGAGGAGAGGGCAATCCTCCAAGGGAGGTCCCAGGTTCAAATCTCCACCCTACCAAAAAGCTGAATTGGGTATCCAAAATTCAATTGATAATGTTGGTGCGGGCAGGGTCGGGTGCGACCCTCGAGTGACTTTGACGGTGTAGAACCCCCTATTCATGGTATCTTAGACCAATGCGGCTCCACAAGGGGTTTTTCGCTTAAAAAAATATAAAAAAATAAAGCAATAATAGATCAATAACAAGCACACATAAAAGAGGATATCTAATTGAAGTGTACCATGGGGTACAATGTACACACATCTTAATGTGGAAGATGTAAATATCTTCATACCTAATATTAAAATAATGAAAAAGTGACTTTTAAGAGCTTGAAATGATTGATGATAATTATGAATAATGCTAAGGATCAGTAATTTATAGTTAGTATTTCAATTAAGGTATATTATATCCTTGATTGGATGACTTAGAGGGATGTTTTTTGATCAATTTTTACTTATGTTTCTAAAATGTATGTGAAGGTTGTATTAGATCAACAAATAATCCTTCCATTATATGCATAGTTGAAAGCTTTTGTGGTATTCCTAGTTAAAGGTCTAGGAAAGAAATGGGATTTTGAGGAACTCAGAATGATGCATTCCTCCTTATCAAGTTTTTGAATTATTTTTTGAGGAGCTTTGCATTTTTTGGTCAAATGTCCAATGCAATTAAGAAAAATGTAGCATTTATAAGAGAAAAATGATGGAGTCTTCTTTTGGTTGAATTTATTTGATTTGATAGGTGGTAATTGAATTGCCTCAGTTGTTATAAATCTTGTTAGGATTGTATAGGGATATTATTTTGATTATGAAAGGAGTGGTTGGCATTGTTTGTTTAAGTTTGATTTAGGTTTTTGAGATTGTTCTTGCTTATAGATGACATGAATATAGTTGATTTGATGAAAGTTGATATCTTTACAATTTTTTACATGATGGTCTTGGAATTTATATGGTGAGTAAGAGGAAGGTCATTCCTCTCTTTTAGAAATAGGAATATGATTTACTTGTTGAGAGTTAATATTTTTTTACTTTCCTTGTGTGGGTTTTGATATTGATACAATGACTAAGAGGAATGTTGTTCCTCTCTTTTAGAAGCATCAACTTGTAGATGTACCCTTTTTGAAGGGCAAATTCTACATTTTTAGATATAATTATGGCATGATCAAAGAGAATGCATTGATAATTTCTATGTGATAGTCCACACTACATCATTGTTTTCTATGAATACGTCTAATAGGGCTTTAGTGCATAGGGTATACAAAATATTCCTTACCAAATATTACCTTTTAGCTAAAAATATGGTAAAATTTTCATCCTTTGCTTATTTGAGATTAATGATGTCAATGAGTATGGCCCTTTATTTCATGTCCATAGAATATCTTTCATAAAATATTTTGGCCATGTCTTCGAATTTCATAATAGAATGTTGTGATCTTTTATACTACCATTCTACAATAGGGCCACTAAAACTTTGGGAAAATATTTTAAGAATTATTATTTCATCATGTATGATCATGTTGAAAGTAGATTTAAAATATTGAAGGTTGTATAGAGGATCGCTTATAACTCACATATGTGAAAGCTAGGAATCTTAAAGTTGAAATGACAAGGATTATTGAATAAATAATTGTTAGTCTCACAATGACACTGAGAGGGGGGGGTGAATCAGTGTAGCTCTTTATAACTTAAATCTTCAACTCTTAAAGCCAAAACAATGAAAACTTAAAACCAAATAAAGCAAGTATAACAAGAGAGCATCACACAACACAAGATGTACCGAGGTTCACCGATTTGGCTACTCCTCAAAAATGACTATTTGGACTCCCATCCAAATCCAGCCTTTGCAAAGCACCAACTTTACAATCAATTTACCAACACCCACTGGAAGGAGCATCAACCCCTGATTTACCAGCACCAACTGGAAGGAGCACCAACCCCTGATGCCAAGCACCAACTTGGACTTCAATTTTGAAACTAGAAGATTGACATAAAAATGCCTTCACTTTTACAAGACCCTGACTGGTCTATTGCTTACCCAACATCGCCCACAATTCACAAAACACACACCCTTCTCGCTCGCATATCGCTCACCTCTTAAATTCTCCAAGCAACACTCCTTTTATAACCATCCTTTCTCTTTGTAACTCCACTTGTAACTCCTTTCATATTCTCATATGCCACTTGTCAATTGTAACTCCTTCTTTATGTAACTCCTTTTGTATATATTGAGAAGGCATTTCGTCAAACACGTCACATGCAAATAATTGACACCATATTCTCCTACCATGACTGTTCGTTTTCTCGGTCATGACTGTTCATTTTCTCCTTCGATGACTGTTCGTTTTCTCCTTCATGACTGTTCATTTTCTCCTTGCATGACTGTTCATTTTCTCTTTGCATGTCTGTTCGTTTTCTCTTTGCATGACTATTCATTTTCTCCTTGCATGACTGTTCGTTTTCTTTTCCCTTGTGCATGCATTTGTTTTGGTTTTTGAAAAGGCTTTTCATTTTTATTTTGAGGCCCTTTGATTTCTTTTCTCCGCATGGGCATGCATTCGCTTCTTTCCATGATTGTTCATTTTCTCTCTTTCCATGATTGTTCATTTTCTCCACATGGGCATGCATCCGCTTCTTTCCATGTGTAATGACCATCTTAAATGATTTCAAATCATTAAATATTCCTTATGGGTCCACGTCACTTGCGTCTGATGGTATTTTGGTCGTTCCTTTGGTGAAAAATGCGACATGTCGCGATATCACGACACTTTTGTTTCTCTGCCTGCCTGCCCTTTTTGAGTCATGAAAATGCGACATGTCATGATATCGCGACACTTTTGTTTCTCTGCCTACCTACCCTTTTTGAGTCACAAAAATGCGACATGTCGCGATATCGCGACACTTTTGTTTCTCTGCCTTCCTGCCCTTTTTGAGTCATGAAAATGCGACATGTCGCGATATCGTGACACTTTTTTCTCCTTGCTCTTTCTCTTCTCTTTGAGTCGTGAAAATGCGACATGTCACGATATCGTGACACTTTTTCCTCCTTGCTCTTTCTCTTCGCTTTGGACCATGAAAATGCAACATGTCGCGATATCGCGACACTTTTTTCTCCTTGCTCTTTCTCTTTGCTTTGGACTGTGAAAATGCAACATGTCGTGATATCGCGACACTTTTTCTCCTTGCTCTTTCTCTTCGCTTTGGCCAGTGAAAATGCAACATGTCGTGATATCGTGACACTTTTTCTCCTTGCTCTTTCTCTTTGCTTTGGCCCGTAAAAATACATGTCGTGATATCGTGACACTTTTTCTCCTTGCTCTTTCTCTTTGCTTTGGCCTGCAAAAATACATGTCGTGATATCGCGACATTTTTTCTCCTTGCTCTTTCTCTTTGCTTTGGCCCGAAAAATACATGTCATGATATCGTGACACTTTTTCTCCTTGCTCTTTCTCTTTGCTTTGGCCCGCGAAAATACAACATGTCGCGATATCGCGACACTTTTTCTCCTTGCTCTTTCTCTTCTCTTTGGCCCATAAAAATGCAACATGTCGCGATATCGCGACACTTTTTCTCTCTTCTCTTTCTCTTTGCTTTGGCCCGTGAAAATGCAACATGTCACGATATCGTGACACTTTTTCTTCTTGCTCTTTCTCTTTTCTTTGGCCCGTAAAAATACATGTCACGATATCGTGACACTTTTTCTCTCTTCTCTTTTGGCCGTGAAAATGCAACATGTCGCGATATCGCGACACTTTTTCTCTTTGCGGTGTTTTACTTTTTCTTTGATCTTTAGCATATGGGCCACTTCGGTCTTCTTGGAAAATATGCAAAAGGTGGGTAAACATCCTCATAAGCATTTAACATCATTGTACATACTCTGAGTAACCTCTGAACTCCTGTCCACTACATCAACCGATCTATCTGATTGTGTTGACAACAATGACAATACTGTCGTTGCACCTTGCTCAACAATCTCCCCCTTTGGAATTGTTGGCAACACACGTGCAATTTCCTGTAACTCTTCTCCCCCTTTGACAACAATATCAAAGGGCTGCTGCAAACTCCCCTTGAGTCCATGCACAACATTCTCAGGCAAAAATTATTACACTTAGCAAAAATCACAAACATGAGCAAAAAGATAAACAAATACACAAATGCTCCCCCTAAGAATGTGGTCCCGATAGCTAGTCAATTCTTGGGAAGCATGACCACTCCCAATTTATTGCGAAGGTACTCAAAGACTTCCTTGGGCAACGGTTTTGTGAAGATATCCGCTACTTGCTCTGTTGTTGGAACAAAATCCAACTTAACCTCACCTTTCGCAACTTTCTCCTTCAAAAAGTGATACCGGATAGCAATATGTTTTGTGCGAGAATGCATAACCGGATTCTACGTACAACACGTTGTCGCTGCAATATATTCTGCCTCTGCTATGGATAAGGAGACTGACTCTTGTTTCTTACTGTGCCACGTGACCAACCTGTCTCCAAGATAGAATGCACCTCCACTGGTACTCTTTCTGTCACCTACACATCCTGCCCAATCTGCATCTGAATACGCAATAAGGGTGAAGTCCTTACCTTTCGGATACCATAACTTTGAACAATGGCAGTAAGAACCATCAAAAGTACAACACTGACATATAGCAATACTACAAATGGTGACAACTCTCAATTTAATCACCACCCTTCACGGTACCTCCACAAACAACTACATGAACTGAAACACACTTTGACAACTATACGACAACTCCCCCTGACTACTTGCCTTTCATCCTCAGATAACCAAACAAATACATAGGAGCATTAAAATAAAACTTTAAGATTGCTCCCCTTGAGGATGTGCTACCTAGAGTTGCTTAGTGCAATAGAGGAGTAGTCTCCTTCAGTCCAAGGAGACACGATTTCCTTTCTTCTTTCTTTCTCCACTCTGGTTTGATTACAGTTTTGGGCTCTTGTTTTGACTTTTCTTTTTCAGTAGCTTGTGCATGTTTTTCGAGAACTTTTCTATTTTGTCTCATTCCATTTGGTTGAAATTTTCTTCCCTAAAATTGATTTGATGCAAATGTACTTCGACAATTTCTTGCAATGTGCCCAAAATTATGACAGTTATAACATTCTACTGCATAATCCATCAAAGGTGAAAAAACATTTCTCTTGGTAAAATTCCTTGGTCCTACATTATACTTGCAATCTGAAATCTTATGTCCATAACCATTGCATTTAAAATAGTAACCAGAAAAGAGATGATTGAACCTGGGTGATGGTCTTTGCCATGTTGTCGTAGGAGTCATAAATCTTCTTCTTCCTTGATGTGTGACATTGGTGAATCCATCATTGTCAATTCTCCTTTCGTGCCTTGCATTATTGCTTTCTTTTGCATGAGTCAATTTTTCTTGATCAATCTGTTTCTTATCTTCATTCTTTGATCCATTTGATGATTCTCCTTCATCAAAGCCCAAACCAAATTTGACGCCTATAGTCCTTTGGTTATTTATGATCTTATCCAGCTTCATAGAACTTTCTTCACGTTTGTGATAACAACTAATTTTACGATTCATCTCTTCTATCTGCATCCTTAAACCAACAGTCTCTTCTTCTAGCTTGCTACAATAATCTATTTTCATGGTTATTTGCACTTCGAGATCTTCAGATATTTTCTTGGATTCTTCTATCTGTACTTTCAAACTGGTTATGATTTCATTTGCATCCTCAAGCTTTCTTGAAATTTTCTTATTCTTTTTCCTTTCTATCTTCAATTCATCCAGTAGCTGCAATTAGTTCCTCTTCCAAATTTACTTCTGCATCAATTTCTTCTTCATCACATTCCTGTTCTTTTTCTGTTTTTTCTTCTTTGAGTGCCATGAAAAGAGCTTCACCTATTTCCTTTTCAGAATCCTCACCGTAGCTGTCTTTTGATGAACTGACATTCTTGGAGATGAAACTTTTCTTCTTGAAGTTGTCTTTTCTAAAATTTGTTTTTTTCTTCCAGTCACTTCTTTCTTGGTGCGATCCTTCATCACTTTTGTTCTTCTCATTAAGTGGACATTTAGCTACAAAATGCCCAACGCCTCCACAATTGAAACATTTAAACGATAACTTTCCTCTGTATTTTCCTTTTCCCCTTTTTAGTTTTCGAACAAAGTTTGCTTCCATTTCATCTGATGTCTCTTCTTCCTCGGATTCTTGTTTTGCTTTCATATTTTTATGGGCTTTAAAAGCAGCTTCTCTGTCTGTGGGTTTAGATTTTCCTATTCTCATCTCATATGCAGTCAAAGAACCATGCATCTCATCCATACTAAAAGAATTTAGATCTTTAGCTTCTTCTATAGCTGAAACTTTAGAATCAAATCTTTGGGGAAGAGATCTTAATACCTTTTTCACGATGATAGAATCTTCGATTTCCTCATCGAGTCCTCTAATCGCATTAATTACTTCATTAACTCTCAGCATATATGCCTCTATGTTCTCATCGTCATTCATCTTTAATACTTTGAACTGAGCTCGATGTGTTTGTAACTTGGCCTCCTTGATCTTAACGTCTCCTTCATGAATGCTCCTCAGTTTGTCCCATATTTCTTTTGCCGTTTTACAACTCATAATTTTTACTAGTTCACTGTCCACTAATCCACACATGATAGCATTCTTTGCTTTTGAGTTATTCTCAAACAATTTCTTACCGGCAACATCGGTTGGAGAAGTGGTGGGTATTGTGTATCCACTATCTACTGAATCCCAAATGTCGTATCCCAAAGCACAAAGATATGTCTACATCCTGAGTCTCCAAAATGTGTAATTAGTTTCATCCAACAATGGTGCTTTGTTTGATGAGAAGCCTTCACCACCTGCCATTGTGTCACTTCCAAGATCACCCTAGCCGGTTAAGCTTGTTCAGGAACCTTGCTCTGATACCAATTGTTAGTCTCACAATGACACTGAGAGGGGGGGTGAATCGGTGTAGCTCTTTATAACTTAAATCTTCAACTCTTAAAGCCAAAAACAATGAAAACTTAAAACCAAATAAAGCAAGTATAACAAGAGAGCATCACACAACACAAGATGTACCGAGGTTCATCGATTTGGCTACTCCTCAAAAATGATTGTTTGGACTCCCATCCAAATCCAGCCTTTGCAAAGCACCAACTTTACAATCAATTTACCAGCACCCACTGGAAGGAGCATCAACCCCTGATTTACCAGCACCAACTGGAAGGAGCACCAACCCCTGATGCCAAGCACCAACTTGGACTTCAATTTTAAAACTAGAAGATTGACATAAAAATGCCTTCACTTTTACAAGACCCTGACTGGTCTATTGCTTACCCAACATCGCCCACAATTCACAAAACACACACCCTTCTCGCTCGCATATCGCTCACCTCAAATTCTCCAAGCAACACTCCTTTTATAACCATCCTTTCTCTTTGTAACTCCACTTGTAACTCCTTTCATATTCTCATATGCCACTTGTCAATTGTAACTCCTTCTTTATGTAACTCCTTTTGTTTATATTGAGAAGGCATTTCGTCAAACACGTCACATGCAAATAATTGACACCATATTCTCCTACCATGACTATTCATTTTCTCGATCATGACTATTCATTTTCTCCTTCGATGACTATTCATTTTCTCCTTCATGACTGTTCATTTTCTCCTTGCATGACTATTCATTTTCTCTTTGCATGTCTGTTCATTTTCTCTTTGCATGACTATTCGTTTTCTCCTTGCATGACTGTTCGTTTTCTTTTCCCTTGTGCATGCATTTGTTTTGGTTTCCAAAAAGGCTTTTCATTTCTATTTTGAGGCCCTTCATTTCCTTTTCTCTGATGCATTTCTTTATGGTTCATTTTTCACATGGGCAGCTTCTTTTCATGTGTTCTTTTTCTCCTTCCACTGTTCGTTTTCTCCACATGGGCATGCATCCGCTTCTTTCCATGTGTAACGACCATCTTAAATGATTTTATTTCATTAAAGATTCCTTATGGGTCCATGTCACTATGGTTTGAGTTTCACCATTTGGTGTCATCATATCGGACGCTTGTTTACTCTGTTCCTTTGGAAAAAATGCGACATGTCGCGATATCGTGACACTTTTGTTTCTCTTCCTGCCTTCCCTTTTTGAGTCACGAAAATGCGACATGTCGCGATATCGTGACACTTTTGTTTCTCTGCCTGCCTACCCTTTTTGAGTCATGAAAATGCGACATGTCGCGATATCGTGACACTTTTGTTTCTCTACCTGCTTGCCCTTTTTGAGTCGCAAAAATGCGACATGTCACGATATCGTGACACTTTTGTTTCTCTACCTGCCTGCCCTTTTTGAGTCACGAAAATGCGACATGTCATGATATCGTGACACTTTTTTCTCCTTGCTCTTTCTCTTTGCTTTGGACCATGAAAATGCAACATGTCGCGATATCGTGACACTTTTTTCTCCTTGCTCTTTCTCTTTGCTTTGGACCACAAAAATGCAACATGTCACGATATCATGACACTTTTTTCTCCTTGCTCTTTCTCTTTGCTTTGGACCGTGAAAATACAACATGTCACGATATCACGACACTTTTTCCTCCTTGCTCTTTCTCTTTGCTTTGGACCGTGAAAATACAACATGTCATGATATCGCGACACTTTTTTCTCCTTGCTCTTTCTCTTTGCTTTGGCCCATGAAAATACAACATGTCGTGATATCGTGACACTTTTTCTCCTTGCTCTTTCTCTTTGCTTTGGCCCATGAAAATACAACATGTCACGATATCGCGACACTTTTTCTCCTTGCTCTTTCTCTTTGCTTTGGCCCATGAAAATACATGTCACGATATCGCGACACTTTTTCTCTCTTGCTCTTTCTCTTTGCTTTGGCCCGCGAAAATACAACATGTCGCGATATCGTGACACTTTTTCTCCTTGCATTTTCTCTTTGCTTTGGCCCGCGAAAATGCAACATGTCGCGATATCGCGACACTTTTTCTCCTTGCACTTTCTCTTTGCTTTGGCCCATGAAAATACAACATGTCGCGATATCGCGACACTTTTTCTCCTCTTCTCTTTTGGCCATGAAAATGCAACATGTCGCGATATCGCGACACTTTTTCTCTTTGCGGTGTTTTGCTTTTTCTTTGATATTTAGCATATGGGCCACTTCGGTCTTCTTGGAAAATATGCAAAAATGTGGGTAAACATCCTCATAAGCATTTAACATCATTGTACATACTCCGAGTAACCTCTGAACTCCTATCCACTGCATCAACCGATCTATCTAACTGTGTTGACAACAATGACACTACTGTCACTGCACCTTGCTCAATAGTGTGGGTTTTGATATTGATACAATGACTAAGAGGAATGTTGTTCCTCTTTTTTAGAAGCATCAACTTGTAGATGTACCCTTTTCGAAGGGCAACTTCTACATTTTTAGATATAATTATGGCATGATCAAAGAGAATGCATTGATAATTTCTATGTGATAGTCCACACTTCATCATTGTTTTCTATGAATAAGTCTAATAGGGCTTTAGTGCATAGGGTATACAAAATATTCCTTACCAAATATTACCTTTTAGCTAAAAATTTGGTAAAAATTTCATCCTTTTCTTATTTGAGATTAATGATGTCAATGAGTATGGCCCTTTATTTCATGTCCATAGAATATCTTTCATAAAATATTTTTGCCATGTCTTCGAATTTCATAACAGAATGTTGTGATATTTTATACTACCATTCTACAATAGGGCCACTAAAGCTTTGGGAAAAGATTTTAAGAATTATTATTTCATCATGTATGATCATGTTGAAAGTAGATTTAAAATATTGAAGGTGGTATAGAGGATCACTTATAACTCACATATGTGAAATCTAGGAATCTTAAAGTTGAAAGGAAAAGGATGATTGAATAAATACTTATAAGAATACTTGGACCTAGATGAGGAATATTGTATAGAATTCACTTGTTTCTTAAAACAATCCTATTTGAGAAAATCAATTGTGATATTTAGGGGGTAATAAATAAGATAGAGAGTATGAAAAATATTGAGTTATTTGTAAATATGATGCCAAGGAGGGTGTCATATGATTCACCCCCAAATTAGTAGGTATATTGGTAGATTTGAAAGGAGGAGTGGATTTTGCAAAAAAATATGTATTAACCAAGGGGCTATTGATACAAGGTGGGTCACTTGAGACTTTTAAATATGCTTTCAGGCCTTGAGGAAAAGTTTCTTGTGTTGGTGTATTTAGATTTGAGGTCATTTGATTAGAGGATGAAGTATTTATATTAAGTTGTTGAGGAAGTTTTTTTAATAGGTTGAAAAGTTGGGGGTACATTGGGGGCCACCCTCCCTATGAATTGAACTTGGGTATTCACTAGGATAACCTGATATCTTTAGCCATTGTGGTATCCCTACCAAGACTAAGTCATTGAGGATGTTTCACAAAAGAGTCTTGCTTATTTTCATTGGTTTTGAAAATAGTTGGGATGACATATTCATGCTTTTGTAAACAATATCTCATATTATTAAGGAGATATAAAATTATTCCTTCTTGATTATAGGAGGTTGTTAGGAAATCCAATAGTGTAGAACCCTCATATTTTTCCATATTAGTTTCATTACTTTATAATAAATGTTCAAAAAAGGCCTTTTCTTAACTACCATGATTAGGTCCTTTAAAAGTGAAAGGATATTTTTGATCTTCCACTAAATATATGAAGGCAAGATCTATTTGAAGACTCATAAAAATTAGAGATTGTTTTTTTAGATCATTCCCATAATGAAGGATTTCAATAAATGGATGATCCTCGTAATATTTTACTAAATATTTAGTGTAGACATCAAATTGATTAGAATTATTTTCTCTTAAACAATGTGACTCTCAAGGGTAGAAATATATTTGTTGTTCCTTCATTGGAGATTTCAGTTAAAGTTCTAGTTGAATATGATTAAGGAAATCATAAATTAACTGCTCTTGGTAATTAGTTAGGGGATTTTTGAAGTATGGGAAAAATGGTGCACCTAACAACTATAAACGAGATGCATCTATCGCTAATGTGGATTAAGCATTACAAAAAGACATCAAAGTAAGCATGATAAGCCAAATAAGTAAAGGAAAGAAATATTTTCTTTATTATTTGATAGATCAAATCATGGTTACATAGATGTCCCCTTGAGGGCTCTAGATTGATACACTCATTACAAAATGGGGCCAAAGGATCGTATCCTTTCAATAACTTGGGTGCACGTTCAGTGTCCTTCCTCATACCCATGATTGAGGTGGGTGGGCTTTTGATGCTACCAATTTATTCTATCGATGTTATGTCTCAATGATCCTTCCTTATGCGCTGTAATACCTACACCTACACACAAGGAAACCATATTTTGTCAAAAGCATGTGCGGATTAAGATGAAACCGTGAGGGTGCATGCATCAATAAGCTTGAAAGAGGAAAAATGCAATAAATTATTCAATACTGCTCCAAATGCTACCAAATTTGAAATACAAGCATATTATGTGTTCTATGAATGATATAATAAAAATAATGATGAAATTATGCCTAGATTTATGGCCATCATAGGGTGTGGCACCTAAACCTGCAACTCACAAAAACACAATAACAGGAGCAATACAACTCCAATTTGCACCAAATTTGGACAAAGAGCATATAATGTGGTCTAGAAACTATCTGTAAAATATTGAAGAAATTCAATTTGTGGCCATCACAGGGTGTGGCACCTAAGACTACAAAACACCAAAATCATGATATCTAACTCAAAACAACTCCAAATGACACCAAATTTGGACAACATGCATGTATTCTAGTCTAGATTAAGCCTATGCAAAAATAGTAGAAAAATCATGCTCCAATATATAGCCATCATAGGGTGTGACGGTTGTGACTATCATAGTTTGGGGGCCACCCTGGGGTGGGACGACCACCAAATATACTGATATTTTACCACCAATTCCACTAGGAATTGGTTCAAAACTCTCTTAGGGGTATTGTCAATAAATTTTGGGGTGGGATTCACTCAATTGGTTTGGTTTTGTAAATATATTGCACCTATTAAATCACTTGGCAACCTCCTTCACTAGGTAGAGATCCCAAGGGAAAAAACATAAAAGGTGGGGATAAATCTCGGTAGCACTTCATTGCTTGTGTTGCAAAGACTCCTCTCTATATCTTGGGTGGAAAATTGCTCCACTTTATAGCCCAAGGGGACCTAGGTTCAAATGGGAATGTGAGGGCATGCAAGGTAGGAGGCACCACTTGTCCCAAATTTTGGCATGCATTGGAGGGGGAAGGAATCTCCCTTTTAGGACTCCATTCTACAATTTGTCATAAGAATCATGTGCTCTTATACTTACATGACCAAATAGGTGAGATAATGGTAGTTTCTAGGTGTCATTTGTCCATGATTTGACTTTTTGGGGGTCAAAGACCATGGCTGCATCACACCTAGGGGTGACCACCCCTAGGTGTGGCGACCATGAACTGTGGTCATCCTAGGGTGTGGTGGCCATGCCTATATGCCCCAAAACTTCCCAAAAGTGGGGTAAAAGCTTCCAAAAGTGGTTAGGACCACTATAGAACCATTGAGGGTTGCCCAAGAGGGCCATATTGCGTCAATTAGACCTTGCCTTGATAGTCTAATCAGATTGATACAATTTTAATATCTACAAATACCCCTTTTTGAGATGTGTTATGTGCAACATAGCATTGAGAAAAAATAGATGACTAAAATGTCAAATGATTAAGGTTATTCAATAACCTAACCAACTCTTGATGCCCCAATCATGGAAAGAGCATGCGTTCTTGAATCCTTTCTTCTAACTCAGTAAAGAAATTGGTCTTGGTTTCTCTTTAGCTTCCAGGTATGCTCGAGGGACTTATAACCCTAGGTGTTAGAGAATACCAAGTATTTTGGTAACTTTTGAGGTATACCAAATAGGCAGGTTCATATGCCCTATTATGTGCTTAGTTTAAATGTTTTCTTGTTTTCTATCCCAAGAAAGGGTGTTCCAATTATCCAACCATCCCACCCAGGGGCGACCATGCCCCATGGAGGGCTATTTAAGCTCAAAAGTGGAAAATGGGCTCATTTTTGCATGTTTGATTTGGCAGTTTGAGAGGTGAGGAGTAGGAGAGTGATTCTATGCAGTGGAGCACTACAAAAACCATCCCATAATCACCATGATCTAGGGTGTAGGCTCACCAAGTGGCAGAGCTAGTGCGAGGCGGGTAAGGGCTGAATTTGATAGTGCATTTTGCTAGTTTTAGAAGTGCAATTATGGCTTTTTTTTTTAGCAAAACATACTAAATTTTTAGCAATTGAACCTTATTAGTGATATCTTGCAATATTTTATGCTTTTATTTGTGTTTGTTTACAATTGGATTGCTTTATTTTGCTTTTTTAGGGTAGTTTTTTACTATTTTGGGGGCCCGAAAAGGTCAATTTTGGCCCATTTTGGGGGTCATCCCTGGTAGGGACGACCATATTGTAGCCTAAAAAGGGGCATTTTTGGGTGTTTTTGGATGATTTTTTTAAAACCTAATTGCTTTTGCTAGGTGGTTGGTAGTCAGTATCAATTTTTGACCCTCTTTAGGACCACTCATGGCTTATTGATCGAGGAGGACTGGGAATCGATTGATGCCATTGGTCTTAATCAAGTGATGTGACTAGAGCCTATGAAGGATGACAGAGCCTACTTGACTACATTGATAGATATGTGGTATCCTTACACCAACACATTCAATTTACCTATTGGGGAGATGACAGTAACCCTAGAGAATGTCTATCATATTTTGTGCATTCTTATAGAGGGATGTCTGATCGTATCTACTCATAGGGATCTCAGGGATAGAGTTTTGAAGAGATAATTTAGAGGAGATTGGACTGCAATGTTGGGAGAATTGCCTAGCAAAGGTATCCTAGTAGAGATTTGGTATGATGCAAAGGTCTTGGGAGTGATACATGCCCTACTTATGGCACTTATCTCCAACATGCAATTGTTAGATTCATTAGGAGCCAGGTTACCATGGAACCTGCTAGAGTTGGTGTTCACTCTAGCGAAGTGCCCCACAGAGAGACCTATAATGATGGTGTGGGTTACAATATTATTAGCAGAGCTATATGACAATTTGTATGAGATCTTCTATTGCAAGTGAAAGGTGTTAGGCTACAAATTTATTCTACAAGCTTGGGGATGGTAGCACATAGCCATAGAGCAACCATGAGGACTACCTTGGATGATGTGGGCATAGCTCATGGATAGGGATATAGGATATGGGATCCTATGGTAGTGGGCTCAAGAGAGAAGTGATATCCAACCTGAGATAAGTTCGATTGAGCACTATGCAGATGCATTTGCATGGCTCAGTATAGATGGCATTATCTAGAGACTATACAGAGACTGTCTCATATGGTGCGAGGCTGACACATAGCTTTTGATGGTACAATGAGGGAGGAGCTAGTTGGTCAACATAACATCGAGTGAGAGTACTTTCCATATTCTCGAGTATTATGGTATTTTGGGTTGCACCATGGGTTACCTAGTGAGCCATTTTTCTATTGATGCCCTAGAAATTAGAGGACTTTGGCTTGGACTACAGTTGAGGTCATTAGGTAGGATGCAAATCCTGTGGAGGTTATTGCTGAAGGGGATGATGTTGGGACCATGGTAGAGTATGACTTCTGGTGGGTTATGCATCGGTGACATGGGAATGGACCACTAGGTGGTGATATTATTGTAGGGACATAGGAGGCTCTACATGAGGCTCAATATGAGGCTCTAGCTAAGAAGGATACAGGCTTAGGAGAATGACTTTATGAGGGCACAGACTCAGGAGAGCAACATGTGCATCACTAGTTATATTATGAGTGGATATAACAGCGTGGGGACTATCATGAGGATGATTAGGAGAAGCAACGATTGCAAGCACAATTGGCAACATGATATGCCATCATTTTTGAGCTATAGGGTGAGTTGATCAAGGGGAGGCATGAGCAGAGATAGTACATAGAGGAGAGGGTTCTCCTATAGGCATAGGTATAAATCACACAGGTAGAGATTTACCGATAGGTAGTAGAGCTCGATATGCTTCAGGTTTAGGTTGAAGTAGGAGGTGCATGCGAAGGGGTATCTAGCGGTGATGAGGTAGCAAGGCTATGGGAGGAGGTGACATGACTTCAAGCTTTTTTGGGGGAGTTCCAGACTCAGTGTTGAGTAGAGGTGGTGTACACCTAGGATTTGGAGGATGAGATAGTGCACCTTATGGGGCACTTACCAGCTTGTCCTTCTGCTAGTGGATCCCAGTAGAGTAGGAGGACTGATACAGGATATTCATCTACAAGGATGGGGGCTCCTAGTTCCACACAAATGTTAGAAAGGGTAGGAGGTAGCAGATCTGGGAGTTCTCGATGGATGATGTTCGAGGGTGGGGGTGAGAGTCATGGTGCTGATCCTACATGACCATGGCTTTTGAGACTCTACAATTAGTTTATATTTTGGGATTTTTATAGCGTGAGGTCTGAGGACCCTCTTTATTATAGCCTATGGGTAGGTTTTTGGATCATGATGTAGCTTTTTTTTTATCCCATACATATACATAGATATATATGAGTTGTTTTATTGCCATCATGTGTTTCCTTATTGCTTTATGAGATGTATGCAATGCTTATGTTTGCTTTAATGATGCTTTTATGGATGCTTATCATGGATGCATGTATTTGTAATATGATATTTTTGATGTTATATATGTGTGTATATGCATAATGAAATGGAAGATTTGGTAATTTGTGTGATGAAATATTAATAATGATTTGGCACACTATGTTAGCAACATAGAATGTGTAAAATTCATCGATCCATGTGTAATGTTGTCATGAGACTATGTGATGGATTTGTGAAAATGTAGACTGACATATATGTGATAAAATGGTATGAAATGGAATGAATAGTAAAATGTTAGAGAATATCCTTGAGGTTTTCATGAGACTCAAACACTCTAGTTAATTGATCAAAAGTTGTATACTAACCATGCAAGATTTTTTGACAAGGTATGAATCTTCTAGGATGACCAAGATATTCAATATCCCTATGTGTGCAAGTGATTTCATTACCATAATAGCGCATAAAGTTACCCCAATATCAAACAGGATTGATGTAGCCCATCTGTACTGAAGATCACCCTATGAGTATCATGATCCCGAGTTTTGTACGTAGTTGGATTAGACCACTAGGTAGTACTAGCTACAAAAATCTAGCTCATCCGCATGCAAACAATGGTCTGTACAAAAGCAAGATGCTAATGTGATGGACATATCATCATGCGTAAGGATACCACCATTTCCAGGCAGTCTTGATGCCACCTAACCTGTAATGAGTATCACCTCATGGTGTTTCAAATGCTAAGAATTCTAGGGATTCAAGTTCAATATTCCCTTCTTTTCTTTTATTTTCAAATTTCTCAAGGGAGTTGCTCAGTTTTGTTTGGTGAGCAAGGGATTTTGGTAGTGGTGATAACCACTGTTTATTTTTTTTTGCATTTTCTTTTGTTAGTGGTGAAAACCACTGTTTATTTTGAGGATTTTTGGTAGGGATGAGCTTGTCTTTTTGTCAATTCTCAGCATTTTTGGAACCATGTGCATAGGGGGATGAGCAAGGTAAATTTTTTCTTAAGGTAACATGGACCACTTTGTAGGTTTCATATTTCCTCCTGCAAGACTTGGATTTAATGTGAAAAATGTTTTGGGATTTTGACATATACAAGGTACAATCAAAGCAAGACTCTAACTCCTAAAAAACCAAGACTAGCTTTCTATAAAATATAAAAAGAAAACTAGAGATGGTTGAGTGATTGAAAACCCTAATGACACCTATAAAAAATGACTAGGTGAAGGGAAATAGACACAAATATGAAAGGTGGGAAATGTAGGTGAAAATGGAATGATATGAATGATGACTTTGACAAATTGATTTTGAATGATGACTATTGTACAATATTGGTGTTAGACATGTATGATCAATGCTAGAATGCAAAGTGCAATGATGAGTATACCTAATGTAATCAATTGTATAATGCAGTGATATGAAATGCAATGCAATATTTTTTTGTATTTTTATTGTTTTGATGATGTTTTTGAATTTTGATTGATATATGTATATACATTTGACCAATGGGATTAAGGGATGCCATTGGGACATTTTGGGTGACCAAAGAACATCATAGGTATCTTTGGAGTATTTTGGGTTGACCAAGCGGTGTGTAGGTACCCTTGGGGTATTTTGGGTGACCAAAGAACATCGTAGGCATCTTTGGAGCATTTTGGGTTGACCAAGTGGTGTGTAGGCACCCTTGGGGCATTTTGGGTGACCAAAGAATATCATAGGTGTATTTGGAGCATTTTGGATTGACCAAGTGGTGTGTGGGCACCCTTGGGGCATTTTGGGTGACCAAAGAATGTCGTAGGCATATTTGGAGCGTTTTGGGTTGACCAAGCGGTGTGTAGGCATCCTTGGGGTATTTTGGGTAGGGCACAATACTCTAAGCATAAAAGGGTCGTAGGTTAAGGATATTTAGGGGCTCAGGCTCCTCGATTCCCTCCATGGAGGCTAGGCAATAAGTCCTAGGTCCAATATGACTAGTGATCATGAATGGACCTAACCAATTTGTCATGAACTTGTCCCGTAGATGGGGTGGCAAGTTGGAATTCTACTGGTTCTATTTTAAGACAAGTTCACCAACCTAAAAGTCTCTAGGATGGACTTTCATATTGTAGGCTCACTTAAGCCACTCTTGATAGACATGGAAGTGCTCGAGAGCATTGACACATCGTTCATCAAGTAGATCTAGTTGATCTAGGTGAGCCTATTATGTGGTGTCATCATCGATGAATTCTTGCATGGATATGCACAATGATAGGATTTCTAGCTCTAAGGGCATGATGGCCTCGGTGCCATACACTAGCGAAAATGGGGTTACCCCAATGGGCATTCGAATTCTAGTGCAATAGGCCCAAAGAGCAAGGGGTAATTGAATATGCCAATCTTTATGGTTGTTCTAAACTATTTTCTTGAGAATGGCAATGATTGTCTTGTTGGACACTTCAGCTTGCCCATTAGCTTATGGATAATAGGGCATAGAAAAGTTGTGATGTATATTATACTTAGTTGTTAGAGCATGCACATATTTATTCTTGAAATATGTCCCATTATCCAAAATGATCTTGGATGGAATACCAAAATGATAGATGATATTATGCAATATGAACTCCATGATTCGGGGTCCAGTCGTAGTGGTAAGGGGAATCACTTCCACCCATTTTGTAAAATATTCCATAGCCATAATGATGAATGTGTGACAGTCGAAGGAAGGGGGTGAGATCTTCCTAACTAGGTCAAACCCCCATTGTAAAAATGTCCAAACCAATTGAATCGGTTGTAAGGCCTATGAAGGTACGTGTGTCAAGTTAGCATGGTGTTGACACTTTATGCACTTCTTGACATAAGCGCAACAATATCACTCTAAAGTTGGCAAATAATAGCCCATACGAAGAATGTGCTTTGTGATGGCCATACCATTGAAGTGGCCACCACATGTACCATTGTGCGCTTGGGTGATTGACCAAGATGACTCTTGGGGTTCCAATCAACGAAGGAGAATACCCTCGTAACTCTGACGATACAAAATATCCCCAAGTAAGACATACTTCACCATTTTTTTCTTAAGTGTCCATTTGGTGGCATGCGACAACCTAGGAGGGATATTACCAAGCTTTAGGTAATCTTTGATTTGAATGTACCAATATTGTTTTGTAGAGGCCTCAACTACATGAACTGCCTGATCCTTTTGAAGTTCATCCTGAGCGAATGTTGATTGGGAGAGAACTTATAAATAGAGCATTGTGCTACTATCAAAAGGAGTTTGAGGGAAGAAATTCCCCCAAGCAACATTGTTCAAGTAGTTGTGAATGTTAGAGAACCGTTCATGAGAAGGTTCAATTTGAATCATGTGGACTTCTGGAATGGAGTGACATTCCTCACGCTTAGTCATAGATTGCGATAGCATTTTGACTTGAATGGTGGTAATATCATCAGATGGGTTCTACGGGATTAGAGACCCCAAAGAGGCCATTGTATCCATAAAATGGTTATATGAATGAGGGAGTGCCTCAATATTGTACCATTTGAATTTTACCATAAGTTTGTCCACAAGGGCTTTGTAAGCTTGTAAAATTGGACATTTGCACTAGAATATACCCTTGACCTGGTTTATAATGAGCAAGGAATCACCAAAAATATTTAGCTTGATGATTTTCATGGTGATTTCCATTTGAAGACCTATGAGGAGGGCTTCATATTCAGCATTGTTTTTGGTGCATGGGAAATCAAGTTTAAAATATAGGGGTATTGGATCCCATTGAGGTGTGAAAAACACAATTCCTATGCCACCCCCTTGCTCGCATTTAGAGCCATCGAAGAATAGATTCATGTCAACTTGTGACTCAGGCTCTTCAAGGTCAGGTGATTTTGACACTTGAAAGACTCCATCATCGGGAAGCTCGATGCTCAAAGGTCGATCATCTTGGAGAGGAGCCTCTGCTAGTTGATCGATGATGACCTGACCCTTAATTGATTTTTTCTCGATAAATTCTAGGTCAAACTCTATCAACAACATGATCCATTTCATCGTGTGACTATTGTGATAAGTACGACTCATCATGTATCGTAATGGATTATCTTTTGATACAACATACGTGGTATGACTAAGCATGTAATGGCATAGATTTTTGGTGGTAAAAACCACCACTAAGAATATATTTTCAATGTATGCATATTTGATCTCATAACTGACCAAGGTGCGGCTAAGGTAGTAAGTAGCCTGTTCCTTATGCAATTCATTCTTTTGGGCCAACATGATACCCAATGCAATCTCAGTAGCTGAAATGTATAAGCGAAATGACACTCCTAGTTTGGGTGGAGCCAATACTAGTGGTGAAGCTAGATATTGTTTGATTGTATCAAAGGCAGCCTGACATTCGTCATCCCAATGGAATGTGACCCCCTTGTGTAATAGTTTGTTCATGGGTCAGAATTTATCAGATAACTATGCTATGAAGCACTTGATAGATGCGACCTTACCCTACAGGCTTCATAGCTTCTTAATGGTAGTTGGGGGAGGCATCTTAAGGATTACCTTGATTTTATTAGGGTCCATTTTGATGCCTCTTTTAGAGACTATGAATCCCAAGAGCTTTCCAGATGTGACATTGAAGATGCACTTCTTGGGGTTCAATCTCACATTGTGCTCAATAAGGTGATCGAGGACTTTGCACAAGACATCGAGATGCTCATGGTATAATAATGATTTGGCCAATAATTCATCCATGTAATCTTCTAAAATTTTGTGCATATAGTCATGGAAGATGTATGTCATGGCCCATTGGTAGGTAGCGCCAGCATTTTTAAGGCCGAAAGGCATGACCTTATAGCAAAATGTTCCCCAAGGTGTTGTGAACGTTCCTTTTGAGTTGGTCTTTTGGATTGATGGAAATTTGATTATATCCAGAGAAACCATCCATGAGGGATAACATTTTGTGTCCCACTATGGCATCTACCAAGGCATAAATATTCGGTAATGGGAACTCATCATTTGGACTCACTTTGTTTAGGTCCTAAAATTTGATGCAAATATGAATCCTCCCATCGGGCTTTTTGATGGGAACCATGTTGGACAGCCATGGTAGATAGTCCACTAATATGATGAATTTGGCATCCAGTAGCTTTTGTAACTCATATTTCACCATCAAGGCTACTATTGGATGCATTTTGCATAGCTTTTACTTAACTAGCTTGGCATTTGGGTCAAGCGTCAGATTGTGCGTGACTAGATTTGGATCCAATCCTGGCATATATTTGTATGACCATGCAAAATCTTCCTTCTTATTTGTAAGAAGAGCTATGTAATAGGTTTTCTCAAAGGGGGATAAGATTTCCCCTAACTTGATGAACTGAGGATTCTCATGATCTAAGATGATATCTTTGTCAATTATTGGCTCAATTGACATATGTGACCCCTCTTCCAATTGATGTGGAGTAGGGATCAAATGGATGTCATCCATTGGGTTTAGATCATCTATGGGAACATCAGGTTCCTCCTCAGCATGAAAGACATCTTGAGTAGACCCATGTGAAAAATTAAATGGTTGTAACATTTCATTGTAGGGCCAATACTCCAAAGGGGATGATGAAGAATCTCCTCGATCAAATTCAATCACCCCCAAGATGAGGTGCAGTGTCTTTGATGGGTTATTCGGATCTCGCAAGGGTGCACAGAGGTCTATGGAAATCATGTTGATGGATGGATGATTTCTACTTGGTGGTTGAGGGGGTCTATTGACATCTGGGTGTCACAAGACTTATGGAGGTGGTTGCAGTGGAGGTGGAATGACCGGAGGTGGTCGGTGTAGCTTGTGGGTGAGCTTGCCCTTCTATAGGGAGAAAATCTCACCAGATAGGGTCGTGCAAGGGGAACATACACAAATAACCCTCATGCTCATCATCCAATAGGACAATCTATGCATACTCAACATGTAGACTAGAAGAGTCGATGGACACCACTTCATAATCTGACTCGTCATCAGATATCCATTCATAGGGAGGCCCCTAATCTTCTTCCTCACTATCATGTGAAATGGTGTGCAAACTCTCACCTCTTTCATAAGATTGGGTGACATCATGAGATATATCTTGATCTCTCATGGGTACAGGGAAGTAGTCCCCTAGTGAATAAGATCGATTAGGGTTGGCATAGGGAATGGGTATAAGCTCACTCTGATAGTTCAGGCTCATGAACTCTAAACTATCAATGAGGACATCCAAAGGTGCAGGCTTGTTTTTTCCCAAACCAGACTTGTCATACGACATTTGGTAGTGTGGCTGGTAAGGAAAATGAGTGCCCTGTTCATACAATATCAAACCATAACCATGCCAATTGTAGAGATGAAGATATCTCAAGGCATAGTCAGGATTGGACATATAGTTGATATCCTTGGAAAATGGCTCTTCATCCTCTTCCTACTACTGATATGGTTCCACACCATAGTCTATACCCCCATAAATGAAAATTATTTGGTTAGGAGGTAAGCCTAAAGGTACAATGGTACCTATGGGAAGATGAGATCGATCTATGTTCTACACAGTCTCAATGGTAGGAGTTGTTATGATGTTCTTTACCAAGTACTCTCCTAGACCAGTGGCAGCTAAATGAACCGTAACCTGCGATGGTAGAGATGGGTGAGGTGGCAAGGAGCCTTGAGTTGACTCAATGTTTACCTCTTGAGGATGTTCCTCATTTGATGGGCTAGGAATATCACCTATGGAGATGGTCAAGATGATGGGAGGGTTCTCGTCAATAGGCCTCTTCCCCATGTTCCTCTATGGAAGAGTTTTCAATATCAAGGGGACCTATGGAGGTGCTAATGATGAGGATGGTATGGAAGGTGATGGTGATGGCTCAATGGGAGGCTCTAGTGGAGGAATCAGACCTTGGCTGGATGTATTCAACTGGAAGTCTAGATGGGTTTATAGAAAGGTCAATTTAGGGAGTTGTTGCACCAAGTTGCAATACTTAAAGGGCTCAAGGTATGTAGAGACGACATGGAATTGCCCTTCATAGGTGTATTTTAGACATTGATGAGTAATGGATGACACACACTTCATGTCCCTTATCCAAGGTCTACCTAGTAAGATATTGTATGCCATTTCACCCTCAAGAATGTGGCACAATGTTGGAATGGTATTTTGTCCTACTTGAATGGGTAATACTATGGTACCAACCATTGAGCACAAGGTATCATTGAATGCTCGAAGGGTATATGTTGATGCTACAATATGAGAATTCGAGAGGCCTAGATGTTTAAGAGTAGTAGTGGTGATGATGTTGTTGGAGGAACCAGTATCAATCAAAACTCTCTTATAGGGTATCCCATTGATACATGCAATGATGTGCAATGGGGTATCTACTATGTCAATTGGAAATGGTAGAAGTTCATGCTCATGAAAGGTGATCACTGGTTCTTGGCATTGCCGCACATGACCCATAAAATTAGTAAAGGATTTAGACTCCTAGGGTTGCAACTCTATCGACTTTAGGATATCCATGAGAGCTTCTCTATGAGGTGGCGATTGTTGAATAAGCTCATAAATGGAAAGTCGATCTGATGTGGTTCTCAAGCTCTGAGTAAGCTTGCTCTTGATTGTGACCATCGGATAAGGTAGAGGACTTTGCACTCGAGGTGGAAGAGGCTATGACATTGAAGGAACATCATTGGAAGTCACAAGTGGTGCAACTTGACTTGGGTAATGTCTGTTCCTCGTCATGATGCTAACCATTTTGATGAATCCTTGTTTAGGGTGTGCCAAACAAAGCTCGTTCACCTGTGGTGTAGGTTTTGCCTACCCCTCATGGGTGGGCAATGGGTCTTTTAAAATACCCATTTATTGGTTGTTTATTGCAATTGGGTTATCGACCTGAAGAGCATTCCTATCGATCATATCCTATACAAGGTGCTTGAACTTGTAGCACACTTGTATGTCATGCCTATTTTATCTATGGTATTTGCAATACATGTCTTCATGATATCCTTTGGGCTTAGGTGCATTCGGATCTATAGGTCAACTCTCAGGTAGATTAATTGCATTTGCTACACAAAGGCACTCAAACAAGGAGTCCATGGACTCATCAATGGGCATAAATTGTTGCTTAGGGTGATGCTGTTGGTTTTGCCCTTGGTTTGCTTGATTTTTGTTGTCATAGTTTCTAGGTGTGGCCTGATAATTGGGCTTTTAAGGTGGTGCTTTTTGCATAGGCCCTAGAATACTGATGGCAACTTGGTTGACCATTTTTGGCTTGGGTTGCACCAGGGTGCTCTTAGTGTTCTTGGTCCACTCTTTCTTGTGGGGTTTGGCTAGTTCCCCCTCTTAGATCTTGATTTCTTCAATATTTCTAGCTTGCACTAGAGCCTCTTCAAGGGTTGGATACTATTGAAGTTGGAATAACAAGGAAATTGGCTTCAAAAAAGTCTTAGAAAACATACAAGTTAGCTTAGACATGGGTAGTGTGTAAGGTAGCTTAGAAAGAAGTGTTCACCACCTATTGCCATAGTCAATGATTGACTCATCATAAAATTGTTTCAACCCAGTGAGGTCATCCAATATCACCTTGCACTTAGTTTTGAAGGTGAAGCAATTCAAGAATGCATCTATGAGTTGATCTAGATTGTAGATGCTATGCTTTAAGATTTGGTTGTACCACTCTATGGTTGGGCCTAAGAGGGTAGTCAAGAATATCCTCAAAATCAAAGCATCATTATCTTGAATGCCAAAATATTGGTTCAATAATTTGGTGACATGTTCCTGCACATCCTCATCCCCTTTAAAGTTAGCCAGGTGAGGCATTTTAAAATATTAAGGGTATGAAGGAGCAGGTACAAAAGGATGGAGCGGTTGACTATGTAACTGGTGCAAAGTGGATTTTTGGGACCCAAACCCAGAGGTCTTATTTTCAACTAACTCCATGCATTCTAGAAATGCTTTGAACGCCTCAGAGGACTTGAGTTCCTCATCTTTGTTTTGGCCCTATGGGGAGGGTGAGGAATACCAAGCCTATTGCGTAGTGGTTGAATGTCATCCACCATGCCTCTATAAGGTGCTTCATGGTATTATTCTCTAGTTTCTAGCTTGTTGTATGTCTCATAGGGTGTCTCTTGACCTGGCCTAAAAGGAGGGGTAAACGCCTGTGGGAGGTGATCTAAGTTAGGCCTAGGAGGTAAGCCTCGAAAAGGCCTAGGAGACCTATCTTGATTGAATGTGTGTTGCCTCTCATGAGCTTCCTGTATATGGGTGCTAGGGGTAGGAATCGTATCATGTAAAGTATTTTGTAACAGCTTGTTGGTCTGTCATTTGATTCTCTCTTTTTATAGCTAATATAAGCAGTCAAAATATTATTTATGCTATAGAATTTGGTTAAATTGCACCTGGTGCTCAACATATCTCTTCACTACTTGGTTTATTTTCTCTACCGTGTGGGGCCTAGGAGGCCTAGTCATGCCACCCTAGACTCTATCTTGTTTAGGGTGATCTAAAATGTCAACTATGAGCTTCCTTTGATCAAATAAAATCACATTTACTTGACATTCTTTGAAATGAGCTAGTGCAAAGGCACATCGTTCTTGTGTGGGATAATGGTTTTAAGGATAATCATAATCCTCCTTGTGCCTTCCTTCATCAATGAGGAAGAGAAGGGCAGGACATGCTCTCCCCTCACGATGAGTCTCATACTCATCCTGGTATCTAGGTTGATGTAGTCGATCAAGGCGATCTAGGGGCACGATTGGATAATTTTGCCCTACCTAATGTGTGTATACATGCTATTTTCCAAAAGTGGGCGTGTCAAACCAAGAAGGTACACAAATGCATGGTATTGCTCTCTCAGTTTGTGCCTCAGTGCACGGTTGCCTTTCTTGGAAGAAGGCAATTAAAGTATCTAAATTTTGGGAGTAGGCTCCCATATTAGGATCAAAACCTGTAGGGGTGTCTCGAGTAGGGTTCTATCATGGGTAAAGTTATTGACTCACTACACTAGGGCTAGGGCGAGTAGGTGGCCACCAAGGAGGTATGACCAAGTTCTTGGGGCTGAATTGGATATGACTTGTGTCTCCCTACCTACTCTCCACAACTTCCACCCTTGATTGGGCTTGGCTACGGGTGAACACCATATCTAACTTATACCAAGGCCTATATGATTATCTCCTTTACAAATTTCTAATGATGCAACACACAAGAAAGAAACACGCAATAATACAAGTGATTATCTCTTTTAAGTTTTATGTGTGTTTCCTAGAACTATTTTGTGTGTTATGATTTATTGTTTGCAAGAAGACCTTGTGTCACGTGTTTTCCTTGGTTGAATGATATTCTTGTTGTTAAAAGTTTTTTACCTGTATGCTCGTAGCTCAACAACCGGTAATGAAAGTCCAGTCACATAAACCCACCAAAGTATGTGATGGCAAGCCGGGATTCACACAAACACATTCACAGTAATTTCATGGTAATTTCATTAAAAAAAAAAATAGCATGATACGGGTTACAGTATTCTCTCCAGTATACCACTTCTCCCTCAATCCCGAACTTCACCATCCCCCATCCTTACAGCATTTCGGGTTTTTTAACGAGGCCCCGATCCTCTCGGCCATCAATGCCCTGCCTAACAAATTCAAATTCTAATTTTTTTTTTCCCTCCCTCGGTCGAACTCCTCCAATTTTCTCACAATAAATGCCCCTGCCTTACCCACCATGAAACCCTCATTAAAGCTCTTCTCTGACCTGCAAACGCCGCCTTGGTCAGATCGTCCTTCCGCGCCTCTGTTTCGCCCATAACGTCCATGCTCTGTACTGTTGTGAAGACCATCCCCATCTTTAATACACGCGGTCGCGAAATTCAATTTCAATCTTCGTGGCAGCCCGCGCGTTTAATTAATTTCCTTTTTTGCTTTGTCTTCGGCTGACCGTGTCACTTTAATACACGTGGAGGACGCGTGTCTGTATTTAATTAACTTCCTTTTCTGCTTTGACGCGTGTCACAAGCTTGTCTTCAAACTTGTCGCGATATCGCGACATGTCGCGATATCGCGACCCACTGTCCCTTCGCCTTCACCTTGGCGGAAACAGTCGCGATATCGCGACATGTCGCGATATCGCGACCCACGGTCCCTTCGCCTTCACCTTGGCGGAAACAGTCGCGATATCGCGACATGTCGCGATATCGCGACCCCCCCTTTGCCTTCACCAAGGCAAAAAGAAGCCGCGATATCGCGACATGTCGCGATATCGCGACTCAAACCGGCCATTGCCCTTCCGAAGCCTTGGGGTCGCGATTTCGCGACCCCAACGCAACTTGAGCCCTTTACTCTAAAACTTCTCCTTCTTTTTCTTTTCTTACGAAAACTCCCTCTTGGGCCAAGATTTGAAACAAACCCAACACAAATACTTAGAAAATAAAAGCGAACAATTAAATGATTTGGAGGATGCAAGATTGCTCCTTGACCACCGGATGCTCCTGCATCAGACACCCGGGGTAGAATAAAAAAAGTGACCCTCACTTTTGTTCGGCTAAGGGGAGACCCAAGCGGTCAACCTCCGCCTTCGACAACCAAGTCGCATCTTCAGTTGGTCTGCCCCTCCACTTGATCAAGTACTCAGTATACTGCCTGTTTCGGGTGCTCCGGCCTTCACGGGTATCTAATATTTCCTCGGCCTCATCTGTGCTTGGAGTAGAGGCTGGAAATTGCCATGGTTCTGGACTTTGCATGTCTGTACTTTCTCCCTCATGATATTCCACGAGATCTGAAATATTAAAAATAGGTGAAATATCAAGCCAACTCGGCAATTTCACTTCATACGCATTTCACGACTCCCGCTTTCCCAGTATTTTGCATGGCCCAAACTTTTTCATCTTCAATTTATTGTAAGTCTTGGCAGGAAATCTCTCCTTCCTGAGATACACCATAACCTCATCTCCAATCTCGAACTCCTTGAACCGCCGCTTCTGGTCTGCCCTTGTCTTATATTGACTGTTCATTTTTGTAATCTGTCTTTTTACTTCCTCATGCAGACTTTTTATATGCTCTGCAAATTCTTCCGCCTCGGCACTACATTTTTCTCTTACGTCCAACTTTCTTAGCTCAGACACATTCCTCGGGCTGTTTCCATATATTATCTGGAACGGTGATTTATTTGTGCTTTTATTAACTGAACTGTTATATGCAAACTCTGCTCGTGGTAAGACTAAATCCCATCCCTTGGGTTGATCCACTATCAAACACCGCAGTAAATTGCCCGAGGCTTCTATTGACCACCTCCGTCTGTCCATCTGTCTGTGGATGGTATGCTGAACTGAATTTCAAGTCTGTCTTCAATTTCTTCCACAGAGTTCTCCAGAAATACCCAACAAACTTTGTATCTCTGTCTGAAACTATACTTCTCGGCAAACCGTGAAGTCGTACCACTTCTTTGAAGAACAACCCAGCAATGTGAACTGCATCACTTGTCTTTTGGCAGGGAATAAAATGTGCCATTTTGGAGAACCGGTCCACCACCACAAATATTGAATCATTTCCTCTCTGTGTTCTCGGCAATCCAAGAACAAAATCCATGCTTATGTCCTCCCATGGTCTCTCAGGCACAGGTAATGGCTGGTACAGTCCTGTATTTTGTTTCACACCCTTTGCCATCTGGCATATTCTGCAACTTTGCACAAACTTCCGTACATCTTGCCGAAGTTGTGGCCAGTAGTAATTTTCCTCAACCAAGGCAATGGTCTTATCCCTACCAAAATGCCCAACCAATCCTCTGCTTGTGCTTTTCTTTGATTAAATTCTCCCGCATGGAACTTACGGGAATGCACAACTTACTGCCCTTGAACAACATCCCGTCTTGGATTAAGAAATCCAACCATTTTGTTCTATCTATGGTAAGAGGTATTGAGCAAGCCTTCCAGGCTTCTGCAAAATCCGGATCTGCAGGGTATAGATCCTTCAGTTCTTCAAACCCCACTACTTCCACTTGTCAATACGGTCGCGAGTCCGCATGCAGCTTAAGGCATCTGCAGCCCTGTTTGACTTCCCACTACGTGCTTTAGTACAAAGGTATAACTTTGGAGGAACTCCACCCATTTCATGTGCCTTTGGTTCAGTTTTGTCTGACTGTTAATGTATTGCAAAGCCTGATGGTCAGTAAACAGCACAAACTCCTTTGGTAATAAATAATGTCTCCACTTTTTCAGGGCCTGAACTATAGCATAAAATTCTTGATCATAGACAGAATACTTCTTCCGAGCATCATTTAACTTTTCACTGAAATAAGCAACTGGCTTGCCTCCTTGACTCAGTACCGCCCCTATTGCACTGCCACTGGCATCACAGTCCACCTGAAATACCTTGTTGAAGTCTGGAAGTGCCAAAACAAGTTGTTCCGTAACTTTTCTCTTCAATGTGTCAAAGCTCCTTTCAGCCCCTGATGTCCATTTGAACTCCTTTTTATCTCCCCTCATTGTCTCGGTGAGAGGTGCACAAATACTGCTGAAGTTCTTTATGAACTTCCTATAAAAACGGCAGGACCATGGAATGACCTCACTTCTGTTGTGCTCCTTGGAGTAGGCCATTCAATGATGGCTCTCACCTTTTCGGGGTCCATCTTCAGGCCTTCTGCTGAGATTACAAACCCCAAGTATACCAATTCCTTCTTGACAAAATTACACTTTTTCAAATTTATTAATAAGCTGTTCTTCTTGCGGCTTTTCAAAGACTCTCCTGATATGCATCGGGTGTTCCTCCGAGGTCCGGCTAAATATCAATATATCATCTAAATAAACAATAACAAACTTTCCCAGAAATTCTTTCGGTACTTCATTCATCGGCCGCATGAAGGTACTTGGTGCATTGGACGAGTCCAAAGGGCATGACTAACCACTCAAACCAGGCCTTCTCTTGTCTTGAAGGTTGTCTTCCATTCATCCCCCTCTCGGATACGGATCTGATGATACCCACTTTTCAGGTCAATCTTTGTGAAGTACTCAGCTCCACTTAAACAGTCCATGATATCATCCATTCTTGGTAACGGGAATCTGTACTTAATAGTAATTTTGTTGATGGCCCGTGAATATGTACACATCCTCCATTCTCCATCCTTCTTTGGCGCCAGCACTTGCGAGTACTTGCGCATGGACTCAAACTTTCCCGAATTAATCCCTTTTCTAATAATTCTTGGACCTGTCTATTTAACTCCTCGGTCTCTACGGGTGTCATCCTGTGTGCGGCTTTATTTGGCGGGCTTGATCCTGGTACTAAGTCTATATGGTGGCTAATTTTTCTCACAGGGGGTAAGCCCTCAGGCACATTGTCAGACACAATGTCCGGAAATTCCTCCGGCAGATTTAGAACTTCTGTTGGGGTATCCCGGCATTCCTTCCCCCTAACTCTTGGAATTATTGCATAACATAAATGTTCATGCTTTAACCCATTCGAAACTCTCTCCCCTCAACTAAACGAGACTTTGGAAATATTACACACCTTTTCATTTGCATCCTTCATAGGTTTTAGCTTATGGCGTACACCATTCTTTGTCAATGAGTAGGTGTTGGCACGGCCATCATGTCTTGCACTCCGGTCAAAGCTGCCAGGGGTCTCCCCGGCAACATGTGGCAAACATCCATGGGTAAGATGTCACACGAGGACCTCATCACAATACTTCCCAACGTTAAATTTAACAGAACACTGCTCATTGACCAAGGCTCCGTGGTCCTTTTGTAACCATGCGACCCGGTATGGGTGTGGGTGTTTCTTCCTCTCTAACTGTAACTTCGTAACCATTTCCTCTGAAACCAGGTTATCCGTGCTACCATTATCAATAATGATATTGCAAACCTTGCCCGCACATTTACATCTAGTGCGGAATAAACTTTTCCTCTGGTCTGTGTCCTTCTCCTCGTTCAACAGGACTCTTCTTACAACCATTGTTTCTCCTCTCTCCGCTTCTTCGGAATGCTCGGATTCGGCATCCTCCTCTGCCCACGGCGGCTACTGGCTGGGCCCTCGGGCCTCTTGTTTGTTCTTTCTCGGTGTTGTGGACATTCAAATGCCCTGTGTCCTTCTTCACCACGGTGGAAACATGTTCCACGAAATACTCCCCTTCCAAACCCTCGTCCCGGATCCACCCCGTCCTCTTGGGTAGGTGTTCTGATCTCGGGGCTGATAAACATCTTCGTCTTTTTGGTCCTGGTTACTACTCGGCTTCCCCAGTCTTCTTCGGATCCTTGTACTTTTCTCCATTGGTCCTCCCACCAGTCCTTCCACCTCGGCCTCTTCCTCTTTGCTTGCCTTCAAACCGCCTGTTTAACTTTTCTTCTACCTTCAAGGCAAATTGATAGGCATCCTCAATGGTGTTTACTCGAACCAGGCTCAGTTCTTCCTGGATACCAAGCCTCAACCCATTAATGTAACGGGCTACTTTCTCTTTATTTGCCTCTAAATGCCCTGTTCTAATAGAAATTTTGTAAAATTCTTCGAGTGTACTCTTGGACGAGTTTTGTTTGTCTGTCTCAAGCTACGCATTTTTCTTAGCGAGATCCAACTCGTAATCTGTCGGGATGAACTGTCTTTTAAGCTTCTCCACCATTTTATCCCATCTTGTTATTCTTTCTTTCCCCCTTCTGTTTCTCTCCAACTGCATTCCCCTCCACCAAATGCTGGCATGACCCTTTAACTTGGTCTTAGCAAATCTGACCCGGTTAGGGTCTTCAATCTCCTCATACTCGAAATATTCCTCTAAATCATTTATCCAGTCAATCACTTCTTCTGGATTCAGATTTCCCGAGTAGGTAGACACCTCCATTTTTGGCTGTTTTCCAATCTGAGAGATGGCCTTATACAACCGGGCCTGAGCAGGATCCACAACTTCTGCTTCTTCCTCAGACTGTTCTTCCTCTTCAACTTCATCTTCACTTTCCTCTTCCCCTCCGGGTTCGCGCCTTCTACGTAACTCTGCTTGCAAGGCTTGAACTTGTCTTTGCAAGGCCCGGAAGTCTTCGGCCGGTACCACATTTCCTGCTCCGCCACGGTTCCTTCGTGGAGGCATGATATATATATATATATATATATATATATTTTTTTTTCTCGTATTATTTATATTTATTTATTTATTTATTTTTATTTTTTTCAAGAATTCTTCCACAGATCCTGGTGCAACTGCCTCTCTCCGGCGATCTGTTACACGCTCAGGAGCTCCCGCTCTGATACCACTGATGGCAAGCCGGGATTCACACAAACACATTCACAGTAATTTCATGGTAATTTCATTAAAAAAAAAAATAGCATGATACGGGTTACAGTATTCTCTCCAGTATACCACTTCTCCCCCCCAATCCCGAACTTCACCATCCCCCATCCTTACAGCATTTCGGGTTTTTAACGAGGCCCCGATCCTCTCGGCCATCAATGCCCTGCCTAACAAATTCAAATTCTAATTTTTTTTTTCCCTCCCTCGGTCGAACTCCTCCAATTTTCTCACAATAAATGCCCCTGCCTTACCCACCATGAAACCCTCATTAAAGCTCTTCTCTGACCTGCAAACGCCGCCTTGGTCAGATCGTCCTTCCGTGCCTCTGTTTCGCCCATAACGTCCATGCTCTGTACTGTTGTGAAGACCATCCCCATATTTAATACACGCGGTCGCGAAATTCAATTTCAATCTTCGTGGCAGCCCGCGCGTTTAATTAATTTCCTTTTCTGCTTTGTCTTCGGCTGACCGTGTCACTTTAATACACGTGGAGGACGCGTGTCTGCATTTAATTAACTTCCGTTTCTGCTTTGACGCGTGTCACAAGCTTGCCTTCAAACTTGTCGCGATATCGCGACATGTCGCGATATCGCGACCCACGTCCCTTCGCCTTCACCTTGGCGGAAACAGTCGCGATATCGCGACATGTCGCGATATCGCGACATGTCACGATATCGCGACCCACGGTCCCTTCGCCTTCACCTTGGCAGAAACAGTCGCGATATCGCGACATGTCGCGATATCGCGACCCCCCGCCCTTTGCCTTCACCAAGGCAAAAGAAGCCGCGATATCGCGACATGTCGCGATATCGCGACTCAAACCGGCCATTGCCCTTCCGAAGCCTTGGGGTCGCGATTTCGCGACATGTCGCGATTTCGCGACCCCAACGCAACATGAGCCCTTTACTCTAAAACTTCTCCTTCTTTTTCTTTTCTTACGAAAACTCCCTCTTGGGCCAAGATTTGAAACAAACCCAACACAAATACTTAGAAAATAAAAGCGAACAATTAAATGATTTGGAGGATGCAAGATTGCTCCTTGACCACCGGATGCTCCAGCATCAGACACCCGGGGTAGAATAAAAAAAGTGACCCTCACTTTTGTTCGGCTAAGGGGAGACCCAAGCGGTCAACCTCCGCCTTCGACAACCAAGTTGCATCTTCAGTTGGTCTGCCCCTCCACTTGATCAAGTACTCGATATCTTGCTGTTTCGGGTGCTCCGGCCTTCACGGGTATCTAATATTTCCTCGGCCTCATCTGTGCTTGGAGTAGAGGCTAGAAATTGCCATGGTTCTGGACTTTGCATGTCTGTACTTTCTCCCTCATGATATTCCACGAGATCTGAAATATTAAAAATAGGTGAAATATCAAGCCAACTCGGCAATTTCACTTCATACGCATTTCCTGACTCCCGCTTTCCCAGTATTTTGCATGGCCCAAACTTTTTCATCTTCAATTTATTGTAAGTCTTGGCAGGAAATCTCTCCTTCCTGAGATACACCATAACCTCATCTCCAATCTCGAACTCCTTGAACCGCCGCTTCTGGTCTGCCCTTGTCTTATATTGACTGTTCATTTTTGTAATCTGTCTTTTTACTTCCTCATGCAGACTTTTTATATGCTCTGCAAATTCTTCTGCCTCGGCACTACATTTTTCTCTTATGTCCAACTTTCTTAGCTCAGACACATTCCTCGGGCTGTTTCCATATATTATCTGGAACGGTGATTTATTTGTGCTTTTATTAACTGAATCGTTATATGCAAACTCTGCCTGTGGTAAGACTAAATCCCATCCCTTGGGTTGATCCACTATCAAACACCGCAGTAAATTGCCCAGGCTTCTATTGACCACCTCCGTCTGTCCATCTGTCTGTGGATGGTATGCTGAACTGAATTTCAAGTCTGTCTTCAATTTCTTCCACAGAGTTCTCCAGAAATACCCAACAAACTTTGTATCTCTGTCTGAAACTATACTTCTCGGCAAACCGTGAAGTCGTACCACTTCTTTGAAGAACAACCCAGC